>OY744553.1:34339626-34619626 GCA_963556195.1 Sepiola atlantica
AAGCAATAAACTTACTTCTCCCCAAAGAGGGGAGGCAAAGCCTGGGAAAGTGGACCTCCCAGAACTTCACAGGACAGACCCACTGACAGGCGTAAATAAGACAGAAAGGCGAAGACAACACCAGTATGGGGTGCAATATCCATCGGAACCGATACTACACTTTGAAGGAAGTTGAGTAGCTTAGCCACCGTTTTCTATCTTTTTAAAAATATTATCTAAATATTAACATTTTACTCTGAAATGAAATTTTCGTAACACATCAACAAACATGTTATATATATATATATATATATATATATATATATATATATATATATATATATATGAGAGAGAGAGAAATAAAAAGAGAGAGTGAGAAAAAATAATTTACTGCCTAATAGCCACCATCCGCGAGTGTCTAAGGTTTCCCTGTGCAGGGGTATGTCCGGATCATGTTGAATGGGAAAAGTTCACCCTACAAGTCAAAAGACAAAATAACATAGTATTCGAAGCACAAATAAATCACTCGATATGGACACACGCTGACTTATATGAGGAATGGTGTAACATTTCAAAGTGACTTATCATCTAGTAACCGCACTAAGCTGAATGTTTCACCAGATTAGATAGATTCTTGTCATAGAATCCGGTAAGACCAAGAGACCACCAGACAATATACTGTAAACTGGCAAAGTGGGGAAAAATAGTCGATGTATTCCCCTTCTTTATAAACTCAACGTTTGAGAATTAAATGGCACTTTTGATTGAACACACGGATCTCTACGTACCTCACATTGAGATCAAGTGTTAGCCCCAGGAACGAGCTCTTAGATGTATGCTTACTTACTTACTGAAGTAAAAGCGAGCATATATATATATATATATATATATATATATATATATATATAATGTGTGTGTGGGGGGGGATGTTAGTATGTATGTGTGCACGAGCGTGTGTGTGTATTTATTTGTAGTCAAACGTAGTTAAGAAATAAAATATCAAAATAATTGGAATAGGTTCACTATAAACAAAAGGGTTATATAAGACGAATCAGTAATACTATTTAACTTTTAAGTCTCGCAGAAATGATAGAGAAACACGGTGAGGGAGAGAGAGGGGAAGGAGGAAAAGAGAGAGATACAGGAGGGGAGACGAGAGGATGGAGAAAGAAAGCGTACAACGTAAAGAATTAATTTTGGATGTTTTTTGCTGATCAAATAAATGTAATCCAATCTCATTTTTTAGCATGTAATAAGTTACCCTGCGTAGAAAGCTTCCTCCGCTAGTACCTAATAATTGTATAGCATTTGCAAGTTTTACTAAATAAGCATGCAAGATACTTATTTTTACTTACTTACCACACGCCTTTTGTAGCTAGAATAAGGTATAAATGCAGACACCAATATAAATGGCGACATCCGCAAATAACAGCTGATGTTCTTATATTTGTGGAGATGCAATTTAAAAAAATTCGCTTTGAAACCGATTTTTTCTTCGCATCTTGAATTGCCATATACTCTACGTATTCTCTAAGAGAATTGGTCTACGAAGAATCATATACAAAACGTCTGGAAATAACTTCCTGAACAAATAATGTATTTTAACGGCGCCGATTATCGGCAGGCATTTGCGAAAGTTTCTCTCAGCAAAGAATGTCACGTGCTTATCTTTGGAAAATGAACTAGAATTGACATCTCAAAAATGCGTCCATATGTTCCGAACAACAAAAACGCGTGAAAGATGTTAACGGATATTTAAGACATTAGCTTGAGAAAAAGAAATCATGTATATATTAGCTAGACCCCGTGAACATTAGAAGAGAAAGTGTTTGTGTGTGTGTGTGTGTGTCTGAGAGAGAGAGAGAGAGAGAGGCAGTGAAGAGGAAAAATGTCATACGAGAAATACACAAGAATAATGTGTATGAAAGGCACGTGTTCACAAAAAGAATGATATGACCGGTAGTGAATAGTCATATCTCTATGCTGATGAGTCCAGATTAAAAAGGACGAAACGTATACGTACATAGATAATAAACAATAACAAATATTTATATGTGTCGCTCCTCGTAAAAACATTAGGCACTGTAATGGTAGAACTAACATAGCTTTACATCTCTTGCTTTATAATGCATCATTCCTTCCCTAATAGAAGTAAAATGCCTGACCTCAAACCGCTTTAAAAGTGTTAACATTATCATTGTTTATCAGCTATTTAAAATTGGGCGAGCGGGTCAGCAACGTTGGATTAAGTTGAAAAATACTTGTAATCCAGGGTTTCGAATCGCATGACCGGTAGTGAATAGTCATATCTATGCTAATGAGTCCAGATTAAAAAGGACGAAACGTATACGTATATAGATAATAAACAATAACAAATTTTATATATATATATATATATATATATAAACATTATATATATATAAAACATTAATATATATAAACATTATATATACATTATATATATACATTATCTATATATACATTATATATACATATATAGATCATATATATACAATATATTTATACATATATACATTATATATACATTATATATATGTATATATATATATGTATACATATATATATAATGTATATATGTATACATATATGCATTATATATATATATGTGTATACATATATACATTATATATGTATATGTATACATATATATATACATATATATGCATATATAAATATGCATACATTATATATATGTGTATACATATATACATTATATGTATACATATATACGTTATATATATACACATACATACAGTATATATATACATATATATATTATATATATACATATATACATTATATATATATATATATAAATATATATTCTGCCGCATCAGAAATGAACGCTCACCATTAAAGCTCACCTTTGTCATATTTATTGGGTGGTTAGACATTGCTTTTCTTTGTTTCTGACTAAGAATATTTTTAGTTAAACATTTTTTTTTTAATTTCGACCCCCCCAATTATTTTTACCCCATAGCAATTTTTTTTTGTTAAAAAAAAATGTTTACCCTCCCCCATACATAGTAATATTTTCAGTTAAAATAATAAAATAACATTTTTATCCCCCCCAAATGTTTGTTTACCCTCCCCATCCATATTAATATTTTCAGTTAAAAATAGAAAAAAACAATTTACCCCCCATTTATGGATACAGATGCAATTCATTCAAAATTCTTTGAAGTGACCTTCTGGACATCCCAATCTGAGTGGCTTGTCTTCGAGTTAAGGTGTCTGGATTTTCAGCAATGCTATCCTCAACGAGTGCTACATTTTCCGCTGTCCGTACTGAACGTGGTCTGCCAGATCGTGATTGACTGAACCCTTCTGCCGAAACCGGGCCACAAGATGATCAATTGTTGTCTGACTGCGAGATTGTCTGACATTATAATGCCGACGATAGGCTCTTTGGGTTAAATTTATTGAACGATGGTTTCCGAAGTAAAGTTCAATCATTTTGGTTCGTTGTTCAGTGCTATATTTTTCCATGATTAGCAATGTTTATATCTGTAATATTCTGAAAAATAAGAAGAACATTTTATTAAATGTGAAAGTTGTTACTGATTTAAACTAATGCGTGACTTTTGCGCCACCCTGTATATATATATATATATATATATATATATATATATATATATATATATATATATATATATATATATATATATATATATATATATATTATGAAACAGCGAAACAATCTGTATGTGCATGACTATATAAAGTTCCCCTGGGTAGAGCTTATTTTGTAAAGGTATCGCCAACTGCCATTTAGCTTTAAGGCATAGCTCATTAGGTAAAACTAATTCGAGCTGCGGCATTGTCAATGTTTACTAAGATTGAGATATTTCTTACATTCAGTCAGTGTCGCATGATAGCGTAGGGGTTAGAAGCACCGACTGTCAGCTCGACGGTTGCGTTTCGATCCTGGCTTGAAGCACTAACTGGTCTAGCCGCACTGATGAGCTGTGAAACGGCGAAACAGTCTGTATGTTGATGACTATATATATATACATGTGTATATATATATATATATATATATATATATATACTTGTATGTATGAATATTTAAATAATTTAGAAGAGTTACGTAAAACGGTAAACAGGAGAAGTAAGACTTAAAATGAGTTCTATCCATCTTAGAATCAGACATATACGAACACTGATTTAATCCATTTATTAAAATTCTACTTGTAAATTTTGCGTAGATATATTATATTGCCTGATAGATAAGTATATCAGATAGTTTACCTGATATTTGCTTATTAACTGCAAAATTTCACTTTTGTATAACGAGAAATAAGCACCAAATGTTTATACTGCCAATAATTACTCACCACTAAAGGCCAAAACTACTCGGGAGGAGTTATTACATATGGACAGGTTTAAAACTAAATGAAGATGAAAGTTGTGAATATATCAGCATACTACAAAGAATAACTCCCCAATTTTTCACAAACATCGGTCATGGAATCCGCGAAGAAAATGACAAAATCAGATAAGTGCGAGGTACGTTGTTACTCAAAGAAAACTTGAGGTCAACTTTAGGTCAACTTTCTCCGGTATTTTATGTGGATATTTTAGAACATCTATTATCTGTAGAAACTTTATGTAGGGAATCATATGATGAGGTATTTCTACAGAATATTTAGGAATTTCCTTCTGTGTTAATAAATGTCATATGAAAAGAGAAATATTAGAAAAAGCATGGAACAAAAACGGAAGATTTATCGCCCTTAAGTATCTACACACAATAAGAAACGTGATTTTTTTATAGTTATATCGATTTCTCTAATGTTTTTATATTTTTTTTTCATGCTTATTTGCAATATCATGTTATTTCTTCATTTATTTTTTTCCATTAGTTTAAAGATTTTCATTTTGAAATGAAGAATTTTTTCTTAAAATTCTTTACACATTTTAAAGGAAAACAAAACACTAAAACACATCTAAAATAAATGTCGCCCTTAACTGTTTATACAAAAAAGAAAATGAAGAATGTTTTTATCGATTTGTTGTTCTCATTATTTTGATACTTATTTGATATATCCAGTTATTTATTCGTTTTTTCTTAATATCCTCAGCTGTCAAGGAATCTCATTTTAAATCAAGGAAAAAATTAATCAAATATAACAAACGCGTTGCCCGAGGTTGGCGACCTTGTTCGAAAAAAAGTTCATTAAAATATCTGCGAATCACACGAGATAATTTGTGTCAAGGATTCTAACTTAGGGATCAAGTTTCGTGTTTGTCATTTATAGACCAAATCTATCGATGGTTAGACAGTTGGGATTATGTGTTTAAAGAATGTTAGCACAGCACCTTTATATCTTCAGATATAAGAATGTGGCTACTAAATTTGAAACGTGCATCTTAATATTAGAATAAAACATTGCCAAATTGAAAAAGAAAATAACTGAAAATAAAAAAAAATAGTGTGACCATGAATAAAACAATATAAACTAATAAACATCAAATTGAGAAACAGCAAATAGGAATGAAACAGAAAGTTACAAATGAAAAAATAGGCATTCAAAATTAACAAAGCGTAATGTCAAATTAAAAAGGAGAACCCTCACATAAAAGAGCACCGTCACATTTTAAAAAAGCGAAGTCAAATTAAAAAAAGACGAATAGAATATATTTAATAGCGACATAAAATAGTAAACAAGCAATTTAAATTAAAAATAAAGCACCTCAAAATTAAAAATACAATTTATATGTAAAAATTAAAAGGTCAAATTAATAAATGCAAGGTTTAAATTAAAAAAAGAACAACTTCAAATTTAAATAGAGGTAGTTCAAATGTAAACACCGCTAGTCATGATGACAAAGAGCAAATACAAATTGAAAACAGACAATGTTAAACTAAACAACTTCAAATTAAAAAAGAGTCAACCTTATAGTTAAAATATCCCAAATACTACATTTTAAAAAGTGCGAATTTAAATTTAAAAAGTGACTCCAAATACCAAAGAGCAACTTCTAATTAGAAATGAAGCTAGTTCAAAAAAGATAATAATTATTCAAATAAAAAAGCAAGTTTTAATTTTAAAAAAAGGAACGTCAAATTAAAAATAGGCGAATGCAAATGATAAAGAGCAATTTGAATTTAATACAAAGGAATTCAAATAAAAAGAAGAAATGTCAAATTAAAAGATAAAGCATGTGTAACGTATATAGAGCAAATTAAAATTCACACAGAGCAACGTATATGAAAAAGCAACTTCAAATTAAAAATAGAGCAAGTGTAACGTATATAGAGCAAACTAAAATTCACACAGAGCAACGTATATGAAAAAGCAACTTCAAATTAAAAATTGAGCAAGTGTAACGTATATAGAGCAAACTAAAATTCACACAGAGCAACGTATATGAAAAAGCAACTTCAAATTAAAAATAGAGCAAGTGTAACGTATATAGAGCAAACTAAAATTCACACAGAGCAACGTATATGAAAAAGCAACTTCAAATTAAAAATAGAGCAAGTGTAACGTATACAGAGCAAACTAAAATTCACACAGAGCAACGTATATGAAAAAGCAACTTCAAAT
This sequence comes from Sepiola atlantica, assembly GCA_963556195.1. Classification (NCBI taxonomy): domain Eukaryota; kingdom Metazoa; phylum Mollusca; class Cephalopoda; order Sepiida; family Sepiolidae; genus Sepiola; species Sepiola atlantica. The sequence continues at coordinate 34,346,181 of OY744553.1, forward strand.
TAAAAATAGAGCAAGTGTAACGTATATAGAGCAAATTAAAATTCACACAGAGCAACGTATATGAAAAAGCAACTTCAAATTAAAAATAGAGCAAGTGTAACGTATATAGAGCAAATTAAAATTCACACAGAGCAACGTATATGAAAAAGCAACTTCAAATTAAAAATAGAGCAAGTGTAACGTATATAGAGCAAATTAAAATTCACACAGAGCAACGTATATGAAAAAGCAACTTCAAATTAAAAATAAAGCAAGTGTAACGTATATAGAGCAAACTAAAACTCACACAGAGCAATGAAAAAGCAACTTCAAATTAAAAATAGAGCAAGTGTAACGTATATAAAGCAAACTAAAATCCACACAGAGCAATGAAAAAGCAACTTCAAATTAAAAATAGAGCAGGTGTAACGTATAAGGGCAAACTAAAATTCACACAGAGCAATGAAAAAGCAACTTCAAATTAAAAATAGAGCAAGTGTAACGTATATAGAGCAAACTAAAATTCACACAGAGCAACGTATATGAAAAAGCAACTTCAAATTAAAAATAGAGCAAGTGTAACGTATATAGAGCAAATTAAAATTCACACAGAGCAACGTATATGAAAAAGCAACTTCAAATTAAAAATAGAGCAAGTGTAACGTATATAGAGCAAACTAAAATTCACACAGAGCAATGAAAAAGCAACTTCAAATTAAAAATAGAGCAAATATAAATAAAAAGTAAACTGAAATTAACAGAGAGCAACTTAATTAAAAATGAGCAACTTCAAATTTTAAAAAAATCAAATCAAAAAGAGCAACTTTAACTTAAATACAAATGAAAAGAGTGCAACTTTAAATTTAAAAGGGCAAATACAAATTAAAAACTGTCACATCAAATAACACAAAGCAGATAGAAATCCTAAACAAAGCAACTTAAAATTAAACCAAATTGAAATCAACTAAGCACAACTTTAGATATAAAAGAAACGACTACAAGTAAAAAAGCAAAACTATAATTAAACTAAACGATGATAATTGTAAATTAAAAATCAAGACATTTAAATTTACAAAAGCAAATACAAATTATAGTAAAGCAATCTCAGATAAAGTTTCACTATGACAATTTAGAAATAGCACGATTAATTTGCAAGTTAACTATTAAAACTGTAACTTAAAATAAAGAGCTACTATACATTAAAAAGAACTAATTAAAATTAAAAGGAGCAATAGTAGAATTTAAAGAACTTCAAGTAAAAAGTGTATGTTTATATTAAAAATGAAAATCACAATAAAAAATGCAACATAAACTTAAAAAGAGCAAATGCGAATTAAATAAGGATCAAGTTAAAACAACAACGACGTCAAATTAAAAAAACAACATAGAAAGACAACAACGAATAAAAAATCAGCAACATCAAATTAATATAAGCTATTAAAAATATTCAATTTAAAAAAAAAACTTCATATTACTAAACAAAAACATCAAATTAAAAAAACGAAGACAAATTAAAACAACAACGTCAAATTAAAAAAAAACATAGAAAGAACAACAACGAATAAAAAATCAGCAACATCAAATAAATAAAAACTATCAAAAATATTCAATTAAAAAAAAACTTCATATTAAAAAACAAAAACATCAAATTAAAAAACGAAGACAAATTAAAACAAGGTTACTTCAAATTAAAAGAGTAACTATGAATCAAATATCGAACTTTTAATAAATAGAGATACTAATTAAAAAGGGAAACTTTATATTAAAAAAACTAAAGTATAATAACAAAAATGTAACATAAAATTATAAAAAGGCAATGTAAACTTATTTGTTAAATGGCATTATATTAAAAAGTTTTAAATTATTAGAAAACCTGAATAATATAACAACGTAATTCGTCTACCAAATGAAAATTAATATAAAGTCAATGATTTATTACAATAAATTTAAAATTGTGAAACTAATTAGGCACAAGATATAAGAAAATACGGCGAGTTTAAGCAATTGTCAACAACAAAAGGAGTAATAAAAACAAATAGTTAACAAATAACTGTTACCAAACGAAAGAAAATGTAATCTTCTATATATCTAGATGGTCTCGTTTCTTACATTAAGGTGAATATTCGATGTCATGTGTTTAACGATGATGAATAGAAAAAAAATAAAATAAAAATAAAAACTGTCAGCAGTCAGTAAATATGTCATTTTCAACTATTGTGTAAGGTTTGTAATTACTGTAACTCGTTTTAAAGTTTTACTTTATTTTCAAATACTTAACTACATACAAAACACTCCGATCTCATGTAGAAGCACGTTGTGTACATGTTTTTTACAGCGCTGTAGATAAGAACATAACATCAGATAAACAAACACTTAACAATTATTCCAAAAGTAAAAAGCTACGCAGATTACTGTAGATTTTATTTTCTTTCATTTGGTAACAGTTATTTGTCAACTATGCTTTTTAGCTCTTTTTTGTGTAGTAGAAATTGTACAGAATAAGCGAAAATTCTACGAACAAATTATGCAATAAGTCCGAGACTTGCCACAAAGCGCGGCTGCTAATAGTATATGTGATTTTTATAAAGTACTCACCTTCAAAAGAGATGTGTCAAAATAGGAGTCACATCGGACTATGAAGTTACAACCTATTGTAATTTAAGTGGTGCTACTGCTGCAGATTTTATGAGCAATGGAAATAATTCACAACAAATATATATATGATTTTTATAAAGTACTCACCTTCAAAATAGATGTGTCAAAATGTGAGTCTAATCGGACTAAAAAGTTACAACCTATTGTAATTTAAGTGGTGCTACTGCTGCAGATTTTATAAACAATGGAAATAATTCACAACAAATATATATGATATTTATAAAGTACTCACCTTCAAAATAGATGTGTCAAAATGTGAGTCTAATCGAACTATAAAGTTACAACCTATTGTAATTTAAGTGATGCTACTGCTGCAGATTTTATAAACAATGGAAATAATTCACAACAAATATATATATAATTTTTATAAAGTACTCACCTTCAAAATAGATGTGTCAAAATGTGAGTCTAATCGGACTATAAAGTTACAACGTATTGTAATTTAAATGATGCTACTGCTGCAGATTTTATAAACAATGGAAATAATTCACAACAAATATATATATGATTTTTATAAAGTACTCACCTTCAAAATAGATGTGTCAAAATGTGAGTCTAATCGAACTATAAAGTTACAACCTATTGTAATTTAAGTGATGCTACTGCTGCAGATTTTATAAACAATGGAAATAATTCACAACAAATATATATATGATTTTTATAAAGTACTCACCTTCAAAATAGATGTGTCAAAATGTGAGTCTAATCGGACTATGAAGTTACAACGTATTGTAATTTAAGTGGTGCTACTGCTGCAGATTTTATAAACAATGGAAATAATTCACAACAAATATATATATAATTTTTATAAAGTACTCACCTTCAAAATAGATGTGTCAAAATGTGAGTCTAATCGAACTATAAAGTTACAACCTATTGTAATTTAAGTGATGCTACTGCTGCAGATTTTATAAACAATGGAAATAATTCACAACAAATATATATATGATTTTTATAAAGTACTCACCTTCAAAATAGATGTGTCAAAATGTGAGTCTAATCGGACTATGAAGTTACAACGTATTGTAATTTAAGTGGTGCTACTGCTGCAGATTTTATAAACAATGGAAATAATTCACAACAAATATATATGATTGTTATAAAGTACTCACCTTCAAAATAGATGTGTCAAAATGTTAGTCTAATCGGACTATAAAGTTACAACCTATTGTAATTTAAATGATGCTACTGCTGCAGATTTTATAAACAATGGAAATAATTCACAACAAATATATATGATATTTATAAAGTACTCACCTTCAAAATAGATGTGTCAAAATGTTAGTCTAATCGGACTATAAAGTTACAACCTATTGTAATTTAAATGATGCTACTGCTGCAGATTTTATAAACAATGGAAATAATTCACAATAAATATATATGATATTTATAAAGTACTCACCTTCAAAATAGATGTGTCAAAATGTTAGTCTAATCGGACTATAAAGTTACAACCTATTGTAATTTAAATGATGCTACTGCTGCAGATTTTATAAACAATGGAAATAATTCACAACAAATATATATGATATTTATAAAGTACTCACCTTCAAAATAGATGTGTCAAAATGTTAGTCTAATCGGACTATAAAGTTACAACCTATTGTAATTTAAGTGATGCTACTGCTGCAGATTTTATAAACAATGGAAATAATTCACAACAAATATATATGATATGTATAAAGTACTCACCTTCAAAATATATGTGTCAAAATGTTAGTCTAATCGGACTATAAAGTTACAACCTATTGTAATTTAAGTGGTGCTACTGCTGCAGATTTTCTAAACAATGGGAATAATTCACAACAGATATATATATGATTTTTATAAAGTACTCACCTTCAAAATAGATGTGTCAAAATGTTAGTCTAATCGGACTATAAAGTTACAACCTATTGTAATGTAAGTGATGCTACTGCTGCAGATTTTATAAACAATGGAAATAATTCACAACAGATATATATATGATTTTTATAAAGTACTCACCTTCAAAATAGATGTGTCAAAATGTGAGTCTAATCGGACTATAAAGTTACAACGTATTGTAATTTAAGTGATGCTACTGCTGCAGATTTTCTAAACAATGGGAAATATATACAACGGCGTCTCGTCTAGCTAAAAAACATTGTGAATAGTTTTTCTTACTCCGTGTACTTAAAACTAAACGTAACTTCCATGAACAAGGTCTCTACCCGGGAACTACCCGTTTGTGGAACACAATATTACGAGTATACTTTCCAGGTAATTACAACCTAATTCTTTTTGTGTTTAATTTTTAGACATTCTTGTTGAGGCATCATCTTAAATAATTACATCTTTACAAGTTTTTACCACCGATATCAATTGTCACGTTTTTATCTCGTCGTCTATCTAGCAAATACATTAACATTTATCCTCGAGTGGCTTTCGACATTAATAATCAGTGACCTGTTGATACAAACAATATAATTAAATTGCCTGCATTGTACCCTTTCCCACTATGTTTAGCACTTTAAAGCATTGCTTGTGGCAACAACAAAAAATAATATGCGTGTAAGATACAGAAAATCGGTTTTAATTTTCTTTAATAAATTAACATTGCAGCTCGTGGCTCATAATTCAACATACAGTAAAAAATACGTTGTCATGTAAACGGCTAATAATTACGTATAAGTGATTCTATCAATATACATGTCATGTATATAGATAAAAATATATCCCGAAGAGATCGAGTTACACAATTACAAAAAACAAGAACAATACTTAGCATTTAATAGATCTTATATATTTTCAGCATTATGTTGTATAATTTTAAAATTATTTATACACAAACTAAGTCATTTGTTTACATATAAATTGTTATAAAATGATAAAATATAATACACTCACCCCCCACACACACACGTATATACATATATATATATATATATATATATATATATATATATATATATATATATTTATATAATATATATATATGCGTTTATCATGGAGTAAATATTTTAAAAAGTCAGAAAAATGCTTAAATTGTTTTTGCCTTTTGAAATGTGGATAAGCAATTGAACTTGTTAATAAAAATTAATACATCAAACCCGTCATTAAAACTGTACTAATGTAAAATAATGATGCACGTCACGAGGAGGTTGAGAGCATGACCCCGCAATAATGAAGAAAAGCCGAAGATAAGATAGATTGTCAATTAGGCTAATAGAACAGCGGAAATAAATCTGCGACCTTTGAACGAGCCCAGGTGTGTGAGGTCGACGAGTCTATTTCGGAGGATGACGTCGTACAATAAAACGACTCAGTAAATTTTAAAAGAGTCAGGTGCACGAGGCCAGAAGAAGAAGGCAACCGAAGTGCAAAGTCAGAAATTAAAACGGCGGTTTTAAACGAAGGAAGGTGGATCACTTACGTAACAGAGATCGAGTTGGGAGGATATAGAGAAAAACTTGTCGTGGGTCAGCCCCAAAGAGAGGTACCCCTACCACGGTCGAACGGCCGTAAATAACTGGCGTGGGGATCACAAGCCTCCGTAGATCCCCGGAGCTAACTGATACAGAACGTATTGTCGTGTTTCCCTCTAGGTTGCAAAGTAAATCAGTCTGCCTGGTTTTCGTGAAAAACACCTAGGTTGTGTAGAGTCGAAAATCAACTGCCGTCAAGGTAAAAAAAAGAGGTTTCTTCGTAAGACAAGGGAAAGAACAATAATGTCAAAGGACTTTTGCTAACAAAGAAATATTTAATTATACATATGGGTATAGTGTAAGCCGGTGGCTTAGTCTGCCAGGTTCGAATCAAGCTCGTTCCTCAGAAACACTTTCATCAAAACCGACACTTGACCTTGTGTCTAACCTCCTAGAGATGAGGTGAATAAAATACACATGTGTATACCCAAATTACACCAGCTGATGGTGAATAATAAAGAAACAGAAGTTCTCAAGCACCTCCTTGTCTCTACCAGGTCCCCTGAAGGAACAAGTATTGCAAGGTATTTCAGTCGATGGGTTAACTAAACGAATATGATCGTAATATCTTGGTCAAGCTTTAATTATCTGTTTGTGTTTTTATTTGTATTAGCATGTTACCGAGCTTGTTTACATTTACATATGTTTGTTTGTATAACTTAATATTTGTTTTGTTTTTCGTTTTCGGGTGCGAGTTCCTACATATGATATAGCATTAGCTTCTTTAAAATGTTTGCCTCTATGCACATCCATTAATAATGTTTAAACCTCATGAATGCAATTTGATGTTTAGAAACATAAACCCCTCTCATCGTTTCTATGTTCTGTATTATTGAAGACGTTGATGAATATTATATTTATGATGTATATATTCTTTTACTTCATGTAAATACTCTGTGCTAGCTACGATTTTTGATTTCAATAAAAATATATGAGCTCTGAAACGATCGTATACAAACCGTTACTATGTTGAATTTTTGGAGCGCTATTTGATCTGTAATAGTGGTTACATGGATGTATGTTATATATATATATATATATATATATATATATATATATATATATATATATATATATGTGTGTGTTTGTGTGTGTGTGTTTTTGTAAGAAAGTGGGAAACACCACAGCAGAGGGCTCGATGAATTGAATTTAAAATTTAAAATTAAGATCCTAAATTTTTAATTATTTAATAAATATTTAATGATGTAATAATATTCTGCATCATATATATATATATATATATATATATATATATATATATATATATATATATATATATATATATATATATACTACTGAGTGAAAAATGGGCTCCGTATTAGGGTTCGAATCGTGCAGCCGGTGAGAATAGTTCCCTCCAATACTGATTATTACAAGTTTGGCATTAAACACATGTGTATATTAATCAATTTGAAAATAATAGTTACTTATAAAAAATGTTTTCAAAGCTGTCTCTAGATGATCCACTATAAATAGGTCGACGACAAGCAGTCATTTACGACGTAACCTAATACTCTAGGCCCCGTCCTTATTGAGTTCTGTTCGAGGGCTTGCTAACATGCCAGCTTAATTTGGCATTTAGACGTCGATTTACTTTCTGATTGCCACGGCAATGCGTGTTAGCAGCAACCGTTAACGCTTCGACTACAAACTGAAAAAGGACTTTTGTATTAGAGTTCGAATCGTGCGGCCGGAAGGGATTTATTTCCTCGAATACTGATGGTTGCAGGTTGGCATGAAACACAGATGTATATTTGTCAGTTCAAAAATAATATTTATAAAAAAATAATTGGTTTAATCTCCCGCTAGATGGAGTACTTTTAGTAGGTTGATGACAAGCAGTCATTTATAGTGTAATACCATAATCTTAATGTGACATTAAAGCGTGTATTTACTCTCTCATTTCAACGGCAATTGCTACGCCTTCTGAGTATAAACTAATTTAGTTTTGTGGTTTGCATCATGTATCATACGTATGTATGCAGGTTTCCTGATGGGTCTGACAATAGAAGGGCGAATTGGTGTTTTCTGGGTCGGAATCTATCTATCTCAATTTAACGTTGGCTAGATTTTACCTTGAAGTAGTATATATTTTAGTTCCTTAGGTTTAGTGGCGTTATGCCTTGTCTGGAGCTGTGCCTATACACGTTAAAAGATAAATATATAAATAAATATATATATATATATATATATTATATATATATTATTACATATAATATATATTATATAATATATATATTATATATTATATAATATATATGTAATATATATGGTATCCATATAATATGTATGATATATATATATGATATATATATAATACATATATGTATATATATAGTCAGGTTTATATTCTATTCTTATAACTATGAATCAAAATACCGAAAGAAGCTATTTCCTATTTTTTGTTTGTTTTGACGCGTTTTGCGTTCGAATCTCTTCGTATAAAATAATGCACACTACCTAATATTAAATATATGCATACAATTAAAGTGGGACCTGATATTGACATTGATGCTTGTCGGTATTCACATGATAATACGAGTAAAATATAAAACGTAATCGCAATTAACTTTACGTATAAATGACCTAAAAGCACTTTTGAATACTCATAATACTTTATAATGAAGTATTTAAACCTGATTTATAATAAAATTAAAATAAATAAATAAATAAAATAAAATCAATAAATAAATATTTCATAGCTTCTTCCGGTATTTTGATTCATGTCTAGGGAACTATCAACAATGTTCGTTGTAAGGGACCCTTGTAAGGGACCCTTAGTTTCGCATATTATAGAAAATTACTACTTAACGAAGTCGGATTAATTAATATAATCTTAGTATTGATTTAAACGATTTATAAATAAATACTAAACATCTTCCACAAAAACACTGAAGTATAACAATCTTAATAATTGCTTGAATAGATGACTGAGTCTATGAAACTGGCTCTAAAAGGGCACTGATAGTATATCTAATTCATATATTGTCATTTATAATTTATATATATATATATATATATATATATATATATATATATATATATATATATATATATATATATAATATACGTAATATGTATACATATGCATCGGTGTTAATATATATATTTATAAATACATTTGATATTATTACATATACATGCATATATACCTATATATTCATATATATATATATATATAATTTGTGCATGTTCTTGGCACTGTTCTATAAGTCACGAAAGCAGAGAGAAGTGGTGGATATGTCATTTCTGGTAGCATCATAATCGATTTCCACGCCCCGCATTCACTTAGATAACTGGCAATTACCCATGAAAACGTGACGTGACCTTCCGCATTGCATGACAGGTGACCCTCGCACACGGCACCAGAAGAAGGCTATGCCGTGTTCTGTGGGAAGGGGGGGGGGAGATACCCTTTCACTCCGTAACGGTGATAGAGTTAGAGGCCTTTAATCACTCTAGCCGTTCAGTGGGTGTTGTTGTTGTTGTTAGAGATCCACAGCAAGTAAATATGACACGTATGTGATATGAGAAAGCTGTAGAGATTAGGGTGTGCCATTCTGTTCAGGTGGGTTCGAGTTTGAATTTAGATAATACACATATAGCTAGATTGTTACGTATATATATATATATATATATATGTATATATATATATATATGTGTGTGTGTGTATGTGTGTGTGTGTAAATTGTGATATATGTATGTGTATGTATTTAAATACAGGGTGTTTCAAAAGTCTTGGGAACATTACAAATGCGTATATCTCATGAACTATTCCAGGTAGAAAAATGAAACTGGTGCCATTTTAAAGCTTGCTTAATCAAGTTTTTGGTCATACTAATGATTTTCGTGTTATCTTTCCAGGTGCAGTAATGGCGTTCTCTAAACAAGACAAGGCATTTTGCGTCCTCCAATTTGCAAAGACTGAATCGTGGACATGTGTTCAGCGTGCATTTCGCAGGAAATTTAAAAAAGAAGCCCCTGAAAGGAAATCCATTGTCAGATGGCATGCTAAATTTGTGAAAGATGGGTGTTTGTGCCCAAGTAAGCGAACAGGTCGCCCTTCAACTTCAGAAGATGCAGTTGAGCAAGTTCGGACAGCCTTTCAGCGGAGCCCCCGTAAATCAGTGAGAAGAGCCAGCAGGGAACTTCAGCTTGCTCCAGCAACTGTCTGGCGTGTCTTAAGGAAGCGACTGCATATGGTACCTTACAAGCTCAAGTTGGTCCAAAAGTTGAAGAACACTGATAAGCCACTTCGCCGTGACTTTTGCATTGCAATGCAAGAGAAGTTGGAAGATAACGGCTTTGATGACCGGCTTGTTTTTAGCGATGAGGCGACCTTCCATCTGAATGGCAAAGTTAACAAGCATAACACTCGCATATGGGGTACTGAGAATCCTCATGAACTTCTGGAGCACGAGCGAGATTCACCAAAAGTGAACGTGTTTTGTGCAATTTCCAAGAAAGGTGTCTATGGACCGTTCTTCTTTGAAGAGGCAACTAGCACTGGTGAATCCTATCTCAACATGCTGGAAGACTGGTTAATGGCTCAGTTGGAACAAGCAGAATCTGATGACTTCATTTTTCAACAAGATGGTGCACCACCACACTGGAGTCTTAGAGTAAGGCAGTTTCTTAACACAAGGCTGCCTGGTAGATGGATTGGGAAATCTGGGCGAGGTGATGACGTTCTCATGCCCTGGCCTCCTAGGTCTCCAGATCTTACCCCGTGTGACTTTTTCCTTTGGGGCTTTGTCAAGCAACAAGTCTATGTGCCGCCCCTTCCAAGAGATATTGACGAACTAAAGGCTCGAGTAACGGCAGTTGTGGGAACCATTGACGTCAAGATGCTGGAACGCGTTTGGCAGGAAATGGACTATCGACTAGATGTCTGCCGTGTGACGAATGGTGCTCATATTGAGCAACTTTGAAGATTCCCCACAAACTTGAAACTTTAACCTTTCCAACGGTACCAATTTCATTTTTCAACTCCTAATAGTTTTTGAGTTATTAAAAATCGTTATGTTCCCAAGACTTTTGAAACACCCTGTACTTTTGATTTAAATTGGTCTATTAATAATAAATACATTTCCAATTAACCCCAATATTCAATTGAACTTTTTTTCTTCAAATATAAAATATATATATAGTAATGCAGGTAAGGTAAACATCAACTTGATAAACATCCTAATGATTTCAACCGGTGTTATAAAGAGTACTCAATATCAAATAGAACTTTAATACATATGATTGTTTTTATTAATACATACATGTACATAACCTGCGACACTAGCATAACTGGAATTAAATAACCGCAAAATGTGTTATATGTTACTAGCTGGTCCTGTTCCCCGACATTGCACGAGGAAATATAGAAAAGAAAGGAGTTAAAATTTGTCAACATCCGACCGAACTCGAACAGGTCACATCGAAATGATATTCACAATATTTATTGTACTACATATTACATTGATTTATTTTCAAATGACTACATAATAACGTTTATTTGAAAACAAAACAAAACAAAACAAAGCCATAGCTCTCCCCCTCCCCTCTGTCGTACGCAGAAGTTTTACAAATAAAATAAACGACATTTGTGACACGACTGGGATCGAACTATACACCTCTCGCTGTTGGATCTACGCTGCTAACGTTTCGACCACAAAAAAGTGGGGTATTTAAACGAAGCTAGTCAGTAGCTGGCATGCGTGTTATCGTATAATTCGCCGTAAGTCGACCTAATTATAGGGTCCATCAGTAACACGTTGTGTGTCATTTCTATACCATGAAATCGTTGTTTTCCCAATTTTGAGATATTGTTCGTGATAAAGGGGTAGGAATAAGAAAATGCACACTTCATGATTCTGTCGGGTAGCTTGGTGTACATTGACTTTATTTAAAATTCGAGTCGTAAAAGAAATTGTAGCCGCCATGTTGGAAGATTAAATGCTGCAAAGTATTAGGTTCATTAATTGCATTCTCTTAAAAATCGGAATCAGTATTAATGCATACGAAATAAGTAGAAATGACGTCATCGGATATTCTCGAAATTCAGAGGAATTAGCGGAACCGTTCATTCGATGGGTGCGTAATATTTTGTATTAGGTTGTGAATAAACAAAATAAAAATAGTAAATAACTTTTGGAGTGATGGGCCCGTCGACCTTGTCAGGTCATCATTCCAAGACAAGATAAACTCTGACAATAACACCTTACTACACACCGTTAGGGGAGGGAAGCCTTCTTCGTCTTGATCGACAACCTTCCTAGAACAAAGTATCCGGCTTGCAAAACTATAATTGCTAAAAGAGTAGTTAGGCTCTGGCTATCGCCGAACTTAACACTCGTTCTCTGTCTATTAGCCAGGCGTAGAGGTACAAGCACTGGGACGCATCTATTGAGGGTCAGTGCTTGGCCTTGTTTTTTGACTAGGACAATGAACTCTGTCTCTCTTTCTCACTATTCTGGTAACTTGGGAAAAGTGGTTTCGTCACTTAGTCCTACATGTCTTGTCTGGGTCGCTTTTGTTCGCACAGGTTGAGGGTACAGGTTTGGCAGCTCGCCTGGCTGCTTTTTCCGACTGGTAGTTAGGAGCATTAACTCTTAGGTAGCGCTTAGAACGGCAGTTCCGTCAACAGTTTCATAATATCGTGGGTAACTGTACGTGCATTTCGCGCATGGAAGGGGGCCCTACAGTTATCGCCGGTGGCTTTCACAAAGACACAACCCCCATTCACCAAGTAACGACTAATGGAGTAGATGTGTGAGCGTATTGGCGCCAAAATAGAACAAACAATGTCCTTCCCACTCTATCTCAAAACAAACATGAATTTAAAAAATAAAAACAGGCAAACCCAAACCAGACACCCAACAAATAACATCTTCGCCGCACCTCTTGCGGCTCGCATTCACAAATATCTGGGGACTTAGAACCAACATTAACAACGTAGAAACATTTTACCTGACAAACACCCCAGATATCATCGCACGAAATGAAATGAACCTTCAATCCCCAATTTCCTCTTACCACTTTGACATGACTGATTACCTTCCACTCTACCGTAAAACTCTGACAAACATATGCATGGGCTAGGAGTTTATGTTCGGAACACCCTCCCCTTGGATTGATAACATAGGTTAGAATCAGATGACAAATCTTACATGCACTTAAGATTGACCTTACATCACATATTTAGTAACTAATATTTCTTATACCGTTCTCCTTCGACCCAGGACTGTACCCTGCTTGACTCTGTCTCTGAACGCTTCGATAGAAAATTCCCACTCGACTCGACTGCCAAAGTACATGTATTTGATCGTTTTAATGCACACCACCGTGACTGGTTGGGATTTTCCAGCGTTACTGATACAGCTGGGAACTATACTTTTAATTTCCTCTCAGCCGACGAGCTCTCACAGACTGTCACTTTTCTGACCCGCACTTCTGATCGTGCGGACCAGCAAGCCTCACTTCTCGACCTGTTCTTGACCTCATTACCCGAGGCTTGTGTGGTGAATTCTTATAGCCTGCTCGGAAACTCTGATCACGTTGTGGAAATATAATTCAAAAACTTAAAATCTCCTCTAAAAGTATAAGAGCCGTTGCTCAAAACGATGAGAAACTATGAGAAAGCTGATTTTGAACCCCTCAGGGATCACATTAGCGACGCCCCATGAGGTAAAAAGTTATCACTCCCTGCTTATCAGTGTGCACATGAGTTAACTGAATGGGTCAAAGTAGGGATTAATGCTTATGTCTCCACGCGAAAATTCTTCAGCAAACCCCACTCTCTTCAATGGTTTACCTCAGAATGTGACGCTTCGAATAGACAAACATTCATAGAGGCAAGGACATGGTTGCAAAGTAGTGATAGATGAAGCAAAGAGAGATAACAAAAAAACGCATACAGTCACAGAAACTAAGTACTCGTGATTTCTGGAAAATATACAATAGTGTGATGAATATGGAAATCGACAATACCCCCGCTATCGAATCACAACGATGTTATCTGCACGGCAACTGATAAGGCTTAACTAATTGCCCAAAGTTTCGCTTTAAACTCCACTTTGGACTCAGAAAACCACCATCTCCTAAAATTCACATTGCGAACTGAAGACACACTGAGAACCTGGTCATAACCCTATCTCAAGTCAGAGACATCATAAAAACCTTGACACCTCTGAAGCCTGTGGGCCTGATCTTATACCAGTAATAGTAATAAAAAAATGATCTGATGAAGTGACCCCTGCCCTCTCTAAAATATACAACACATGCCTTGCTGAATCTTGTGTCTCTGATAGTTGGAAAATTGCCTCTGTGGTACCAGTCTTCAAATATCTTGGAGAAAGAACTAGTCCTCTAAACTATCGCCCAATCAGTCTACTCTCGACATTTGCTAAAATCTTATAATCATTAATCTATCTAGCGATAGTCCAGCACCTAGTTAATGCTTAACTTCTTTCTGATCATCAATACGGATTTAGAAAATCACGATGTTCATCTCTGAACTTATATACCATACACTGGACAAGGCTCGATTTATTCATAGACTTTTACATTGTCTGGTATAACGGGCTTCTCCGAAAACTGCCATCATATTGTATTAGTGGTTAAATATTAAATATAATTAAATCCTTCCTAAATAAAAGAAAGATCCACGTTGTCCCCGATTGCTGTTCATCTAAGCAATATGAGAATAAATGCTGGTGTATTCCAAGGATCCATATTTGGGTCTCTACTGTTCCTGATCTTCATAAATGACCTCCCAGATGTAATTGAGACTGAGATAAGAATATTTGCTGACGACAAAACGCTCTACTCTCGTCATGTGAGCAAAACCGACGCGCACATATCTGCGGCAATGGCTGAATCCTTAGAAAATGACCTCCAGTCTGTTGGAATGGGGTAAAAAATCGTTGGTAACTTTTAATGTCGCAAAGACAAAGCTACTTTCCTTCAATAATTACAACACACATCATAAACCACAGATTGTCATAGAAAATAACACCCTACCTGAGGGGTCATCATTTGAACTCCTCGGCCTAACTTTCACAGATAACATGAATTGAAATAAATGCATTTAAGACATTGCCGGAGCTGCCTCAAACTACTCAAACCTGACATTATCCTATATCTCTACAAAGCCACCATCCGCCACATATGGACTAGTGCATAATTCACTACTCTCCATCTTAGACAAGGTAAAAAAAAGAGTCGCGAACTTGATAGGTCTCTCGCTATCTATCAAGCTCCAGCCCCTGTCTCATCGCCGCAATGTTGCTTCCTTATGCCTGTTTTACAAGTACTTACATGGAGTGTGCTTTGATGAGCTTACTGCTCTGGTACCTCCACAGCGTAAATTCACTAGACCACCCGACAATCTGCCAACTCCTATTCAATCTACTGTGGTTGTCCGAAAGGCCGAAAAGCTTTCTACCCCAAAAGTTTCTTTTTTCGTGCTGCTGGACTCTGAAAATCACTCCCTGCTCCCTGTTTCCCTGGCGGTACTGCCATGCAGAAATTTAAAAGTAATGTAAACAGACATCTCGCTGCGCAGCTTCCAATTTAGGTTGACCTTTCCAAACTTTCACCTTTTTACTCAGTAGCCGATTATGTCTACAGTGGCAGCCTGCCTGGTTTAGGGTGAACTATGTTTAAACAAATGAATGAAAAATAACGGAGACTTTTTTTAAAAAAACGTTGTTTAATAATTTCCGGTGTCGATGGGTAAGTGCCAGTATTTTAGTGTTAGGGTTAAAGTTTTTAATACCACCTATATAGAATATGCTTTTAAGAGAGTCGAAAATGGTTGTCTAAAACTATTTAGTGTGTGTTGGATAAAAATAATAACACATTTACTAAAACACGCTTGAGTAAATAAGCGTAATATATTGGTCAGTTTAGTAGCATGTGATGCATGTGGCTATTTTCCTATTCTTCAAAAAGATACAGAGGAAAATCGTCTAAACTTTATATATAAGATAAACTAAGCAACTTTTTTACTCATTGTTTACCAGTCTTATATTTAATACTTCCGATATCTGAATAAGTGTATGTCATTCTTTTTAATTTTATTTATCCTTTTTATCTTTATATATTTCTTTATGTCACCATTTCTCTGTCTCAAACATTCTTGCTCTTGAATATTCGCAGATAAATGTGAACAATACATTACCATATGACGTAACTTCTTGATTTTTTTCCTCTTTATGTTGCCACCAGAAAATCGTCATTGTTCTGCGATCCTTCACAGGCAGGCATTGAAAAGGTCAAAACATAAATTCTGGCAGGCAGAAGATAAGAGACATGAAAGCGGTGTGCCCCAAGGCAAGAACCAATAACATAGAAGATGATAAGACGCCAGAACATTGGCATATTCCTTCGAGCTAACAATGCTTTCATCTGACTTATGAAGAATGTCTCCGATCACCGGGCCATTTTCTCTAATCCTCTAAGGACTTCAGACGACGGTTCACGAAGGGAGGAGCCATCGGCGCCAAGAAGAAATCATATAAAAAACATGTCTACAGGGCGAAGCAAGAAACCCACAGAAATAAAAAAAATGTTTTTTTAGTATGATGGAGGATTCGGTAGAAACAATGGTGCAATAAACTTCAAGCCAGGATTAACATGTATAATCTGCTCCGTCTTTGCGCGGGGTAGGATAAATCATTCTGGAGTGGATCATTTTTAAAGTCCACCAGGAATTTACTGCATGAGTTACTCAAAAATATTATACCGATCTTGTACCTATCGTGTCTCTCATTAGGATAACATTTAATCAGGACAGGTCAGAGGTAGTTAATAATAAGAGGTCTAAGCTGAAGTGCCGTATTAATGTGCTGCCATTGGGTTCAACACATTATGCGTATATATATATATATATATATATATATATATATATATATATATATATATATAAAGAAAAAGAATATTAGAGAGATGATAAAAATAGGATTATTTAAATGTAATATTCTATCATTAAAGGTCAATGCTCAATATACGAGATAGAATAATCCTACAATGAAATTATTTATGATGATAAAACTGGAAAAAGAATAATAGGTATAGAACTATCAAGTTGTTTACAGAAGGAATATCTAAATTATATTCTTTCTATTATTTAATCCATGGATTTTCAAAAATGCAAGCTTTCCTCATCAGTATAAATCGTCGAGATACATCAGTAAATTATATTACAGTTAGCACCGTTTTTCAAACATATGTAAACATACAAAAATACACAAAAGATAATTGAGCAAATAAAATCCACTTCGATAGAAAAATGAAACATGTCCGAAAAAGGTAAATCAAGAAAATGTAGCAGAAAATGTTCCGAAATTCGAATAATATATTGGTGCATATCCGATGTAAAAGTTCACCAGATAAAATATCAGAGTTTAAAACAAACAAAAAATTCACAATATCAGCAAAATTATTGCCCGGTAATTTAGAGTCTTTGGGAAAGTAAAAACGTGAGTTAAACACTAAATTCAGAATGAGAGAGGTCCAATAAATTAAAAAATAAAGAAGAAAAGCAGAAGAAAGTAGTATTAGAGTAAAAAAGAAAAGAAATGGAAAGAAAAATTATAAAAAAATAATTAAAAAGTTTCAAATGAATAAAAATAGTGGCAAAGCATGAAGAAATACAAAAGAAAAAAGAAAAGTTGAAAGTAAAAAGACAAAAAAGAAAAAAAGAAAAAATATTAAGAAAAAAAAATTGGAAAGAAATAAGGAATATAGACAGTTAAAGCGAAAAAAAGGAGAGAAAATAATGAAATATAGTAGACGTGTAGTTTGAAAATTAATATTAAATTTAAATAGATAACATTTTTGTGTGTAAGATGAGGAAACAATTTAAAAAATCATCAAAGTAAAAAAAATAAACTGTAAAAACTAATGACAGTTATGTTTGGATTAATTCTCGATAGTCAATGGAACGCAAATATTTGATATATATGCTCTTAATTTCGAAACACAACTCCGTTGACTATACGTTTTCTTTTTATATATACATTCTTAATAAAACACACACACACGCATATATATATATATATATATATATATATATAAAATAAGTTGAGATAATTAGCACATTATGTATATCAGTTTAACGCATTAACACAACACATTTGGCGTACGATTTGGAATATTTTATATCGTCTCATACTTTAGATGATTCCAAAAAGTTTATTTTTCAGCGACTTCCATGACACCACAAATAGAAGTCAAACAAGAAAATTACATTTTTTAGTATTTTTTGTAAATCTTTATCTAACCATTCGACCGTCGTGGCAGCTATGTGATGGGGATATAAATATACCTGTATGTATACACGGATACACTAAGATTGTATCCAATCTGTTAGTTTAGATATAAATATTTCATATTTTAATACAAGTGCTCGCTGAAAAGAGTATTTGAATAATAAATGTATATTATCAACAGGCATATTCGTAGTTTTCACTATCACTCATCAATGTTGTTAACTATTCTGCATTCCTATGTAAACCTTACTCTAAACGAAATTTCCATAACCATAATTTATTTATATGAACTTTAGAACTAAGGTGCACATTATCACGGGGCTGCTTAACTGCAAACAACAACATGGTACTTTTAAGTTTAATATCAAATATTGTTCTAGCCCTATTCTTCAATAATCAACTGTTGCCTATTATCATCGCTTTCAATCTTCTTATCGAATTGGTTATCATTCAACTGACTCGTATCCTCTCATGCTTGGTGGCCTGTATAGGTCGTGAGTCAAAAGTCTGACGTACACACACACATATATATCCATGTAAATATATATATATATATATATATATATATATCCATTAGTATATATATATATATATATATATATATATATATATATATATATATATATATATAAATCAGCAAACAGCTGCTTCGTGGTCTACGAGTCACCAGTGTGAAAAGTCGTAACGAGATTCGAAACCCAGAGCATCGTGGTAGACGTCTAATTTTCTACAAACTGAACTACGAAGCACCTGATATTGAGTTGGAAAAATTATATTATATTAAAATGAACCAAATATTCTGGTTCATATCTATTTTGATATGTCAACCTTATATCTTTCGTGAACCGATTATATAATCAGAACAAATGATATTATATTAAAATGAACCAAATATTCTGGTTCATATCTATTTTGATATGCGACCTTATATCTTTCGTGAACCGATTATAAAATCAGAACAAATTATATTATATTAAAATGAACCAAATATTCTGGTTCATATCTATTTTGATATGTCAACCTTATATCTTTCGTGAACCGATTATATAATCAGAAAAAATTATATTATATTAAAATGAACCAAATATTCTGGTTCATATCTATTTTGATATGTCCACTTTATATTTTTCGTGAACCGATTATATAATCAGAACAAATTATATTATATTAAAATGAACCAAATATTCTGGTTCATATCTATTTTGATATGTCAACCTTATATCTTTCGTGAACCGATTATATAATCAGAACAAATTATATTATATTAAAATGAACCCAATATTCTGGTTCATATCTATTTTGATATGTCAACCTTATATCTTTCGTGAACCGATTATATAATCAGAAAAAATTATATTATATTAAAATGAACCCAATATTCTGGTTCATATCTATTTTGATATGTCAACCTTATATCTTTCGTGAACCGATTATATAATCAGAACAAATTATATTATATTTAAATGAACCAAATATTCTGGTTCATATCTATTTTGATATGTCAACCTTATATCTTTCGTGAACCGATTATATAATCAGAAAAAATTATATTATATTAAAATGAACCCAATATTCTGGTTCATATCTATTTTGATATGTCAACCTTATATCTTTCGTGAACCGATTATATAATCAGAACAAATTATATTATATTTAAATGAACCAAATATTCTGGTTCATATCTATTTTGATATGTCGACCTTATATCTTTCGTGAACCGATTATATAATCAGAACAAATGATATTATATTAAAATGAACCAAATATTCTGGTTCATATCTATTTTGATATGTCAACCTTATATCTTTCGTGAACCGATTATATAATCAGAACAAATTATATTATATTAAAATGAACCAAACATTCTGGTTCATATCTATTTTGATATGTCAACCTTATATCTTTCGTGAACCGATTATATAATCAGAACAAATGATATTATATTAAAATGAACCAAATAGTCTGGTTCATATCTATTTTGATATGTCAACCTTATATCTTTCGTGAACCGATTATATAATCAGAACAAATTATATTATATTAAAATGAACCAAATAGTCTGGTTCATATCTATTTTGATATGTCAACCTTATATCTTTCGTGAACCGATTATATAATCAGAACAAATGATATTATATTAAAATGAACCAAATAGTCTGGTTCATATCTATTTTGATATGTCAACCTTATATCTTTCGTGAACCGATTATATAATCAGAACAAATGATATTATATTAAAATGAACCAAATAGTCTGGTTCATATCTATTTTGATATGTCAACCTTATATCTATCGTGAACCGATTATATAATCAGAAAAAATTATATTATATTAAAATGAACCAAATAGTCTGGTTCATATCTATTTTGATATGTTAACCTTATATCTTTCGTGAACCGATTATATAATCAGAACAAATGATATTATATTAAAATGAACCAAATAGTCTGGTTCATATCTATTTTGATATGTCGACCTTATATCTTTCGTGAACCGATTATATAATCAGAACAAATTATATTATATTAAAATGAACCCAATATTCTGGTTCATATCTATTTTGATATGTCAACCTTATATCTTTCGTGAACCGATTATATAATCAGAACAAATTATATTATATGAAAATGAACCAAATATTCTGGTTCATATCTATTTTGATATGTCAACCTTATATCGTTCATGAACCGATTATATAATCAGAACAAATTATATGATATTAAAATGAACCAAATATTCTGGTTCATATCTATTTTGATATGTCAACCTTATATCGTTCATAAACCGATTATATAATCAGAACAAATTATATTATATTAAAATGAACCAAATATTCTGGTTTATATATATTTTGATATGTCAACCTTATATCGTTCATGAACCGATTATATAATCAGAACAAATTATATTATATTAAAATTAACCAAATATTCTGGTTCATATCTATTTTGATATGCCAACCTTATATAGTTAAGTAACCGATTATATAATCAGAACAAATTATATTATATTAAAATGAACCAAATATTCTGGTTCATATCTATTCAGATATGTCAACCTTATATCTTTCGTGAACCGATTATATAATCAGAACAAATTATAAGCAATCAGATTTTAATAAAATCTCAAGAACGTAAATTCTGAACATACGTCTATTCAACTTGTGTGTTCACTCATATAAATCGCATTACAAATGTATATGCGACAGACAGACGGCCATATTTTACCATCAATCATTGTTAAACCACGACAATTATCAATAAGCTTAAGCATCACAGCCAAACAGTAAAAGGGTTATTTAAGCTTAAGCGTGGTATGAAAACATGTTATTGTAAGTATATCACCCCTGTAAAGTTGAGAAACGTGGTCGTGTTACTAATTATAAAGAAATATGTGCTAATTTAAATTTTTGAATGTTGTAAAGAATGCGTTGATGGAATGCGAATACAATGTTGTTATTTGTAGATCGATTTGAAAACTAAAGGAAAGTCTTTTATGAGCTGTTTAAAGCATCTACAATAGTAAACAGGCAGATCCTAATAGTCGAATCGACAAACATCAGAGAGAGTATTGTGACAGGAGAGTGTGGACGTCTTTTGTGTTTACTTCTCTTAGAGAAGAATACTCGGATCCCCACCGTACATGAAATAGAATAGTGTGAAAATAGATTGTAACATCCGATGACGTAAGCGATAACAAATCTTTTTATTTGTGCTTTGAATATTCAATTGTAAACAAGCCTGTGCAAGAATGATGCCTACAGAAACACAAGGACCATTTTCCGACGGAAAGACAATTATTCATGTAACATGGCGGCAAAGCAACGACATTGAGCTGATCATATTACATTGATGTATGTGAACATCAAAGGGTTATATGTTTATTTAACCTCTGCTTAAAAGAATGATGGCAAACACTGAGATATAAAAATATAATCATCTATCTTTATTGTATATGAAATCGATGAGAAATAAGTGTTTCCCTTTTTCTCTTATATAATATGGCGTCCAACAAAGAAAAGGGGATAACTACGTCACACTATTTCAAACTTAAGCGTGACATACTACCGAAAAGGGTATTCTTAACATTAAGTTGAAAAGTTTTTCGATAGACAATGTCATCTTTTAGACCGTTGAACACATCTAAGCTTAACATCCAAGATAATAGACGGATAGATAGGCAGATATTCCTGTGGACATTTTTAAACTCATCTAAATTAAAATATAACACGATAAATGTTTCGTAGTTTTTTTTATTCGGACAACTGAGTAAAAACATCTACAAATCACTGAACAATCGTGGGCTATTCCACGAAGAACAAAAAGAATACAAAAAAAAGAAAAAGAAAGGTAAGAAGCAGAAACAAGAAGATATCCACTACAAATAACATTACTACAGAATCTCTCAAGCATGGATAATTTAATGTTTAAAAATATACTAGTACCCGACAGGAGTATTACTCTTTTTTGAGAAAGCAATGAAAGCATGGCGATTAGACCTGACAGCTAAAGGAAACCCCTGCCTGAGATAAAAATCCAGAGGCATTTTCCTAGGAGACTCCTCATCACCACTACTGTTTATAATAGCTAAGATGCCGCTCAACTACACACATCGAATATGTGCTGTTGGATAGAATTTTACAGACACATAACTAAGTGTAAACAACCTAATGTGCATGAAATAAACATATTCAGTTAAATAAAATTCGTAATGGAAAAGTGGAAAACTAGAAACAACAGACGGCAAGAAGCTCCCCAACCAAGACGAGATTAAGGCGCTACAGAAATGAAAGAGACAATTGGAAAATAATATTAATGAGGAACAAGAAAACTCTTCGAAACGAAATTATGTAGCAGGAATTTAGTAAAAGGAATAAACACTTGGACAGTATCATTAATAAGATACTCTGGAAAATTCGTAGGATTGACTAAAGAACAATTAAGGAACCATGACCAGAGGACTAGAACATTAATGACCATGCACAACACACTACACAGAAAAGATGATACGGACAGATTCGACGTAGAAAGGAAATGAAGGGACTGATAAGTATATAATACTATGCGGAAGACTAAAAAAAGAGCTGGAGAAATACATAACTAATCTCCACAGAAAGAGACATTGTTCCAGCGAACAACTCGGGAAGCACCGATACCAGAAAGATAAATACAAGAAAGAAAAGTGGGGCGAAAAAAACTACATGGACTCTTCATAAGACTGGCAAGACAAGAAACCAACGAAAATAGCTGGTCATTGCTTAGGAAAATACACATAAACAGAGAAACAGTATATTTACTGATGGCTGCACAGAACAATGCGATCAGGACAAACTACATTAAAGCTAAAATAGATAAAACTCAGAAAAACAGTTAATGCAGACTGTGTCAACATAGAGACGAAACAGTAAATAATATAATAAGAGAATGCAAAAATGTAGGCCCAAAAATACAAGAACATACATGACTGTGTGGGGAAAGCAGTACACTAGGAATTGTGCAAAGGATTGAATTTCGCATACGCAGATAAATGGTACAAAGATAAACCATAAACAGTACTGGAAAACGAAAAATACAAAACTCTCCTGGATATGCATAAGGAAACAGACACACTCATACTAGACCAGATGTTATACCAATCGACAAGAAGGAAACACCGTGCAAACTCGTAGACTTCACCGTTCCGGCAGACACAGAGTGAATATCAAAGAGTCAGAAAAACGAAGCAAGTTCACGAAACTAGCCAAGGGATATGAAGCATGAAGAAAGTCAGAATAATACCAATAATCGTAGGAGCACTAGGAACAGCCCCAACAAGCCTGGGGAAATGATGGGACGCATTTGAATCACTGATACAATACAAAAGACGACAATGATCAAAACAGCTGAAATATCAAGGAATATTCTCGAATGCGGAAACCAACCCGTATAACGTACGAAGGGTAACCAGTCACATAGAATTTACAACATGACCAAAAAGAACACATAAAAAACACCACATAACGAACCAAAGAACAGAAACTGCAAGGCATATCACATCATAATTACCACCCAATAAAGTGCACCGGCCTCAGCTGACACAATCCAAAAATTAACCAATGAACGAAAATTGTAAGAAACACCACCAGAAGATACCCCCCCCCCCCGAAAATAAAAATGGCGCCGGCTAACGCTGACCCGACACAAAATAGTTGTAATGGGTCAAGGAGGATGAGAGGACCGAGGAGAGGGAGCACAAACCAGACCTTCAACGGAAAATTGTGGAGTATCCTAAGACCTTGGGGAAGCTTATCAGCACCCTCATCCCAGAAAACACCTATGGTCCTTACCAACGAGAAAGCAATGGTACACGGCTGTGGGGATACCGCAATGGTTAATTGCGGTTGTTATCAGAAAGAAGTGGAGATTACTGGAAATATGGGGATGCCTGTTGCCACTCAGACTCCAAGAAAACCCCACCGGTTGTTGTGGGTAAGAAATCACTTACTGTGACCTTTGTGATAACACCGAGTTAGTAATAATAATGATAATAAAAGTGATGGCACTAGTGCCAGCTAATACCAGACAAAATAGTCGTGAAAGTACAAGGATAATGGGAAGAGCGAGGAAGGTGATAACTCAGCGCTCTTCTACTGGAAGAGTGCGAAGAGTAATGGGACCTTGGGGAGGCTTAGTGCAACCTAAATCTCAGATGAGACCAATTTGAGCAAGTGAATTTTCTAGGTTAAGGGAAATACACGCTACGAAGTACACAAAAAACATCCTTTACAAACGTTCCTATTATAATGCTGAACCATTTTATTCGAGATAGTGTTTTGAATTTTATAAACTATTCAATGAGTTGGTGGCATTTAATATGGGTCACCCTATACATGGCCTCATGTATATGAATTCAAAAATAATGTTAATGTTTACGCAGAGTGAACTCAATTTCTATTATCTTTAATCACAATTTTAATATCTATCATCGCTAGAATTCAAATTAAAAGCTTTTACTTCTATTGGAGTTTAACCCTGTTTACCTCTAATTCATTACACAAGTTTTCAATTTTGTAGCTTAATTCAGCGTAAGTAATCCTAAGTCGTTAATCATAAGCGATTTCCAGCCAAAATTGCGTTCGTAGAGAAATGTGAAATGGTGCGTAAAATTGGTGATATATGAACTCTTATCATTGTAAGTTATTTTTTTTAAATCATAAGACAGTGATGTAGGAAAAAAAACAAAGAAACAATTTTTAAAAAAATATATTATAAATAATAAATCAATAATCAAACGGAAACGAGAAATAGAAGATAAGAAAATTACTTTTCACTTTCTAAGGGAATATAAAAAGAATAACAGAAGACAATATAAACTTTCATCGGCCTTATTTCTGATACAATTAAATCAAATCACATACAATGTACTGGCAAAAAATAGAAACAGTTAACAAGCCATGTAAATATATAGGTATAATATATTTAAATCCATATGCAACCTGTATATTTAAAGCAGCATATGTAGTCATTGTCCTCGTGCCTTTCTTCTACTGAGGCAAAGATGGTGGTGTTACTTCTTTTGTGGGTGCCCGCGTACAATGCAGTTTGCGTTGGGATGAAAAATTATTCGATCATTCGATTTCAATACTGGGATAGATCATATATATATATATATATATATATATATATATATATATATATATATATATATATATATATATATATAATAATGGTAATAATCCAGGTGAAAAATATCCACAGGGTGGTAATCCAGAGAATTTTAACCGGGTTTTTAAAAAGTGCTCAATATCAAAATAGAGCTTTATGTATGATAATTTTATTTACACAGACATGTACAAAATCTGCGACACTGGCATGTCGATGTTATCGATCAACAGTTACTATAAACTGAGATCTCATCAGGCAGAGATAGAATCCGATCTTAACCTCAGATAATATTTGGAGAGAATGAAGTGGAGGGATAGAGAAAGAGAAGAAGAAGGAAAGAAATTTAACATTTCAAAAATTAAAGCCGTTAAAAAATTAAAATTAAAATTAAAAATTAAAAAATCTAAAAAATCTAAGAAACAAAAAACAGAAAACAAAAATCTAAAATCTAGAATCTGAAACAAACAGGGCAAATAAATAAATAAATAAATAAATAAATAAAAATATAAGGTGGAAAGAAGAACAAATAGTGATGAGGGGAGAGGTGGTGGGAAGGTAGACACATAGAGGAAAAAGAAGGAGATAGAGAGGGCGTCTGTTGATTCAGATCGAGAGGGAAGGAGGGGGGGTAGACATGCACGAATCAGGTGTCAAAAAACAGTCGAGTTTATAAATGTATTTTTCCAAGTGAACTGTAATATTGTGTATATGTGTGTATGCGTGCGGGCAAACTGGTCTGATTGTTGTGGTGGTGGGGCGGTGATCAAATGTGTCGCGATTCTGGGTTTATATTGTCTTTATAATTTGTCTGGAGTTAATTTGTTAAATGTAACTGGAATAGTAGTAATCATAATAATAATAATATTAATAATAATAATAATAATAATAATAATAATAATAATAATAATAATAGATACCCATAATAATTAAGGTAAAGTAATTGAAATAATTAATGAATGATAATAAAAAAATGATAATAAAATGATAATAAAAATATGATAATAAAAATACTAAAAAAACTTTAAAAAAAACTAAAAAAATACAACTTAAGAATAACTAGAAAATGACGGCGTTATTAATTATTAATAATAATAATGATAATAATGATAATAATAATAATAATAATAATAATAATAATAATAATAATAATAATAATAATAATAATAATAATAATAATAATAATAATAATAATAATAATAGATACCCCTAATAATTGAGGTGAAATAATGAAAATAATAATAAATGAAGTATAATAAAAATACTAAAAAATACTAAAAAATATATAACTAAAAGAATAACTGGAAAATGCCGGCGTTATTAATTATTATTATTAATAATAATAATAATAATAATAATAATAATAATAATAATAATAATAATAATAATAATAATGGTAATAATAACAATAAAAATAGTAATAATAATAGTGGTCAATAATATTTAAGAATTTATAAAAATAATAGTTTAGGAAAGAAATAGAATAATTAAGAAATATTAGGAATCCTAGGAGGTAGTGATTATCATAATAATATTAAATAATGATAAGATAATGTTTGCCGATATTATGATATGGGTTAATGCTTGCAATAATGCTGATCATATAAAAATAGTGGTTTAACAGACAACAGTAATCAGAGTGGTAATCCCAGTAATCTTAACAATAGTAATGATGATAGTGAAAAATTATAGAATTATGGTGGCAATAATAGTAATAATGATAATAATAATAATAATAATAATAATAATAATAATAATAATAATAATAATAATAATAATAATAATAATAATAATAATAATAATAATAATAATAATAATAACAATAATAATAATAATAATAATAATAATAATAATAATAATAATAATAATAATAAAAATGGCAGTGGAAGCAAAAGTAAGGTAACGGTAAAACATGGCAATATCAATATTATTAATAATAATAGTGATACTGTTAATTTCATTACTGCAAATAACAATAACTATGATAGTAACGTCAGACATGATGTCACCACTGATAACAATAATTATCTTGATAAAAAATACAGAAATGAAAAAGTACAGAAATTAAAAAATGAGAAAAATAATTCAATGTCAAATAGTTAAGTTTAAGATATTAATAATAGTTGTAATAAATAATTGATAATAGTAATCTAAAAATAATCTAAAAAATATAATCTAAAAAATAATCTAAGAAATATAGAAATATTAATCAATAAATGGACAAGCATAAAAGAGGGGTATGTAAGAGTAAAGAAAAATACAGAAGATGACAATTAGTGTTAATCGTTGTGGGTATGATAATAATAATAATAATAATAATAATAATAATAATAATAATAATAATAATAATAATAATAACAACAATAATAATACCAACTAATACTACCGCTTGTAGTACTACTACAAATAATACTACAAACCAAAATGCTACTACTAATAAAAATAATAATAATTAATAAAAGGTATGAGATGATAGTTGTGTTGACAAAATTTTCAGTTGATGGGGAGGTGTTTTTTAAAAAAAAATTTTTATATATAGTAACAGCTTAAGGGGTTATTTTATTTATTTATTTATTTATTTATTTATTTGCCTTGTTTGTTTCAGATTCTAGATTTTAGATTTTTGTTTTCTGTTTTTTGTTTCTTAGATTTTTTAGATTTTTTAATTTTTAATTTTAATTTTTATTTTTTAACGGCTTTAATTGTTGAAATGTTAAATTTCTTTCCTTCTTCTTCTCTTTCTCTATCCCTCCACTTCATTCTCTCCAAATATGATCTGAGGTTAAGATCGGATTCTAACTCTGCCTGATGAGATCTCAGTTTATAGTAACTGTTGATCGATAACATCGACATGCCAGTGTCGCAGATTTTGTACATGTCTGTGTAAATAAAATTATCATATATATATATATATATATATATATATATATATATATATATATATATATATATATATATATATACATATATATATATATAGGGGGCCCTCTAAAAATAACTGCTTTTATACATCAATCACACTAATTTTGCAGAACATGGGGAAATCTGTACTTGAGAAAACAAAACTCTTTCCATGAGAGCTCTATCAAGGTATATACTGATTCATATAACCACTTGTAAAAGAACATATCAGATAATCCTTCTATCAGTTTAAATGAGAAAATATGTATTTCAAGTGTAGTATTGATTTACACCTCTCCAGGAGTTAGGCACGGGGCCAGTATTGATCTTACTCCCACAAGTAAGACGTGACCCAAGGTCGGGTCGGGAAAGTAGGGTTTAAAAATTGCCTGGGCAGTCCCGTCGGCATTCCCTGGTAGGGGCGCCTCAGGCAGTAAGCAATAAACTTACTCCTCCCCAAAGAGGGGAGGCGAAGCCTGGGAGGGTTGCCCTCCTAGAACTGCACAGGATAGACCCATAGACCGGCGTAAATCAAGCCCCGAAGGCCAAGCCAATACCAGTCTATGGGGGGCAGTATCCATTGGAACAGATACTACACTTTGATCGTAGCCAAAAGGCCAAGAGTGGAGTATTGAACACTGATTAAATAACTTCGGGGAGGATGTGACAATAGTGAATCAGTGATTATCGTATAAGCTATTCAAGCTGCCCAGACAAGTGTGCAGCTCAGCCGACAAGTTTCGTCAAATCATCAGTTAAAATTCTTCAATCGTTGCATGTTGTATATTTTAAGTTGCATCAAGATGCAACAAGCTATCAGGCCTAGGACCTCTCATAGGACTGGGTGAAAGAGAACATTGGACGCTATTAGATTAGTTTGAAGAGTGGTTTTTGATAGGCATCAAACATCGATAACCTTATCACTGCAAAATAAAAACGTTTAAAAAAAAAACCCGCTAAAATCTGCTTCCCTCAAAATAACAGTTTCATTTAAAATAAGAAAGAATCCGTATGTCCACATAAGTTTTGGGTTTTTTTCTTTCAAATATCTTTTATATGTAAGAATCAGTGTCTAGCTATCTGCATGTACTAATTTTGTGTTTATTGTAATGATTTATATATTTATCTCTGCTAATATGGTGATATGACTCGATATGGCTACATGAGTATAGGGTTTTTCTCCTTCAAATCTCTTTTATATGTCCAGATCAGTGTGTACCTATCTGTATATGTCAATGTTGTTGTATTAATATATTTATTGTTATTCTTTATATACTTATCGCTGCTTATATGGTAAGGTGGTGCAAACGTTACATTAACCCTTACTAGAATATTTCTATCTTTGTAAAATGGGCTTAGCAGTAAATAATATATCTATATATATATATATATATATATATATATATATATATATATATATATATATATATATATATATATATATATATATATATGTATGTACATATATATTATAAAGAATAGAACGAATATTCTAACGTGATGGAAAATGAAAAAAATATGTGCATTCATTAACGTTTCGTCTTTATTAAATACTCCATCAGTCTGAAGAAAATAAGACGCGAACAACAAAATATTTGAAACCATAGTAGTAGGAGGAGAAAGCTTTAAAAGGCATATTAAAACACGTACACTACGAGTTACAAATAGATTGGGAGAAGTGGGAGAAGTTAAGTTTACTGTGGAAATTGTGCGGGAAATGGTAGCGGTCGGAGTTATTAAACTATAAGAGAGAGGGTGAGCGTGGGTGATGTAACCTGAAATAGGTAACATGTGAAAAGCTAAGATATGGGCACAAAATAATGGTAACAGTGGGAGATATTAAATTAACTGCGGAAGATGTGGGGGAAAATTGTTAGACGTCGGAGTTATTTAACTTGAAATAAATACTTGTTAGAATATTAAAAAAGTGGTGTATTGGTATTTTTTTAAATAAACTATAGCCGTTGTAAATTGAAATGCGTAAAATTTTGATGAAATGAAACAGATGTTTTTATTTATTTATGTATTTATTTTATATATATATATATATATATATATATATATATATATATATATATATTCGTTGTCATCGTAGATATTATGTGTAAAGTATGTTAATATTGTAGTATAAAGTTGCTCGCCTAGATCTCAAGTCAAGTGTTGTCTGGGTTAACAATATTGCTGATTAAAGAGGCTAAATTGAAGAAGCTATTAATTTGTTTGATTGTGTTAGAGTTTATAACGAATAATGATTCAAGAAGTCTTTACCGAGAGTTATTTAAAATTAATTAAATAATATAGCTTGCCCTAAATTCAAAGAATGATCGTGTTGTAATTCATGGGTGAAAGGTACGTTCAGATAATTGCTATTTTTTAACATTTATTTTATATTCACCAAGCCTTCTCTCAGTTTCCGTTGAGTTTCTCATAAGCATATCTGATTACAATTACTGTATGTGTCAGTGTATATATTTGCATTTAATGTGGGTTTTTTTCGAATTGCTTTGCTGTATTTAATGTATGTGTCATAGTTTGTTGTGTACTTGTATTGTAGTAATTCCTAGTGGATTTAGAGTGTTACAAATTATTGTATAATGTACATGGGGATGTAAGTAAACATGTCTATTAATGAGAGAAATATGAGATGTTTGCTAATTGTTTTTTTAGATAGACTTATCATAAAATCCAACAATAACTTGTTATTTAAAGTCCATCGCAATATAACTCACAACATTGACTACATGTATTTTATTCACATAGACACAACAAAACATAATAATTGTGTTTTCCTACCTGCTTTTAGAATCTGTAGTCAACAATATAAAGACGAAGAATTCAAATACATCCAAATAAATTAAAAACATTGCGATACCCATTTAATATTAAACGCAATACCTATTTCGTATAAAATACAAAGTAAATTGCTCTAAAAATATTTACAATAAAAAATAAGCAATAATTGTTTATGATCAACGAGGATTTTCTTTATTTCCCGTTGAGTTCTACCTATATATCTCATGACACTACACACATGAGATAGTGTGATTAGATGCATTAAATGTGGAGTTTCTTAACCTATCCCCTCTATTTTCATAAGCGACGCTTTAATGTATTTTATCATATGACCCCCTTTTAAGCTTTTCTTCTCCTACGACAATTGTTTCAAATAGTGAGACTTGTGTGGTATTTTTTTCAGACTAAGACTACTCATTCAGATTAAAGTTTTAAATAAAGACAGAACGTCGATGAATAGATACATGAGAGTTTTAATTTTAATTTTTTCATTTTTAATCACGTTGGAATATTAGTTCCATTTTTTATTATATATATATATATATATATATATATATAAAATGAAATTGATTAATATAATATTAAAAATTATAATTATTTATTTATATATAAATATATATATATGCGGGTGTGAAATGTCAGTGGTAAAGAACCCAAACAGTGTGCGCAATTATTACGGATAATGAAAAAACTGTCATCTTTATTTATATATGTATTACAGATAATCAGAACAATATCGGTACTGGCGGTTTAAAATCGAAACAAAAAGAACATATAATTAGTCTGCTTAAGCGGACTCTGATCAGCTTCTGTTTATCTCTACATCTGTTTCTCCCGAGGATGGAGAGTCTGTTTCTGCAGACTGATAATAGGTTCATTTGTTTAGATTAGAAACCGACGCCTATATATATATATATATATATATATATATATATATATATATATATATATATATATATATATATATATATATATATATGTATATATATGTATATATATATGTATATATATGTATATATATATGTATATATATATATATATATATATATATATATATATATATATATATATATAGTGGTAGAACGCTGGACTACAGACATCAATATCGAAGGTTCGATTTCTGTCTAAGTTGGCCATGCTGGTGACGGATGTGAGCCAGCAACACGTATCCATAGATTACTTTTATGTACGTATAAAATAAATAAAAATATGTATTAACAGAAAAAATACGTCCTATGAAGTTAAGGGCGACTAGTAATGCAATTTTCTGCATCTTAATCACTTAGGAAAGTGAGACAATCGAAATAATAGTAAGCAAAATAACAACGAACGCTACAATCACCAATAAAAATAATTACATAAAAATCCATTAAATAGTTTGGTGATAAAAATCGTGCATATTTCTAGACGGACCGTCTTGGTACAGTGGTGGAACGCTGGACTACAGAGATTCATATCGAAGGTTCGATCTCTGTCTAATTAGCCATGCTGATGACGGCTGGGAGCCAGTAACACGTGCCCATGGATCACTTTTAGGTACGTATAAACTAAATAATATATATATATATATATATATATATATATATATATATATATATATATATATATATATGTATATATACATATATATACATATATATGTGTGTGCGTGTCAGTATTTTTATTGTGCTGTCCGTTGATATTCATTCTAGGTAGGCGGTCATATTTAATTTGTAAATCTGAATATAGCATTGCAATCTATAAGATACGAAACATAATTACTTACTTTTCTTTTCCATTCTTACATTTCCTTTCCATATAATTAGTTGGGAATAAACCACAACGTTCTTCGTCCGATCTAAAGCGGATATTTTCCAAATGTCGCTCAATTCACTGTGGGGGCTTCAATGGAAAATATATAAATCTATACTGAATAATGCATAAGCGTTAAGCCGACATTGGGCAGATCTTGACATTATTTGGCTCGAAATTAATGGAAACAGAAACTCTTCATAAAAGATGGCGTCTCAAAGTACAACTTTTGAAAAGTTTATGAATAGATATATATTGACTAAAAACATATTTCAACATATGTTCGGACACCAATAGGCATATCGTAGTATTGAAATGTCTAACCCTGGTTCTTACACTCTTCACTCAGATTAACGTATTTATCCTGTCGATAGATATTCTTCTAATGACACTGTTTAAATTTGAGATCATGTTACTTTTAGTGGTTGTGTATAGATTCAATGCAACTCCCCCCCAAAGAACAAATTCCTGGTTTCTACGTTACTGTGTAAATTTTCCATCGTTATTCTGACATAATACGAAAGTTTAATCGACATTATTATTCATAAATTTAATTCACACAGAACACTATATTTAATATGTATTGCAAACTAAAAGATTGAATAACATATTTACATAGTAGGTTATTGTTACACCGGCCGTTCTTACACAGGAGAAACACCACCGGTTGTCACTATAAATAGTCCGAGTCACCAGAGACACAGAGAAGACAAAGCACAGTCTTGTAACTGTCTAGCCGAGTCACTTTCTTACTTTGTTAATACACTTTGTTAAACCAACCCTCGACTTGACTTCCTTATTTATTATTTAGTGTTGGACAACTTCACAACAGTTATCAAGAGTGTATTAAGTTCTTCATAGACAGGCCTAGCTACTTTCGAGTATTTCTTTTTATTCAAACATACTTTTAAATTTTTCTTGACATGTTCATACGATTTGCAAACGTGTTATGTGCTCTAGTCTGACAGTGATACTAAATGGTTTTGTTTCGTTGTTTTGTTGTTTTGTTGTTTTGTTATACGGCATATTAATCTTTTGTTAGTTATTTAATGCTGAATACGTTCATGGTGGTAACAGTTTTCATGCTTCAATTTCTATATATCTTCAAATATATACTCATGCTGTTATGTTTAGTTGTTTTGTTTTACGGCATACCAATCGTTCTCGAGTTATATAATGTCGAATATGGTCATTTTATAACAGTGTGTATGCTTCAAGTTTTAGATATCTTAAAATATTTATTCATGTCTTCTCGTTTAGTTGTTTTTTAGAAGTAAGTTATTGTTCTTGTTTTTGACTTTTCAGAACATGACTAGGTTTTGCAAAATAAAGAGAAAAAAACAATAACATCAATGTTTGGTGCACTTTTTGTCAGGAAGCATGTATCTTCAGACAACATGGTTTGATATCAGCAGAAATAACACACAATAATAATACGCTCGTTTTTCAATTTGTATTTTAATTTTACATAATTTAGTGACTTGAAACACGTCTTATATAAAACACTCTTACAAAAACTGATCATAAGATAGTTCCCGATATCACCTTTATAATAAATATTTCCATGCCAGAAAGCTTTCGGTTTAGGGTAAATGAAAAGAACGCATTTTTTTTTTCGTTTCTATAAAATTTTACTTGTCTTGTTTTTAGTATTGACGTTATACATCTCACGTCTACGTAAGTATGTTGCTGAGACAATGCGCCTTCCTTATTATGAAATACTACGAACGTTTTATCATCATCAAGTCGTATAAGTGTCACGAATACCCATTAAAACCTGATAAGTCTTCATCGATGCATTGTAAATCTTCTGCTAGTTGCTTCAAAAATGTTCTCTTTGTTCTCCCCACTAAACAACATTTTTCTTTTGGCATCCATCAAAAAAGGGTCGCTGATGATTTAATCCTCAGCCCTCTATCAGTGTCCCGTAAAATCTTGTTGTTCTTCTTCAATTTTTTACCACGACTGAGACATGAATGGAGCATAATGCTCGTAGAGTCGCTCGCTCATAGGCTGCCGTCTCCAAGAGATGTTAAGATCAGCTCTAAGGATTCTGGTTAACACACCACCAATTCTTTTCTAAAATATTTTGTTGAAAGTCGATGTTCTACTTCCATATACAAAAACGGAGGTAACAATGCCTTTTAAAAAGTCACGTTTCATCAAGATTTGACTTCCAGATCGCTTTCATTGTGTCCAGACAAGGCCTTGGATATTCGCACATTTAGTGCACTTTTTGTGGAATTTTGCTCTGCAACTTTACTACATGAGATAGGTAAACTCACTCATAAACGAACTATTAAATGATCATTAAAATACTTCCAGAATAGTAAATATTCATAACAAAGTAAGAAATATTGTTAAACTATTTATATTGGTGACAGCTTGAGTTACCTGAGTATTACGATATTTCCTCATACTTCAGCCAAGAAAAAGCTGAATAATAAGAATTAAAAAGTGCCGCCAGTAAGAGCCAACTGGGAGCAAGACTAACCTAGAGTGAACGAAAGCTCGGTGATGCGCTTATCATCTTAATATACGAAGCCCTTGTATACGTTGATTGGTGGGAATACGAGTTCTCTCATGTCTACATGCTGTTTGTAATACGCCACTAATATTGCAAGTTAAATGGTGATACTATTTTAAATAAAAATTATGTTTCTTCGTTTTAAAAAAAGAAACAAAAAATAATAGTGCGCTACTTCATAAAAAATTATATTTTCATTTAAAATAACTCAATGACTTGAGCCGCGTCTACTTTGAAATTCTGACTGATGAAAAGAAAATTTAAAACACCACTAATATAGCAAATACTTTTGTGTGACATAGACTTCCCGTTAGCTATAGCATTAATGGAAAGCATGTGTTTTATTAATTTATATTAAATATAACTCTCCTTCCAGTGTTTGTGTATAGACGTAAAACGTCCACCCACAAATTATTCGCCCCATTGTTTCAACAATACTACCATTTCGTACTTATCAAACGGTGCAAACGTTTCAATGATGATTAGTATTCATGAATTTGATAGTTACAAAAAATAAAATAAATATTAAAAGCTAAGTAAAAATTCAAGTCAAATATTTAAATGGGTTTGAGTAGTAGCTCCGTAGATGTGGACCTTTTGTGCCGAATATTGTTTACTCTACAATTAATTTGATACTTTTTTAACATGGTGATGTTATAAGAACAATATGTATGTTTCTTGATTTCAAAGGAATTAAAAAAAAATAACAATACACTACATTTTCGAATAAAATTTTCATTTAAAATCACTCAATAATTTAGAACGTGTCTTATTTGACATTCTAACGAGAATATTTCAACTGATAACGAACAGTTTCCTGTCATGGCTCTAACACAAACGCGGGAATTCGAAATAGTCGGTTAACAGATTTCAAAATTTAAGTAAAACAAAAAATATATACACACACTATTCTACTTTGCATGAAGTAATATACATGTTTATAAGAGGTTTACTCATTGAACATCATATTAGAGCTGTGTGCTAAATTGGTTTTATATGAGAGTAACATGAATATAACAGATGCAGTCGAACATGTTTTACTATTCGTTTTATTATTTCAGATATGACGAGAAAACTATACGCTTTTTTTGTGCTGAGTACAAACATTTCTGAAACCTGATCCAACATCCAGCATCCGGCATCTTCAATATATAGTCATTTAAATAGCAGTGGAGTAATAGTAGTCGACTATTAATCCACTGCTATTTAAGGTGACTTTTTCAAACAAGATATGCTCATAGTATCCTAAAGTCAATGCAGATTTTCTGTCCAACAAGGGTAATCTCCAATGAGAAGCTTTATACACCGTTATCAGTAGATCTAAAACAAAGGCTCTCATTTCAAAGAAGGTTGATGAGTCCCTTTTCCAGATATACTCGTGCATCATTATGCACATGACAGTACTGAACCGTTTAAGCGTGTTTTTGACACTCAACAATCAGATCAAGGTATCTATAATTTTTCTACTGTGCTGCTGCATATGGAAGAGTTAAGTTTAAAAATACTTCGTAATACTTTATTGAAATGTTAATGTTATTTGCTAAATTCTAGTGATCATTCCCTGGTTTAAAAACAATAATAATAAATATAACCTTCACTACGTTACAATTTATATATATATATATATATATATATATATATATATATATATATATATATATATATATATATATATATATATATATATATATATATATATATATATATATATATATATATTCAAGCCTGTGTAAATATACATTTGCCCAAAATGGAGAAGCATCCAAACTCATTGGAATATCTATTGTTTGGAGTAGTACTTTATTTCCTATTTGGAAGTAACTCTCTTTTATAAGGTGACTTATAAGCATTGTCAGACCAGTGTTGGACACACTCGTCTTACCATTTTTGTTTTACAGTACAAGGCTTTAGATTTTGCGAAGTCTATGTATTTATCTTTA
Source organism: Sepiola atlantica (assembly GCA_963556195.1). Lineage (NCBI taxonomy): Eukaryota > Metazoa > Mollusca > Cephalopoda > Sepiida > Sepiolidae > Sepiola > Sepiola atlantica. The sequence goes on from OY744553.1 coordinate 34,384,119, forward strand.
CCTCCTGCAAAAGTTAAATCTAATTTAATTCTTTAATAAGTTCTTTATGTGGTATATATATGGCAGTACTGAACTTTTTAAGCGTGTTTTTGACACTCAACAATCAGATCAAGGTATCTATAATCTTTCTACTGTACTGCTGCATATGGAAGAGTTAAGTTTAAAAATAATTCGTTATGCTTTATTGAAATGTTAATGTTATTTGCTAAATTCTACCGATCATTCCCTGGTTTAAAACAATTATAATAAATATAACCTTCACTACTTTACAATTTATATATATATATATATATATATATATATATATATATATATATATATATATATATATATATATATATATATATATATATATATATATATAATTGAAATATAAGCCAAATTAGCAATACAAGATTAATTAATTTTTTTTTTCTTACATTAATCCTATCGATTACGGAATAAAATTTCCTTCTTCAGGGGTGACCAGTATTGAGTCATTTTTTTTTCATCAAAAAACAAGAATAAAGAAACTGTGTTAATTTGATGACGTCGTAACATCATTGACGTTTATCAAATTAACAAAGAAATAAGTTTCTTTATTCTTTTTTTTTGATGAAAAAAAAAATGACTCAATACTGGTCACCCCTGAAGAAGGAATTTGATTCCGTAATCGATAGGATTAATGTAAAAAAAAAAAATTAATCTTGTATTGCTAATTTGGCTTATATTTCAATTTTATTAACTTTCCATGCAATACTTTGAAACTTGAACGATAAACACACACATTACTTGACAGCGTGCCAACGCACCTCTCGTTCGACACCGTTTTTTTTAAATTCTACCCACCATTCATAACAGCAAGGCGATGACGTCGTACCGTCATTGACGTTTATCAAATTAACAAATAAATAAGTTTCTTTATTCTTGTTTTTTGATGAAAAAAAAATGACTCAATACTGGTCACCCCTGAAGAAGGAATTTTATTCCGTAATCGATAGGATTAATGTAAGAAAAAAAAATTAATCTTGTATTGCTAATTTGGCTTATATTTCAATTTTATTAACTTTCCATGCAATACTTTGAAACTTGAACGATAAACACACACATTATATATATATATATATATATATATATATATATATATATATATATATATATATATATATATATATTTTCTCGGACCATATCAGAAAATAGCCTATGAGATATTCAGTTAACACTCCATGGGCATCACAAATTAGCGTCTATGGATGTTTTACAGGAATGTGTCTTTATAATCGATCCAATGGTAATCCATTTTTTTCTTACTAAACGAATCCCTTCTCTCCTCTACAAAATGGAAACTTCTTAGTGGAAAGTGAAACGTCTTTTTTTAATGAAATTGTTATATTAACAATTTTTGTTTCTCATAAAAATATCCAATTTAGAGACACTGCCTTCATCATCAAACAAATATATTCAAAACTTAATTGCCCCATTTTATGCATTATTTTTGCAGTGCTGATTATTGACGAGTTTTGTTTAAAAATAATTTTTTTGCCATATTAATGTCATTTATCTGGTTAAAAAAAAAAAAAAATATAATATTCGCTACTTTTCAAAATTATTATTTTCATTTAGAATATCTCATTGACTTGAAACACGTCTAATTGGAAATTCTGAAGAGAAAATTGCAACATATAACAAGCACCTTCTCGCCATTACTTTAATAGAATAGCACAGCCATTCTAAACGTTCGGTAAACAGATTTCCAAATACAAGTATAAAAACAAACCAGTAAAATTACTTCAACGATTTTCGAATTAAAGGTTGTGTTGGAATGGCGAGTGGTAGCTGGTAGCGATAAACCGCGAGCCGAATTACTGTTATTTGTTGTTGGAAGCTTTGTAATTATAACATTCAATACCTTTATTTCCGTTTTTCAAAATGGGCGCTCGCGTATTGAGTAATTTGGCGCCTCTCTCAATGAATGACTTTTAGTTTGTTTTGATTCTGACGAAGGTTTAATTTTTATTTTACATCGATGTCAGGCGATGTTTTAATTGAAGCGCAAACAAAGAAGCCAAAAATAATGCTGTAATCGGTGGCTGAAAGATAACACCAAAACAAAAAGATGTTGGGCATTAATTTCTCTCGCTTAAATATGTGTATTCAATACACAGAAGAAAAAACCTTTTGATTACCTACTACACACTATCTTAAAGTGTCGTCGGTCTCTCTGTACACGGGGGTGTCGGGACAACCTGAAAAGAGCATACTTCACTCTACAAGTAAACTCTGACCAAACATTCAAAATAACATCGTACTCAAAGCCTAAAATAAGATCACCTCGACACGGCTATCCACTGGCTCATACGAGAAATGGTGCATCTTCTTCAAGTCATTTTAACTCAAATAACATAATTTAGCCGGATACTCCACCAGACGAGATACATTCTTGTCCTGGAATCCGGTAAGACCTATAGACTAGAATAATGATATAGTATAACATAACGAACTGGTCAACTGGGGAGAGTAACTTTAATGTTCGTAACTTCTTTACTAGCACGGTCTTGCTCTGCCAAATGATATCTCTCCGAACAGTCTTTCATCCAGCGCACACACGAACGTAGTCACCAACTCAAATCACCAACTCACAGTCACCACTTCCCTCAAAACATTCCCCTTTTATTGCCAGTGACATTGCATTCATGCAAATGAGCATGCAAATTAGCAGTGAGCTCTTCTGCCAGGGAACTGACTACAACTGTCAACAGAAGGGAAGTTACTAGCCGAGTAGAGATCACCAAGGCTATCAGTCATGAATGGCATCTCCTTCATGGACGTGAACCAACGGTTTAACGTTTGAAGTAAAAAGAAAAGCTTCCTCAGCCATGTCGAACTCCTTACAACATCTAAGGAATATACCAGACTACAACTGTCAACAGAAGGTAAGCGAATGCCACCTCCTCATACAGGCGTGAATTTCCCCTTGTGAGGAACTCCCTCCAGTGGAAAACATTTAACCACCAAAGTACGGGAATGTGGCGATCAAAAGTTGTAGTGAGTAGATGGGGCTAACAAACTGAGTCAACCATCTGTGACTGTAGATAGGAGGACTATACGATGTCACACTGCCTTGCCTGCCCTCTACTCCCCAATCGTGCAGCTTGAAAGATCTTTCAGTGTACAACACTAATATAAAAGACTGCATGGAAAATTTGGGAAAATGTCGTACGAGCACATGATATAGACACGTAAATAATATACAAAGGAAGTATCATATATTACTAGTGTCAACATTATTGTTATTACTAGTGTTGCTATTGGTATTACTTTTTATTATATTAGTATTATATTATGGGAGGTACTTTTATGTATTATAATCATTATTATTATTGTTATTATTATTATTATTATTATTATTCATATTATTATTATCATCTTCATAATAATTATCCTATTAAATTTTAAATCATTTTTATTCCGATCTGTAACTAGTTGTAAAAACTTTTTTTTTAAATCCTGGCAATTTTGTCCCTTGAAAATTGCATACCCCCGCACATGCAGTAAAATATTAGGCTATATCTAGTTTCTGTGTGTATATCAAATTACAATATAGCCCTACCAATCCTCATACCCCGTATGTCTTTACAGATTTAAGCCATCACACATATACATTATTAAATGAGTCTTTTCACAACTTTTAACATGTAATGTGATTACATGACCAAACTCTAAATTAGATAACACGTATTCAAAATCCAAAATAGGTTAGCCTCTAAACACTCAATTGAAGAAACACAAACGGTTTTTTTTAAATATTATTCGAAATTTGATCATGTGACCTAATCAGTTAAGAATCTGATGTTTTATATTTCTCCTGTTTTCTTTCAATATGAACAACTAAAAGACATATACTTGTTCTCTTAGCGGATGATATCGTTGTTTCTTATAGCAACCGATCGAAAAATCGCTATTGCAGTGTCACTTTTGTAAATGCGTTCATAAATATTACTATTAATAGCAATATATATATATATATATATATATATATATATATATATATATATATATATATATATATATATGTAAATGAAAAAAGAGAAGTAAAAGTGTAAAAATGAAAAATCTATTTAATCTTCAGTTTTTCAATGAAATGTGTATTCAATAAAATTATGTTTATTTGTTTTCCTTTCCATGAAGCCAGGTCTTTCCAAGATAAAACTCGTATCATTAGATGGGTTACATGGATAGATAAGTTGGCCGGAAAGTAGCCAAATTTAGAATTCAAGTATACTTTTCATATATATATATATATATACATATATATATATATATATATATACATGTATATATATGTATATATATGTATATATATGTATATGTATATATATATATATATATATATATATATATATATATATATATATGTATATATATGTATACATATATATATATATATATATATATATATATATATATATATATATATATATATATATATATATATATATATACGGGATGTTTCAATTTGAATTGTACTCCAGTGACTTTTTCATAGTTTCCTTCTTTAATAACTTTTAATCTCCAAATCAGTTAATTGATCCGCCTTTAAAGTAGTCGATTAAATAGGATGCTGCTCTCTTAATGATCGACTTCAAAAAGACTCCAAAGACGAACAGATGCGATGAAAAACTAAATGTGCAAACATCTAAACTTACGCCCGTGAAATACGGACCATTAAGTAAGACACTCTTAAGCTGTTTCCATGAAATTAAACGTTATCGCGTTTAAACAGGGCTGGGCGGTTTTATTGAGCCAAAACACAAGCTTCGTTTTATATTGTGTAACAATGAGAAAGTAATGATCTGGAATCCAATTTAAATTTTATCACGTCACACATCAAATATGACAAGTAAGGGAACATTGCGAGACGATTAAAATGGTAATTCCGAATGTGATTAAGTGTATACATCTCAAATTAGTAACTACAAAAGTAATCAAATGAATTAAAATGTTCGTCAAGTTAGATCAGCCGATAATTATACAAATTTTTTTAATTAAAAAAGTTAGAAGTTTTGTGAACGAAACGTTCACAAAAAAACCCTTTGTTAAGTAAATTGCGTGAAATTGAGAGACAGCTATAACGTTCACTGTTTGATAGACTTTAATATCAAATTGACTTATTTAACCGTCATGCATAGTTATTTATTTTTGATTTTTATGTACCGACTTACTGCTTCATCGAGTATAACTAACCTGATATCATGTTCTAAAAAATCATTCGATATTTTCTTGAACCTAATTAGTTTAGAACTTTATACTTATTTTCGGAATTTTCTTCGTTTAACGTATTGATTTGACTTTTTACTCTGCTGATTTAAGAGGTATCATATAATATTCATTGTTTGAATTACTTTGGTATCCCATTGGCCAATTTATTCCTCATGTATTGATTGTCATTTTATATTTCAATTTACTAAACTTGCGCTTCATTGAACATCACTGAGTTGATATGAGTTCCTACAATTGAGGATACTTTATTATTTCAATTAATTTATTATATAAATTTATACACAATTCTAGACGTTTCACCGTCTGAGTGTTCTCTTGGTTGCTTGAGAAATACTGATATATGAGTCATTGTCTGCTAGACATTGGTTTCCTATTGGCTAATATTGTTGGCATGCATAGTTAGTTACTTTGAATGTTAATTTACGAATCTAGTGCTACATTGAACATAACTGACCGAATATCATCTTCTGCAATTAAGCTAATCTGATGTATTTCATGAGTTTGGTTATAATGTGTCCTTACTATTTTAGAAGCTTATGAACCTGTATTGAAGTCTCTTCATCTGACTTGTTAACTTGACATTTCTTCTTCATTTGTTTGAGAGATGAGAATATAAGATTAATTACTAGATGGGCTTTAGTGTCCATTTATCAGATTTAACTATGATTGGTGTATGATTTGTTATTTTATATTATAACGTACTGAACGAGCACTGCAACCCGCATTACTGACTTGATAGCATGTTATATAATCGAGAACTATTTTATATCTTTTCTGAAATGTGGAACTCGGGAATCTGTATGAAATATCATACAGATTCCCGAGTTCTACAAGATGAGATCAGTTGGCCCAATATTCCAAAATCACAAGTTTTAAATCTTCCTCGAAAAATAACGACACAAACTTTGTGTTGTAACTGAGTTTATCAGAAAACCCCATTAAAATAAGGAATTTTTTATAATGCAGTTACTTACTTCTTGTACATGATGCGAGATATCAAAAATAAGAAAACGGATTTGATTATCTTTAGTTTAACCGTAGAAAATTAACTCTCATCACCAAGGCCACTAATACTCGTAGTACTACTACGACGACTACTACTGTTGGATAATGGTCCTATGGGAATGGACGTATCTGTTGGAAATCGTTGGTTTTACTTGTGCGAGTTAACGCGGGTGCAGTCGAGTGCAGAATAGGGCTTGTTCTCACAGTCAGAGCTAACAGACGTGACATGGTTATCGTGTGACGAGACCCAAGATCAAGGTTCAGTCTGCACTTGCGAGAGGCTCCGTGACGTCACTCGTTCTCGTGAGAAGCAAGATTTCGTAAGTCTGATTCGGAAGGCGAACCGAGCAGGACGTACGATTCACGATGTAAAAATAAGGAAAATATGTTCCTTAAGGGAATACAAGCGCGAGAACTCATTCCCCCTCTCTATGAATGGTTAATAAAACATTGTTAACTAACTACGATAAAGTAGTGATTTGCTCTCTCCCTCTCTCTCTCTCTCGACGTAGTGAATGACTCCCAGTTGAAATAACAACGCTTTTAATTAAATGAATTAAATTTAAAAGATGAGTTTGTCTTCGGAGTGCGTCATGAGGCTTTTGTTGCAGACACGCACGGCGTGGTTCACGGCAGGAAGGAAAGAAGAAAGAATTCACCCACTAGACGACACACTACCCTCTACACCAGATGAGGGAGAAAATTAAGGTATGCAACACTACTACTACTACTATTTCGACTGCTATATAGTTTACCTTTTTGTTCGTCATACGAGTCCAACTCATAAATATTCTCCTTCACGACTAAAATATCTAACGAGAGAGAGAGATAGATAGAGAGAGAGAGAGAACTTATAAATAGATTATACAAGTAATGCAGAAAACATAGGGTAAATAATAGTTTTTAGTTTCACCAAAAACTGATACATCTACTACCACTCGTGTCACTCAATATTTGTATGGTTTTGTCTGTCAGACAAGTACGTATTTTGTAGGTAAATATTCGACCTCACTACATCTAGTCTAGGATGATTCTAATTAGATGGCTATATTTAATTTCTTATCTTTTTTTTATTTTTATCAAACTTTTTTTCCGCTTACATGAGTTAGTGTTGTCATAGACTTACGATCTTGGGCCAAAGTGTTTGCTTGATGTATGTCCATGCCTATCTATTCACTAACGTTTTCTATCTATCTGTGCTTTTATGTACCTTTCGACCGACTTTCTTGTATCATGCCTTCAACGCATATTTTTCATAATTCCACTCTGGAACGGTTAATGTGGTTAAATAATCTCAAGACTTTACATTGAATAGCAGATCACATTGATAGGATGGCAGTTAGTTTTCGCAATTCTGCGATACTGATGTGATCAAATAGTTTATGATGCGCAATCACGAGCAAGATGTGGTATTGGAAGTTTCTACTTTCTGACGTAATTTTACAGCCCAGTGGTCACCTTTACGTCCGTATAAGACTACACGAATTAAATATATGTTAGAGATGTTCGCTTTGATCTAGTATGGTATGCGTTTAAACGTTAGTGTGGGTTTGCTTCTTTTGAAAGCGACCCAACCGAAGACGATAATTTGCTTTACAGTTCTCATATCTTATTTAGTCGCAATTAACTAAATATTATATTTCGGATGTTTTAGCTGAGGATTGATAAGTTGTTGTGGCGGAATTAATGATATTGAGCTGGAATCGAGCGGACTTAGTTATTCCCCGCAGTAAGAGGGTCCGCCTTTGCCTGGCTTGCAGATGGAAAGGGAGATAAGTTTTGGCTTACAAGTTTTCTAGTGAGGAATGAACTCGACACCTCGAAGTAATTTTATTTACTCCTCACCAGGAGTTAGGCAAAAGGCAAATTTTATCCTATCCCACAAGTAAGATGTGACCCAAGGTCGGGTCGGAAAATGGGGGTTAAAAAGCCAGCGCCCGAGAAGTGAGCACTCTGACCATCAAAAATTGCCTGGGCAGCCCCGTCGGCATTCCCCGGTAAGGGCGCTTCAAGCAGTAAGCAATTAACTTACTCCTCCCCAAAGAGGGGAGGCGAAGCCTGGGAGGGTGGACATCCTAGAATGCACAGGACAATCCCATAGACCGGCGTAAATTAAGTCCCGAAGGACAAGACAATACAAGTCTATAGGATGCCTAGCAAAAGTCCCAGGTCGAAGTAATAAATCTACTGGTTGCTGCACAATAATAATAGATTTAATTATCATGACAAATAGTGAGCCAGCGGATTATGTATTTTCTGATTGGTTGGGCGGAGTTGAATGAGAGGAATATCTGCGATTAAAACGACAAGAAAATAAGAAGAGAAAAAGGGAGACACGTGAGTGTCGAGCGAGATTCTGCGGTGAGCCGAATTGTTTTCGTTCATTGGAGCTCGAAGTTACACGAAGTTTTTGTTTGTTTAACGTTTGAAGTCTAGTCATAGACTTCTGAATTCCCAGTTATAGTTGCATTATAATGATGATTCTGACTACTGTTCGCATCTTGTATATTATCACAACATTCAAAAGTAACCTTCGACCTTGTTCAGGTCTGTCAACAAGGACATGTATCGCAAGATGCTAAGCAATAATCAGCTCTAAGTCACAGTCTTTTTAAAAGTTAATAGTTACATCCCAAGTAGGGGCTATACGAAGAATACAATTAGGAATTAATTAAGACGTTTTCCCAGTCATGGCTGACGGAACGAGAACAAGCTACCCTATAGATGAAATTAAATAGTTCCGGTAAAAATCCCGTACATATAGCCGAGTGTTATATAAAAATTCCCGAGTACGATTAAAAAGTGCTTGAGAAGGTTCTGGGGTGTCATCAGTTGAAACGTTGTCAGCATATTATATTAATTTCGCTGGCAACGGCTAATTCGGCCCACGTCGTTGATTTAAATACCAACCACGAGAAAAAAGAGAAAAGTGTATATTCACTGATGAAGGTGTTTGAAACCAAAATATATTTGAAATAAATGTTCATTTAAAAAAGAATTATCGCATCTATAATCTAGTCTTTTGCATTAAATTATTTACTTCTTTTTTTTACTTAAGGGTGCTTATATCGTAGCCTGTCACGTTAATGAATTCATGTCGTTGTCTTCTCGCTACATGTTTGGCTAAGATCAAAGTGTAGTATCTGTTCCGATGGATACTGCACCCATTACTGGTGTTGTCTTGGCCTTCGGGTCTTGATTAACGCCACTCAATGGGTCTGTCCTGTGCAGTTCTGGGAGGTCCACCCTCCCAGGCTTCGCCTCCCCTCTTTGGGGAGGAGTCAGTGTATTGCTTACTGTCTGAGGCACCTCTACCGGGGAATGCCGACGGGGCTGCCCAGGCAAGTTTTAAACCCTACTTTCCCGACCCGACCTTGGATCACATATTACTTGTGGGAGTAAGATAAAAACTGGCCTTGTGCCTAACTCCTGGAGAGGAGTAAATCAATACATGTTATAATTTCAGAAAAGAAAAATCATTTAATCTTATTTATATGCAATTAACTATTTATGATAAAACTAAGATTCATGATATCCGTTAGAGTTTCCATGAAATGTTGATGGATAAAACATCTTTTATTGTTTGCCAGCAGTTAATTGAAAAAAAACGTATAAAAGTTATGTATTAGACAAATTGACACAGTGTTTAAAATATATACATTTAAAAAATAATTAATCAAATATTTAATATAAAAAATACAGGATATTCACATATTTTGTATTAAAAATTACCTGATGCTTATTTTAAAAACATGGTACAATTTATTAGTGATGTAAATTTTATTAACAGTTCACCCAAAACAAGGGCATTGTAGAAATAAGCGGCTAGTAAGAATTAGAGTGACGTGTGTGGCTCATCCTTAATTGGAAGTTGTACAGCAAGATTTTTGTTCACATTAGTTTAACATGTTTGCATGTCGGTACAGTCGAGGAAAGAGGGAAGGAGTTCAAAATGCCTGCAGCTCGAGGAAAGAAGCTATTCGTGTAGAAGGCTGTCCGGCATCTGGGGACCTTCACAGTGAATAGATGGAATTTAGCTCATTGTTGGGTTGGTCGATTGTATTTACGTCATATCGGCAACAGTGTAAAAAGTCCGTCAGAGAACATTCTATTGAAGTACTTGTAAAACAAGCAAACATATTCAACATGGCGGCGATGGAACAGGGGCTGCAGGTAGGAAAATAGTCAGGGACTATTAGATTATATCCTCTTTTTTGAATACCTTAGCGGGGCAGATAGTAAATAGTGTATTAACCCAGGTGTGACTATCATGCTCTATCCATGGGCGGATAATGACTTTGTAGATATATATGATACTGTCAAGTGTGAATAGTTTTCTAACACGTTAGAGCGAGCAAACTTTCTTTGCAGCAGCCTTGGCAATGTCTAATATGGACTTGTTTTCATTCATGTCACCTGTGAATATTAGGCCGAGTAGTTTGAACAATGGACTATTAAGTAGGGTGTTTTGCTATGGCAATCGGTAGTGGAAGAGGTTTCTTGTAGTAGTTGAAGGAAATAAGGCGTGTCTTTGACACATTAAATGTAAACATCCATTTATGACTCCATTCAACTATAGACTGAACGTTACTTTCAAAGCATTTAGATACTGCCTCGGATATGTGTGCCTCCGTTTCGCCACATGACGAGAGTAGAGTGTAGTGTCGTCAGGAAATAGACACATCTAAGACACAATGTCATCAGGAAGTTATTTATAAAAAATATTAGAAAAAAAGGGAAATGGTCGATCCCTGCGATGCACCTGCATTTATATCGTGTTGTTTCGATTAACGCCCATCGAGGACAACCTGCATGTTTCGTTTAGTTAGGAAGGACCAAATTATATTAAATATTCGTCTAGTAATACCGTATGAAATTAGAGAAAAATGAGAAAAATTTTATGCTAGACATAGGCAAAGGTTTTAGATATAACAAGCGCTTCCGCCTAAGCTTAACCTGCCTTGTCCAATGTATGGTATATGCGTTCGGAGATGACCGTTAGGATATCCACGTGAGGCCGGGCTTGCCTAAATCGATACTGATGGCCAGAAAGGAGTTTAACATTAACGAGATGCTGAACTATCGCTAGATTTATTATGGTTTCAAATATTTTTGCGAAAAGCGGGAGTAGACAGATTAGGCGATAATTCTGAAGGCTATTTTAATCTCCAGACTTTTTGAGGGATAGTACGACCGAGGAGAATGTTCTAGCTATCAGGGAAGCACGATTCGGCAAGTCATTTGTTGTTTAGTTTGACGAGGGCAGTTCCCAATTCAGCAGAACATTTCTTTATTACTATTACTGGTATAAGATAAGGCACACATGCTTTAAAGGTGTCAAGGTTTTTTTTATGATGCCCCGGGCATGATGTGGTATATCCATGTCTTCAATGTGGTTTTAGTCCACAATGGACATTTTTTGAAAGAATCGTTTCTAGAGGCAAAGTAGAGTGTAAGGCAAAATGATGGGCAAGTACTTAACCATTGTCAGTTGCGGTGTAAACGACGTCATTGTGGTTGGATAGGAGCGGACTTGTTGATTTCCCATTGTTAAACACACTATTGAAGACTTTCCAGAAATCACAAGTACCTAGTTTCTGCGACTGAATGCGTTTTCTGGTCATCTCTGAATACCTTATATTTGCTTCACATATAACAGTCTTACCATTTTCTCTTGACATTATACATTTTTGTCTATTTGTACTTGACTGATATCGGCGGAATTGTCCGCATGCTTGCTGTTCCTGAGCAATAGCAGCTGCACATTTCATTTTAGTGAGTGAGACTTGCTATAGAATTTTTACATAAGGATATGTGCTTCAATGCCTCCTTCGACCCATTTTGTTTCTTCATTTGCGCACTGATCATCAGGGATAAAACATTTCAATCCATGGGACGCATTTGATGTGACTTCTGATGGAATCAAAATCAGCCTGCCTGTAGTATGCTGTCGTTTGGAACAACGGATCATAAGTTTTGAGACGAGATTTACCACAAGGTAGTCAACGTTCTTGAGATAGCTATGTTCATTGGTCACACAAGCGTCAGGCAGTGAGGTTAAGAACAGGTTAAGAAGTAAGAATCACTGGTCCACACGATCAGGTAACGAGGCAGTAAAGTGACAGTTTGTGAGAGGAAGTTCGCTATGGAGAAATAATATGTTGAGTTAGCAACTGCGTCTGTGTCGCTGGAGAATCAAGTTAGTCACTCGGGAATCTGTATGGTATTTCATACAGATTCCCGAGTTCCACATTTCAGAAAAGATATAAAATAGTTCTCCATTATATAAAATGCTATCAAGTCAGTAATGCAGGTTGCAGTGCTCGTTCAGTACGTTATAATATAAAATAACAAATCATACACCAATCATAGTTAAATCTGATAAATGGACACTAAAGCCCATCTAGTAATTAATCTCATATTCCTATCTTTCAATCAAATGAAGAAGAAATGTCATCACCAAATACATGTATTAGGGCATTCCAGTCAAATGAGAGTGTTGTATCAATACCTTTAGAGACAAGGTAACTCATGGTAGTTATTTCTCTAATCAGAAACAACGTATATGTACGTGACTAGAAGTTTTCAGATTGTACTTGATATTTTTTCAAGTATTTAATCAGGTGTTTCAGCAATCATGCATGTCTTTTTTTTGTTCCCATATATTACTCCAAAAGTGTAGAGTTCTGCCTTTCCGTTTTAATTTTGGTGAATATGTTCTCCATTATTCGCAAATGTGCCATCTTATTTAATAGTTCTAATATGAGTCATTACTTGTTATAAACAGTTATTGTCCCTTATAATCTCAGTGATAACGATTCTTCCTATATTTTTAGTACTCTACTCTCTGCTTCTTGCAATCATGCGACAATTGATTATAATCGGGTTCTAATTGATAACGACTATTTTTATTTCTGGAATGTGGCATAAAGTAAGTCAGGGTGTTTGATGTCTACGATCTATTCCATTGAAAGTCTGGGTGGTGCTCTGAGTCCTTCTTATTTCTATCCTCTTTATCGATAAACAAAGACTGTCGAACGTCCAGGAGTGAAAGTTGGTGGACAAATCAGTTATAGTTGGAATGTTATGTGTTTCAAATATGAGTGGAGGAAAGAAAAAGAGTGTGAATATAATACACGACACCATAAGTGGTTATATTAATAGCACGGTGGTTGTTTTACAAACACAGATAACCACTGTGCCATTTATGTAATCAGGGATAAAAGAGAGATATTACCAAATTTAATGCAATGCTTTTGATTAAACAACGATATAACTAAAGGGAAGTTATGTTTCCAGATCGAGATTCTTTTTTAAATTACGTAACCGGAAATAGACATGCCACTTTAAACGGCGGATGTAGACATGAAATAGTTGGCAAGCATTTAGGCAACATCTCTCTTTGATACACGTTTATACAAAAATGCATTTATTTAATAAAACAACAACACGGAAACGGAAATCTATGCAAACAATCATTTATTCCTCGAATACTCGATAGGGTTCTCTTTGAGATTATAACCGGAAAAAGGCGCACATAATTAACTATTTGTGCAGCAAGGTCTAAAAGGATATGTAAAGAACGTTCTTACATATCGTAAAATGTGTGTGCGTCGCGATCGTGTGAAAAAGCAGGAATCAGTGAAACATTTATTGTGAGTCCGTTTTCATATCTACCGATTGAGGTGCCAACTTCTATCCCCCAAGAGGAGATAAGTTGGGCCTGAAATACCATATGTTAAACGTATGTGCACGTATTTAGAAAAAGGTAGCTCATGCTCCAGACGAAAAGGAAAGTGTAAGAACTATTTACCGAGTAAACGATGCTGGGATCTCGATTTCTAGGGGCTGAGGACTGCTGTAAAACATCTTCGATACGGTGCACCGTTAACGGAATTAGATCAAGCTGCGTGCTTCTAAAAAGGCAAAGATACATTTATTAACATTTGTTGTATGACAGTGTATCGTTGTAATACATTATGATAGCCTTATTAAGATACCACATTATGTGTATTGTTTCAGTTTACAAATTAACGTAGGATATTTAAAGTTTTCTGTTTTATTGTAATGTTCAAATCTGAACGTTCACATTGAGATTGACATCAATCAAAAAAAGGTCATTAAGTAAATTTGACTTCAGACTTCAATCCTGAAACATTACAGGACATCGTAATTATTATAGGGAAATGCTTAATGTTCTATAATAAAGTGAAGAAATTAAGCGAAAATCAATGGGGAAATTCTAATAAAAGATGGCATAAAAATCTCATTAAAGCCATGTTTCTTAATTGTTTATTTGTCATCAAAGTAAAACGTACCAACAAATATGTGCAGTTAATGTCTCTTACTATTCAATCCACTGATGTGTATTGCAATAGGAAAGGAACATATTATGAGTTGAGTCACATGTGTTCTTAATTCATAACAGTCGAGGACAATAAGTCTGTTCTGTATAATAACGTTGATACGCCGGTTCTCGTTAGATAACCGAAGTTAATCAACGTTAAACCGGGTCAGTACCAGATGGGTGACCATTTTAGAATACCTGGCTCTCTATGTAGGAAGATGTTGACACTTTCCTGCAAGAACTGCAAACACCTAACACGTTATCTTCCATAACCGGGATATACATGAGACTGGTAACCGCCTGCCAATTTGATAATCCAATGAAACTTTCTCCTTTCGAAAGAAAGCCAGCTGTATCCGCCCAGGGTAGAATGCCATACCAGATACAGGTACGGGTATGTAGATCATTGTCAGTATCTGATGGATTGCAATTTGGAAGTACTAGTCGATGTATGCTACCTTTCCTGACCAGGATAGATGTACGATTTTTGGTCGCATGTGAATTTTATACTCCCTAGAAACCTTCTCCTTCGATATAAGCCGGCTCATCCCGCTCAGGCCAAATAAGCTAATTATCCCGATGGAATGGTCAGTAGCAGCAGCAACATATCCACTTTGCCAACCTGGAGTATGTTTTTGCAGTACAAGACGGTATACTCTCCTAATGTAATGCCAATGCGCAACGCAGATACCTTTTTCTGGGGCCAAAGTTCACTAACTCTGCTACGCTAAAATTTGTATTCCCTCTTTTCGACCGTGTGCAACATCCTCCGACGCTGTTCACCCCCGTGCCACCAACTGTCCTCCTATGAGGGTCTAAGGTATTGTTCTGTACAGTCTTAGGAGTTGCATCATCCCAGGTGTATTCTCTCTCTTTTAGAAGAAGTTTGTTTTATCCCTAATCGCTTTAGACGCTACTACCGGCGAATGCCGATGAAGCTGCCTATTCAATTTTGTTTGGCCTGAGTCCTGTAACTATGTGCGCTCGTCACTCTATTTCCAATGTGGTGAGTAATACGCTTACAATGAGATACGTCACTGAACATGACGCACAAATTTATTTTTGCAATTATAAACAACCAAACAAGATTTCGTGTACCCGTCTCTGTTTCTCGTCTATACGTAACTTTTTTGTAGTCATTTTAATGTATTATTAAACGACTACTTATTTAAATAATAAATGAAATAACGAACATTAAAAAAATCTTTGTTTTCATATCTATTAAAAATGGTTACAAACGTGGCTATATTGTAAAATTATTTTTCTCCATCTTGGAGAAATGCAGCTAGTATTGAAAAAAAAGCTCAAAACTATTTGTTTCGGAAAAAATCATCGGGAATTCATTGTTGTGGTATAAAAGATAGCGACTACTGACTGAAAACATATTGGATGATATTGGATCAAAATAACGATTTGAGATAAGTTCGTATCAAGATGATACTATAATAACATAAAAATAACAACTGACAATAATCGTATGCCAAATTACACGGAATAATATCTAACTTTTTAAAAAGTTTTATCATATTTTTTTATATGAATTTAAATATAAATAGTGTATCCGCTTAATATATATATTATGTGTTGTTAGTAATAAAGTCTCCATTTTACACGGTCAGTTGTCCAACAAAATACCGAGCTAGTGCAACCTGTCCATATGGATTGGCTGCATGTGATCATCTCCCATAACCACAGTCAACCCGTTGGGAGATCTATTTTATCATAAAGCAGTGTACAATGTGTAAAATGCCGGGATTTTTCGCATCTATTTTTCTCAATTCTTCAAAAACAAGTCAATCCATCTGACATCATACTTTCATGATTTTACAACTTACAACTATTTATTTCATCAATACTAAAGTCAATTAAAAATCAAGATAAATGTTATCACTTTGCTAGTCTGAGGCTTAGCAACCCTCGTCCATTGAAGCAAACAAATATCAACCCTCCCTACAGACAACAGACAGAAAGAAAATAATGCTGAAATTAACCATATCCATAGTAATCCTGTCTTTTAAAACCTATCTCTCTTTACTCACCTAATATCTAAAATATAAAACAGATCAAAATTCGACAAAACCCAATTAACTCCATTCCATCTTAATCACTCAATTTAGTCACCCCCTCCAGAAGAATTACGACTATTAGCCTCTATCAATTACGTAAATATCTCCTTTTAATTTATTCTAAACAATGGCCTTGCAATCGATCTACTTCTCGCTATACTTATTGAGTTCTATAATCTTTTTTAAAGTTCAGATTACTATTCATAACCCTATTTATAAGACGATAAAAAAAGGAAGTTAGACGCATATCTTAGCCGTTTGTAAATCGTGAATGCTAAGAAAGGTGTCCGCATCTTTCTATAAAAACATAACTAGTGCTTAACCAGTGGTAGAAATATTGGCTCCGTTTAAAGATCATATGAGATGGTTTTTCTCGTACAGCATATCGAGAGTCAAGGTTATCTAAACAAAAAATATGGAAAAGCCGTTTATAATCATGAACTTTCAACTGTTATATGTGAGTATCGGCATAGTTGTCGTTCCTTAGAAGGTAGTTTTGTATAAGAGGTATTACTGAAACAGAACACAAGTAGCTGAAATATAATTGAACGAATAAGTATGTAGGCTGTGTTATAAGCTTATATAATAGTGTAGTTAGCGAATGGATCTACCGTGTTAGTTCATGTATAATAAAGTATATTTTTACACACAACATCCTTTTATAATGTCTAGTGATCGGACGATACCAATATTTTTTGCGATTCTGATAAAATTACATATTCTGCACTAAATTACCAATTCCGATTCTTTTAATATTCTTAAATATTTTGTTAATAGGTTTTTGCATTTATTTTCGCTAAACTAAAATACACATGTTAGGGTGTGTACGTTACACGCGTGCATGCACATATTTTGATCGTAATTGATTCATGAGGCGACTGAAGATGTATTTCTTTTTTCTGGTGCCATTTATACTTCAATTCGTAATTATACTCTATGATTTTAAGTATTACTGTTAATTTGGAATAAATAAATATTTATAATGTTATCATTAGAACAACGGATGGGAAATAAAGTACAG
Organism: Sepiola atlantica; assembly: GCA_963556195.1. Lineage (NCBI taxonomy): Eukaryota > Metazoa > Mollusca > Cephalopoda > Sepiida > Sepiolidae > Sepiola > Sepiola atlantica. The sequence continues at coordinate 34,401,817 of OY744553.1, forward strand.
AAAACAAATTTCAAAAATCGTGTTTGGAATCGCATATTAGGCTTATTTGTTTCGATTACGATCCCCTCAATATTTCCGATTTTTCTCTGTTCTCGATTCCGATTCTGATTTATCGGCACAACACTAATTCGAACATTGATTCCAGCATGCTTGCTTACCAACTTAGTGGAACATATAAGGGCGAACTCAAGTTGCCCAGAGATAAACACAACGCTTCTCAGACTAAGACAAAAAAAATTGTTGACAGATTGGTTACTCCAGTTTAATTGCTCTTGGTCTTTTGGCTAAGATCAAAGTGTAGTATCTGTACCGACGGATTATGCACCCCATAGACTGGTATTGGCTTGACCTTCGGGTCTTGATTTACACCGGTCTATGGGTCTGTCCTGTGCATTTCTAGGAGGTCCACCCTCACAGGCTTCGCCTCCCCTCTTTGGGGAAGAGTAAGTTTATTGCTTACTGCCTGAGGCGCCTCTACCGGGGAATGCCAACGGGGCTGCCCAGGCAATTTTTAAATCCCACTTTCCCGGACCAACCTCGGGGCACATCTTACTTGTGGGAGTAAGATAACACCTGGCCTTGTGCCTAACTCCTGGAGAGGAGTAAATCAATACTCCTGTTTAATTGTCTCGACACCTCAAGTTTTACGGATCTTTGACATACAGCGTGAGACTAGTAATATTGGCAGAGCAACTACTTCAAACACTGTTACTGAACCATGATGATTGTTTGGCAAACTGCGACTAGTAATATTATGATAGGGTGCAATTGCAGGAAGTGAATCGGAGCACATATTGTGGGAGTACTTGTACTTCAAGCACAGTGTTGCAACACTGCGTTGATGCGAGAGTGTCTGGAACATGGAAGACAGTGCGGAACCTTAATACATTCTTTTTAGAACAATATCTATTAAGTCTGATTGGGTGGGTTGCTACAGAACCATCTCCCTTGTGCTGTCGGGCTAAGGTGTTCTGCTGTGCACTCCTCAGAGGTGCACACTCACAGGACTCATCTTCCCTCTTTTGAAAAGAGGTTTGGTAACTTTGGCGCTCATACTGACAAAATCCGACGGGGCTGCTCGGGCATTTTCGTGGTGCCAGAGTGCACTAACTTCGGCGCGTTGGTCTTTCTATTCTACAGACAGTAAGGGGGAGCTTATGGATCGGTGCTCCAGCGGAAATATAGTAAACATATTCCATGCACGGGTCAATGAACGTTTGTAAATACGATGAGTGCATAGAATAAGTACCAGCAACATCTCGTAGCATCGAACTTGATGTAATGCCGTGAATCTGAGGATAAGATCAAGGTGTAGTATATGTTCTGATGGATACTACACCCTATAGGACGGTACCGTCTTGACCTTCGGGCCTTTATTCCGCCGGTCTGTGTGTGTTGTCCTGTGCAATTCTATGAGATCCACCCTCCCAGGCTTAGCCTTCTCACCCTTTGAGAAAGGGTTAGTTTATTCGGAAGCGCCGGAAGCGCCCTTACCGGGAAATGCCAACGGGGCTGCCTAGGCATTTTTGTAGGCCAGAACGCTCTTCATTATCTAGGGCGCTGGCTTTTCAAATCCCACTTTCCCGACCTTGTGTCACATCATACCGCGGTGGGAGGAAGATAAATCCAGGACACGGCACATCGAACCGCATAAAGATCCATTATATAGCTTCGAAATAGTTTAAAAACAATGTTTGGGGATGTATGTTGAGCTGCCTCTCATTTTGATTGAATCTAATATAACACGCAAATGTGTAGCCGATATTAAAAATCAAATATGCAAACGACAGGCCATTAACACCAATTCACTCAAATACAGAGCATAAATTGAAAAAAATAATATTTTCTCATAGAAAACCTTATCGCATTTACACAGGATTTCGTTTCATGGAAAAAGAACAAAATATCCCGTTTGATGTTGAATAAAAAAAGATAACAAATAATCTGATATAAAACTTCGATTTTAATTTCGCAAAACATAACAAAATTACAACCCTAACCCTAACAATATTTCGCACATTTCATATCTTTTTTTATTTAATAACTCTCAAAGTCAACTTTCCATAATCATAACAGCGCATATCAACAATGGCCAACACTATATACACCCTGCACACAGCGAAACAGATCAGAGTATATTCGTAAGCCTTTGAAAGAATATGGCAAAATTCGCTGTTGTAGAAGTTTCAAACGAGAATGTCCGTTTCAAATTTTCCACCTAGCAGAACTTTGTTACAAAAAAAAAGAATGTTTTCAATTGTATTTTCGATTTATTTTCGTTAAATTATATTTTTATCGAAAATGTTGGAGAAAAATCAATTTTAAAAATATTGCACCTTTCAATATTATTTTTTTGTAATGCCTTATACTTCTCACAGTGTTGACAAAAAAAGTCAATATTTTATAGATTTAATATTTGTACTATTATGTATGATACTGTTTTTTACCTTGGTTTTTGCGTGAGTAATACCTTTAAATAAAATGATAATTTAATCAACGCGGATGGGAATAATAATAACTTAACCGTATTACTTACGTATAAACCGGCAGAGCTTAACTGTGAGTTATTTTACCAAATCTAGTTTTTTTCAAGGCTTTTTAATCACGCGATCTAACACAACGGTCATGTTAGGTTGTCTCTTTTTCGAAGACCCAGTTTGTGAGAGATTCATATGTAACTTTGCAGTTTTCTTTTTTGTCCAGACCCATAACTAAATTAACCGTTTATTTAAGTGTATAACCTACGCTGTTTCAAGAAAAAAGATAACGTTGTCTAATATATAAAGTAGAGACGATTTTTCCCCTGAATCTTCTCGGAGAATAGGAAAATAACCACATGCATCACAGGCTACTAAACTCACAATTACATTACACTTATTAATACCAGCGTGTTATAGTACATTTGTTATTCTTTTTTCCCAGCTTACACTATCTATTACACTTGGTCTCCCATCCACGCTTCTCCAATAAAGCAACTCCATATAGGTGGTAGCAAACACTTTTCTCCCTAACAATTATGTACTGTCACTCTACTCATCGACACCGGGAACTAATAACACAGTTTACCTTTTCACAAAACAGTCCGTCCTTATTTATTATTTGCCTGGTATTAATTTACTACATAATATAAAGCAATACGCAAAGACTTAATGACTTAATGTGTTTTTAAGTCGAAACTATGGCGCAGTGGGTAAGAAGGCCGGTATCATGATCGACTGTTGCAGCGTTCGATCCCTGTCAACGCGGCCACTTTTTTCTTTTTTTTTAATTCAAAACGTTCGCCAACACGGTTACTATAGGCCGTTTTGTTTTCATTCGACGTCATGTAACAGGTAGTACTTTCTCCCGTGCAACGCCGGGCGACGGGTTCCACTAGTATAGAATAGAAAGCACCGTATATGCATAGTTTGTTGTAGGTATCGAACACAATCGATAATTCGTAAATAGCGTTTAAGTGTTAGCCATGATTAAAACCGTTAAAAACTTTGTTTTCGCAGACTTATATCAGTGCCCCGCCTCTAAATATTTTTTGTTATCGTTGCTGTCTTTTTTAATGACTAGATATCAATTCGATTCAAAACTTTCAGATTATCGCGAAAAAAACACATGGCAAATAATTACATTAAAAATATTCGGAAAGGACTGGGTCGTCGTTGTTTTATTCAAGCTTATTGTAAAACTATCCCCGAATGGCGCCGGGTCTTACATTTTACAGTTATTAGTTTTAAATGTTATGTCACAGTTTTGTAAACCGAATGTGAAAGAGTGTAAACCTTTTTAAATGTGGTCCGGTAAGTAAATAGCCATATCCTCGCACATACCATTTTAAAAACAGAGCACAAATAAAAAAAAAATTAAATTAAAGATGTAATAAAAAATACACTTTTGTAATTATAAAATACATTTGACATTGCAAACATAAGTAAAGTTCAATATTTTCGTTTATTTGTGCGTTTTTGTAAACATAGAGAAATTGAGTGTATAATATATGAAATTATTTACTGGTATTGAAAACGACTTTTGTTTTATTATAGAATAATACATGTACATATACTTTTCATATATAAAAAAACTAATCACCGTATAAAGTAATGCTCGTGTGACAATAGTATGGCAAAAAGCTGCATTTTCAACGATAGTTCTTCGAAGTATGACAATAGAGAAATATCAACGAAAGGCCGAAACTACAAACATTAAAAATAGTTTTAGCAAACTGGGGCAACTCGCGGACTTTTTCATACCAGTCGAGGATTCGTTCTTAACCATCAGTGCGACAGACAGTGGTCCGTTGTGGCATCTTCTGGGCCTGCTCTGTCAAGCTGAGGTATAGTGCTGCGCAGTTCTAGTAAATCTACACTGCATGGTGTTACAACCTTATGAAGGAGTTACGTTATTGATAATCGCCTGAGGCACATCTACCGGAAAATATCGATAGGGCTGCCAGCTGAAACTGTCAAAATAACATTAAATATGAGAACAATAGTCCACATAACGACACTAGTACATATATAGACATCTTAAGACAGAGGCATATCGAATATTATTATATGAGAGAAGATTGGAATGTTTTCAGAAAATACCAAATGCACTTTATTCCTTACATCATAATAGGCTAAGTCAGTTGCATGCTAGTACGTACGTTATCGCCTACGCACAAAATGCAATGCACAAAGGTATTTACTTTCAATTTTATCTGATATCGATGTTCTAGAACTCGTACGAAAATGCATTTGTTGGCCTTAGTGCTTGGCTCAATGTATAGTATATGTACTATTCAAAAATATAAGGTCGTAGGGGCTGGGTTCGCGTGGACTGTCTATAGAATAGAAAGATGTGACGGACTTCTTAAAGAGTTTCGGGGATTGTCTTCAAACCTTGGATATATTCTGAAACCCATTTAATATGTTTAGTTGAATAAATATGCCTTAGTTCAAAAACAGGTGGTACAATAATAATGTATGAAAATATGTCATTGACTCCTTGTAAGCAACCGATAAAAGACGCAATCCTTTACCTGTATACGAGTCAGTTACGTTCTAAGATACTATTTTATTTACCTCCTGTCCAGGAGGTTAGACACAAGGTCAGGTGTGGGTTTTGTATTCAAATTTTTTGTAGAACGAACACCCAGGTTCTCAGTCCACGTCGTTAACCGCTAAGCCACCGTCACACACGAAGGTTCTAAGATGGCGTATTGTTGCAACATCAATGAAGTGCCTCTCGGACCATCGGTTCCTTTATTTATAGAGTGCAATGCTGATATCGAAATGTTGTAAGGGTTTCATCTTTTTACTACAGTCTTTTTATTATAGAAGTAAGGTTGCTAGACTTTCTCTACTCTATTATAAATTTTACAGTAGGTGCTCGATTTAGCTTTAACCTATAGTAACTCATATAAAAAATTCACAACAAAAAATCGTCTACCTACAACCGGTGTAAATAAATGTTCATTACTCACTCTCTGTACCTACAACTAAACGGAACTTCTATTAGCTAAGTTTATTTCCGACAACTCCCTGTCTTGTGAACACAATACCACAGGGCTGCTTTCTAACTGAGTACATGTTGTGGTTTTCAAGTCAAATTTTAACAAATTCTTGTTCAGCCGTTTTCTTAAATAATCGAATGCTGCCCAGTTTCAACCATCGTTACCAATCATTACGGTGTTGTTATACCGTCTACCTAACAAAGTCATTAACTATTATATTCGAGTTGCCCTTGTACATTGATAAGCAGTGACTAATTAGTATTAAAACATATGGGAGGTTACGACACGGACTGATAACATGCGTGTGTCAAGTTCAAATGTAGTTCGTTCCACAGAAATAATTATACTTAGGACGTCGGCAACCTTAACATAAATTTGTAAGTAACCGATATCTTTCTAGAAATACTTTTAACTAATAAGATATCTGGGAAATGAATGCTAACAATAGAATAAAAAGATATCTGGGAAATGAATGCTTACAATAGAATAAAAAGATATCTGGGAAATGAATGCTAACAATAGAATAAAAAGATATCTGGGAAATGAATGCTAACAATAGAATAAAAAGATATCTGGGAAATGAATGCTAACAATAGAATAAAAAGATATCTGGGAAATGAATGCTTACAATAGAATAAAAAGATATCTGGGAAATGAATGCTAACAATAGAATAAAAAGATATCTGGGAAATGAATGCTAACAATAGAATAAAAAGATATCTGGGAAATGAATGCTAACAATAGAATAAAAAGATATCTGGGAAATGAATGCTAACAATAGAATAAAAAGATATCTGGGAAATGAATGCTAACAATAGAATAAAAAGATATCTGGGAAATGGATGCTAACAATAGAATAAAAAGATATCTGGGAAATGAATGCTAACAATAGAATAAAAAGATATCTGGGAAATGAATGCTAACAATAGAATAAAAAGATATCTGGGAAATGAATGCTAACAATAGAATAAAAAGATATCTGGGAAATGAATGCTAACAATAGAATAATAAGATATCTGGGAAATGAATGCTAACAACAGAATAAAAAGATATCTGGGAAATGAATGCTAACAATAGAATAAAAAGATATCTGGGAAATGAATGCTAACAATAGAATAAAAAGATATCTGGGAAATGAATGCTAACAATAGAATAAAAAGATATCTGGGAAATGAATGCTAACAACAGAATAAAAAGATATCTGGGAAATGAATGCTAACAATAGAATAAAAAGATATCTGGGAAATGAATGCTAACAATAGAATAAAAAGATATCTGGGAAATGAATGCTAACAATAGAATAAAAAGATATCTGGGAAATGAATGCTAACAATAGAATAATAAGATATCTGGGAAATGAATGATAACAACAGAATAAAAATATATCTGGGAAATGAATGCTAACAATAGAATAAAAATATATCTGGGAAATGAATGCTAACAATAGAATAAAAAGATATCTGGGAAATGAATGCTAACAATAGAATAAAAAGATATCTGGGAAATGAATGCTTACAATAGAATAAAAAGATATCTGGGAAATGAATGCTAACAATAGAATAAAAATATATCTGGGAAATGAATGCTAACAATAGAATAAAAAGATATCTGGGAAATGAATGCTAACAATAGAATAAAAAGATATCTGGGAAATGAATGCTAACAATAGAATAAAAAGATATCTGGTAAATGAATGCTAACAATAGAATAAAAAGATATCTGGGAAATGAATGCTAACAATAGCATAAAAAGATATCTGGGTAATGAATGCTAACAATAGAATAAAAAGATATCTGGGAAATGAATGCTAACAATAGAATAAAAAGATATCTGGGAAATGAATGCTAACAATAGAATAAAAAGATATCTGGGAAATGAATGCTAACAATAGAATAAAAAGATATCTGGGAAATGGATGCTAACAATAGAATAAAAAGATATCTGGGAAATGAATGCTAACAATAGAAAATAAAAAGATATCTGGAAAATGAATGCTAACAATAGAATAAAAAGATATCTGTGAAATGAATGCTAACAATAGAATAAAAAGATATCTGGGAAATGGATGCTAACAATAGAATAAAAAGATATCTGGGAAATAAATGCTAACAATAGAATAAACAGATATCTGGGAAATGAATGCTAACAATAGAATAAAAAGATATCTGGGAAATGAATGCTAACAATAGAATAAAAAGATATCTGGGAAATGAATGCTAACAATAGAATAAAAAGATATCTGGGAAATGAATGCAAACAATAGAATAAAAAGATATCTGGGAAATGAATGCTAACAATAGAATAAAATGATATCTGGGAAATGAATGCTAACAATAGAATAAAAAGATATCTGGGAAATGAATGCTAACAATAGAATAAAAAGATATCTGGGAAATGAATGCTAACAATAGAATAAAAATATATCTGGGAAATGAATGCTAACAATAGCATAAAAAGATATCTGGGTAATGAATGCTAACAATAGAATAAAAAGATATCTGGGAAATGAATGCTAACAATAGAATAAAAAGATATCTGGGAAATGAATGCTAACAATAGAATAAAAAGATATCTGGTAAATGAATGCTAACAATAGAATAAAAAGATATCTGGGAAATGAATGATAACAATAGAATAAAAAGATATCTGGGACATGAATGCTAACAATAGAATAATAAGATATCTGGGAAATGAATGCTAACAATAGAATAAAAAGATATCTGGGAAATGAATGCTAACAATAGAATAAAAAGATATCTGGGAAATGAATGCTAACAATAGAATAATAAGATATTTGGGAAATGAATGCTAACAATAGAATAAAAAGATATCTGGGAAATGAATGCTAACAATTGAATAAAAAGATATCTGGAAATGAATGCTAACAATAGAATAAAAAGATATCTGGGAAATGAATGCTAACAATAGAATAAAAAGATATCTGGGAAATGAATGCTAACAATAGAATAAAAAGATATCTGGGAAATGAATGCTAACAATAGAATGAAAAGATATCTGGGAAATGAATGCTAACAATAGAATAAAAAGATATCTGGGAAATGAATGCTAACAATAGAATAATAAGATATCTGGGAAATGAATGCTAACAATAGAATAATCTTATTCATATGAAATGAATGAATTAATTAAAACGGATACAACTGTGGAATTTCCACGTTTGCCGTTAGTTTTTGTTATCATTATAAGCATGTTATTGTTATGTCTATATTTTCTCATCTACAAAAAACACTAAAACGTGTGCACTATCTGATTTCGTTCGTTTTATTTGAATAATAATTACACGTTTTAACGTTTTATTCTATTTTCTAGTTTAAAACCACAAATAGAGATTCATTTCATGGCATGTTAATGCAAACTCTAATCGATTAATATCCAAACTGTTCGCCACAAAATAACAATAATAAACATTATATTCTCCAATTCTCATAACATATCGAATAACGCATGACAGCGTAATATTCGTGAAAAAGCTCATAAACATGTTTAAATAACATGAAATGAATGCAAATTCTAATCTTGCCAAACACAAAAAGACTATCAAAAGAAAGATAAAAATATACATCTATAAGCTAATATGATTATGCAATTTAATGTCCGTACGTATGTTATCGCCCTCCCCCTATTTTTAAAAGATGTGATAACCCAATCCCCGAAGATGCAATGAAACAATATATACAGGGTGTTTCAAAAGTCTTGGGAACATAACGATTTTTAATAACTCAAAAACTATTAGGAGTTGAAAAATGAAATTGGAACCGTTGGAAAGGTTAAAGTTTCAAGTTTTGTGGGGAATCTTCAAAGTTGCTCAATATGAGCACCATTCGTCACACGGCAGACATCTAGTCGATAGTCCATTTCCTGCCAAACGCGTTCCAGCATCTTGACGTCAATGGTTCCCACAACTGCCGTTACTCGAGCCTTTAGTTCGTCAATATCTCTTGGAAGGGGCGGCACATAGACTTGTTGCTTGACAAAGCCCCAAAGGAAAAAGTCACACGGGGTAAGATCTGGAGACCTAGGAGGCCAGGGCATGAGAACGTCATCACCTCGCCCAGATCTCCCTATCTATCTACCAGGCAGCCTTGTGTTAAGAAACTGCCTTACTCTAAGACTCCAGTGTGGTGGTGCACCATCTTGTTGAAAAATAAAGTCATCAGATTCTGCTTGTTCCAACTGAGCCATTAACCAGTCTTCCAGCATGTTGAGATAGGATTCACCAGTGATAGTTGCCTCTTCAAAGAAGAACGGTCCATAGACACCTTTCTTGGAAATTGCACAAAACACGTTCACTTTTGGTGAATCTCGCTCGTGCTCAAGAAGTTCATGAGGATTCTCAGTACCCCATATGCGAGTGTTATGCTTGTTAACTTTGTCATTCAGATGGAAGGTCGCCTCATCGCTAAAAACAAGCCGGTCATCAAAGCCGTTATCTTCCAACTTCTCTTGCATTGCAATGCAAAAGTCACGGCGAAGTGGCTTATCAGTGTCCTTTAACTTTTGGACCAACTTGAGCTTCTAAGGTACCATTTGCAGTTGTTTCCTTAAGACACGCCAGACAGTTGCTGGAGCAAGCTGAAGTTCCCTGCTGGCTCTTCTCACTGATTTACGGGGGCTCCGCTGAAAGGCTGTCCGAACTTGCTCAACTGCATCTTCTCAAGTTGAAGGGCGACCTGTTCGCTTACTTGGGCACAAACACCCATCTTTCACAAATTTAGCATGACATCTGACAATGGATTTCCTTTCAGGGGCTTCTTTTTTAAATTTCCTGCGAAATGCACGCTGAACACATGTCCACGATTCAGTCTTTGCAAATTGGAGGACGCAAAATGCCTTGTCTTGTTTAGAGAACGCCATTACTGCACCTGGAAAGATAACACGAAAATCCTTAGGATGACCAAAAACTTGATTAAGCAAGCTTTAAAATGGCACCAGTTTCATTTTTCTACCTGGAATAGTTCATGAGATATACGCATTTGTAATGTTCCCAAGACTTTTGAAACACCCTGTATAAAAATAATTATGGAACTAACAAACCAAAATTCCTGTATATATTAAATATTAAATAGTTTCTAAAGCCACTACGTTGTTTAAGGAAAATAAATTGTTTCAAATAATGCCAAACGCTATTGATGGTGAAACCGTTTATTTATATTTTTCGTTAATGTTCGAATCCATGCTCTTTGAATTGTAACTTTAGTAATTGTAGCTTTTTAACAATGAATTCACTTCCACTGACTGTTCAAATAATTTGGCTTAATTTATTAGTTTTGTGGTCGATTTCTTCAGCGTGCATTTTGTTTCCTTATGTGATTTAATTTCTATCATTTCTGATGGCAATTTATTTTGAGTCGATTTCATATGATTAATGTTTGAAAGCATTTTTTTCTTTGTTTTTCTGATTCGGTCGTAAGATTTATTTTCTTCTGGCTATAAGTATTGGTTGATAATCGCCACAATTCTGACAGTTGAATGATGTCTACTCTAAATAAATTACATGTGTTTTTTACTATGTAAATGTGTACTTTTTCGTCGTTCTATTAAAAGTCATGTCGGTAAGTATTTCACCCTCGGAATATTTTTTTCACAAGTAACTGTTCTGCCAATTTGATTGGTTCCAAATATGGTCGGTTTTCCCAAGTGTCTCCAAGTGTCTCTATGTATGCATGTTAATAATTGGCACGTCTTAACCAGATACCGATTTTAGTTTTACTTTTTTATTTAGTATTTTAACCTGAACATATCTTCTTATAATATTGTCGCCATGTTTGGTAGTTTTTACCCGCGTTTTATTTCTCGCATCGTTCTACAATGCGAACTTTTGTGTCCGTTTTTTACAAATCAGGCGGGTTTTAACACGAAATAGGCATTCGATTATCCAATGCAGCTTCCGTTCCGATAACAAATGATTTGCGGTAATTCTTTAAGGCTGGCTTGTTTTGAGGCGTGAAACTCCCGTTTTTTGCTTTTATTGTTTTAGTATGTTGGTGTGCAATACCCGAGTCTTCGATGTCCTTCGAATCCTGTTTAACACTCAGAAATATCTGGAAGTCCTTAGCTAATTCATGCAATGTTGAGTTCTGTTCATTTTCTAATATATTTAGAACTCTACGCCTAATTTCCGCAGCATTCTCCTGATATCAATCATTGAACAAAGATAAGGCATTTATGATTATCAGTGCTAATGTCGGATAAATAAACGTCATCGCAGTGCTTATTTACTACTGATTCGAACGTTGAAAATCCTTCGTCGTCTTTTTTACCGGGTGTACTCACTTCTAGCCTTTTTCAAATAACGAAGTCTATAGGCTAAACAGCTCCGTTAAAAGTTTGACAGCTTCCGCAAAAGTCAAATCGCTAGTCTTTCGAGGCTATATGATATCCATAAAGTTATTATGTTCGGTGGTACCTAATTTTCTATGTAACAAGCTAACCTTTTGAGAGTCTGCCCAATTTTCGCAATCAATTTTATATGAGTTATTAATATATTCTAAAATTCCTAGCAAATATTTTCTCCTCATCAGGAGAATACGTAAAGTTATCGATCGCATTTCACACGACGTTCTGCGAAAAAGAGTTGTCGTTACTTTGCCATATAAGCGATAGTGTTTGAATAAATATCGCAATTTTTCGTCAGCTTCTATCCTGTGTTCGAAAAAAATTGTGTCAGTTTCACTCTTTTGCCTTATAAGTATGTCGTCGGCTTTTCCTTTTGCTCTAGAAGAAACTTTTAAAATCTGTATTAAGTTGTATGTAGTATTTCGTCTGCATCTTTATTATGTTCTTGTTGCTGTAGCAATTGAAATTTTACATGTTCTTCAATACTCGTTTTAAATTCTTCCATATTTACAACTGTGTACGTTTTATTAGAAAGTAAATATTTTGCTATTCGGGTACGGCTTGTTACAAAAAGTTATTTTCTTAAGATTATGCTTGCTAAACGTAATCTTAGTTGTAAAAGAGTATAAACCCTCTTTTTCTCGATGAAAACATCACATTCGTTTACTATGCTTTCACGCGTAGTGCGTAGCCATAGAATTTGCGGTCGGCACTTTACTCAGAGCAAACACAAAAAAAAAACTGTTTCTATATTTTAATCTTCCAGTAGAATTAGAGAAAAATAATATATTCATTTACAGTTTCGAAATAGCAATTAAAACAAAGAATCACTTACCCTTCTTCAATTATTAGAATAATGAATTGGTCTTAATTTCTTTTTTCTATATATATATATATATATATATATAAAGTTGAGATAAACAAAATTAGAATATTATTTATATCAGTGTAAAGAATTCAAACGCAACGATTATTTGGCGTACGATCGTTGTGAAGACAATTTGGAAACATTTTTTTGTGTTATACTTTTAGTGACTCCAAATAGTCGCTTCATCAGCGCTCTTTACAGCATCTCATACAGAAATGATTTAAGAAAAACTTTCACAATTCAGTAGTATTGTTTCATACCGCAGTATTAGGGTGGTCGTGGCGTTGGTAGAATGATTACGAGCACAGGGGTCATAATACGCGGATCCGTGCCTCGAATTTTTAAATCCGTAATACGGTTACATCATTTCATACTGACGAGCGTAAAATAAAAACACAACCCATATATATGTCTATAGATATATATATATTATTTATTTATTGACAAGAGTGTCATGCTCCATAAACAAACAGACGTACTATATCTAAAAGAGAAACGTAGAATGGTGAGAACGAAATATGAAAAACTCACTCTAAAGATGACATTGTGACTTTTAAATAATTGCCTCTGTTAAACAAAATACGATTTTTTATAGACATTCCGCGAAATCCAGAAATACAAAATAAATGAAAAATATGATTGTCAACTTATTTTTTTTGCCATTAGGATGCAACAAAGTTGTATTTATTTTTTGAAGTCGGAAATATCATTGAGCTTTTAAAAAAAAAATCGGATGGTATTGTAAGGGATATATATATATATATATATATATATATATATATATATATATATATATATATATATATATATATATATATATATATACCCTATTGTTTATATTAACTCACAGATATATATATGTATATATATATATATATAGAGAGAGAGAGAGAGAGATACATATATATATATATATATATATATATATATATATATATATATATATATATATATATGTTTATATATATATATATATATGGATTCTTACAAAAATATATATTTAATTGTATACTATTTATTATATCCGAAACATGTTCCAAATGCAAGTGGTATTACGAGCTTCAAAGTGCAACGATATTTAAGTTGTATTACACGCTTCAAGAGTATATATATATAATATATATAATATATACATATATAATATATATAATATATACGTATATATATACATATATATATATATATATATATATGTATATATATATATATATGTATACATATATATATATATACATATATATATATATATATACATATATATATATATATATATATACATATATATATATATGTATATATATACGTATATATTATATATATTATATATGTATATATTATATATATTATATATGTATATATTATATATATTATATATGTATATATTATATATATTATATATGTATATATTATATATATTATATATGTATATATTATATATATTATAGGTGCATTCCAGTAACCAACGGAACAATCAAATCAATAACCATACTTTTCATCTGTGCTTTCATTTCCTTAATCTCCATATATGTCCGAACAACCACACTAAACTAGTCTTCTGTTCTTTCAATCTATTTACTTCTAAATATCAGCGAATATAGCATTTCACTTTTGTTGCACTGGGAAACAAACTTGTTTAATATGTTTGTATGGTGTTTTTGAAATTTATAAATGTATTTATTTTCAAATGGAATACTTTATCTACATCTTACGCGCGTTTTGCAGCAGTATAAATATAAATACATTGTATTCATTTCAAATTTGTCGCTCATCAGAGAAATTGTTCATTCAGTTGCAGGATGAGTATAGTATGGATTTACTCCTCTCCAGGAGTTAGGCACAAGGCCAGTTTTTATCTTGCTCCTACAAGTAAGATGTGACCCTTGGTCGGGTCGGGAAAGTGGGGTTTAAAAATTGCCTGGGCAGCCCAGTCGGCATTCCCCGGTAGGGGCGCCTCAGGCAGTGAGCAATAAACTTACTCCTCCCCAAAGAGGGGAGGCGAAGCCTGGGAGGGTGGACCTCCTAAAACTGCACAAGACAGACCCATAGACCGGCGTAAATCAAGCCCCGAATGCCAAGACAATACCAGTCTATGGGGTGCAGTATCCATCGGAACAGATACTACACTTTGATCTTAGCCAAATGAGTAGAATAGTCCGAATAATCGGATTTTTATATTTTTAACATAGTTTATACCAAACAAGACAGGCTGCCACAAAAAACGTAAGGGGCTACTGAAAATTAGGGTGTAGCTTTTGGGCGTAAGCCTAAATAGGCAGCTGTGCAGCGATATGCCCGCTGACATTGGTTTTAAATTTCTGCATGTCTGTACAGTCGGGGAAACAGGGAGTAAGGAAGGAGTTTAAAAGGCTGGCCGCACGATGAAAGACGCTATTAGAGTAGAAGGCTCTCCGGCATCTAGGAACTTCCACGGTGAATGGATGGGATTTAGCTGATTGTCGGGTTGGCAGAGTGTATTTACATCGAAGGGACACCAGAGCAGCAAGTTCATCGTAGCACAATCTATTGAAGTATTTGTAAAACAGGCACAAGGAAGTAACATTGCGGCGATGGGGCAGTGGTGGAGCTGGGTGGATTGTGAGAGACTTATAAAATTACAATAATATAGTTATCTCTGAAAAAATACTGATGTTACTGAAATATGATTAATTAACTCCCAGTTCTTAAAAAAAAGAAACATGGGTGTTAATGTGTTAATTTTAAAATAATGTTTACCTCTAAAAGTTTGAAATGGATAAAACGAGAATCAGAACTAAAATGTCTAGCTTTGAAACTAAGATCTTTAACAACACGGAGATCTAACTAAGATCTTTAACAACAACGGTCCGCCATTTAGCAGAATGAACAAGAAAAAAACGTATCCTGGTAACAGTGTTGTGTATTATATGTATTTTTTTTTCTTTTTCTTTCTTACTTTAAGCTGAAATCGCCCGTCCTGATGTGATGAGTTATTTTCAATATTTTTGCGTTGTTGCTCAGCTGAGCGAAAATCTGGACGAACAAAAACGACCCACGGCAAAAACGAATCCAGCGAAGCGGCAAGATTGAAAACAATAGAAATCTGCATTGGGCGCGGCCATTTTTATTTAGCGGGGTTCTTTTTGAAGCGTTTGTATCTCACGGGCGTTATTATTTAAAGCATCTCATAGCAACAAATAATAATGAGATGTGAATCGATAAGCTTGAAATAGAAATACAGCTGAAGAAGAATACAAGAATCAGAAAGAAAGAAAAGGGGTGAGAAGGAAAATGGCGATAGTAAAGAAAGCAGAACAATATCTGAAGAAGAAATGCTGAAATAAATATGTTAATGACGGTTTGAGTAATATCAAGATATAGAATAAAAAATATGTAACTAAAAACGAAAACAATAATAGTTACAAATGGTAGAAAAAATATTTATATATATAAATATATATATATATATATATATATATATATATATATATATATATATATATATATATAGTCTAAAGAAGCTTTGAGTTATTTTAAACAAGAAGACAAAAGAAAAAAAAGTAAAATGCAGTTTAAATTCCCACAGAAACTAACTAAATTCAAAATAGTGCAGACTTAACATTCGTTGGAAAATTCATAAATAAATAAAATATATAATAGTAAGTAAATACAAAAAGGGGGATTTAGTATCTAACAGTGAAACAAAACCAGGAGACCTTAACGTAAGCATCTAATATTTACACGGGGATCATCAGCTGTTTACCATGTAACTGTTTCGGAGATTTAAAAACAGGACAGTTATATGCATGGCTCTCCAATGGTACAGATCAAACTCCCATTTCCCCAATCAAGTGTCGAAATAATTCAGCTTTAAATGTTACTTATATATAAATAAATAATAATAATAATAATAATAATCAAAATAATAATATATATATATATATATATATATATATATATATATATATATATATATATATATAGTAAGTTATGAACACATAGTTATGACAATTACGAATCACAGAGGCTTACTCGTTTCATCCCCGTAAATAATTCTCAGTGTTAAATATATTGTAGCCTGAAGATTGCTTACGGGGATGAAACGTGAGAGCCTTATGTGTAGCTAAATTGCCATAAGTATATGTTTATAACTTACTACATTGCTCTACTCACATATTGAGCAGTGTTGAAGTAAATACTTAAATTTGATACATAACACACTTATTACATTTAATGTGGATACATGAAATAACAATAATAATAATGATAATGATAATAATAATTGTATATATATATATATATATATATATATATATATATATATATATATATATATATATATATATATATATATATATATATATATACTGGAACTGTAATAATATTATACTGAGGGTCAAAACTTCAGAAATAACTTCTGTGCACATAAACACAATAATAACACTGACAAATTCCGACCACCAACGCTTTCTCTCAGCAGTCCGAAATTGGACTCCCCGTATATACATCTTTTTAAAAAGTCAGTCAGCCTCTGCACGTGCAAATTAGTTCCAAAAATAAACATCTGTAATTACAAACACACGTGATTTTCTCTCTCTAAAACGATCGTTTGACACGAAAACATATTGTCTTTATTCTGATAGGTGATTAACCATTGTATGGATCGAGTAGTTTGGAGTTGACTCGATTACATAAATATTAAGTCAAGCTCTTAAGATATTGTACTTTCTTGAAGCGTTGTTCAATTTGAAAATCTGAAAGCATAGAATCCGTAAAATGCATTTTTTCTGTTTATTTTAATCAACATTTTTGGAAGATATTAAGAATTGTTGTAGTTTCTGCAGTCTGATTTGTTTGTGATGTTGTCGCTGCCGGTCGCGTGATCTTGTACGAATGCTGCTTTGAAGTGGATAGCTCCTTAAGGTTGTGAGCAGAACGTAGGCACGCTGGAACAATGATAAGTATTTTTTTTCGAAAAATGATTTGATTATACAACATGAAAGCGGTTAGAATGCATTTTTGTTAATTTGTATCTCAATATTCGGGAGTTATTTAAAAGAAAAATGCTTTAATATGTTCACATTCAACAATGTTTATAAACAGAACAACTTCCGTATCAGTGTGACAAGCCTCTGTTTACTAAGCTAACGACTGCTCAGTTCAAATCATCATTCGCGCAAGATCACGTACCTTATCACAACATCGTAAGAACAAAAAATATCTACATAAAATTCAAAAATTCTTAATATCTTTAAACATTAACATTTTTTTTTAATTTTAAAATTGGAAATGAAAAAAAATTCATTGTAAAAATATTAATTAGAACGCTTTTTAAGTCAATGTTGGTTTTAACATCTAAGTCAGTCCTTTAAAATGGAAGAAACATTTTTCAAAACAAATTAGAGTTATTCATGTTTACATTATTTGCACAATAACTTCAGACGAGCTGTAATATCGTGTTCTCTATTTGGTCCACGTTGAATATAAAACTGCGATGCAATAACCTACACGGCGAGCATCGCGATTTACTTATATAATAATAAACTCCAGAACGAATCGGAAAAAAAACAAAAACAACAAAATAGAAAAAAACAAAAACAATGCCTCAAGGCAACATGGTAGTTCCAAAATGGATTCCTTGGAAGATAAAAGAGTTTTTTTTAATCTTCATTTTATTTTTGCTCAACTATCTTATATTATGCATTTCTCTTCATTTTTCTTACCTCGTTGAAGCAAAATCCGAACACAGCAATGTACAATGCTAGTAAAATAAAGTTTTTTTTAAAAAATAGACTATAAACAAAAATAATAATCAGAGACTATACAATGGAAAAATGATTGTTTGTCCTGAGCTGACGAAAGCGTCACCAAGAAGCGGAAATGACGCTTCCAAATAAAATGCACGTAATGGCCAAATGCATTCTGGGAAAAATGATCGATCGATAAAAAAAAACTTAAACGAATATTGATTCATCGATCGGCCTCATCCGCTGGTTCCAAATTTTCTCACGGCTATTTTTACGTTGAACCGGTTTTATATATTTACATGAGCGGCTATGAATATTGATGAAGCTAAAAACATTGGGCCGTATTAGCATAGAGCCGTAGAGTGGTCGGGGTAAGGGATACACATGTTTGAATTAACTTGTGGTGTTGTCCTCCCTCCAATCTTGTAAGACAATGGATATATTTTTAACTGATACATGCGCGATGAATATTTTTTAACCTGCGTAATATCTGCAAACACTTCTCTATAATTAAGAAATTTGAATGATATTTGTTATTATAAATTTACTTTTTGTGGCATTCTGTATTTCTCTATATATACAAAAAGACAACGCTGGTCTACTCTAAAGTTATTTCTACGCGAGGACCTCGACTGTGCTCCAGTATTTAGTCACTCCATATAAGATAATCACGATAAAAATTGGCTTTCTACTAGTGCGAGATAGCTATTACCTATGTCCCTCCATGTGCCGAGCAGAATTATCATAGTCAACGCTTCTTTGTTATGAATTAACGGATGTGGAACACGTTAACGCGAGATTGCATCCCTGCTAATATCGCACTCGTCTTATTCGACTCTAATGTCAACATAGTTGTGTCAGGTATAGCCCCATAAGCAAACAGACGCAGTAAATACTAAGGATCAAGATTAGTCATCCGACAGTGTTAATAGGGTGGCAATCATTGCCGTATCATTAACCATTTATGTCAAATGATTTTTCATACAGATAAATATCTACCTAAATTGTTACGCAGCTTTTGTTATAATCTTTACTGGCGATAGAACACAGGTGTTATTTTAGTATTGTATCCGCTACCGAGCGGTTAAGAATATGCAGAGTACTGAATTCAGTGTATCCGCTACCTACGGTTAAGAATATGCAGAGTACTGCATTCAGTGTATCCGCTACCTAGCGGTTAAGAATATGCAGAGTACTGCATTCAGTGTATCCGCTACCTAGCGGTTAAGAATATGCAGAGTACTATATTCAGAGTATCCGCTACCTAGCGGTTAAGAATATGCAGAGTACGTAATTCAGTGTATCCGCTACCTAGCGGTTAAGAATATGCAGAGTACTGCATTCAGTGTATCCGCTACCTAGCGGTTAAGAATATGCAGAGTACTGAATTCAGTGTATCCGCTACCTAGCGGTTAAGGATATGCAGAGTACTGAATTCAGTGTATCCGCTACCTAGCGGTAAATAATATGCAGAGCACTGAATTCAGTCTATCCGTTACCTAGCGGTTAATAATATGCAAAGTACTGAATTCAGTCTATCCGTTACCTAGCGGTTAATACTATGCAGAGTACTGAATTCAGTGTATCCGCTACCTAGCGGTTAAGGATATGATGAGTACTGAATTCAGTGTATCCGCTACCTAGCGGTTAAGAATATGCAGAGTACTATATTCAGTGTATCCGCTACCTAGCGGTTAAGAATATGCAGAGTACTGAATTCAGTGTATCCGCTACCTAGCGGTTAAGAATATGCAGAGTACTGCATTCAGTGTATCCGTTACCTAGCGGTTAATAATATGCAAAGTACTGAATTCAGTCTATCCGTTACCTAGCGGTTAATACTATGCAGAGTACTGAATTCAGTGTATCCGCTATCTAGCGGTTAAGGATATGCAGAGTACTGCATTCAGTGTATCCGCTACCTAGCGGTTAAGAATATGCAGAGTACTATATTCAGTGTATCCGCTACCTAGCGGTTAAGGATATTCAGAGTACTGAATTCAGTGTATCCGCTACCTAGCGGTTAAGAATATGCAGAGTACTGAATTCAGTGTATCCGCTACCTAGCTGTTAAGAATATGCAGAGTACTGAATTCAGTGTATCCGCTACCTAGCGGTTAAGGATATGCAAAGTACTGATTTCAGTGTATCCGCTACCTAGCGGTTAAGAATATGCAGAGCACTGAATTCAGTCTATCCGTTACCTAGCGGTTAATAATATGCAAAGTACTATATTCAGTCTATCCGTTACCTAGCGGTTAATACTATGCAGAGTACTGAATTCAGTGTATCCGCTACCTAGCGGTTAAGGATATGCAGAGTACTGAATTCAGTGTATCCGCTACCTAGCGGTTAAGAATATGCAGAGTACTATATTCAGTGTATCCGCTACCTAGCGGTTAAGAATATGCAGAGTACTGAATTCAGTGTATCCGCTACCTAGCGGTTAAGAATATGCAGAGTACTGCATTCAGTGTATCCGCTACCTAGCGGTTTAGAATATGCAGAGTACTATATTCAGTGTATCCGCTACCTAGCGGTTAAGGATATGCAGAGTACTGAATTCAGTGTATCCGCTACCTAGCGGTTAAGGATATGCAGAGTACTGAATTCAGTGTATCCGTTACCTAGCGGTTAATAATATGCAAAGTACTGAATTCAGTCTATCCGTTACCTAGCGGTTAATAATATGCAGAGTACTGAATTCAGTGTATCCGCTACCTAGCGGTTAAGGATATGCAGAGTACTGAATTCAGTGTATCCCCTACCTAGCGGTTAAGAATATGCAGAGTACTGCATTCAGTGTATCCGCTACCTAGCGGTTAAGAATATGCAGAGTACTATATTCAGAGTATCCGCTACCTAGCGGTTAAGGATATGCAGAGTACTTAATTCAGTGTATCCGCTACCTAGCGGTTAAGAATATGCAGAGTACTGAATTCAGTGTATCCGCTACCTAGCGGTTAAGAATATGCAGAGTACTGAATTCAGTGTATCCGCTACCTAGCGGTTAAGAATATGCAGACTACTTAATTCAGTGTATCCGCTACCTAACGGTTAAGGATATGCATAGTACTGCATTCAGTGTATCCGCTACCTAGCGGTTAAGAATATGCAGAGTACTGAATTCTGTTTATCCGCTACCTAGCGGTTAAGAATATGCAGAGTACTGAATTCAGTGTATCCGCTACCTAGCGGTTAAGGATATGCAGAGTACTGCATTCAGTGTATCCGCTACCTAGCGGTTAAGAATATGCAGAATACTATATTCAGTGTATCCGCTACCTAGCGGTTAAGGATATTCAGAGTACTGAATTCAGTGTATCCGCTACCTAGCGGTTAAGAATATGCAGAGTACTGAATTCAGTGTATCCGCTACCTAGCGGTTAAGAATATGCAGAGTACTGAATTCAGTCTATCCGTTACCTAGCGGTTAATAATATGCAGAGTACTGAATTCAGTGTATCCGCTACCTAGCGGTTAAGGATATGCAGAGTACTGCATTCACTCGCCTTTAATCGGACGTGTCATCCATTTATTTTTATTTTTCAATATATTCATGAATAATTGTTTATAAATTATTTTTTACGTACATAAAAGCAAGCTATGGGCACGTGTTGCTGGCTATGAGCCGTCATCTGCATGGCTACCCTGTGCATAGACCGAACCCTCAATGTATATGTCCATAGTCTGGTGTTCTACCACCAGGAAAGGACGTTTTGCTTTATACACGCACGTTTTTTTTATTATGTTATACAGCTGTTGTTAGTGTTTTAATGGCGTTAGAACACCGGCGTTGTTTTGTTTGTTTAGCATTTCATCAGCTACCTAAGCGGTTAGAGTATATATATATATATATATATATATATATATATATATATATATATATATATATATATATATATATATATATGTGGTCTAAAGAAGCTTCGAGTCATTTTAAACAAAAGAATAAAAAGGAAAATGCAGTTTAAATTCCCAGAGAAAATAACTAAATCCAAGATATCGCAGACTTATCATTCGTTGGAAAATTCATTTATAAATAAAACAAGGGGGATTCAAGTATCTAACAGTGAAACAAAAGAGGGGACCTTAACTTAAGCGTGAAATATTAAAACGGGGATCATCAGCTTTTACCAAGTTAACTGTTTCGGAGATTTAAAAACAGGACAGTCTTTAATGGTACTGATCAAACGACCATTTCCCAAATAATCATGTGTAGAAATAATTCAGTTTAAATTTCATTAATATGTACATATATAAATTAATAATAATAATAATAATAATCATGATAATAATTATAATAATATATTACACATAAAACTACCGTCTGATATGGTAATTTGCAAATCAAATAGCATTAATTATAACAATAATAAGGATAATTATACTATCGAAACACTACACCCAATAACCATTCTCCGATATGGTAGCTAGCAATAAAATTATATAGGAATAAATAGTTGCATTGAAAAAAAAAAGCTTAAGTACCTTAAGTACCAGATAGGCAAGTAGATAAGAGGAAGGACACCTAGCCATACATATCTAACTACCCAACATATATTCTAAAGAAGCTTTGAGTCATATATATATATATATATATATATATATATATATATATATATAAGTTATGAAACAATATTTATTGCAATTAAGATACACAGAGCCTTCCCCGTTTCACACACGTGTGCAGCTTAATTACTATAAATATATTTTCATAAGTTACTACCTAGCTGTACACGTATCGAGCACTGTTGAAGTAAATACTGAAAATTGATACATAAAAATGATAACTCCTTATAACAGTTTATGTGAATACATTGAATATATATATATATATATATATATGAAGTTAATCCAACAAAAGATATAAGAGGCAACTAATATCTTTAATTAGTGAACATCCGGATAAAACTGAAGCTCAATATACTGGATAGAGCAGTAATAGCATAATATAGAATGAAGTAATAAAATAATGTGCGAGTCAAATATTATTAGAACTCAATGTGCAGGCAAAGTACCTTAAAGTCCTTAACTCATGAGTTTTCAAAAAAAAATTCTTCTCCTCAGAGGACCATTACCGGAATGACATTACTGCAGATAATAAAATTGGTTGCTGTCTATTCAATTTCGAATATGACAACTTTGCGTATCGAAGTGATATAAGAGGCAACTCTGTTAGTAAGCGGCAGGGATATAGTTGTCTTCAGCTGGTGGTGATTCGTGTTATTCTTTCAAATAGATTGCTGCCTTTTAAAATTACTTTCGTAAACCTTGAACAATCTACAGCAATTACCGTCTATTTGTCAACGTCAATTCCAAATCACTTCAAATCGTCTTTGAGACAATGTTCGAATCGCTTACGCGGTTAGTCCTGTGGGTGAGCATTCCGAATTAGTTACCAATAACTCACTTGTATGGACAGTCTGCCATCAGTAAGACGAATAAGATCACCAGCTTAACGAAGTCTGTGATTACTTATACGATACTCAATGCATGTAATTTTTTTGTTTTTGGCCTTTTGGCTAAGATCAAAGTGTAGTATCTGTTCCGATGGATACTACACCCCATAAACTGGTATTGTCTTGACCTTCGGAGCTTGATTTACACCGATGTATGGGTCTGTCCTGTGCAGTTCTAGGAGGTCTACCCTCTTAGGCTTCGCCTCCCCTCTTTGGGGAGGAGTAAGTTTATTGCTTAATGCCTGAGGCGCCCCTACCGGGGAATGCCGACGGGGCTGTCGAAGCAATTTTTAAACCCCACAGTCCCGACCCGACATTGGGTCATATCTTACTTGTGGGAGTACGATAACAACTGGCCTAGTGCCTTACTCCTGGAGAGGAGTAAATCAATACTCAGTGCATGGAACAGCTGCTCGCTTCAACACTTCAGTGTCAGGGGTAAAGTAATCCCAACGAATATTAAGCAAGTGACTAAGGCAATTGTGATGGAAACGCTTTAGCGGGGGAATGTAATCTTTGTGTGTAGTTCATGTCTCATAAGCATATAAGAAAGTTGATAAAACACACTCGTCATACACATATATCTTTTTCCAGCTTGATATCACGTGGTGCCCTCGCCCGCTTCCAAACTGACTAAAAGAAACAAACCAGCCTCTTCAATGCGTGTAATTATCTCAGCATCCAACTAATCGATTCTAGAAATAACACTTAAACAGATTCACTACATACATATATATCCGATTCCTGATACAGCTTGCCAGGGGTCGTAGCAAACATAGCGTTTGTGTTAACAAGGCTTTTGAGAGACCCATTATTCTACACGCCTATGTAAAACTATCCATAATAACCAGTGTATAACTCTGCGAATGAGCTATGAGATTCCCGTCGACTGCATACAGCAAGTCTCAAACAACAGTGGAAAATGTCCACGACGAAGTCTTAAAACGGGGTAAATTACACAACCGATACGATGTGCGACATCGAAGATACACACCTTTGTCACAGTTAATGAAATCCAATGACACTGTTACAGAAACAACATAAACAACAAAGTAGATGCAGCGATAGCACTATGTTTGACACCATTGTCCACCGCAACCGGTTCAGATATCATTGTAGTTGACACTCGCTTTCGTATTGTCGTGGTACTCATGAAAGAGTCTAACAAAGTTAAGCGGACATCCCAACTTACTCAATACCTGCCACAGTAGTAGGCCTTCGTCGGTCGTGTCCGACCATGAATGGCACTTGCAGATCTTGTTGGCTAGTTCCAGTCTTTAGAATCCCGTCAGTGGTGTCAATATCCCAAGGGGCATACTGGCTCGATCAGGGCATTTCTTGCTGTGGCTGAGAAGGCCTATGTGGGCCTTGCAGTCTCTGCCACAGTTGTCACATATGAAGTGGGAGGGTTGATGACGAAGCTCACTTGCTTTTGCCCTTTCTTTCCTCCTTACACGCTTTTCAGCAGCTTTTATTTTCCACTTTGCCTCCCCGATGTCAAGCTGTCGTTTGAGGGTTTTTTTCCATTCATCCCTGTCAGAGGCAAGGCTTTCCCAAGATGATGGATCGATGTCAATGGCCTTCATGTCTCTCTTGCAGTCATCCCTGTATCTTAGAAGAGGGCGACCATGGTCTCTCTCTCCTTCTTTTAACTCTCCATAAAGGAGATCTTTGGGAATTCTGCCATCAGCCATTCTGTGAACGTGGCCAAGCCACCTCAGTCGGCGTTGCCTCAGTAGTGTGTACATGGATTTCATACCAGCTATTTCAAGCACCTCAATGTTTGTCTTTTTGTCTTCCCATCTGATACCTAGGATGAAACGCAGGCTTCTAAGATGAAATATCTGCAACGTTTCCTCTTGTTTAGCATAGGGTGTCCATGTCTCACTGCCATACAGCAGGACGCTTATAATGCAAGCATTGTACACTGACATTTTTGTGCTGGCTTTGAGTAAGGAGTTTTCCCAGACTCGACCCTTTAGCTTAGACAAGGTACCTGCTGCTTTACCAATCCTTTTGTTGATTTCCCTATCCAACGAGAGAGAATCCGAGATGTTTGAGCCAAGATATGGGAAGTCTTCAACAACACCTAGCTCAAAGTTGTCAATTTTGATAGAGGGCTTGCCTGTTGAGCCCAGGGACAGTATTTTGGTATTTGGAAGGCTAATGGTCAGGCCGAAATCTTTACAGGCAATAGAGAGGCGGTTCATATGTAATTGAAGCTCCCCCTCAGTGTGAGTAGCAATGCCTGCATCATCAGCATATAGCATGTCCCTTATCGTTGCTTGTCTTACCTTGGTCTTTGCTCTTAATCTGGAAAGGTTAAAGAGGCACCCATCAGATCTTGTCCTAAGAAGGATGCCTTCATTCACATCACCAAAAGCATGCTTCAAAAGCATTGAGAAAAAGATCCCAAAGAGGGTTGGGGCCAGAACACAGCCCTGTTTCACTCCATTACAAATGTCGAATGGTTCAGACAGGTTCCCATCAAATTGTACTGTTCCTTTCATATTCTGGTGGAATGATCTGATGAGACTCAGAAGCTTTGGAGGACAGCCAATTTTAGAAAGTGCCAAGTACAGCCCTTTGCGACTGACAGTGTCAAATGCTTTTGTGAGATCCACAAAAGCAATCTGTAACGGCATATTTTGTTCCCTGCATTTCTCCTGAAGTTGTCTCAATGAAAATATCATGTCTACTGTTGATCTCCCTGCCCTGAAGCCACACTGGGACTCAGGATACACACGCTCAGCAAGCGCCTGTACCCTTACAAGTAGTACCCTTGCATAAACCTTGCCCACAATACTTAGTAGAGATATGCCCCTGTAATTGTTGCAGTCACTCCGATCTCCTTTGTTCTTATAGAGAGTAATGATTTTGGTGTCTCTCATGTCCTGTGGTAATTCACCTTCTGCCCAGCAACAGCAAAGAATATCATATATGGGTTTCAGGAGGACTGTCTTACACTGCTTGATGAGATCTGGAGGAATCTCGTCATTACCTGGGGCTTTGCCAGGGGCAATCTGATCTATAGCTTTGTTTAGCTCAGAGATGGTTGGTATTTCATCGAGCTCATGCAGGACACTGAGTTGTTCCATTGTAGCAAGTGCAGACTCAGAGACCTCACTTGTCCTTGCATAAAGGTCAGCGTAGTGCTCCTTCCAGCGATCCATCTGCCTCCCCTTGTCAGTAATAATTTCTCCGGAGGAGGATTTCAAGGGGGCACACTTGCTTTGAGTGGGGCCCGTAGCAACCCTTATGCCTTCATACATGGTCCTGATGTTGCCTGTGGCATATGCATTTTCAATGCGATGGCTAAGCTTCACCCAGTATTCATTGGCACAACGCCTGGCCATCTGTTTAGCCTCTTTTCTGGCTTGCCTGAGCTTGCACAGATTTTGATTGCTAGAGAGCCTGTTGTACTCGCACTGCATCTGCCTCTTTCTGTTGATATAAGGACTGAGTTCCTTGGACTTCGCCTCAAACCAGTCAGTTGACTTAGCTTTTTTCCTTCCAAAGGTGGCCAGAGCACAGTTGTGCATTGCTCCCTTCAGAGACTGCCATCGCGTGTCAGCCGATTCAGACTTGATTGTGGAATATTCCTTCTCAAATAGGTCCGCAAACTGCGATACAAGCGCAGGATCCTGCATGTTTGCAGTATTCAGACGGGGCTTTCCCTTAGCCTTAGAAAAGAGCATCTTTTTTTTAGGTGAGAGCCTAATTTTGCAGCAGACAAGCGAGTGGTCAGTATCGCAGTCAGCGCTGTGGTAGGATCTGACAACTCTGACAGAGTTGAGATTTGCGCGACGGATGAGCACAAGATCAAGTTGGTGCCAATGCTTACTTCGTGGGTGCCTCCAAGAGACCTTGTGGTGTGGCTTTGTGTCAAAGAATGAATTGGCAACACACAGTTCGAAGCGCGTGCATAGTTCAAGCAATCTCTGCCCATTTTCATTTATTTTTCCAGTATTGAATTTACCCAGACAGGCAGGCCAAGCTTCGTGGTCACCGCCAACCCGAGCATTGAAATCGCCGAGCAAAATTACTTGGTCCTTGGGAGGGAGCTTAAGAAGGGTAGCACAACGACTCCCATAGAACACATCTTTAACATCAGGGGTGTCCATTAGAGTTGGGGCATAGACACTGATGAGTGTGACAGGGCAAGTGGTGGTGTTGAGTCTTATTGTAAGGATACGTTCAGATCCGTCTATAGGAGGTTCTACCATTTTTAATATGCTATTCCTCACAGCAAAGCCAGCACCATGCTCCCTCCTCTCACTTTTTGGCTTACCATGCCAGAAGAATGTGTAATCTTTTTCGCGCAGGCTAGCAGCCTCAGCAAGGCGCGTCTCTTGCAGTGCAGCAATGTCTACATCTAGTCTATGAAGTTCGTTGTTGATAACTGCAGTTTTCCTCAAATCATTTATGCTTATCAAGTCGTCTGAGATGCCAGTAAGCATAGTCCTGACATTCCAGGTTCCCAGTTTAAGAGCTGGACTCTTTGATATAGATTTTGTATTAGCGCCTGGTGTAGTCGATTCATCTAATTTTTCGGATTTTGGCCTAGCCCCACACACCCAGATGAAGCAGGTTAGACGTGCACGAGAAAGCACCTTATTAGCTGGGAGCTGCCCAGCTTGAGGAATGGGCGGTAGCTTTCTAATGGGGCACGAAGACCTCTCCCACCGTCGAAAAGAGGCCCCTGGCGCTTCTCATTACGGCCATTAGTCAGAGCTTATAACCGGTAAACTGCCTCTCATCCGTGTTGTGCTCCACCGAGGTAAAATCGATGGACTGGAGTGTCCTCTCCAGTAAAAAAAAAAAAAGAATGATATATTTCTAATTAGCTTATAACTGATAAACAGCTTTTCATCCGTGTTATGCTCCACCGAGGTGAAGTTAATGGACTGGAGTGTCCTTCCCCTCCAGTGCAAGTGCTGCCAGGGCAAACAAAAAAGAAAACAAAAATCTATATATATATATATATATATATATATATATATATATATATATATAAATATAGGAATGCAGATGCTGCCCAGTTATCAGCATTCCCCTCTATTTCCCGGTGATTACACAAGCGAGGCATACGGAATGACATCAGCTCGTCACACAGGGACGCAGGTTTTTTATAGAGTTGATCTCTCTAGGCATTGCCTTTATAAGGCTGGTAATCCCGGCCATTGTCCCTCAAAGTGGATCATCTGCCCAGCATTGTGAGTTGGGACCATAGCTAACAGAAATGCATCAGCTGCTCCTCAACCTTAAAGTCACATGCTCCCATGACTTTACCTTTAGTCCTTGGACAGCAATGAACCTTCCCCTAAAGGCATAGGGAATTTTGTAGCCCACTACGTGGGCATTCATGTAGTTTGTCAGGTCAGCCGAAACCTGGTACCGAAGTGGAGCCATCGCATGTATTGCGACTTCTTTGAGCCATACATGAGCTAGATATGCAGTGTGGACCAGAGGCTGCTGACCAGATACCAAAGTATCAGCGGCTGTCTTTCACCAAAGGTGCTACCACTCCTCCATATCCAACATAAAATATTCACCGTGTCCCTGGCAGGGTGGCTTCCGGGTACTATGCCTTGCCCAAGGGCAACCCGCGATTTTGTCCGGCACTGCTTATTGGATATTCGCAGCTAACCTTTATATTTAAAGGCCGTTCCCCTATCCGCAACCCGAGGAGCCGGTGGATGGGAGTTTTTCTTCACCACACAGAGCATCCTGATAAACTCTATCGAACGCTTATTTCAGATGAACAAAGACATGATATAGGTCTATATGATTTTTTATACAGGAAGCAAAAAAAGACTCATCTAGCATCAGTTGCTCAAGCAGGATTCTGGTACATAATTTTCCTGTCATCGATAGTTTCCGTACTCATATTTCCTCCAGTGTTCTTTTACACCGAGACCATATTGGAGTCACGCAAATCTTGGTAAACATGCTTGTCAAAACAAATGCTGCCAATCAACCACTTAATTTTCATTGGACCTGCATGATGGCTGCTACACTTAATGTCACCGAATCGCCTCTTCGGACGAATCACGAAACTTATACCAGCACACAAAAGACGATAGTTTGCCCAGCACTTTGCATTCCTTTTGATTCGAACCTTGCAGACGTCCTGCATGTCAGGACTAGGTGTTATTATGTAATTAATCAAATGTGATTACTTGGATCGTGGATGCATCTATGTGTTCTAATAGTTTTGTTTCAGGTAGAAACACGTATTAGTTATTATCAAATATAGCTCCGAACACATTTGCAGTAAATACAAACGACACTTATTCCTACATCCAACTCCATAAGGTCCTAGTGGACATCGTGTTTAATTTACTCACTCATCCTAGCATAGAAATCCTCCAGCGAGGCATGGTTATCATTCGCTGAGCAGTTAGGATAACTGTTTTAAGATCTTTATTAAAGTACCTTACTAGCTCAAGTACGCTGTCTAATGTAGGATCATAAACAAAAGATATAAATAAGAGTTAGACGAGCACGTAAGGTCATAATACGCGTATTTAGACCACGACGAAGATTCTCGAGTTTAAATACAACCCATTTCTTAAGAGTAAATATTACAGCATGGTTCTGTCGTTCTCCTTCTGGTTTTCGGATCTAGTAAAATACATATTAAGAGCCCTCTTCTACACGAGTACAGTCTTTCAACAATCTTGTCTGATAAGGCTGCAATATCAACTTTGAAACGTAACGGTTCTTCTCCAACAAGTACTGTTCATCTTTCCTGTTTGTCAGAAGAATAAAAATCAAGTAAGATTCTGATGTTCCAACAAGCTATGTTTTAATTAAATTTCGTATAACTCATTTATTTTATTTCGTAAAGCAAGACAAATAAAAGGTATTTATATATGGATCACATACGCACACAACACCAGTACGGCAACAGGACTATAGTGTTAACGCTTATGCGACACGACGACTACTCTCTAAGAATCGGCGACTATGGACCCGGTGACAGACCAACAGTCCGATAACCAGTAGTCACTAACACCACAAGTGTCAGATCGGAGTTTTCTTTCTTCTACATGTCAGCATTCTGGTCTATTCGTAAAAGGAAAGTTCATGAAAAATAATAATCTATGAATTCTCCACCAACTGACAACTGCCTACTGCCTACTGCCAACTGCCAACTGCCTACTGCCTACTGCCTACTGCACCTCTTTCTCCACTTCACTTTGCTCACTAAGCATTGACACTCTTCACAAAAGAGTACAGTGGTTATACTGTTAAATCAACCCCTATGTAAATTGACACCCCACCAGAGCCATCTAGTGGTTAGAGACTCCAAACAGCTAATTTGCAAAGGGGGATAACTGAAATAGCACTAAACCACACCCCTATGCGAATTGACTCCCCACCAGAGCCATCTAGTGGTTAGAGACTACAAACAGCCAATCTGCAAAGGGGGATAACTCAAATAGCACTAAACCACACCCTATGCAAATTGACTCCCCACCAGAGCCATCTAGTGGTTAGAGACTCCAAACAGCCACTTAGCAAAAGGGGTATAACTCAAATGGCACTTAACCACAAGCATAAACAAAGAAGTACTGTCATATACCCATGGCAAAATTTATTAACTAACACGAAGTGTTTTTGCTAGATAGGGCTTGTTTTTTTTTCCTTTCAATTTTCCGAATATTCTATTTAGTATTTCTGTCAATTCGGTGCATGTAAGTACCGTCGGTTTCTTGTTCCAGTATTCCTTCCTTTTTCTCAAGTACTTTCGATTTTATTCGTCACATAATCACTATTAGCATCATCATGATTTAACGAATAAAATAGAAATTACGAAAATACGCAATAGACAATTCGGAAAATTAAAAAAATTAATAAACTAAAAAATCCTTATCAGGCATAAATAATGTTTACCTAAATCAGTGGTGCTTAACCTTATTTCTCCAATTCCCCACTATTTAGTGAGCCAGCTATCCATTCCCACCACAGTTATCACATGGAAATAAATAGATACAAAAAGATTCGTTATGTGTTTTCTAAATGTATTTGGCCTATAAAAAACATACAAAAAATGTAACACTAGCACTAGACGCATACACGTTAATGAGACTTTTGCATTTGTTTTGCCTTGACAAGTGGCTCAATGTTCGGTTCCACCTTTGAAATAGCGCAAATCACATTCAAGGTCAATCAGGCGGTTTCGCGATTTTTTTTTCATCTCAACTATACTCGAAAACGCCGACTCGAACAGGTACGTAGAGGGAAATGCAACCAGTAGTGTGAGCGCCGCCACAGCAACGCGAAGATACGAACCATGCATCTCGATCTTTGGAGTATGTATCTGTGAGATAAGGAAAAAAATAATAATAAGGTACCTGAAGAGAAATAAAATGAAAAGAAAGTAGTGACAATCATACACGAGAGAAATAAAAAACGAACACCAGAAGTGGCATTGAATCAAGAAAATGGTCAAAATTATCATGGGCAAAGTAAGTCAGCATTTGGATGTAATGTATTAACTTTTCTAAGCAGTGGTTCTTCTGTCCGACCGGTCATTCCCCACTTGGCAACTCCACCATTCCACACTAGTGAAGTATTCCCCACAGGTTAAGAACCACTGACCGAAATGAACATATGCTGTCACGGTACACACACAATATATATATATATATATATATATATATATATATATATATATAATTCAAGTATTAGCATCTAGAGGTACGCATATCATTATGATAATATATATATATATATGTATATATATATATATATATACATTATATATATATATATATATATATATATATATTATAATATGAAATGAAGTAATAAAATAAGGTGTCAATCAAATTTTATTAGAATTCAAAGTATCCTTAAGTCCTTTGTTCATGAGTTTTCAAAGATAATTCTTCTCTTCAGAGGGTCATTACCGCAGTTATACTACAACAGGTAATAAATTTAAGCTTTGAAAATATATAAAATTATATACACAAATACATAAAAATACATAAAAAATACATAAAATCAAATATATCAACCGAAAAACATACTTTTTTGTTGAATCTATACAATCCAGACAGGTCATACAAATTGAAAAACATAATCAGGAAAGACATTCCGAGGGTTGACCGAGGATTACTCCAAGTTATAAATAGCAGTCTATATACGAGAAATTGAAGGAGCTGACAAAGTTATCCAATCGCGAAATGTGTCAATAATCGATTATTGAGACTTAGCTATTTTTTTTGGAAATTCTAAAGTTAAAAAATACGGTAATACAAAACAGAATGTTTATTCAACAAATTTATTTATGGTAGTTTAAAATTACAGCAGATTTCCAAAATTTCCACCTTCGTTCTGCATGCATAGCTCCATTCTTTTTGCAAGGAATTTTCAACTCTTTGTAGCATATTTGATTGATTAATTTTAACAAACTCGGCAGTGATGTTTGATTTGAGGTCGTCATTGCCTTTACACAAGTGTGGGAGATTCATCAAATTTGGCCATATGAATAACAATAAAAATTCGCTCTTCAATTTTAAATGATATACTGCCTGAAAAAAACAAATATGAGGATTTACACAAATTTAAATGAATAAAAATAAATATATATAGAAACATATATATAAACGAGCAAATTTAAAATAACAAATAGCAGTAATTAGAGAGTAAGATAACAATGATCAAAAGTTCATAGTGTGTTTGTGCTTCATATGGTAATCTATTTAAATAGCTAAGTAACTTAGGAATCACCCTGTATATATATATATATATATATATATATATATATATATATATATATATATATATATATATATATATATATATATACATGGTGGGCCAAAATAAGGGTCCTATCTTTAAATTTGAATAACTTGAATTTGAATAACTTCCACAAAATAAAAGTTAAACTCACCAAACTTTATGTGTGTGTAGACTGACCCTTCCGAGATTTTTTGAAATAAACAAAACAAATTTTAGCCGAAAAACACTTCTAAAAACTTACAAAAACTAAAGTATTGTTTTTTACACTGTTTTGAGTTTTTTAAGCAAAAATAATGTTTTCTTAATGAGGGTACGTTCCTTAGGGCTAATACGGCTCATGCTTGCTTCGGAAGGGGTCCTTTACTTATTCTAAAAAAAAAAAATTAAAAAAATCAATAAATAAAAAAGTTATGAATTTTTTAAAATAGGACCCTTATTATTGCCCACCCTGTATATATATATATATATATATATATATATATATAGTTATCTACGAGCACTCATTTCGTCGTCAGTGAGATTCGACTGTAGATCGGCATCCTTACACATTTTGCCACGGAAATTCGATATATCGAATATAAATGTAGTCATTTTTTTCGCTATTGATAATTGAACCTATTGAACTAGGAGCGTATATATTATCAACGAACAATTGTTTCACCATCTAATGTTCATGAGCGTGACGAAATTTAGCGAGATTCGAAACCGCACTGACTGAAGTTTTGCGCCATGATAAGTGATCCACAGACACTTGCTAGTTAAATTTCATTATTGCCATTTTCTTTGTTATTTTCTTGCGATATTCACAATTAAACTCATTCAAATATGTTTTTGCTGAAATCATAACCGAAAGTATTACCTTTCACTAGTGTGATGTCGTCATAAAGACAGCGCATATATTAATACAATCTAATTATCTACATGCACGAGTTTCGGTATCAACTTTAAATATATATTCTAGCTGGAACCGTCCACCGGCGTTGCCCGGGAGAAATATAAAAGAGTTAATTAAAATTTGTCAACATCCGACAGAATGTACAAATGTAATGTTTAGAATAATTGTCGGTTTGGAATTGTTGAAGTTTGAAAGAAGGAAGAAAGGAATGAAGGAAGGAAAGAGACGCGTTTGTAGGAGTCTTCTTGGCCATCCCATTGTACCGGTATTTCCCAAACATCCGCTCTATCTATGATAATGAGGACTTTTAAAATTAAAGAGGCCTACAGAGCCCTATTAAATCCAATCTTCCTTCTGCTATCTTTGTATATGAATTCCATTTTTTTGTGAGGAAAGAAAAAAGAAAAATGAGTAGGCCTCCTGAGCACAACTGAAACAGACAAATATAATTAAAGGTCTGCAGAGCACTTATAAACCATGTGTGTTCGAAGAGAAATGATGTTATTCACACTAGTTAATATATATATATATATATATATATATATATATATATATATATATATATATATATATATATATATATATATATGTAAATTATAACTAAAAGGTAAACTTTTAGAGAGTTGGACCTATTGAGAAATAAGGAAAGCTCAATATACTGGATAGAGCAAAAATATGGTACGTCAATGAATTTTCAATTTTTAATTTTTAATTTTAAAAGAAAACTTTTTCAAATTTGGAACTTTGACAGTCCTACCCTGTCAACTTATTAATCATAATTTTTCCTCTGATGATAAGATTTTAATCTTTGAAAAACCTGGTTTAAGGAAAGAAAGAGATGAAAAATAAATGTTTTTATTAACTAAACTACTCCTTGTTTTGAACAATTGAAAATACCGATTTGCTTCCATTTGCAGGTCTTATTAATTTTCATTGACGTACCATATATATATATATATATATATATATATATATATATATATATATATATATATATATATATATATATATATGTATATTAATATATATATATATATATATATATGTATATTAATATATATATATATATATATATATATATATATATATATATGTATATATATATATATAAAATACAAATCTCTATATGATTCGTTTTCGTTTTCTATAGTTGAGAAACCTTTCCTCACTTCTTGGGCCGTGTTTACCTGCTTCATTTTTGGTTTTATATTTGCGATTCTTGAAAGTTGGGAAAACAACGTTTGTGCCCGTAGGCATCAGCAAGTTTAAAGCTCGTCGCTTCGCGTGCTGCCAATAAATGAACTTAATAGAAACCACGCTCCGCAGTGCCAGGTCTCCCCGGGGGCACCCTTCGTAGTGGGTTTCAATTCATATTCACGAACCGACTCTCAGAACCATCTACTTACGATCGTAGATATATAGATATAAAGATATTGATTGATATCAATGGAATAAGATATGCATAATGGTGTTCAGCCGAATATAGGTAAACTTAGATATGTGGTAAATACATTGATATGTACACAACATAGCAGGGGAACTATATATGAGAAACCGTTATTGACTTAGACATATACAAACATACAGGACGGTTATAAGCAATACATATATAATTAGTTTTGAATGTTACAGTTCTTTTTCTTTCCTTGGGCTCATGTTTCGGTTTCGATAGCAGATTCTTAAATGGTAAAGTTTAACCACAAAAAATAACGTCTCCAGGTTACTACTCCTGGTTTCCTAGAATAGATATTTAATAATTCTTAATGATAAGTTTAATAGTTTAGTTGTTTACTTAACACGTAAAAATTATTGACGTAAACGCACGCACGCACGCACATCGATCGTTTTAAAAATGTATTACCACATTTTTGCATCATCTTTATTTGTTAAAAAAATATTCATTAGGTATTTTGAGCTTTTACAATAATAATTCAAAAAATAATCATAGTTGATAATAATATACTAATTAATTGTAACATGTTTTTGTATGTTTCAAGAAATTTCGACTCATGGCTAGCTTTATTTAGACTAGCTCCGTAAGCACCGGGTATAAGAAGCTGATTCGGGTTTTGTTTAGGGGATTCCTTTTTTATTCCATGATAAATGGCAGTATACTGAAATCGTATGCCCTTAATAGTGTTAATATCATTTTGTAATCATTGAAAATATAATGAAAAATAAAATATTGTTAAAAAAAGTCTTAGAAACGAACGTACGTATAATACTAGTTGGTTTTGAATTCTGGAAACAATGGTAACTTTTTTTGGATCTCAACTAACCTGATATATATATGGTGGGCAAAAATAAGGGTCCTATTTTTAAAAATTCATAACTTTTTTATTTATTGATTTTTTTTTTTTTTTTAGAATAAGTAAAAGACCCCTTCCGAAGCAAGCATGAGCCGTATTAGCCCTAAGGAACGTACCCTCATTTAGAAAACATTATTTTTGCTTAAAAAACTCAAAACAGTGTAAAAAACAATACTTTAATTTTTGTAAGTTTTAAGAAGTGTTTTTCGGCTAAAATTTGTTTTGTTTATTTCAAAAAATCTCGGAAGGGTCAGTCTACCCACACATAAAGTTTGGTGAGTTTAACTTTTATTTTGTGGAAGTTATTCAAATTCAAGTTATTCAAATTTTAAGATAGGACCCTTATTTTGGCCCACCCTGTATATATATATATATATATATATATATATATATATATATATATATATATATATATATATAGAGAGAGAGAGAGAGAGAGAGAGAGAGAGAATTGAAAATAAGTCAATATTATTAAGTGATGATCATGATTCATAACTAAATTGTTATTTTACACGAAATAGAATATGATAAGAAAGTGGATTGCATGTGGTTTTATTCAAAATGTCACATGACCGCGGGCAATTGCCCTCAGCATCTTAAGCTGTCTAGAAACAGCATCAACTGATTTTGCTAATAACTTTCTGTCTATTTCTTGTATTTTCTAATGAGCCATCACATATCAATGCTTACATCCACTTTAAGATGAGGGTCAATAAGAGGAATATATAGACAGATGAATGGTGATGAATATTATGAGAGTATTTAAACCACCAGCCGACCCAGAAAACAGCATTGCACCATTGTTTAAACACATCGCTCGTTGAATGTGATAACTAAAATAAAATAAAAACGCATAATTCATAACCTTTGATACCCGATTAATTTATTTTTAACATTATATTTCAGTAAAAAAGTATAGTGAGTTATTTTCCAATCACCATATATATATATATATATGTATATATATATATATATATATATATATATATATATATATATATATATATATATATATATATATTTTTTGATTTTATTCCATTAATTGCGACAAAACAGGTTTTGTTTCATTGGTGCGAGTAGCTACCAACTCATCGGCGAAAGGAATTCAAATGGCATAAAATTTTAAGTTCACTCTAACGGGAGATTGAAAATTGAAAATACATTGGAGGGGGAGGGGGATAGAGTTGGGGCTTTGTCTATAACGGCGACATGGGACATGAGAGGGGAGGGGGGGACTCCAACAAGTCGTGTTTCAAATTATTACGTGGGAGGTGTTGCACGTGTCAGTGCTGTGTCAATCTCAATCTCGGCCGGGGTGGGAGGAGGGGGATGGGGCGACGGCCGGAGTGAGTTAAATTTAAAATGAGAATTATGGTTACAACCGTCATTCTTATTTTATTTTAATTCTAATAAGTAATTATCATGTGGATAAAACTGTTTGATAATTTTAATTTAGGGTATTAATTGCTACTTTTGCATTTTATTTATTTTATTTTAATGTTTTGTTTACTATTTGTAGTGAATTTTGTTGTGATTATATTTTTTTTTTTTTTTTTTATTTATTCCCTCTACTTTTTTTATATTTTTTTTTAAAATTTTTTTTTTTTTTAAATTGTCATTATATTATACCGAGATCAATACTAGTGGAATCATTTTATAAGAGAGGTTTTCTGGTGTTACCAGTCTTATCAATAACAAAACCGATTATGCCAATGGTAACGCCTGCTAATCATGCCTACGGTAGTCGCAGTGATAACCGCCTTATGTAAAAGCCTTAATAAAAATGAAATAAAAAAATAAATAAAGATAAATATAAATAAAATTAGAATAAAAATAGAAATAGA
Organism: Sepiola atlantica; assembly: GCA_963556195.1. Taxonomy (NCBI): domain Eukaryota; kingdom Metazoa; phylum Mollusca; class Cephalopoda; order Sepiida; family Sepiolidae; genus Sepiola; species Sepiola atlantica. The sequence goes on from OY744553.1 coordinate 34,440,519, forward strand.
AATAACAAGTTTGTAAGAATATTAATGATAATAACAATAATAATAATAATAATAAAAATAGTAATAATAATAATAATAATAATAATAATAATAATAATAATAGTAATACTGATAAATACCGCCATCGATTACCATCTTGCTACTTGTGAAGTCATTGGGCGAAATAAGTCGACAAGTGATGGTAGGCTTTTTTAATTCCACCACCAATGACAAGGACTAAGTACCAGTTAATAATTAAGTGTTCAAGGTAGTGATCGAGGGGTTAAGTAATTGAGATTAGTCTAAGTGATATCAGTGTTGATAGCTGTCCTAGTTATGGGTTTATGTTAGAATTGGTAGTATGGCTGAGAGGTTATTGAGGCTGTGCATTATAGGTAGAGATTTGATATTATTGGTAGTTCGGAGGGGTGGTTATATATTTATAGATTCATCATGACTTGTTGGGGTGGGATTGGGTTGTAAATTTGGGTGGGTGAGTAGGGGGTTATAGTGTGTTTTGGGGTAGTGTATAGTGGCGGTTTAATGTTATCATTCATTTTTGTAAAAAACAAAAACAAAAACTGTTAATTTTATGTTGAAGTTAAGTAGGGTTGGTGTGGAGTTAAGGTGGGGTATGTGGGTTGCTAAGGAGGTAGAGTCTACTATGTTTACAGTTGATAGATTTCTCTTGTTTTCTATTTAAGAGTTTGTTTTTGTCCTTAAAGCGGATAATTTCCAGTTTTTCATTTAAGCATAATCTACATGGAGAGTTTATGGATTTGCAGGTGCTGGATTTTTTCAAGATTTTCCACTTTATTATGGGAGTTTCTTTTTTGGTTTTTATTTTGTGGTAGTGTAGTGAAAGTCCGGTTTGGCCAGGATGGTCTGGGTTGTTGAAGGAGAGTTTATGGTTGTAGAATCTTTCCTTGAAGTTGTTGCCTGCCAGACCAATATAATAGTTAGTCTGGGATGGGTTTTCAGTTGAGGAGATAGATGCCTCATAGACCACTTGGGTTGATAGGCACATTTGATTTAGGGGGCAGTTTGATTTGTTATTACAGTTGCATGTTCTTTTAGAATTTGAGGTTATATTTTGCTCTGAATTTTCATTGAGCACTCTCATAAACCCGGTTTCAACTTCCTTCGGATTCATACCCCCTGGATATTTGTAACAAGTTAATTATATATATATATATATATATATATATATATATATATATATATATATATATATATATATATATATATATATATTACTTCACGTATTCACATATATTATAAAGATGAATGATATATCATGTAATGATTTTCAGTGTTTACTTCAAAAATTGTTCAATACGTAAGTAGGGATAGATAATAAGTTATGAAAATATATTGAGAGCAATTAAGCTAAACAGAAGCATTCGCATTTCATCCTCGTACAGAATCGATACTCTACAGAGATGAAACGCAGGCGCCTCTATTTTGTTTAATTGACATGCATATATTTGCACACTTACTATATATATACATATATATACATGCATATATACATAATAATAATAATAATAATAATAATAATAATAATAATAATAATAATAATAATAATAATAATAATAATAATAATAATAATAATAATCATAATCACAGTAAAACATCAACAGGGTAGTAATCCAAAGAATTTCTAACCGGGTTTATAAAAAAGTGCTCAATATAAAATAGAGCTTTTATATACGATTATTTTTATTTACATAGACATGTACAAAATCTGCGACACTGACATATCGATGTTATCGATCAACACCTTTTATAAACTGAGATGTTATCAAGCAGAGCTAGAATCCGATCTTAACCTTCTTTCCAAATATGAGTTTAAGATCGGATTCTAGCTCTGCCTGATGAGATCTCAGTTTATGATAGCTGTTGATCGGTAAAATCGATATGCCAGTGTCGCAGACTTTGTACAGGTCTGTGTAAATAAAAATAATCATATATATATATATATATATATATATATATATATATATGGTAATAATCCAGGTGAAAAAAAATATCCACAGGGTGGTAATCCAGAGAATGTTAACCGGGTTTATAAAAAGTGCTCAATATCAAAATAGAGCTTTATATATAATAATTTTATTTACACAGACATGTACAAAATCTGCGACACTGGCATGTCGATGTTATCGATCAACAGTTACTATTAACTGGGATCTCATCAGGCAGAGTTAGAATCCGATCTTAACCTCAGATCATATTTGGAGAGACCCAAATTCTCTCCAAATATGATCTGAGGTTAAGATCGGATTCTAACTCTGCCTGATGAGATCTCAGTTTATAGTAACTGTTGATCGATAACATCGACATGCCAGTGTCGCAGAGTTTGTACATGTCTGTGTAAATAAAATTATCATATATATATATATATATATATATATATATATATATATATATATATATATATGCGTATGTGTGCATACATATATGTGTATGTGCGTGGGTGTGCGTGCGTGTGTGTGTGTGTGGGGGGTGTAATCATGCTTATACAGTGAGCTTTAATTATTCAACTTTGGAAAGCCTAAAGTATATGTTCAAAGGATGAGTGAAATAACTTTTGGTGCAAGATCTGTTTTTGATAAGACGAATATACACCGAATGATTCAGTCATGTTCAAATGTTGTCTGACAATGGAGTCAAGATGGCGGAAGGAAATCTGCTGCGAAGAATCATGGAACGTTTTTCGCGTTGTCACGCATCTTTCAACTGTTAATGGAAACGCTGAACTTGTAATATAATTTGATTTAGGAAACGTTTTGTTTTATTTCCAAGCAATGAAAAATGAAATTAAATATGAAAAAGCAGGGAATGATGGAAAATGCTTACGTGCGCTCGGATAAAGTAAAAGTCGAAGTAGAAATTTTCTCTTTTTAATAAATTTGCACGGAAATGTCACTTTCATGTCAGATCGATGAATTTTTGCGAAGTATGAATTTTTAGTTACTTTATGCACAACATAACATTTCTGCTGTTTCTTTTTAATGGGTATCTCATCGTCTTTTTTCTTTTTACACATGCTTATCTTACCTCTTGTACGCCTCCGTCTTCCCAATTTCCAATGGCTCACTTTCTTTTTCAGTCACCATATCGATATTTTCTTTCGCATCGCCTTCTTATTTTTCTTGTTCTTTTTCTTCCGGTTCTTCTTCTTCGTCATTTATCTTCTTCTTATTATTATTTTTCTTCTTCTTCTTCTTCTTTTTCGTTCTTTTATTTCTAATCCTTTTAATCTTTTTCTTATTTCCTCCAAAATGTACATCTCCTATATCATATCTCCTATGTCATAAAATGTGTTTGCACATACAGATACATAGCCTCACACAAACACACATACACACACACACACACACATATATATATATATATATATATATATATATATATATATATATATATATATATATATATATAATGTGAATAATTATATAATAGGCACGTTTTATTAGCCCAACGAGATCGTAGCTGTTTAGAGCCAATGATTGCAACTTCTCCAAAAATGTGTAGATGTTGACATGTTTGTATAATAAAACTATTAATATAATTGTATATGATAGGCTAATGTAGTTTAATTTTTTCGTGTGTATAGAAATGTTATGTATAGACAATGCAGAGTTGTAACGGATAAAAACGAATTGAAAGCAAATTAAGCCATGTAAACATGGAATAAATTTTTCTTATTTCTACTTTTTATTAAAACCAGTTTTTGTTAGTTTATGTTACAAACTTACTTGCCATCAGTGCGGTCCGATATAAATTCTTTATCACATAATATTTCGGTAAAAATGACCTTCCTCAGATGATTGTTCAACTGTATTTGAAACGTGCATATAAAAACGTTGTCGTTGGGAAAAGTATAGAAGATAATGTGTTGGATTTAATATTTAAAGTGAAGAGCTTGTATGTAGTAGTAGGAAATCAGATGGGTCTGTATTTAGTAGGGCAGTGTGTGGCACTCGTTTCGGGTATTAGGGTTTTATCGCCTTTCACCAGCTCTGCTCGTGTGGTCTCCGTGTCCTTCAACAGTCTCGTAGAGCAGCTAGTATAGTGACTATGGAGTGGTGTTAAGTGCTTAAGCAAACATTTTTATTTTCTCAAGGTAGTATTGGGCTTGGCGCTCTGGACTTAAACTACTTTGGGAATTGAGGGAATATGTTACTGGCAATCTAGTTGTCCGCAGCATACATAACCTGGTTCAGCTCTGTGAGAGATATGTATGATGGATAAAGTCTTTGGGGGTTATGCGTTTTCTTCATATTACTGCTTTGGTAGATCTTGAGGTTTGGACTTCTTGCAGTTAAAGTGTTTCCTCCAGCCTCATCATATAGACTTATTCAATTGTGTTACCCTGTTCTTCATCCAAGGATAATTATTCATCACCTGGCTTCGGCTATTCCTGTGCTAATAGCGGTGTTTCAAAGGTTGGCAGTGATCCAAGTGATATAACTGAGAAAGAACTAGTGTGCAGTCAGGGGATATCTGAAAGTTGGAAATAGAATGCTGATGGTGGTGGTAAACGTGTCGGGGAGCTAGTTAATGAAGGGGATTGTTGTGGTCAATGAAATCAATGATTGTAAGTAATTGGTTAAGACTGTTCATTGATCAACGCGTGAATGGGAATGTTGTTCTGGCTGTATTGTGGTGTGGTGTGTTGATTAATTAGGGGAATTGTTGGAATATTATAATGTTTTTCAAGTGGGTTTGTTTGGGTTCCTCTAAGTGCTGCTATTTCCGATCTCATATATTCTCGCTCCGTCTTATTGAGCACTTCCATGCAGTTATACTTTTGGTATGGTTATTTCACGAGTTGGAACATTTATCTTACTTGAACAGAAGTAGAAGAGTGTTTCCCTTCAGTTCTATGTCCTCTCTTTCTCTTTCTTGGATAGGAACGTAGTCTCTCCCTGCCTTGTTAAGAGCTACATGTTTGATGATGCTGTTTCCATATATAACAATCCTGGAAAAAATCGATTGTAGGCTCTTGATTCCTTCTGGACATATGCCTACCATTGTTTATTATCATACCTCTTTAAGCGATACAGCAAACTTCTCTTAACATTGTAGTAGAGCTACATCTAACTTTAAGCACATTTAATAACATTTTCTAACAGCTAGATAGAACCTTTATAAAGTAATTGCCCATCTTTCTGACCCATAAATAATAATACAAGTTTATTCATCTGACAAAAATTACAATAATCATCTGATTACAATCAATTTACGATTTTTTTAATTCCAGACTAAATATTAACATTTAGAAAATCAGATGCGAACATAAGGAATAGTATTAGTGTCTTATTATGCGTCTTTGTGAATATGAGATGAAAGGAATCAGTTGGACGCCGCCGACCATTCTCCAAAGACGCGTTTCCTTCCGCCATTTAGAAATCTATTGAATGTAATCTTTTGTATACGGCTAAACGGAAACAGTTTCAAAATTTGAGACGCGGCTATTCGTTGAAACAATTTTCTTTCTTTAGGAAATCCGTTCCCAGACTATCGATTTGATTTAAGAATAAATTGCCCTTGTTTATTCTAACATATATAAAAGTACACGAATAGATTACATTCATATAGTTTGTGTTGGAATTTATTTCCGGGTAGTATATTGCAGTATATATGGAAATGACGCAGCATTTTGTGTTGTTGCTACACATGTTAGAGAAGTAATACAATTAAATAAACAGTTACAACAGTCCGTGAGGCTGGAAATAAACAAATAAAAGCATAGATAGAAATGTCCGATTGCCCGCAAAGTTTAGTCAGAATTTCAAATCATGTTTGTTTTTAACACGTTTTATTAAGCCGTATGTTTGGTTCTTCCATTGTACACCTTATTCAAGTAAAGTTCTGATTTAAATTTGTTATAGAAAAGTATTTATTTCGTTTACATTTGTGTGAATTGTTACAATAATTATTAATATTTGTATGTTTCTTTTCTGGTGATTTTTAAAATTAATGAAATGTGTCTCTACTTAGAAGGGGACAGTCATTTGTTGGTAAATTGGGCTAGTCTAAGAAATGTACATGGTTAGGCTACAAGAAAGTGTTGTGCCACAGATGTAACACTTAGTTTTATTTATTTTCGGAGATACATTTTTAATAGGGCATTTATAATGATATATAACATTGTTGTGTTCGTACTGTCTATTTGACATGAAAAACAATGTTGTTTATTACAAGGTTAATTGTTTTTAAGTGTTAATAATAAGTAATGACTCGTATTTTATTATTACATTTAATAAACGATATGATGTACTCATATATTATGATGTTGAGAGCGTTTTCATCCAATTTACTAAAATAGAATACATTTATAGTGCTAGCTATTAAGCTGATTATTATTAGTATTATCTATGTTTCACATAATTAATTTACTTTTTCCGTCAACATTATAACTAGGAAACTAATTGTTAATTAGAACTTGAAATAAAATAGAATACATTTATAGTGCTAACTATTGAGCTGATTACTATTAGTATTATCTATGTTTCACATAATTAATTTACTTTTTCCGTCAATATTATAACTAGGAAACTAATTGTTAATTAGAACTTGAAATAAAATAGAATACATTTATAGTGCTAACTATTGAGCTGATTACTATTAGTATTATCTATGTTTCACATAATTAATTTACTTTTTCCGTCAACATTATAACTAGGAAACTAATTGTTAATTAGAACTTGAAATAAAATAGAATACATTTATAGTGCTAACTATTGAGCTGATTACTACTAGTATTATCTATGTTTCACATAATTGATTTACTTTTTCCGTCAACATTATAACTAGGAAACTAATTGTTAATTAGAACTTGAAATAAAATAGAATACATTTATAGTGCTAACTATTGAGCTGATTTTTATTAGTATTATCTATGTTTCACATAATTGATTTACTTTTTCCGTCAACATTATAACTAGGAAACTAATTGTTAATTAGAACTTGAAATAAAATAGAATACATTTATAGTGCTAACTATTAAGTTGATTACTATTAGTATTATCTATGTTTCACATAATTGATTTAATTTTCCGTCAACATTATAACTAGGAAACTAATTGTTAATTAGAACTTGAAATAAAATAGAATACATTTATAGTGCTAACTATTAAGTTGATTACTATTAGTATTATCTATGTTTCACATAATTGATTTACTTTTTCCGTCAACATTATAACTAGGAAACTAATTGTTAATTAGAACTTGAAATAAAATAGAATACATTTATAGTGCTAACTATTAAGTTGATTACTATTAGTATTATCTATGTTTCACATAATTGATTTACTTTTTCCGTCAACATTATAACTAGGAAACTAATTGTTAATTAGAACTTGAAATAAAATAGAATACATTTATAGTGCTAACTATTGAGCTGATTTTTATTAGTATTATCTATGTTTCACATAATTGATTTACTTTTTCCGTCAACATTATAACTAGGAAACTAATTGTTAATTAGAACTTGAAATAAAATAGAATACATTTATAGTGCTAACTATTAAGTTGATTACTATTAGTATTATCTATGTTTCACATAATTGATTTACTTTTTCCGTCAACATTATAACTAGGAAACTAATTGTTAATTAGAACTTGAAATAAAATAGAATACATTTATAGTGCTAACTATTAAGTTGATTACTATTAGTATTATCTATGTTTCACATAATTGATTTACTTTTTCCGTCAACATTATAACTAGGAAACTAATTGTTAATTAGAACTTGAAATAAAATAGAATACATTTATAGTGCTAACTATTAAGTTGATTACTATTAGTATTATCTATGTTTCACATAATTGATTTACTTTTTCCGTCAACATTATAAGTAGGCTTCTAATTGTTAATTAGAACTTGAAGCATATTTTTCCAGACAAATATTTTATCTTTCTGCGATTTAATTGATTTGCTATAATTAGTATTTCATATCGATGCGACCATTTGCATTTATAATGTCTGATGCATATGTTAATATTGGTAGGTTATTATAAGTAAAAGTGATACATGCATCGTTGTTTCAATCAATGTATTATTACATTCTTGTCCATTGGTACGACCGTGAGACTCATTCAAGTGTTTTACTTATTATTTATACTCGTTATACATGTATACGAATTTATTTGACGTAATCTGGACCTATGCTTATCGTTTTTTAGATTAAATGCGTCTTTTTAACTGTTTCAATCCGGATGTACATATTTACTTCTTTCTTCACGATGGCAAAGTAAGACACACGGTAGGGTTCTAACCAAGCTGCACAAAAATAGGTACTCTGGACTGGGACAAAAAAATAATTGTCTCAGTCTAGAAAGATTAATCCTTCTACTGACCGAGGGCAAACAAAGATAAAGAGTGGTATTAGAACAACTGCTTCGGTTTGGCAGGTTTATTTGCGATTAGGGGCATATACCAATGAAACATATTAGGCAGAAATCCATCAACAGTGTCGTCGGTAACTTTTATCTACTCTAACATAATAGACTATCCTACTCTTGGTTAGTGTAGTATCTGTTCCGATGGATACTGCACCCCATAGATCGGTATTGTCTTGGCCGTAGAGGCTTGATTTCCGTCTGTCTGTGGGTCTATTCTGTTCAGTTCTAGGAGGTTCACCTTCCCAGGCTTTGCCTCTCCTCTTTGGGGAGGAGTAAGTGTATTGCTTACTGACTGAGGCACACTTACCGGAGAATGCCGACGGAGCTGGCCAGGCAATTTTTAATGGCGAGAGTGCTGACCTCTCGGGCGCTGGCTTTTCCAGCCCCACTTTCCCGACCCGACCTTGGGTCACATCTTACCTTGTGGGAGTAAGATAAAACTGGCCTTGTGCCTTACCTCCTGGGGAGGAGGTAAATATATACTCATGGTTAGAATTATTGCAGTCATCGCAATATAACTGTGACTTTAAGGGAAATGCTACTATAAATATTCTCACAGTGTTACAACATTTACATTTTTTCATACTTTGATCCTAACCAAAAGCCAAAGAAGCTTAATATTTTCCCATATGAATATGCGCAGAAATGTAGACTAAACTCTATGCAGTTTTACGTGAACAATGCGACTAAATGTGTGAACGTCTTTTGTCTTTATGATAAAGGATACCTTTCCCTCGTCTTCTGACCGCTCGTTGCATATTCGTTTCTTCCTTCATTTCGCTATGTTAGATTCATATAGACCAAAAACTGAGGTAGAGAATGGCTAGAAGAGGGGACTAATGAGAGAAAGAGGAGAAAAGAAGGGGATCTATAGAGTAATATATAGAGAGAGCGAACCGTTGGATATATATATATATATATATATATATATATATATATATATATATATATATATATATATATATATATATATGAACGAAGAGTTACCAATATGCACGAATGTCCAAATTTATATCTACCTTCGATTGTTAAATACCTTGCATTGGACAATCGAAGTTTGATATACATTTGGACATTTGTGCATGTTTATCACTCTTTGTCCATATATCTTTAGAATTGCTCTATCTCGTATATTGAGCTTTTACCATTTCACTATAGGTTCTGTCTACTAAACGTTTACTTTTAGTTTCATATTTATTCTATATATATATATATATATATATATATATATATATATATAGAGAGAGAGAGAGAGAGAGAGAGCGAGAGAGAGAGAGAGAGAGAGAGAGAGGGGTACAGAGACATGTATTGAAAGATGGGAAATACCTGTTTGGAGAGGAGACATATCGATGAGGTAAGAATACTATTTTTTAAAAAACGGGGCGAGAGAAATAGAGAGAACGAATAGTGGGTGATGGAGTTGAGCTATAAATCTTGAAAAATGAAGAGAATAGAGACAGCGAGTAAAATAAATAAAAGAGGTGCACTAGAAAGAGAAGGAAATCTAATAGTGGAAGAGGAAATCGATAAGGGGGGGTAAAAAAGAGGAGTTAAATAAAGACATGAAGAGAGATAGAGAGTACAAAAAGAGATAAGGAAGAGAGAATAACACAAACTGGTAAAGAGGAAGAAATAATATTAGAAAGAAAATAGAGAGAATGGCTAGTGAGAATGTGCGAAATAGGATTAGAATAAGAGATGAAGATCAATAAAAGATGGAAAAAACGTAAAAAATAAAGATAGAAGAGATAAGTAATAAGAACATGAGTGTTTAAATACAGGGGAGAATAAGTGAGAAAAAAGAGAGATAGAGGACGAAAACGTAGATAGAAAGTGCGAGTAATAATGGATAGAATTAATAGTGAGGAATAAAAATAAAAATGGAAAAAATAGAAAAAAGGTAAAAGGTAAGCATAAAGTGGTTATAGACAAACATATATAGAGAGAAAAATAGAATAAGAGCGATAAACAATAGTTTAAAATAGAGAGATAGAGGTAGAAAAGAGTAGTGTTTTAAAAGGAGGTGAAAGAGATGTAAGAAATAAAGGGCGAAGAGAAAGTTAAATAAGACAGAAAAAGAACGGATTGAATATAAACGTAGCCAGAGAGAGAGAGAGAGAGAGAGAGAGAGAGAGAGAGAGAGAGAGAGACTAATATAGAAAGAAAAAGAAAAAAAGAAACAAAGAGATAGAGAGATAGATAGAGAGAAGCAGATGTGTAAGAGAGAATAAAGAAGCAGAAGGTCTATTATACTTCAATCTAGCATAACTAGTCCTCATTAAAATCGCTTCGAATACGACCAAAATTGACATTTGTAACAATACCCGAAAGGAAACACAAAAAAATGACAGATCCGTTCCGCTCGGATTGGTTTATGATAATAGTTGACAACTTGTCTGCGACATATGCCAAGATTGCGGACAGCAGGACACACATTCGAGATTCGGACAAACCGGCCCATCCGAACGGGAAACGTGTTTTTCTTGGATAAATGACAGGCGCTTCAGCTTAAATGTACCGGCTACACGGGGGAGAATTGAAAATGCGTAATTGGGTATCGAACTGGAAATCTTATATCGAGGTATTTTCATATTGATAGAAAGATATATAGATACATAGATAGAATTATATATGTAAACAGAGTGTGATGAATCGATATTTAGATATATAACTTCTATGTGATAGTTTTAGAGGTAGAAATAATATAAGTTTCACGATACGATGCATAGCAGTTAATCGATATAATTATAGTATAGTATATAATAACCAAGAGGTATACATAATTTAGTAATTGTAAGGTATATAGATCATTTACTGACATGCAAACTTACGTATACATATAGACACACACATATATAGTTTGAATTACCTACTAGGTACCATCCTCGAGTGTATTGGGTATTTCTGTTCACGTGTTTGTCTAAAAAGCCTAACATCAGGATATTTACCTTACAAGTAAACCCAGTCAATATATTCAAAATAACATAATATGTGACACTGACTTATACGAGGAATGGTGCCCTTCCCACAAGTAATGTTACCTCAAGTAACAACACTTAGCTGGATACTCAACCAGACTGGATGAATTCTTGTCTTGGCATCTGGTAAAACCAAGAGACTGCAAAAAAGATATACTATAATATAGTTTACTGTTCAATTAGCGATAAGAACATTAATGTTTCTACATTCTTTACTAACGTTTGATACGTTAAATGGAAAGGCAATGGAATATTCGAATTTTGATGTATCTCATACAGGGTGGGCCAAAATAAGGGTCCTATCTTTAAATTTGAATAACTTGAATTTGAATAACTTCCACAAAATAAAAGTTAAACTCACCAAACTTTATGTGTGTGTAGACTGACCCTTCCGAGATTTTTTGAAATAAACAAAACAAATTTTAGTCGAAAAACACTTCTTAAAACTTACAAAAACTAAAGTATTGTTTTTTACACTGTTTTGAGTTTTTTAAGCAAAAATAATGTTTTCTAAATGAGGGTACGTTCCTTAGGGCTAATACGGCTCATGCTTGCTTCGGAAGGGGTCCTTTACTTATTCTAAAAAAAAAAAATTTTTTAAATCAATAAATAAAAAAGTTATGAATTTTTAAAAATAGGACCCTTATTTTTGCCCACCCTATATAAAGATGAAGTGTGAGCTCCAGGAAAGGGACAACTTGATTTCTGAGAGCTTTGACTGAAGTAAAATAATATGTATATACATATATATATATATACAGGGTGTCTCAAAAAAATGTACTCACTCGTAGAATGACGAGAAAACTTTTATTTATGAACATAGAGTGAAATGAAATAGCATCGAATACATGAGACAGATGTAATTGAAGAATCATGTTCGCAAATGTTCAAACTGATGACCATTATTGTTCAAACAAAGCTGATAACGCGCACCAAGGTAAATAAAGGTTTTCCCGTCATTCTAAGAGTGAGTACATTTTTTGAGACACCCTGTATATTACTTTCATACACACATATTATATATGTATTTAGAAAATTAATTAAATGTGTATGTTAACGAAATATACCTTCTTATAAAGTTAAGGGCGACTAATGATGACATTTTCTGCGTCTTAATCATGTTTAATGTGAAACACTCCAAATAGTATAAGCCGAAACAGCAAACGCTTCAATCACCAATAAAAACAATTTGATGAAAATACATCATATATATATATATATATATATATATATATATATATATATATATATATATATATATATATATATATATATACATATATATATATATATATATATAAATATACATATATATATATATATATATATACATATATATATATATATATATATAAATATACATATATATATATATATATAAATATACATATATATATATATATATATATATATATATATATATATATATATATATATATATATATATATATATACTAGAAGAGTACCGGTCTCGTAATCGCGTTAATATATACGCTAAACAGAACTATTTGCACCATTTAGTTGTCCTTCTTCGTAGATTATAATCAAGATATAATGCTAATAAACCGTAATTTTAATAAAAATCCTTTACTAAACTTTGGTTCTAGAATATGTAAAATATTTAAGTATATAGCTTAATAAGAAATTGAAATTCAGAGAATATTCCATGATAAATGCCAGTATACTGAAATTATAAGCCCTTAATATGGTTAAGATGAACATTCATATACACTAAATGTGCAAAAGCAAAGAAATTATTTATCTTTTACACTTTTATTGTCATTAAGGGTATGCGAGCACAGCAGGGCTATGCATTTTACTGGTAGGAAAATACATATATACACATACACTCTTTCTCTCTCTCTCTCTCTCTATTTCTCTTTCTCTCTCTCTCTCTCTCTCTATATATATATATATATATATATTAATGTAATGCGTACATAAAAGTAATCTATGGGTACGTGTTTCTGGCTCAACACTGTCATCACGATGCCTAACTTAGACAAGGAGTGTACCTTCGATATTGATGTCTATAGTCAAGCGTCTTTACTGATGAGCCAGGACTCTTCGTCTCAAAAAATGTACGATCTTTTTCACCTAAATATTTAATGTAGTTTTATGTAATTATTTTTATTTCTTATTGTAGCGTTCGTTTCTTTACTGCTTACTATTATTCCGATTGTTTACCTTCCTATGTGATTAAGAAAATTGCATTATTAGTCGTCCTTAACTGTATAAGACGTATTTTTCGTTAATATATATATATATATATATATATATATATATATATATATATATATATATTATACGTACATAAAGTGACCATGGACACGTGTTTCTGGCTCACACCCGTCATCAGCAATATTTTATGTATTTTTATGTAATTAATTTTATAGGTTAGAACCTATAAATATAATTACATAAAAATACATTAAATATTTAGTTTTTGTTTTTAAAAGAATCGTACATATGTCTAGACACGGCGTCTTGGTCCAGAGGCAAATACGCTGAGCAATAGACATCAATATCAAAGGTTCGATCATTGCCTAATAAAAGCTGTATCCCAAAAATGTTTTAAATTAAGAAAAAAACAACTATTCATCTTGCAAATATGTATTCCATATTCTAGGGAATTATTTCGTATTCTTTGAAAATATACATTCTATAAAATCATTTTAAAACTCAGAATTCTTAAAAATTATAAATAAATATTTGGAGCTTATATTTATCATTTAAAAGGTTGGCGTTCCTTTTTTATGAGAAAAAAATACATTTGGAAAATATCGAATTTAACGCATCTTTGTTCCATTGTTTAAATATTTAGAAAATATATTAATAAATATAGACACATATGAATGATATATTTGTTTGCGTCCGTTCTTATATACTATATATTTATAGTTAATACTGAACATCTGTCGGTGTAGAGTTTTTCAAGGTTTCTCTCGATATATTCTTATGAGATATATATATATTTTGTAATATAATTTAATATACATATATATATATAAATATGTATATATATATATATATATATATATATATATATATATATATATATATAGAAAAAAGGAAAGTGCAGTATTAGTGCAGTTCCAACGAGAGAAAAGCATATCTAAAGGATACCAACATTTTCAAAAAGTGTTTTCAACATTTACTTATACTTTTGGTATTTTATCATTTTAGAATTTTATATAACGCGTTTCAAGCAATGGTCAGCTCTCATCAGATATGTACACCGATTTGAAGGAATGTATTTACATACATACACAAACACAATGTTGTCATGTGACTTACAAGGTAACTTAGTAACTATATTCTAAAGTTTATATATTATTTCAGGAGATTTTATGTACACATCGATACCTATATATCTATGAAAGTATGTATATATATATATATATATATATATATATATATAAATATATATATATATATGTACTCTCACTCATCGAGCTCTTATGATTTGTTCACCAACACGACTCGATGCAGAACTTGGTGAGATTACTAATATTTTTCTTGCCAATGGATATCCCATCAATACTATAAAAGGCACCATTGCACGTAAAGTTGCTTTATTTAATGGTGGTAAATTTATTGGCCCGTCACGTTGCCCTATTTATTTGAAACTCCCTTGGTTGGGTTCTGACGGCCTTGACATTGTTAAAAGGATTTCTTCTTCTACTCAACGTTGTTTTCCGGCAACCATGTTGAGGGTAGTTTACACGACTCGAACCTTTTTCTCTTCTTTTCGTAAGGATGTTTTGCCAGCCATTCAAAAGAATTCTGTAGTTTATAAATTCATGTGTCAGTGTGGAGCTGACTACGTTGGCAAGACATCCCAAAGATTAGAATTTAGAATATCCCAACACATACCACGTGATATTCGCCTACACAAGGTTTCGAGATCATCCGGGAACTTCCAGGCACAAAAATCAGCCATCGGTAATCACCTCGTTAGTACAAATAGTTGTTCTGACAGGTATTCCGATGGGTGGTTTTCTGTTTTACACAGTGCCAGGTCGAACTACCATCTCAATATTCTTGAGGCGTTAGTCATTAACAACTATCGACCTAGCCTGTGTAGACAAAAGATTTTGAAACATCAGTTGGAGATCTTTAATGATTCAAAGCCACCATAACGTTGAGAGATTTAATTTTTTTTTTTTTTTTTTTTTTTTTTTTCCCTTCTCATTCGTTTCCTCCAACTGAAATAAGTTTTATTTATTTTTTTTTTCTCCCCCCTTCATTTCTCATTCGACTTTTAGTTTTTAATTTACCATTCTGACGTTTCCTCTCAGAGGGTCAGACGACAAGGCCTTAAGGTAATTTTAACAATTTTCCTTTTTTTTTTTTCCTCACTCGTCTGTTTCATTGATTTTAATAATGCTTCCTCTAAAATTAATCCTACCATTCTGTTGTACACGTAATTTACTTACATATATATATATATATATATATATATATATATATATATATATATATAAAACAATCCAACAAATGATATCAGCGTCAACTAATATCTTATAATTAGTCAAACATCCGGATAAAAACTGAAGCTCAATTTACTGGATAGATATTAATATTATTATATAAAATGAAGTAATAAAATAAGGTACCAATCAAATTTTATTATAATTCAAGGTTCAAGCAAAGTATCTTAAAGTTCTTAGCTCATGAGTTTTCAAAGATAATTCTTGTCCTCAGAGGACCATTACCGCAGTTATACTACTACAGTTAATAACATTACACTTTAAAATATATACAAATATATACAAAATACATTAAAATATATAACACCAAATATATCAACCGAAAAACACACATTTTTTGGGTTAAATCTATACAATCCATCCAAGTTATACATTTTTAAAAACATAATCAGAAAGTTGACTGAAGGTTAATCCAGGTGATGAGTGACAGTCCAAATATGAGAAATTGAAAGAGCTGCAAAGTTGTCCAGTCGTGAGATGCGTCAGCAATCGATGAAGTGAAAAGTATCCAATGGTTATGTTAATTATTACAAAGATAAATAAATCTGATTTGAGTGGGGTTGATTTTGCGAGCTTGTCTCTTTCTTTGTTAAACTTGACAGGCTTGCCGAAACAGGATGCCATATCTTCTTTTATTAAAATTCACATGTAACTTCCACTCTGATAACGTCGTTCCGATAAGTAGACACTTAACACTTTTACTATCTCCTTCTATTCGTGGAAGAAGGGTCCTCTTTATTTGGCTCGCGGGTGAGCGAATATTTTCAGAATTTTAATTATTTTTATTCAATTCAGATTTAACGGATTCTCCTTTTTAACCAGCGAACTGTGATTTGATTTGTGCTACCCAGATAAAGTTTTGGGAATTTTTAGTGAGTTTATTGAACTTTTTATATTATTTGATTTCATTTATTTAGCTCCATCGGCGTTGGGGCGTGCATTTTGCATAAAATGCCGGATGGCTCGATGAAATCCATCGCGCACGCTTCAAGAACTTTACTTCCTGCAGAGAAAAAATACTCGCAGATGGAAAAAGAAGCGTTGGGTATTGTGTTCGCAATGACCAAATTTCACGGGTATCTACACGACCGTCATTTCATCCTACAAACAGACGATAAGCCACTCATAACAATCTTTGGATAAAAAAAGGCTTGCCAACTTACACAGCAAACCGCCTACAGAGATGGGGTACAATTCTGTTAAATTATGACTTTCAGATGGAATGTTTACCGTCAAAAAGACTAGGACACGCAGATGGTTTATCGCAGCTAATCCCAAAGTACACTGAACCGCTCGAGGATACAGTTATAGCATCCCTTCGGTCTGAATATGACTATAGTAAAGTACTGTGTAACACAATAAAAGAGCTGCCAGTCACACTTGGCGATATACAAAAAGAGGCAAGAGAAGATAATTTTATCATCGAAATTAAAAATAAATTACAAACAGACGATGAGCAAACAGCAGAAGCTTTTTTAGTCTGTTGTGGCACATTATTATACCGGGAGCGAGTAGTAATCCCAGCCAAGCTAAAAAAAATCCTGAAGGATTTCCATAAGCGGCATCCTGGAGCGACACGCATGAAGAGCCTAATGAGATCTTATATGTATTGGAAAAACATGGACAGGGACATAGAGACGAAGGTAAAGGCCTGTGCGGGCGCGCGTCGGCAGCGAAAGCACAACCTATTCAGTACTCTACATGGCCAAAGGCAGAGCAACCATGATCCCGGATTCACATAGATTTCGCGGGGCCATTGGAAGGCTTCTACTATTTAATCATAGTCGACAGCTACTCAAAATGGCCAGAAGTTGTTAGATGTAAAAACCCAACAACGGATGTCATGATATGCGCGTTGCATGAACTGTTTGCCCGATTCGGAGTGGTGGACATTGTTGTATCGGACAACGGTACACAATTTACTTCACGAGAGTTCAAAGAATTTTGTAAAGACTTTCCAATTAAACATATCTCCACTCGGACTTACCATCCGAGGTCAAACGGACAAGCAGAACAATTCGTTGATACCTTTGGGAGAGCGTTGAAAAAATCGACGGGCACGCCGAGAAAAAAGGCACTCCACGAGAACACACCAGCCCATGTACCACCGGCGGAAGTAATGTTTGGAAGAAAAATAAAGTCGGTATTCGACAAACTTTTACCAAAACAGGTGAAACCGACCAACATTACGGCACCAAAGAAGAGTTACGAGGATGGAGAGAATGTGTTCTTCAAGGAACACAATGGAAACAAACCCGCGTGGGAAGTGGGAAAGCTACAAAAAAGATTGGGGCGGATGGTGTACATTGTAGAGGGTCCTAGAGGCACCTGTAAAAAACACAGTAACCAAATGCGTCGTCGCATGTCGGACGACCCATGGGAAGGCCCATCGGATCAGAGTGAGACGATCATGGAAGATCTATACAACGCATTTGAGCTGCCAACACCAAAAACGCTTCCGGAACAGAGACGTTTATCAAGAAAACGTAAATTAACCAGGAGTTTCGAGGTGAATCCTAGGAAAAAGATATACCTTGAGATTCCGGGGGAATAGGTTTCGGAAGGGGAGTGTTGTGGGTGAAACTACCTACCCTTTAGTAATAACTAAATGGTAGCAACCTGCAACCATAAATACCGGCTTTTGCCGGGAGAACCTTTGTAGTACATTTATGCACTAGCTCTGCCAACACTGACTTGTGCATAATTTCTCTGTTCAATACAATGCATTATTATTACCTGTTGTTCTTTTATTTCATTGTTGGTACCCCTAAACGGGTCCCCAAAAATACTTATGCTAATAATATTAATATTAACATAAGTAGTTATAGCAGTGATAATTATAGTAAAAATAATAGTAGAATTTGTAATGATAATGATAGAAATTGTAGTAAATAGCAAGGATGATATAAATACTAGTAATTATATTAACAATATGATTGATAGTAATAGTAATGACAATAATAACAGTAGTAACATAATGATAATAATGATATTACAGACACACACACACACACACACACACACACACACATATATATATATATATATATATATATATATATATATATATATATTATTAAAAATAACCGACAATTTTTGTCTGGCTATTTTAGTGTTGATCCCTTCAATTTTCCGGATTAAAATCTTAATCTCGGAAGGAAATTGGCTGATGAAACTGCCATAATGTACATGTTGGTCCAGAGTACTTTCTGACCCGTCTGAGTCCATCGTCAGTGGAATAATGACAAACAGGTAAAGACCTGGAGTGAGATTTATAATTAATTAATAGTGCTATAGCTAGACACCTTACTAATGAACATTCCTGTCCCCGCTCTTAAATCCGAAAACTTCTCGTAGACAATACTAAAATCCTAGAACATAATACTAATACTCAAAAACTCCACATACTAGAAGCTTTACTCATTAAAACTAAAAAACCTGCTATTAACAAGATTAATTTTAACACTAGCACTAATATACTTAAATGCTTATAATACCTAATAAACATAGTTAAATTTTCCCGCCATAATTAATTATAAATCTCACTCCAGGTCTTTACCTGTTTGTCATTATTCCACTGACGATGGACCCAGACGGGTCAGAAAGTACTCTGGACCAACATGTACACTATGGCAGTTTCATCAGCCAATTTCCTTCCGAGATTAAGATTTTAATCCGGAAAATTGAAGGGATCAACACTAAAATAGCCAGACAAAAATTGTCGGTTATTTTTAATAGTACGTGTCTTAAAGAAAAAATGCTGCCTCGATACACATATATATATATATATATATATATATATATATATATATATATATATATATATATATATATATATGTGCGTGTGTGTAATCAATTGAAACAAACAAAAGTGTACGACATTCTTTTATAGTAGGTCCAGAAAATTTAACATAACAATATTTTTTGCGTACACTTCTTTCTAAGACAAACGAATATCTTATTTTATTAGAAGAGGTCCATTCGTCACTTATTTAGAACAATTTAATTGAGAACACACTTAGGAAAAAAAGCCTTAACATTGTTATGCTTAAATAGATAGTCATCATAAAAAAACTTACTTAAAAATGCATACATATACAGCATGAAATATAATATGACACTAATATCATATGATATATATGAATAAATATATATATATATATATATATATATATATATATATATATATATATATAAACGTGATAACGTATTAAGGAATACACATCAGATATGTATTTTAAAATAATAATATTAAACAGCAATACCAATAGTCAACAAATAATAAAAATAATCATGAGGAGTGCACATAGTTTGTATATATATATATATATATATATATATATATATATATATATATACATATATATATATATATACATATATATATATATACATATATATATATACATATATATATATATATACATATATATAAATAGTATAAACTAACAGCATCCTGCTTATATTAAGACAGAAATAATGTTAACAAACACAAATGGTAGTGTTGGTTTACAATGTATTTGCTTGATATTGCTTTTTAACTTTAAATTATTTATTTATATATATATATATATATATATATATATATATTAATGGGTACTACTGTATATATATATATATGGGTACTACTATATATATATATATATATATATATATATATATATATATATATACATATATATATGTTAATGGGTACTACTACAAGTTGTAGTAGGCATACCAATACAATTCTTGCTAAATCTAATAGTCAGTATTTTATTTAATATATATATATATATATATATATATATATATATATATATAAATATAGTACACACTTTGTATTCAAAGTTTTTTATGTCTTTCATTGTTCGTTCGCTCTTTTCCACTGAGCCTCATCTTGTCAGGTCGTCATATTATTTTCGTCCTTAGATACAGATTCAAAAAAGCACGATTTAAGCAGTTTCAATTGTTTGATATGTCCGTCTTTAGAAATCCTAAAATGGCTTCCATACAATTCTAACATGGCGAGCACTTCTCGTGATTTAATCTTTTGGCCCAAAAACGTGACGTGGCATTTTTCTTTATTATGCGTTTCAATACAAATAATAATAATATTTTTATAATAATAATAACAATAATAATAATAAGAAGAAGAAGAAGAAGAAGAAGAAGAATTATAAGAAGAATTATAAGAATTATAAGAATAATAATAATATCGACTTTGAACAACAGGTGATAAAATGCAAGAATAATAAGATAAACTTCACACTATAATGAAGACTGATGTGTATTTATGTGTCTTTATAATATAAATAAATACATCTCTGTCCAATCTAAAATAGCGAGGAAATTATGAAAAGTAAACGAGAACTTTCATGAACTAAGTTTCTTCCCAAGAACTTCACATCTGTGGAATAAAATACAACAGGGCGTCTTTCGTGTTGACTAAAAAAGTGTCGTTTTGAAGTTGAATGTACACGACTTATTGTCGAGCTATTCGCCTGACTCATCAAATTTCGACTGTTTCACCCATCGTTTCGAATCCTCGCAAGATATTGTCTATCGCCAGCTGAGAATTTCATTGACGTTTATTTTGAGTATTTATAAGTGTGATAATTGGTCACAAAACGTTCTCATTCTTGGTTTTTGAAAATCATGAGAGGGTGCGAGATATAAAATACCAAGTGAGTGAAGCTATCTGAAATTAATTTAGAAAAACTATCCACAACTCAAAATGAAACAAGTCCATTGCAGTTGTTATCTTATTAGGCTTCTTTGCGAGCTTTTCCTGTCAGCTGAGCATAATACGACACGGGTCCTTATTTTCATATTACATTATAGTCGTCTTCAAATACAATGTAAAGAAATACATGCTATAAACACACTTAGTTTATTCGATTAATAAATTTAAGTACTCGCATAATGTTCATTTTTTTGCTAATAATCATTTCCCTTTACTTACCATCGTTTTTACTTAGTACTAAGTCTTATTATTGAGTTAGCCAATCTAAAAAAATAGTCGAGTATAATTTTGTTAGTTAGTAATAGCAGAAATTAGGGTTCCGTCTGTGCTTAATGTACTAGGTGTCAGACCGACCCCATGTGAGCTACCAACGTATGTGACGTCACATGCCCCAATGAGATAGATAGTGAAGAGAGATAAGTAAGCCGTTCGCTTGGAAGCACACACGTGTAGACCATGTATTTTAGAAACGGTCGTCTAAAATATAATTTAGTTGGCATTATCGACCTCTCTTTGTCTTTCTTTCACTCGCCTATGGTTTCGAACAATAACAAGCGAATAAACCACTTCCGGTCTTAAATCGTTTGCCTTATCCGGTTTCTTAATTTAAAAGTATGAACGAACTTATTTGCAGGCGGCATTTCCTCGGTCGAGCAAGATCACATAATAGAACAATAGCCGGTAACGTATGTTCAGAAAGTACTGGTATTTTAATTGACATTGTTGAAAGGATTTCCTCTTCTACTCAACGTTGTTTTCAGCAACAATGTTGGGGGTAGTTTAGACGACTCGAACCCTTTTCTCTTCTTTTCGTAAGGATGTTTTGCCAGCCATTCAAAAGAATTATGTTGTTTATAATTGCATGTGTCAGTGTGGAGCTGTCTACGTTGGCAAGACATCCCAAAGCTTAGAATTTAGAATATCCCAACACATACCACGTGATATTCGCTTACACAAGGTTTATAAGTCATCCGGGTATTTTCAGGCACAGGAATCAGCAATCGGTAATCACCTCGTTAGTACAAATAGTACAATTATTCCGATAGGTGGTTTTCTGCTTTACACAGTGCCAGGTCGAACTACCATCTCATAATTATTGAGGCGTTAGTTATTAACAATTCTCGACCTAGCCTGTGTAGACAAAATATTTTGAAGTATCAGTTGGAGATCTTTAATGATTCAAAGCCACCATAACGTTGAGAGATTTACCTTGTTTTATTTATTTTTTCTCACTCTCTCTATCGTTTTCTCCAACTGAAACAATTTTTTCCGGTCATATCTCATTCGACTTTTAGTTTTAAATTCACCATTCTGACGTTTCATCTAAGAGGGTCAGACGATCAGGCCTTAAGGTAATTTTAACAATTTCCCTTTTTTTCACCCGCCTGTTTCATTGATTAAAATAATGCTTCTTCTAAAATTGATCGTACGATTCTGTTGTACACGAAATTTACTTACACACATATATATATATATATATATATATATATATATATATATATATATATATATATATATATATATATATATATATATATAAAGTGGTGTACTAAAAGCGAACTTTTAGGAAAAGTAAAACCTATTGTGAAGAGTATACAGCTCAATATCCAGGATAGAGCAGGTAGATATGAAGAAGAAAGGAAAGGAATTAGAGAAGCAAAAGCCAAATCAAAATTCAATTCAATTGCTCAGAGCAAGGTATATTCCGCAAAAAAGGCAATTTATTCAAGTTAAATTTTCCTTAAGCCAGGCTTTTCAAAGATCAAAATCTTATCATCGGAGGAAGTCGTTGGGATAGATAAGTTGGCAAAGGCCAAGATTTAAAATTTGAATTGAATTTTGATTTTGCTTTTGCTTCTCTAATTCCTTTCCATTCTTCTTCATATATATATATATATATATATATATATATATATATATATATATATATATATAAATATATATATATGGGAATAGAAGGATGAAAGTAATCCGATGTGATGGGAAAATGAAAAAGGAAAACCAAAAAATGGATGTTTTTTATGTGTACATCAACGTTTCGTCTTTATATATAAGACTTCATCAGGATGATAAAATAGAGAAAAAATGTCATGCAAGTACAGATACATGTAGGGTAGACATATTGGGAGGAAAAATAGAATGAAATAGTGGCCACTGCTGGGTGGACGTCCGTATTTGTTGGAGAAATAGAAATAAATGTTGAAAAAATGAGTGGGGAAAAATGGAAGGATGGGGTATCTGTACTTGCATGACATTTTTTCTCTATTTGATCATCCTGATGAACTCTTATAAATAAAGACGAAACGAAAATGGATGTTTTTTATGTGTACATCAGTACACATAAAAAACATCCATTTTTTGGTTTTCCTTTTTCATTTTCCCATATATATATATATATATATATATATATATATATATATATATATATATATATATATATATATATATTGTCGAAACACCGAATAAACTGAAGATGATGTAGGGTGGAGCCGGAGAGCAAGTTTGCGAAAAACTAAACACTTCTGAGCGACTTTTCACTGTTAACTTTAATCAGCTAACGAATTGACAATAACTTGGGTAGCTCTTCAGTGGTGGGGAAAGTTATCATAATAATTGAACTCCGTCGTTATCTGGTATAAATTCCTTGAAATAAATGGCTTTCACTTTCGGTTTTGCGACAGTATCATCCTCAGTCGCCAGCAGCTACATTCTGGTTACTCAATCGTCTTTCCTATTTTCGATAATTTCGTTGTACAAGATAATCTCCTAAACCTATAAACGGATTATTATAAATTTCGGAACACACCTTTTTTCTGTAAGGGTGGATAATGAGAGTTATATTTAGTGTTATGTAGTTGTATATAAAGGGGGAAAAGATGGAACTGTTTGTAAAAATCAACATAATTTCGATGCATGTGTAATTTTAACAGTCGGTATTTGGTATCAATTATCCAACATTTAAGTTTGTTTAGTGTATTTTAAACTACTATTTGACGAGGCACATTATGAACACCACCCAGTATTTAAAATTCATTTTTTTCACATGTACAATACATTTGATTGATATTAATTTAACACAAATTATGAAAGATTCCCTGAAATGCACTTTGCACATTTTCGGGAACAAACATCCTGTAATAAATTGTGATCAAAAGGATAGTAAGGATTCTAGACATAAGGTTTAGTATCATTATATATTGATGTTAATCTTCTTAACGAGACATAAAGATAGTGTACAATGTTCTTCTTGTAAATTATATGAAGAAGAACATGAGATTCCAGGACAAACTGAATTATTGAACGAATATTTAAAGAAATTAGAACAAAGGGAACGAATAAAAAAACGAATTACAGAGAAAAAGTACGAACTAAAGAAAATAACAGCATTTTTCACGCATTTTTGTTTCATTTTATTTGATGTTTAAAATGCTTTCGTTTCATTATTTTCCATCTATAGTTTTTAAAACAACTTCCGATCACTGATCTTTGATTTTAAGACATTTCTACTCGTGCTGCTCACTTCAAAACACCCAAAAAACTCCTCGTTCTTTTGTAATTTTAAGTAATGTGACATTACCTCTACTTCTGGTTACCAGGTTTATGTGACATTTGAATGCATACTTGCTGATTCCATTACCACACTATACTGTGTATGCGTGAAAACCGCCCTGGACACGCCAATTATCAGATAAATACTAGTAAATACTATTACTATTAATGACTTGGGTATAACTCCAAGCAAACAAAATTATAATATTTTAAACAAATTAAATGACAAGATAACATGGAAACAAGAAACACTAGATTGACCTTTGAAGTCCGAGTTTCTCTATATTAAAAACCAAAAATGTGTCCAACTGTGTACTCATGAGGAAAAAGTAAATGTTGAGTCCAGTGATAATTTTACTGGCATCTGTGCAACACGACAGCTAAGTGGAATCATCAGACATAGAATTCAATAAACAAACAAATTGGTTTCTATCAATTAAATATGATACGTAATTTGTCGTGTAATCTATCTTCGACCTTGGCTATAATCCCAAATCAAAGAAAATTATGATACTGTAAACATATTTAATTACAAGATGAAACGGAAACTAATCTTTGAATATACTCCTAATCATGACTCTAATGGGAGGTGACGGTACTCAGTGGTTTACTACACAGACGGACGACCTGGTGTTCCAAGTTCGAATCCAGTTAATTCTACAGTTACACGTTCACTTAGGATGTTGACAATCTGCACGTAGCCCCTCTTGTGATTTCGCGATGTTTTTCTAGAAATAAATTTAACTAGATACCGGTGGAAACCACTGCCAGAAATAGAATCATCTGATTCATAAGAAATGAATAATGGATGAATTATTCTAATCCAAGTTCAAACATTGGAGAATTCCCTTGATTTCTGTTTATCTGATCTGATTCTATTTGTAGTGACGCCTAGGAGAATCGTTCCATTGTATTTATTCATATTTTTGTTACAGAATAAATGTTATAGCTTCGCGATTAACTTAATAATATAACATCTTGAAGTATTAGCAATTTATACTTTCTCTTAAATTTCAAGTTTACATCTATCAGAACTTTTCGACACTGTTAAAAAAACGTAATTATTTTATCAAATTCAGGTAGATTGTGCAGTATAGTTAACAGGAAAAAATGGTATGAAACAAATTTATAATACATAGTTGTTACCAAACTTACAAAACACAACATATTTAATGGTTTCTCGCTTCACATAGTTTTTTAGTTTGTGGAACGTTTTTACAGTTTATTCGTTTAGATGTCCAATGGTGATTTCAGGGGATTGGAAACGAAACGGGTTTTATATGGCATTGCATTTCACTAGATGGGATGCATCCCTATGTTAAACTACTACGATTTTTATACATTTCTTCAAATATTTTCATGTGGCAGCGAAAGCACAAAATATTTTTCTACGTTAATTTAAAATTCTCTATTTAAAAAGTCTCTCATTTTATTGTTTTACTATTATTATTACTTACCATAATTGTTTCCAATTTATGTTTGGTGCTTATACAGAAGCACGGAGACTTTCGAAATAATTAAAAAAAACAGACCTTTTTATTAATTAAGTATGTTTTATTTTATGAATACAAATTAAATTTTACCGCTAAACGAATGAATGTACACACCCTGACCATGCAACCGCACAGCTAATAACTGTATATACAGGGTAGGCCAAAATAAGGGTCCTATCTTTAAATTTGAATAACTTGAATTTGAATAACTTCCACAAAACAAAAGTTAAACTCACCAAACTTTATGTGTGTGTAGACTGACCCTTCCGAGATTTTTTGAAATAAACAAAACAAATTTTAGCCGAAAAACACTTCTTAAAACTTACAAAAACTAAAGTATTGTTTTTTACACTGTTTTGAGTTTTTTAAGCAAAAATAATGTTTTCTAAATGAGGGTATGTTCCTTAGGGCTAATACTGCTCATGCTTGCTTCGGAAGGGGTCCTTTACTTATTCTAAAAAAAAAAATTTAAAAAATCAATAAATAAAAAAGTTATGAATTTTAAAAAATAGGACCCTTATTTTTGCCCACCCTATATATATTACAGATGAGCAAAACAATATCGGTACCCTGGGTTTAAAATCCAAACGAGGGAACATATAAGCGGTCTTTTTTACCATACTTTTTCAGCCTCTTTTTATGTTTGCCTCACTTTTAAAATGTCGGCTGGCGCGTTGTGCGAATTGTTTACGATATTTTGATCGTTTGCTTTATGTTTATTTTGTTATTTAGAAAAATTCGGTATTTCTACTCGCTTATTCTACCGATGTTTAAGTTGTGGGCAACTAAAACGAGTGTGTTTCTTTGATCTGTTAAATAGAGTCGAGATCAGACTGACATCCAATTGTTTCTCTTTATCTCCGGCGTCGGTGAATTACGGTACCGATGTTGTTCTTATCTTCTGTAATACATATAAAAACTAATATCACGCCCTTAGTTCTGAATTTTCTTAATAATCGACCACCTTGCTGGTGTTCTCACACACACCTATATATAAATCCATATATATATATATATATATATATATATATATATATGTTGTGGGGTACAAATTACCCCTATTGAAGAACTAATGGAAGCAACCATCTATAATAAATACCATGGTTGCAAAGACTCAAACAGAGCACACTCCTAAGACAAGCACAGTTTTCAAATTGACGTCGTTATTTTTTACCCCAGGATTTTTTCTTTGCATTTTTACGTTGGATTTTTACGTTGGATTTTTACTTTGAAGTTTTACTTTGAAGTTTTACTTTGGATTTTTACGTTGGATTTTTACTTTGGATTTTTACTTGGGAGTGACACGCTACTTGGCCTCTTGTGCACCTTTTTTGACCGGGGACTCTCTCTGTCCCCTGGGCAAGCCCCTTTTGGGCACCATTGTTCTTCTCACCCCTTTTGGGTGATTACCCCTCTTGGGTGATTCGTATAGCCCCTTTTGGGCACTAACTGAGTTTATTTTCTTCTTGTTTTTAGGTTTGTTCTGAACCCAGGTACAACTTAAGCAGCTGGCCGGATTTGGTTGAACAGCTAGAGTCACATTTAGCAAACGTTCTTCCATCTCCAAATCGGCGGGTTAGCGCCGGGTTCAGATCTGGTTTTATTTATATTTATTTTCGATAATTTTTTTTTTTTTTTTTTTTTTTTTTTTTTTTTTTCACCTAAAAAAAAAAAAAAAGTAATATTACGCGTTTTGTTTTTATTCTGCCGTTGTGCAGGGCAAAACGGAAGAGGGGAGGACTGGACCGAGCTCCGGTGGAGGCTTAGTGCCTAGCTCGGGCTCTGGTTCCCAGATGCCTAAAAAACATCTGGGGGCCGGAGTAGGCCAAAACTTAACGTACGGGTTTTTTGACGACTTAGGCGACATGCCCAGTACCTACGGCAGTGCTGTCCCCCGCACTGAAAGTAATTCGGAGTTTGCCGCATGCTACGGCAACTCTGCTAGTGATTTCAACGCTGCTGACCCCGGCAGCGTAGGTTTTAGCTCAGCTGGGAGAGGTGATCTGGGTCGGTGGGAGAGACTCCCCATCACACCAGTTGGTCGACGGGCTTTAACCGTCAGCCCGCCTGCTCGCAGGAGGAAAAGTCTCCTGCCTGTAGGATTGAGGCCAGCCAGGTCGGTGGAGCTCCAAAAGGAAGGAGCCACCGATCCAGATCAGCCGCCAGGGCCAAGCGACCGGGAGGCTGCTCAGATGGAAATGTCTGAAATGGACTACGAGCTGTTTGGACCTCTAGGAACCTACAGTGGCAGTAGTAGCCGCAGCAGCAGCAGCAACAGTGTGAGGGCACCAAACAAAAGCCCTACGAAAACCGGTACAAGAAAATCCAGACCGAGAACGAAGGGGGTCGCTGGACCAGAAATGAAATCTGGAGCAGTTGGTGCCGCCAGCAAAATGGGAGGTGGGACCAAGTTGGCCACTCCAAAGGTGTTCAATCCTTTGGCATCTCCGAAAGAGTGGCCGTCCCTCCCTCCTACTCAAAGTTTGTCCAGCCAGGACAGGACCATCCCTCCCGGGCAGAAGACGCCGCCTGTATCACCACCATCACCTACAGTATCAGCATCTCCTGCCCTCTCAGCAACTCAAGACAAGTGGGGACCCCAGTCCCAGCTAAGCCCCGAAGAGTACCGTCGGTTGTTTGACGAAAAATACAAACAATTGACCGACGGTAACAACATCAAAGCAGCTCCAGGTGCGGTGGATCGACTAGCGAAAAGAATAGTATCGCTAGTCACCATCGACACCAAAACCAAGGGGTTGGCTGGGGTCGAAGTGAATCAAATGGCGGACCTTCTGTACGGGCTTAAAGTCCCAGCATCCTATGTGTGCCGCAGAGGGTTCGCCACATGGGATATTCTGCTGCCAAGTGAACAGGAAGCAGAAAAAGTGTCCAGGGCCGACCTGAGATTTAAAAATCTCATTCTCAGGCCGGAGTACTTGAGTAGGAGAAGGACTTTAGTCACCGTCCTTGGCGTCCCCTGCTATATTAGCTCAGAACAGCTTGGTGCTGTCCTAAGTCAGTATGGGGACGTCGAAGCTATAGTCCCGGTCCGTGGTCCCCGTAACCTTATGGTAGGGGACTACAAAATAAATATGAGAGTCGACCGGGACGGCTTCAATAATATCCCACCCCTACTCAAGTGCGACACCTGGACAATGAGTGTCATCGTCGAGGGTAGGAGGCCACATTGTTGGCATTGTGAGCAGAAGGGGCATATGGCGAAAGCCTGCCCGAAAAAATTTCCACCTAAAAAGACCCCTTCTGCTCAAGGCCCGGGAGTGAAAGCGGCGTCAGTGGCACCAGCAGCTCCTCCACCAACGACCGGAGGGGGCACTGCAACAACAACAACAACAACAACAACAAAAGACTGGAGCAAGGTGGTGAAAGGTGGAAAGACCATCCCCACAGAAGAACCAAGTTCCAGTCCGGAGCAGTCCCCCTCCAAAAAGGTGCAGCCCCCGGGTGAAAAAGGGGGGCGGCTACCCACAGTGTCGCGAAATCTAGATATTCCCACCGAGGAGCCGCAGCCTTCAACATCTGGATTGGCAGTGGCAACTAAGAGGAAGCAGACGGTCCCCTTGACAACATCAGACTCGGAAGGGGAGAAACAAGACGAAAACAAAATGGAAGATGACGCTGGGCCGGCTCCAGAGACAGAGAAAAAGGAATCTAGGGATTTGAAAAGAGCCACAAAAAAGGCTAAGAAAGTTAAAGAGGCTGGACCCCAATCCCCTGCCCCAACGTCTGAAGAGATGACCGTCTCTTCTGCTCAGACTCCTGAATCCCAACCCCCTACCCCTAATACTGAGCAGAAATCCCCCTCCCCTGTTGATTCTACCCCAGCTAGCTCCCGCTCTCTGTCTCAAAACAAAAAGCCGGAGCCCAAAATTAGCAGCAGGGCTGCTTCTCGTTCCCCAGTAAGGAAGGAAAAAACCCGAAGGCTCCCCTTCCTGCCAGGGGACCATATCTGCGAAGCAGATTTTCACCTTGTCGCTGCCGATCTCAACTCGAGACAGTTAAAAACCGTGCGGCCGCTGCAGCTCCTCACTCAGACCCAGGGGCTAGATATCACCAAGCCCCAAAATTTTCCAGATGCCCCCTTGATCATCACTTTCATCCGAAAGACCAGGGAAGGCAGGACGAGAAGCCTTTGGAAAATGGTTGAGGCCGCCAAGGGGGCAATTCCGGGTCTGAAACTGGTGGATGATACCCATGACTCCCTCAAACAGCTGAGAAAAGATAGCGAAGGGAGGGTCCCTATGTACGTCCACCCTTGTTTTTATAGGGCCCTAAAACTCACCTTTCCATTGGATGTCGGGGGCATTACCCGAGACGGACGGGTTACGTCCGACTTACTAACGGGTAATATGGCTAATGCCTGCGGCATCCTCGTCCCGAAAGACTTCAGACCGGTGGTTGACACTGATTAGTGCAGATGGCCGCGAACTTAGTTTTAGGAAGCCTGAACACAAGGGGCATGAGGTCTTTAAGCAAAGCTAAACGCATACTGGGGGACCTCATGTCTTTTGACATAGATGTGGCTGCGTTACAGGAAACTCACTATGATTCGATCGACGATCACCGACTGCTGTCGAAGCATTTCGATGTTTTTTCAGCTTTCGGTGACCGTTGTGCTAGGGGAGTTTCCTTGTTAGTAAGACGCACCCTGTCCGCAAGTGTAAACGTTGTTCACGCGGATGCTGATGGCAGACTGGTCGTGGCCGATGTTGCCGTAAAAAGTGCTGCATTTCGAATCGTCGCGGTTTATGCGCCCAATATCGCTCGGGAGAGGGCTCTCTTTTTCCGGGGGTTGGAGGGGTTCCTCGGGGGTTCAAAGCGGTTAATTTTACTGGGGGATTGGAATGCCATCCTTGATCCCAAAATAGATAAGGTCGGTGGGCCTAGAGGGTCTGGTGGGTGTGAGACCAGCCTTTCTGATCTGATGACTGAATGTGATCTGGTCGATAGGTTTCGTGTCGATCACCCGGGGCGGGAGTGGTGGACGTGGCTTTCTAATAGGCCTTCCGTTTCAAGTACTTACTTGGATCGGTTGTTAGTGAGCAGAGGCAAAGTAGATTATATCTCTTGTCCCACGTTCCACTGGTTAGCCCATTCTGACCACAAATTACTTGTGGCCAGTATGAAAATAGAACCTAAAACCCATAAGTTAGCTGGGTACTGGAAGTTAAATACCTCCTTACTGGAGATACGTGACTTCCGGGACAGGCTAACACTTAATTTTCAAAAGGGATTAGTGGGGGCGGTAACCGGGAGTAAGTGGTGGGTTAACGCTAAATGTGACATTAGGAGCTTTTCTGTCAAATATAGCCAACGCCTCGCCTTAAATAAGGCTGAGACAGAAAAGCGTTTAGAAAATAAGCTGGCCCGGGCGGTGGAAGGGGGGGATTCCCTAGCCATAAACTTAGCTAAGGGGGACCTGAAACGTTCGGCTAACGAGCGGTATGAAGGTCAAGTAGTCAGGGCTAGGTTAGAAAGAGTGTCCAACGAAGCCGTGAATGTTGACGCTGCAGAGCGTAGAGCTCCACTATGTCGCAACTCGGACGGCTATATTCGTCAAATTCAAAGCCCGGAAGGACACACCCTTGTGTCGGCTCGGGAGATTTGTGAGGGGTTTCGGGAGCATTTCGCGGATCGCTTCACCCAACTGTCCAGACTCCGCGTCGAGGAGTTTGGCAACTATTTGGCCGGTTCGCCCCGCCTGGAGGCGGCTCGAGCGGCTAGTTGTGATGGGCGCATTACAGAATGTGAGGTCCTGACTGCGTTGAAGCAGGTCGGCTACGACAAATCTCCGGGACTTGATGGTTTGCCCTATGAATTGTTCTTGAGGCTGTCGCACATGTTCGTACCTATTCTGACGGATGTGTTCAACCACTGGTTTGCACAGGGTTCTATCCCTGGTCAAGTCACCAGGGGAGTGATCACATTGCTTAAGAAAAAGGGCGAGCATGTTGGGGGTTTAGATGACTATAGGCCCATAACTCTGTTAAATACAGATTTAAAGATTTTGGCCAAAGTTCTTGCAAATCGGTTGCAGGCTGTTATTGGTGAATTGATTGAACCTGATCAGAATTATGCTGTGAAGGGGAGATCGATTCAGAACAACTTGCATCTGATACGCACGATCTTAGAGGGGTTAGAAGACGACACCGAAGCCGCGCTGATCAATTTAGATCAGTCCAAAGCTTTTGATAGGGTTGACCATCGGTTCTTGGGATCTGTTTTAGAAACCGCCGGTTTTACACCGGACTTCCGCAGATGGATTTCCATGCTGTATCACAGCCCGACGGCAGTGGTGCAGGTAAACGGGATGCGATCGGAATCGTTTACTGTTTCTCGGTCGGTACGTCAGGGGTGTCCGTTGTCTCCTCTCCTCTACGTTCTTGCGTTGGAACCCTTCCTGCGCAAACTGAGGCAAGGGGAGGCTGGACCCGCCCTACGCGGTATCGCTCTACCTGGTGGTGCGCGAGCCAGGGTCTCCGCGTATGCCGATGATGTTACCGTGTTCGTCTCGTGCCGTCGAGACATCTCCACGGTAACTAAGGCACTCAAAAGGTATGAAGATGTTACAGGGGCCGTGGTCAACCTTAGCAAATCCAATGGCCTAAGGTTGGCTGCCTGGAGTGGCGCGGATGCGCTGCCGGGCCTTTTCAACTGGTCCGATGGCCCGGTTCGAATCCTCGGCGTGTGGTTCGGACCGGGTCTCCAGCTTGATAAGAATTGGTCGGAAGTACAGTCTAAGGTCGAAGCGTCTGTAAGGATTTGGCTTCGAAGGGGGCTTTCCCTTAAAGGTCGAGCTGAGGCGTGCGCCATGTACGTCTTTCCGCTTATCCTTTACCGATTGGCTGTACTACCTCTGCCTGCAGACCGCTTGGCGGCTTTAACGCGTACGCTTTTCTCGCTTTTGTGGAACAAGAGAAAGCCGCTAGTCTGTAGACAGGTCTGTACTCAACGTCCTGATGTTGGGGGCTTGGGAATGCCCGACTTGGCGAGCCATTTATATGCCGAGAGGTTAACATTCCTGAGTAGAACTTTGACAGAGGAGTCCGCGTGGGGCCCTGCGGTTGAGAAGGCTTTTCCCAACCTCACCCCTGACCACTTGGCTGAATGCCGTCGTAGGCCAAGGGGTCAATCGCGGTTCTTCAACGAATGCCGAACTGCGCTCAGAGTGCTGCCGGGGTCCAGTGACCTCGCCCGGTCTAGGAAAACACTATATCGGGAGTTAGTGGTGGGGACCGCTTTGGATCCACTTGGGGAGCGACTTGGATTGTCGGAGGAGGAGGTTCGCTCTCAGTGGAATTGGGCGCCAGGCCGGAGTTATCTTAACAATACTGAGTTTTCTCTAACCTGGCGATTAGTTCGAAATGTAGTACCCCTTAATGGCATACGCTTCAGTATTGGTCTAAGTATGGACCCTTTTTGTCCACGTTGCGAGGATGATGAAATTGAAACGGCCAAGCACGCCTTTTTCAACTGCTCCAAGCTGCGTGAATACTGGACGTATGTCAACGAGGTGACGGCTCGCATCGTTCCCGAGCGGGTGACGTGCCTGGATTTAGAATCCGTTGTTTTCAACATGGACCCATTGTGGCCCAGGGAGAAACGAATGGTGTTACTTGCGATTTTAGCCGTAGCTAGACTCGTAGTGTGGTCTTCACGCTTAGACATAGGGAGCGGTGGGGTGCCGCCTTCTTATTATGATTTAATTTCGTATTTTAAGCATCAACTTAAAATCAAAATTAAATGTGATAGAAGGAGGTTACCCTTCTCGCTATTTAAAAGTAGGTGGATACACACCGCTAGTTTATGTGTGTTCATACGGAATAAAATTGAGTTCGTGTTCCCTGCCTAAGCATGGCACACGCCGACCTTAGGTATTTCTTTTTGACAAGTTTGTCTTAAATATCCAATTGTTGGATCAGTCCCTATAGCTAGTAGTACAAATGAGTCCTGTTTTCCCCATCTTTATTTTAGGTGTCAGAACTCCTCCAGGATGCCCGCTCCCCGATTTACTTTATCCCTGGCCTGCCCTAATGGTATTTATCCTGGAGGACACCGCACATCCCCCCCCCCCAAATAAACCCTACCCAATATTTATTTTGTCCCCCTAGGCAACGCCCACTCCCACTTAGGAGCTGACTCTCTTGCTTTCGGTTGTTCCGGAAGACAGTGAGCAGTTCATACCTTAGATAGGATGGGAGGGTCCTACTAACTTACCATAATTAGCATTTTATTTTGTTCTTTATTTTTATTTTTACATCCATTTTATTTTTATTTATTTTTGGGGGATTTTTTAAGGCTTAGTTTTTGTTGTCCCACTCCCTATCACCATACTCTGTACATATTATTTTTGTAAATAAAAAATCATGAAACAACCTGGGGATATTTTAAGTAGATTAAGTCCATAGAGTAAATGTGGTATTGTGGTGATTGAAGCTAGTTTTTTAGGGCATAGACCAGTGGACGACCCCCGACCCCCACTCCTCCCCCATACCCGTTTTTGGCCTTGTGCCACATCTGTTTTTATATGTAAATATTTAAAGAGATAAATAAACAGAGCACACTCCTAAGACAAGCACAGTTTTCAAATTGACGTCGTTATTTTTTACCCCAGGATTTTTTCTTTGCATTTTTACGTTGGATTTTTACGTTGGATTTTTACTTTGAAGTTTTACTTTGAAGTTTTACTTTGGATTTTTACGTTGGATTTTTACTTTGGATTTTTACTTGGGAGTGACACGCTACTTGGCCTCTTGTGCACCTTTTTTGACCGGGGACTCTCTCTGTCCCCTGGGCAAGCCCCTTTTGGGCACCATTGTTCTTCTCACCCCTTTTGGGTGATTACCCCTCTTGGGTGATTCGTATAGCCCCTTTTGGGCACTAACTGAGTTTATTTTCTTCTTGTTTTTAGGTTTGTTCTGAACCCAGGTACAACTTAAGCAGCTGGCCGGATTTGGTTGAACAGCTAGAGTCACATTTAGCAAACGTTCTTCCATCTCCAAATCGGCGGGTTAGCGCCGGGTTCAGATCTGGTTTTATTTATATTTATTTTCGATAATTTTTTTTTTTTTTTTTTTTTTTTTTTTTTTTTTTTCACCTAAAAAAAAAAAAAGTAATATTACGCGTTTTGTTTTTATTCTGCCGTTGTGCAGGGCAAAACGGAAGAGGGGAGGACTGGACCGAGCTCCGGTGGAGGCTTAGTGCCTAGCTCGGGCTCTGGTTCCCAGATGCCTAAAAAACATCTGGGGGCCGGAGTAGGCCAAAACTTAACGTACGGGTTTTTTGACGACTTAGGCGACATGCCCAGTACCTACGGCAGTGCTGTCCCCCGCACTGAAAGTAATTCGGAGTTTGCCGCATGCTACGGCAACTCTGCTAGTGATTTCAACGCTGCTGACCCCGGCAGCGTAGGTTTTAGCTCAGCTGGGAGAGGTGATCTGGGTCGGTGGGAGAGACTCCCCATCACACCAGTTGGTCGACGGGCTTTAACCGTCAGCCCGCCTGCTCGCAGGAGGAAAAGTCTCCTGCCTGTAGGATTGAGGCCAGCCAGGTCGGTGGAGCTCCAAAAGGAAGGAGCCACCGATCCAGATCAGCCGCCAGGGCCAAGCGACCGGGAGGCTGCTCAGATGGAAATGTCTGAAATGGACTACGAGCTGTTTGGACCTCTAGGAACCTACAGTGGCAGTAGTAGCCGCAGCAGCAGCAGCAACAGTGTGAGGGCACCAAACAAAAGCCCTACGAAAACCGGTACAAGAAAATCCAGACCGAGAACGAAGGGGGTCGCTGGACCAGAAATCAAATCTGGAGCAGTTGGTGCCGCCAGCAAAATGGGAGGTGGGACCAAGTTGGCCACTCCAAAGGTGTTCAATCCTTTGGCATCTCCGAAAGAGTGGCCGTCCCTCCCTCCTACTCAAAGTTTGTCCAGCCAGGACAGGACCATCCCTCCCGGGCAGAAGACGCCGCCTGTATCACCACCATCACCTACAGTATCAGCATCTCCTGCCCTCTCAGCAACTCAAGACAAGTGGGGACCCCAGTCCCAGATAAGCCCCGAAGAGTACCGTCGGTTGTTTGACGAAAAATACAAACAATTGACCGACGGTAACAACATCAAAGCAGCTCCAGGTGCGGTGGATCGACTAGCGAAAAGAATAGTATCGCTAGTCACCATCGACACCAAAACCAAGGGGTTGGCTGGGGTCGAAGTGAATCAAATGGCGGACCTTCTGTACGGGCTTAAAGTCCCAGCATCCTATGTGTGCCGCAGAGGGTTCGCCACATGGGATATTCTGCTGCCAAGTGAACAGGAAGCAGAAAAAGTGTCCAGGGCCGACCTGAGATTTAAAAATCTCATTCTCAGGCCGGAGTACTTGAGTAGGAGAAGGACTTTAGTCACCGTCCTTGGCGTCCCCTGCTATATTAGCTCAGAACAGCTTGGTGCTGTCCTAAGTCAGTATGGGGACGTCGAAGCTATAGTCCCGGTCCGTGGTCCCCGTAACCTTATGGTAGGGGACTACAAAATAAATATGAGAGTCGACCGGGACGGCTTCAATAATATCCCACCCCTACTCAAGTGCGACACCTGGACAATGAGTGTCATCGTCGAGGGTAGGAGGCCACATTGTTGGCATTGTGAGCAGAAGGGGCATATGGCGAAAGCCTGCCCGAAAAAATTTCCACCTAAAAAGACCCCTTCTGCTCAAGGCCCGGGAGTGAAAGCGGCGTCAGTGGCACCAGCAGCTCCTCCACCAACGACCGGAGGGGGCACTGCAACAACAACAACAACAACAACAAAAGACTGGAGCAAGGTGGTGAAAGGTGGAAAGACCATCCCCACAGAAGAACCAAGTTCCAGTCCGGAGCAGTCCCCCTCCAAAAAGGTGCAGCCCCCGGGTGAAAAAGGGGGGCGGCTACCCACAGTGTCGCGAAATCTAGATATTCCCACCGAAGAGCCGCAGCCTTCAACATCTGGATTGGCAGTGGCAACTAAGAGGAAGCAGACGGTCCCCTTGACAACATCAGACTCGGAAGGGGAGAAACAAGACGAAAACAAAATGGAAGATGACGCTGGGCCGGCTCCAGAGACAGAGAAAAAGGAATCTAGGGATTTGAAAAGAGCCACAAAAAAGGCTAAGAAAGTTAAAGAGGCTGGACCCCAATCCCCTGCCCCAACGTCTGAAGAGATGACCGTCTCTTCTGCTCAGACTCCTGAATCCCAACCCCCTACCCCTAATACTGAGCAGAAATCCCCCTCCCCTGTTGATTCTACCCCAGCTAGCTCCCGCTCTCTGTCTCAAAACAAAAAGCCGGAGCCCAAAATTAGCAGCAGGTCTGCTTCTCGTTCCCCAGTAAGGAAGGAAAAAACCCGAAGGCTCCCCTTCCTGCCAGGGGACCATATCTGCGAAGCAGATTTTCACCTTGTCGCTGCCGATCTCAACTCGAGACAGTTAAAAACCGTGCGGCCGCTGCAGCTCCTCACTCAGACCCAGGGGCTAGATATCACCAAGCCCCAAAATTTTCCAGATGCCCCCTTGATCATCACTTTCATCCGAAAGACCAGGGAAGGCAGGACGAGAAGCCTTTGGAAAATGGTTGAGGCCGCCAAGGGGGCAATTCCGGGTCTGAAACTGGTGGATGATACCCATGACTCCCTCAAACAGCTGAGAAAAGATAGCGAAGGGAGGGTCCCTATGTACGTCCACCCTTGTTTTTATAGGGCCCTTAAACTCACCTTTCCATTGGATGTCGGGGGCATTACCCGAGACGGACGGGTTACGTCCGACTTACTTACGGGTAACATGGCTAATGCCTGCGGCATCCTCGTCCCGAAAGACTTCAGACCGGTGGTTGACACTGATTAGTGCAGATGGCCGCGAACTTAGTTTTAGGAAGCCTGAACACAAGGGGCATGAGGTCTTTAAGCAAAGCTAAACGCATACTGGGGGACCTCATGTCTTTTGACATAGATGTGGCTGCGTTACAGGAAACTCACTATGATTCGATCGACGATCACCGACTGCTGTCGAAGCATTTCGATGTTTTTTCAGCTTTCGGTGACCGTTGTGCTAGGGGAGTTTCCTTGTTAGTAAGACGCACCCTGTCCGCAAGTGTAAACGTTGTTCACGCGGATGCTGATGGCAGACTGGTCGTGGCCGATGTTGCCGTAAAAAGTGCTGCATTTCGAATCGTCGCGGTTTATGCGCCCAATATCGCTCGGGAGAGGGCTCTCTTTTTCCGGGGGTTGGAGGGGTTCCTCGGGGGTTCAAAGCGGTTAATTTTACTGGGGGATTGGAATGCCATCCTTGATCCCAAAATAGATAAGGTCGGTGGGCCTAGAGGGTCTGGTGGGTGTGAGACCAGCCTTTCTGATCTGATGACTGAATGTGATCTGGTCGATAGGTTTCGTGTCGATCACCCGGGGCGGGAGTGGTGGACGTGGCTTTCTAATAGGCCTTCCGTTTCAAGTACTTACTTGGATCGGTTGTTAGTGAGAAGAGGCAAAGTAGATTATATCTCTTGTCCCACGTTCCACTGGTTAGCCCATTCTGACCACAAATTACTTGTGGCCAGTATGGAAATAGAACCTAAAACCCATAAGTTAGCTGGGTACTGGAAGTTAAATACCTCCTTACTGGAGATACGTGACTTCCGGGACAGGCTAACACTTAATTTTCAAAAGGGATTAGTGGGGGCGGTAACCGGGAGTAAGTGGTGGGTTAACGCTAAATGTGACATTAGGAGCTTTTCTGTCAAATATAGCCAACGCCTCGCCTTAAATAAGGCTGAGACAGAAAAGCGTTTAGAAAATAAGCTGGCCCGGGCGGTGGAAGGGGGGGGATTCCCTAGCCATAAACTTAGCTAAGGGGGACCTGAAACGTTCGGCTAACGAGCGGTATGAAGGTCAAGTAGTCAGGGCTAGGTTAGAAAGAGTGTCCAACGAAGCCGTGAATGTTGACGCTGCAGAGCGTAGAGCTCCACTATGTCGCAACTCGGACGGCTATATTCGTCAAATTCAAAGCCCGGAAGGACACACCCTTGTGTCGGCTCGGGAGATTTGTGAGGGGTTTCGGGAGCATTTCGCGGATCGCTTCACCCAACTGTCCAGACTCCGCGTCGAGGAGTTTGGCAACTATTTGGCCGGTTCGCCCCGCCTGGAGGCGGCTCGAGCGGCTAGTTGTGATGGGCGCATTACAGAATGTGAGGTCCTGACTGCGTTGAAGCAGGTCGGCTACGACAAATCTCCGGGACTTGATGGTTTGCCCTATGAATTGTTCTTGAGGCTGTCGCACATGTTCGTACCTATTCTGACGGATGTGTTCAACCACTGGTTTGCACAGGGTTCTATCCCTGGTCAAGTCACCAGGGGAGTGATCACATTGCTTAAGAAAAAGGGCGAGCATGTTGGGGGTTTAGATGACTATAGGCCCATAACTCTGTTAAATACAGATTTAAAGATTTTGGCCAAAGTTCTTGCAAATCGGTTGCAGGCTGTTATTGGTGAATTGATTGAACCTGATCAGAATTATGCTGTGAAGGGGAGATCGATTCAGAACAACTTGCATCTGATACGCACGATCTTAGAGGGGTTAGAAGACGACACCGAAGCCGCGCTGATCAATTTAGATCAGTCCAAAGCTTTTGATAGGGTTGACCATCGGTTCTTGGGATCTGTTTTAGAAACCGCCGGTTTTACACCGGACTTCCGCAGATGGATTTCCATGCTGTATCACAGCCCGACGGCAGTGGTGCAGGTAAACGGGATGCGATCGGAATCGTTTGCTGTTTCTCGGTCGGTACGTCAGGGGTGTCCGTTGTCTCCTCTCCTCTACGTTCTTGCGTTGGAACCCTTCCTGCGCAAGCTGAGGCAAGGGGAGGCTGGACCCGCCCTACGCGGTATCGCTCTACCTGGTGGTGCGCGAGCCAGGGTCTCCGCGTATGCCGATGATGTTACCGTGTTCGTCTCGTGCCGTCGAGACATCTCCACGGTAACTAAGGCACTCAAAAGGTATGAAGATGTTACAGGGGCCGTGGTCAACCTTAGCAAATCCAATGGCCTAAGGTTGGCTGCCTGGAGTGGCGCGGATGCGCTGCCGGGCCTTTTCAACTGGTCCGATGGCCCGGTTCGAATCCTCGGCGTGTGGTTCGGACCGGGTCTCCAGCTTGATAAGAATTGGTCGGAAGTACAGTCTAAGGTCGAAGCGTCTGTAAGGATTTGGCTTCGAAGGGGGCTTTCCCTTAAAGGTCGAGCTGAGGCGTGCGCCATGTACGTCTTTCCGCTTATCCTTTACCGATTGGCTGTACTACCTCTGCCTGCAGACCGCTTGGCGGCTTTAACGCGTACGCTTTTCTCGCTTTTGTGGAACAAGAGAAAGCCGCTAGTCTGTAGACAGGTCTGTACTCAACGTCCTGATGTTGGGGGCT
Source organism: Sepiola atlantica (assembly GCA_963556195.1). Taxonomy (NCBI): domain Eukaryota; kingdom Metazoa; phylum Mollusca; class Cephalopoda; order Sepiida; family Sepiolidae; genus Sepiola; species Sepiola atlantica. The sequence goes on from OY744553.1 coordinate 34,481,593, forward strand.
TGGGAATGCCCGACTTGGCGAGCCATTTATATGCCGAGAGGTTAACATTCCTGAGTAGAACTTTGACAGAGGAGTCCGCGTGGGGCCCTGCGGTTGAGAAGGCTTTTCCCAACCTCACCCCTGACCACTTGGCTGAATGCCGTCGTAGGCCAAGGGGTCAATCGCGGTTCTTCAACGAATGCCGAACTGCGCTCAGAGTGCTGCCGGGGTCCAGTGACCTCGCCCGGTCTAGGAAAACACTATATCGGGAGTTAGTGGTGGGGACCGCTTTGGATCCACTTGGGGAGCGACTTGGATTGTCGGAGGAGGAGGTTCGCTCTCAGTGGAATTGGGCGCCAGGCCGGAGTTATCTTAACAATACTGAGTTTTCTCTAACCTGGCGATTAGTTCGAAATGTAGTACCCCTTAATGGCATACGCTTCAGTATTGGTCTAAGTATGGACCCTTTTTGTCCACGTTGCGAGGATGATGAAATTGAAACGGCCAAGCACGCCTTTTTCAACTGCTCCAAGCTGCGTGAATACTGGACGTATGTCAACGAGGTGACGGCTCGCATCGTTCCCGAGCGGGTGACGTGCCTGGATTTAGAATCCGTTGTTTTCAACATGGACCCATTGTGGCCCAGGGAGAAACGAATGGTGTTACTTGCGATTTTAGCCGTAGCTAGACTCGTAGTGTGGTCTTCACGCTTAGACATAGGGAGCGGTGGGGTGCCGCCTTCTTATTATGATTTAATTTCGTATTTTAAGCATCAACTTAAAATCAAAATTAAATGTGATAGAAGGAGGTTACCCTTCTCGCTATTTAAAAGTAGGTGGATACACACCGCTAGTTTATGTGTGTTCATACGGAATAAAATTGAGTTCGTGTTCCCTGCCTAAGCATGGCACACGCCGACCTTAGGTATTTCTTTTTGACAAGTTTGTCTTAAATATCCAATTGTTGGATCAGTCCCTATAGCTAGTAGTACAAATGAGTCCTGTTTTCCCCATCTTTATTTTAGGTGTCAGAACTCCTCCAGGATGCCCGCTCCCCGATTTACTTTATCCCTGGCCTGCCCTAATGGTATTTATCCTGGAGGACACCGCACATCCCCCCCCAAATAAACCCTACCCAATATTTATTTTGTCCCCCTAGGCAACGCCCACTCCCACTTAGGAGCTGACTCTCTTGCTTTCGGTTGCTCCGGAAGACAGTGAGCAGTTCATACCTTAGATAGGATGGGAGGGTCCTACTAACTTACCATAATTAGCATTTTATTTTGTTCTTTATTTTTACATCCATTTTATTTTTATTTATTTTTGGGGGATTTTTTAAGGCTTAGTTTTTGTTGTCCCACTCCCTATCACCATACTCTGTACATATTATTTTTGTAAATAAAAAATCATGAAACAACCTGGGGATATTTTAAGTAGATTAAGTCCATAGAGTAAATGTGGTATTGTGGTGATTGAAGCTAGTTTTTTTTTAGGGCATAGACCAGTGGACGACCCCCGACCCCCACTGCTCCCCCATACCCGTTTTTGGCCTTGTGCCACATCTGTTTTTATATGTAAATATTTAAAGAGATAAATAAACAGAGCACACTCCTATCAAGACAAGCACAGTTTTCAAATTGACGTCGTTATTTTTTACCCCAGGATTTTTTACTTTGGATTTTTACTTTGGATTTTTACTTCGAAGTTTTACTTTGGATTTTTACGTTGGATTTTTACGTTGGATTTTTACTTTGGATTTTTACTTTGAAGTTTTACTTTGGATTTTTACTTGGGAGTGACACGCTACTTGGCCTCCTGTGCACCTTTTTTGACCGGGGACTCTCTCTCTGTCCCCTGGGCAAGCCCCTTTTGGGCACCATTGTTCTTCTCACCCCTTTTGGGTGATCACCCCTCTTGGGTGATTCGTATAGCCCCTTTTGGGCACTAACGGAGATTATTTTCTTCTTGTTTTTAGGTTTGTTCTGAACCCAGGTACAACTTAAGCAGCTGGCCGGATTTGGTTGAACAGCTAGAGTAACATTTAGCAAACGTTCTTCCATCTCCAAATCGGCGGGTTAGCGCCGGGTTCAGATCTGGTTTTATTTTCACAATTTTTTTTTTTTTTTTTTTTTTTTTTTCACACCTAAAAAAAAAAAAAGTAATATTACGCGTTTTGTTTTTATTCTGCCGTTGTGCAGGGCAAAACGGAAGAGGGGAGGACTGGACCGAGCTCCGGTGGAGGCTTAGTGCCTAGCTCGGGCTCTGGTTCCCAGATGCCTAAAAAACATCTGGGGGCCGGAGTAGGCCAAGACTTAACGTACGGGTTTTTTGACGACTTAGGCGGCATGCCCAGTACCTACGGCAGTGCTGTCCCCCGCACTGAAAGTAATTCGGAGTTTGCCGCATGCTACGGCAACTCTGCTAGTGATTTCAACGCTGCTGACCCCGGCAGCGTAGGTTTTAGCTCAGCTGGGAGAGGTGATCTGGGTCGGTGGGAGAGACTCCCCATCACACCAGTTGGTCGACGGGCTTTAACCGTCAGCCCGCCTGCTCGCAGGAGGAAAAGTCTCCTGCCTGTAGGATTGAGGCCAGCCAGGTCGGTGGAGCTCCAAAAGGAAGGAGCCACCGATCCAGATCAGCCGCCAGGGCCAAGCGACCGGGAGGCTGCTCAGATGGAAATGTCTGAAATGGACTACGAGCTGTTTGGACCTCTAGGAACCTACAGTGGCAGTAGTAGCCGCAGCAGCAGCAGCAACAGTGTGAGGGCACCAAACAAAAGCCCTACGAAAACCGGTACAAGAAAATCCAGACCGAGAACGAAGGGGGTCGCTGGACCAGAAATGAAATCTGGAGCAGTTGGTGCCGCCAGCAAAAGGGGAGGTGGGACCAAGTTGGCCACTCCAAAGGTGTTCAATCCTTTGGCATCTCCGAAAGAGTGGCCGTCCCTCCCTCCTACTCAAAGTTTGTCCAGCCAGGACAGGACCATCCCTCCCGGGCAGAAGACGCCGCCTGTATCACCACCATCACCTACAGTATCAGCATCTCCTGCCCTCTCAGCAACTCAAGACAAGTGGGGACCCCAGTCCCAGCTAAGCCCCGAAGAGTACCGTCGGTTGTTTGACGAAAAATACAAACAATTGACCGACGGTAACAACATCAAAGCAGCTCCAGGTGCGGTGGATCGACTAGCGAAAAGAATAGTATCGCTAGTCACCATCGACACCAAAACCAAGGGGTTGGCTGGGGTCGAAGTGAATCAAATGGCGGACCTTCTGTACGGGCTTAAAGTCCCAGCATCCTATGTGTGCCGCAGAGGGTTCGCCACATGGGATATTCTGCTGCCAAGTGAACAGGAAGCAGAAAAAGTGTCCAGGGCCGACCTGAGATTTAAAAATCTCATTCTCAGGCCGGAGTACTTGAGTAGGAGAAGGACTTTAGTCACCGTCCTTGGCGTCCCCTGCTATATTAGCTCAGAACAGCTTGGTGCTGTCCTAAGTCAGTATGGGGACGTCGAAGCTATAGTCCCGGTCCGTGGTCCCCGTAACCTTATGGTAGGGGACTACAAAATAAATATGAGAGTCGACCGGGACGGCTTCAATAATATCCCACCCCTACTCAAGTGCGACACCTGGACAATGAGTGTCATCGTCGAGGGTAGGAGGCCACATTGTTGGCATTGTGAGCAGAAGGGGCATATGGCGAAAGCCTGCCCGAAAAAATTTCCACCTAAAAAGACCCCTTCTGCTCAAGGCCCGGGAGTGAAAGCGGCGTCAGTGGCACCAGCAGCTCCTCCACCAACGACCGGAGGGGGCACTGCAACAACAACAACAACAACAACAAAAGACTGGAGCAAGGTGGTGAAAGGTGGAAAGACCATCCCCACAGAAGAACCAAGTTCCAGTCCGGAGCAGTCCCCCTCCAAAAAGGTGCAGCCCCCGGGTGAAAAAGGGGGGCGGCTACCCACAGTGTCGCGAAATCTAGATATTCCCACCGAGGAGCCGCAGCCTTCAACATCTGGATTGGCAGTGGCAACTAAGAGGAAGCAGACGGTCCCCTTGACAACATCAGACTCGGAAGGGGAGAAACAAGACGAAAACAAAATGGAAGATGACGCTGGGCCGGCTCCAGAGACAGAGAAAAAGGAATCTCGGGATTTGAAAAGAGCCACAAAAAAGGCTAAGAAAGATAAAGAGGCTGGACCCCAATCCCCTGCCCCAACGTCTGAAGAGATGACCGTCTCTTCTGCTCAGACTCCTGAATCCCAACCCCCTACCCCTAATACTGAGCAGAAATCCCCCTCCCCTGTTGATTCTACCCCAGCTAGCTCCCGCTCTCTGTCTCAAAACAAAAAGCCGGAGCCCAAAATTAGCAGCAGGTCTGCTTCTCGTTCCCCAGTAAGGAAGGAAAAAACCCGAAGGCTCCCCTTCTTGCCAGGGGACCATATCTGCGAAGCAGATTTTCACCTTGTCGCTGCCAATCTCAACTCGAGACAGTTAAAAATCGTGCGGCCGCTGCAGCTCCTCACTCAGACCCAGGGGCTAGATATCACCAAGCCCCAAAATTTTCCAGATGCCCCCTTGATCATCACTTTCATCCGAAAGACCAGGGAAGGCAGGACGAGAAGCCTTTGGAAAATGGTTGAGGCCGCCAAGGGGGCAATTCCGGGTCTGAAACTGGTGGATGATACCCATGACTCCCTCAAACAGCTGAGAAAAGATAGCGAAGGGAGGGTCCCTATGTACGTCCACCCTTGTTTTTATAGGGCCCTAAAACTCACCTTTCCATTGGATGTCGGGGGCATTACCCGAGACGGACGGGTTACGTCCGACTTACTAACGGGTAATATGGCTAATGCCTGCGGCATCCTCGTCCCGAAAGACTTCAGACCGGTGGTTGACACTGATTAGTGCAGATGGCCGCGAACTTAGTTTTAGGAAGCCTGAACACAAGGGGCATGAGGTCTTTAAGCAAAGCTAAACGCATACTGGGGGACCTCATGTCTTTTGACATAGATGTGGCTGCGTTACAGGAAACTCACTATGATTCGATCGACGATCACCGACTGCTGTCGAAGCATTTCGATGTTTTTTCAGCTTTCGGTGACCGTTGTGCTAGGGGAGTTTCCTTGTTAGTAAGACGCACCCTGTCCGCAAGTGTAAACGTTGTTCACGCGGATGCTGATGGCAGACTGGTCGTGGCCGATGTTGCCGTAAAAAGTGCTGCATTTCGAATCGTCGCGGTTTATGCGCCCAATATCGCTCGGGAGAGGGCTCTCTTTTTCCGGGGGTTGGAGGGGTTCCTCGGGGGTTCGAAGCGGTTAATTTTACTGGGGGATTGGAATGCCATCCTTGATCCCAAAATAGATAAGGTCGGTGGGCCTAGAGGGTCTGGTGGGTGTGAGACCAGCCTTTCTGATCTGATGACTGAATGTGATCTGGTCGATAGGTTTCGTGTCGATCACCCGGGGCGGGAGTGGTGGACGTGGCTTTCTAATAGGCCTTCCGTTTCAAGTACTTACTTGGATCGGTTGTTAGTGAGAAGAGGCAAAGTAGATTATATCTCTTGTCCCACGTTCCACTGGTTAGCCCATTCTGACCACAAATTACTTGTGGCCAGTATGGAAATAGAACCTAAAACCCATAAGTTAGCTGGGTACTGGAAGTTAAATACCTCCTTACTGGAGATACGTGACTTCCGGGACAGGCTAACACTTAATTTTCAAAAGGGATTAGTGGGGGCGGTAACCGGGAGTAAGTGGTGGGTTAACGCCAAATGTGACATTAGGAGCTTTTCTGTCAAATATAGCCAACGCCTCGCCTTAAATAAGGCTGAGACAGAAAAGCGTTTAGAAAATAAGCTGGCCCGGGCGGCGGAAGGGGGGGATTCCCTAGCCATAAACTTAGCTAAGGGGGACCTGAAACGTTCGGCTAACGAGCGGTATGAAGGTCAAGTAGTCAGGGCTAGGTTAGAAAGAGTGTCCAACGAAGCCGTGAATGTTGACGCTGCAGAGCGTAGAGCTCCACTATGTCGCAACTCGGACGGCTATATTCGTCAAATTCAAAGCCCGGAAGGACACACCCTTGTGTCGGCTCGGGAGATTTGTGAGGGGTTTCGGGAGCATTTCGCGGATCGCTTCACCCAACTGTCCAGACTCCGCGTCGAGGAGTTTGGCAACTATTTGGCCGGTTCGCCCCGCCTGGAGGCGGCTCGAGCGGCTAGTTGTGATGGGCGCATTACAGAATGTGAGGTCCTGACTGCGTTGAAGCAGGTCGGCTACGACAAATCTCCGGGACTTGATGGTTTGCCCTATGAATTGTTCTTGAGGCTGTCGCACATGTTCGTACCTATTCTGACGGATGTGTTCAACCACTGGTTTGCACAGGGTTCTATCCCTGGTCAAGTCACCAGGGGAGTGATCACATTGCTTAAGAAAAAGGGCGAGCATGTTGGGGGTTTAGATGACTATAGGCCCATAACTCTGTTAAATACAGATTTAAAGATTTTGGCCAAAGTTCTTGCAAATCGGTTGCAGGCTGTTATTGGTGAATTGATTGAACCTGATCAGAATTATGCTGTGAAGGGGAGATCGATTCAGAACAACTTGCATCTGATACGCACGATCTTAGAGGGGTTAGAAGACGACACCGAAGCCGCGCTGATCAATTTAGATCAGTCCAAAGCTTTTGATAGGGTTGACCATCGGTTCTTGGGATCTGTTTTAGAAACCGCCGGTTTTACACCGGACTTCCGCAGATGGATTTCCATGCTGTATCACAGCCCGACGGCAGTGGTGCAGGTAAACGGGATGCGATCGGAATCGTTTGCTGTTTCTCGGTCGGTACGTCAGGGGTGTCCGTTGTCTCCTCTCCTCTACGTTCTTGCGTTGGAACCCTTCCTGCGCAAGCTGAGGCAAGGGGAGGCTGGACCCGCCCTACGCGGTATCGCTCTACCTGGTGGTGCGCGAGCCAGGGTCTCCGCGTATGCCGATGATGTTACCGTGTTCGTCTCGTGCCGTCGAGACATCTCCACGGTAACTAAGGCACTCAAAAGGTATGAAGATGTTACAGGGGCCGTGGTCAACCTTAGCAAATCCAATGGCCTAAGGTTGGCTGCCTGGAGTGGCGCGGATGCGCTGCCGGGCCTTTTCAACTGGTCCGATGGCCCGGTTCGAATCCTCGGCGTGTGGTTCGGACCGGGTCTCCAGCTTGATAAGAATTGGTCGGAAGTACAGTCTAAGGTCGAAGCGTCTGTAAGGATTTGGCTTCGAAGGGGGCTTTCCCTTAAAGGTCGAGCTGAGGCGTGCGCCATGTACGTCTTTCCGCTTATCCTTTACCGATTGGCTGTACTACCTCTGCCTGCAGACCGCTTGGCGGCTTTAACGCGTACGCTTTTCTCGCTTTTGTGGAACAAGAGAAAGCCGCTAGTCTGTAGACAGGTCTGTACTCAACGTCCTGATGTTGGGGGCTTGGGAATGCCCGACTTGGCGAGCCATTTATATGCCGAGAGGTTAACATTCCTGAGTAGAACTTTGACAGAGGAGTCCGCGTGGGGCCCTGCGGTTGGGAAGGCTTTTCCCAACCTCACCCCTGACCACTTGGCTGAATGCCGTCGTAGGCCAAGGGGTCAATCGCGGTTCTTCAACGAATGCCGAACTGCGCTCAGAGTGCTGCCGGGGTCCAGTGACCTCGCCCGGTCTAGGAAAACACTATATCGGGAGTTAGTGGTGGGGACCGCTTTGGATCCACTTGGGGAGCGACTTGGATTGTCGGAGGAGGAGGTTCGCTCTCAGTGGAATTGGGCGCCAGGCCGGAGTCATCTTAACAATACTGAGTTTTCTCTAACCTGGCGATTGGTTCGAAATGTAGTACCCCTTAATGGCATACGCTTCAGTATTGGTCTAAGTATGGACCCTTTTTGTCCACGTTGCGAGGATGATGAAATTGAAACGGCCAAGCACGCCTTTTTCAACTGCTCCAAGCTGCGTGAATACTGGACGTATGTCAACGAGGTGACGGCTCGCATCGTTCCCGAGCGGGTGACGTGCCTGGATTTAGAATCCGTTGTTTTCAACATGGACCCATTGTGGCCCAGGGAGAAACGAATGGTGTTACTTGCGATTTTAGCCGTAGCTAGACTCGTAGTGTGGTCTTCACGCTTAGACATAGGGAGCGGTGGGGTGCCGCCTTCTTATTATGATTTAATTTCGTATTTTAAGCATCAACTTAAAATCAAAATTAAATGTGATAGAAGGAGGTTACCCTTCTCGCTATTTAAAAGTAGGTGGATACACACCGCTAGTTTATGTGTGTTCATACGGAATAGAATTGAGTTCGTGTTCCCTGCCTAAGCATGGCACACGCCGACCTTAGGTATTTCTTTTTGACAAGTTTGTCATAAATATCCAATTGTTGGATCAGTCCCTATAGCTAGTAGTACAAATGAGTCCTGTTTTCCCCATCTTTATTTTAGGTGTCAGAACTCCTCCAGGATGCCCGCTCCCCGATTTACTTTATCCCTGGCCTGCCCTAATGGTATTTATCCTGGAGGACACCGCACATCCCCCCCTCCCCCAAATAAACCCTACCCAATATTTATTTTGTCCCCCTAGGCAACGCCCACTCCCACTTAGGAGCTGACTCTCTTGCTTTCGGTTGTTCCGGAAGACAGTGAGCAGTTCATACCTTAGATAGGATGGGAGGGTCCTACTAACTTACCATAATTAGCATTTTATTTTGTTCTTTATTTTTACATCCATTTTATTTTTATTTATTTTTGGGGGATTTTTTAAGGCTTAGTTTTTGTTGTCCCACTCCCTATCACCATACTCTGTACATATTATTTTTGTAAATAAAAAATCATGAAACAACCTGGGGATATTTTAAGTAGATTAAGTCCATAGAGTAAATGTGGTATTGTGGTGATTGAAGCTAGTTTTTTAGGGCATAGACCAGTGGACGACCCCCGACCCCCACTCCTCCCCCATACCCGTTTTTGGCCTTGTGCCACATCTGTTTCTATATTTTTGTAAATATTTAAAGAGATAAATAAACAGAGCACACTCCTATCAAGACAAGCACAGTTTTCAAATTGACGTCGTTATTTTTTACCCCAGGATTTTTTACTTTGGATTTTTACTTTGGATTTTTACTTCGAAGTTTTACTTTGGATTTTTACGTTGGATTTTTACGTTGGATTTTTACTTTGGATTTTTACTTTGAAGTTTTACTTTGGATTTTTACTTGGGAGTGACACGCTACTTGGCCTCCTGTGCACCTTTTTTGACCGGGGACTCTCTCTCTGTCCCCTGGGCAAGCCCCTTTTGGGCACCATTGTTCTTCTCACCCCTTTTGGGTGATCACCCCTCTTGGGTGATTCGTATAGCCCCTTTTGGGCACTAACGGAGATTATTTTCTTCTTGTTTTTAGGTTTGTTCTGAACCCAGGTACAACTTAAGCAGCTGGCCGGATTTGGTTGAACAGCTAGAGTAACATTTAGCAAACGTTCTTCCATCTCCAAATCGGCGGGTTAGCGCCGGGTTCAGATCTGGTTTTATTTTCACAATTTTTTTTTTTTTTTTTTTTTTTTTTTCACACCTAAAAAAAAAAAAAGTAATATTACGCGTTTTGTTTTTATTCTGCCGTTGTGCAGGGCAAAACGGAAGAGGGGAGGACTGGACCGAGCTCCGGTGGAGGCTTAGTGCCTAGCTCGGGCTCTGGTTCCCAGATGCCTAAAAAACATCTGGGGGCCGGAGTAGGCCAAGACTTAACGTACGGGTTTTTTGACGACTTAGGCGGCATGCCCAGTACCTACGGCAGTGCTGTCCCCCGCACTGAAAGTAATTCGGAGTTTGCCGCATGCTACGGCAACTCTGCTAGTGATTTCAACGCTGCTGACCCCGGCAGCGTAGGTTTTAGCTCAGCTGGGAGAGGTGATCTGGGTCGGTGGGAGAGACTCCCCATCACACCAGTTGGTCGACGGGCTTTAACCGTCAGCCCGCCTGCTCGCAGGAGGAAAAGTCTCCTGCCTGTAGGATTAAGGCCAGCCAGGTCGGTGGAGCTCCAACAGGAAGGAGCCACCGATCCAGATCAGCCGCCAGGGCCAAGCGACCGGGAGGCTGCTCAGATGCAAATGTCCGAAATAGACTATGAGCTGTTTGGACCTCTAGGAACCTACAGTGGCAGTAGTAGCCGCAGCAGCAGCAGCAACAGTATGAGGGCACCAAACAAAAGCCCTACGAAAAGCGGTACAAGAAAATCCAGACCGAGAACGAAGGGGGTCGCTGGACCAGAAATGAAATCTGGAGCAGTTGGTGCCGCCAGCAAAAGGGGAGGTGGGACCAAGTTGGCCACTCCAAAGGTGTCCAATCCTTTGGCATCTCCGAAAGAGTGGCCGTCCCTCCCTCCTACTCAAAGTTTGTCCAGCCAGGACAGGACCATCCCTCCCGGGCAGAAGACGCCGCCTGTATCACCACCATCACCTACAGTATCAGCATCTCCTGCCCTCTCAGCAACTCAAGACAAGTGGGGACCCCAGTCCCAGCTAAGCCCCGAAGAGTACCGTCGGTTGTTTGACGAAAAATACAAACAATTGACCGACGGTAACAACATCAAAGCAGCTCCAGGTGCGGTGGATCGACTAGCGAAAAGAATAGTATCGCTAGTCACCATCGACACCAAAACCAAGGGGTTGGCTGGGGTCGAAGTGAATCAAATGGCGGACCTTCTGTACGGGCTTAAAGTCCCAGCATCCTATGTGTGCCGCAGAGGGTTCGCCACTTGGGATATTCTGCTTCCAAGTGAACAGGAAGCAGAAAAAGTGTCCAGGGCCGACCTGAGATTTAAAAATCTCATTCTCAGGCCGGAGTACTTGAGTAGGAGAAGGACTTTAGTCACCGTCCTTGGCGTCCCCTGCTATATTAGCTCAGAACAGCTTGGTGCTGTCCTAAGTCAGTATGGGGACGTCGAAGCTATAGTCCCGGTCCGTGGTCCCCGTAACCTTATGGTAGGGGACTACAAAATAAATATGAGAGTCGACCGGGACGGCTTCAATAATATCCCACCCCTACTCAAGTGCGACACCTGGACAATGAGTGTCATCGTCGAGGGTAGGAGGCCACATTGTTGGCATTGTGAGCAGAAGGGGCATATGGCGAAAGCCTGCCCGAAAAAATTTCCACCTAAAAAGACCCCTTCTGCTCAAGGCCCGGGAGTGAAAGCGGCGTCAGTGGTACCAGCAGCTCCTCCACCAACGACCGGAGGGGGCACTGCAACAACAACAACAACAACAACAACAAAAGACTGGAGCAAGGTGGTGAAAGGAGGAAAGACCATCCCCACCGAAGAACCAAGTTTCAGTCCGGAGCAGTCCCCCTCCAAAAAAGTGCAGCCCCCGGGTGAAAAAGGGGGGCGGCTACCCACAGTGTCGCGAAATCTAGATATTCCCACCGAGGAGCCGCAGCCTTCAACATCTGGATTGGCAGTGGCAACTAAGAGGAAGCAGACGGTCCCCTTGACAACATCAGACTCGGAAGGGGAGAAACAAGACGAAAACAAAATGGAAGATGACGCTGGGCCGGCTCCAGAGACAGAGAAAAAGGAATCTAGGGATTTGAAAAGAGCCACAAAAAAGGCTAAGAAAGTTAAAGAGGCTGGACCCCAATCCCCTGCCCCAACGTCTGAAGAGATGACCGTCTCTTCTGCTCAGACTCCTGAATCCCAACCCCCTACCCCTAATACTGAGCAGAAATCCCCCTCCCCTGTTGATTCTACCCCAGCTAGCTCCCGCTCTCTGTCTCAAAACAAAAAGCCGGAGCCCAAAATTAGCAGCAGGTCTGCTTCTCGTTCCCCAGTAAGGAAGGAAAAAACCCGAAGGCTCCCCTTCTTGCCAGGGGACCATATCTGCGAAGCAGATTTTCACCTTGTCGCTGCCAATCTCAACTCGAAACAGTTAAAAATCGTGCGGCCGCTGCAGCTCCTCACTCAGACCCAGGGGCTAGATATCACCAAGCCCCAAAATTTTCCAGATGCCCCCTTGATCATCACTTTCATCCGAAAGACCAGGGAAGGCAGGACGAGAAGCCTTTGGAAAATGGTTGAGGCCGCCAAGGGGGCAATTCCGGGTCTGAAACTGGTGGATGATACCCATGACTCCCTCAAACAGCTGAGAAAAGATAGCGAAGGGAGGGTCCCTATGTACGTCCACCCTTGTTTTTATAGGGCCCTCAAACTCACCTTTCCATTGGATGTCGGGGGCATTACCCGAGACGGACGGGTTACGTCCGACTTACTGACGGGTAACATGGCTAATGCCTGCGGCATCCTCGTCCCGAAAGACTTCAGACCGGTGGTTGACACTGATTAGTGCAGATGGCCGCGAACTTAGTTTTAGGAAGCCTGAACACAAGGGGCATGAGGTCTTTAAGCAAAGCTAAACGCATACTGGGGGACCTCATGTCTTTTGACATAGATGTGGCTGCGTTACAGGAAACTCACTATGATTCGATCGACGATCACCGACTGCTGTCGAAGCATTTCGATGTTTTTTCAGCTTTCGGTGACCGTTGTGCTAGGGGAGTTTCCTTGTTAGTAAGACGCACCCTGTCCGCAAGTGTAAACGTTGTTCACGCGGATGCTGATGGCAGACTGGTCGTGGCCGATGTTGCCGTAAAAAGTGCCGCATTTCGAATCGTCGCGGTTTATGCGCCCAATATCGCTCGGGAGAGGGCTCTCTTTTTCCGGGGGTTGGAGGGGTTCCTCGGGGGTTCAAAGCGGTTAATTTTACTGGGGGATTGGAATGCCATCCTTGATCCCAAAATAGATAAGGTGGGTGGGCCTAGAGGGTCTGGTGGGTGTGAGACCAGCCTTTCTGATCTGATGACTGAATGTGATCTGGTCGATAGGTTTCGTGTCGATCACCCGGGGCGGGAGTGGTGGACGTGGCTTTCTAATAGGCCTTCCGTTTCAAGTACTTACTTGGATCGGTTGTTAGTGAGAAGAGGCAAAGTAGATTATATCTCTTGTCCCATATTCCACTGGTTAGCCCATTCTGACCACAAATTACTTGTGGCCAGTATGGAAATAGAACCTAAAACCCATAAGTTAGCTGGGTACTGGAAGTTAAATACCTCCTTACTGGAGATACGTGACTTCCGGGACAGGCTAACACTTAATTTTCAAAAGGGATTAGTGGGGGCGGTAACCGGGAGTAAGTGGTGGGTTAACGCCAAATGTGACATTAGGAGCTTTTCTGTCAAATATAGCCAACGCCTCGCCTTAAATAAGGCTGAGACAGAAAAGCGTTTAGAAAATAAGCTGGCCCGGGCGGTGGAAGGGGGGGATTCCCTAGCCATAAACTTAGCTAAGGGGGACCTGAAACGTTCGGCTAACGAGCGGTATGAAGGTCAAGTAGTCAGGGCTAGGTTAGAAAGAGTGTCCAACGAAGCCGTGAATGTTGACGCTGCAGAGCGTAGAGCTCCACTATGTCGCAACTCGGACGGCTATATTCGTCAAATTCAAAGCCCGGAAGGACACACCCTTGTGTCGGCTCGGGGGATTTGTGAGGGGTTTCGGGAGCATTTCGCGGATCGCTTCACCCAACTGTCCAGACTCCGCGTCGAGGAGTTTGGCAACTATTTGGCCGGTTCGCCCCGCCTGGAGGCGGCTCGAGCGGCTAGTTGTGATGGGCGCATTACAGAATGTGAGGTCCTGACTGCGTTGAAGCAGGTCGGCTACGACAAATCTCCGGGACTTGATGGTTTGCCCTATGAATTGTTCTTGAGGCTGTCGCACATGTTCGTACCTATTCTGACGGATGTGTTCAACCACTGGTTTGCACAGGGTTCTATCCCTGGTCAAGTCACCAGGGGAGTGATCACATTGCTTAAGAAAAAGGGCGAGCATGTTGGGGGTTTAGATGACTATAGGCCCATAACTCTGTTAAATACAGATTTAAAGATTTTGGCCAAAGTTCTTGCAAATCGGTTGCAGGCTGTTATTGGTGAATTGATTGAACCTGATCAGAATTATGCTGTGAAGGGGAGATCGATTCAGAACAACTTGCATCTGATACGCACGATCTTAGAGGGGTTAGAAGACGACACCGAAGCCGCGCTGATCAATTTAGATCAGTCCAAAGCTTTTGATAGGGTTGACCATCGGTTCTTGGGATCTGTTTTAGAAACCGCCGGTTTTACACCGGACTTCCGCAGATGGATTTCCATGCTGTATCACAGCCCGACGGCAGTGGTGCAGGTAAACGGGATGCGATCGGAATCGTTTGCTGTTTCTCGGTCGGTACGTCAGGGGTGTCCGTTGTCTCCTCTCCTCTACGTTCTTGCGTTGGAACCCTTCCTGCGCAAGCTGAGGCAAGGGGAGGCTGGACCCGCCCTACGCGGTATCGCTCTACCTGGTGGTGCGCGAGCCAGGGTCTCCGCGTATGCCGATGATGTTACCGTGTTCGTCTCGTGCCGTCGAGACATCTCCACGGTAACTAAGGCACTCAAAAGGTATGAAGATGTTACAGGGGCCGTGGTCAACCTTAGCAAATCCAATGGCCTAAGGTTGGCTTCCTGGAGTGGCGCGGATGCGCTGCCGGGCCTTTTCAACTGGTCCGATGGCCCGGTTCGAATCCTCGGCGTGTGGTTCGGACCGGGTCTCCAGCTTGATAAGAATTGGTCGGAAGTACAGTCTAAGGTCGAAGCGTCTGTAAGGATTTGGCTTCGAAGGGGGCTTTCCCTTAAAGGTCGAGCTGAGGCGTGCGCCATGTACGTCTTTCCGCTTATCCTTTACCGATTGGCTGTACTACCTCTGCCTGCAGACCGCTTGGCGGCTTTAACGCGTACGCTTTTCTCGCTTTTGTGGAACAAGAGAAAGCCGCTAGTCTGTAGACAGGTCTGTACTCAACGTCCTGATGTTGGGGGCTTGGGAATGCCCGACTTGGCGAGCCATTTATATGCCGAGAGGTTAACATTCCTGAGTAGAACTTTGACAGAGGAGTCCGCGTGGGGCCCTGCGGTTGAGAAGGCTTTTCCCAACCTCACCCCTGACCACTTGGCTGAATGCCGTCGTAGGCCAAGGGGTCAATCGCGGTTCTTCAACGAATGCCGAACTGCGCTCAGAGTGCTGCCGGGGTCCAGTGACCTCGCCCGGTCTAGGAAAACACTATATCGGGAGTTAGTGGTGGGGACCGCTTTGGATCCACTTGGGGAGCGACTTGGATTGTCGGAGGAGGAGGTTCGCTCTCAGTGGAATTGGGCGCCAGGCCGGAGTCATCTTAACAATACTGAGTTTTCTCTAACCTGGCGATTAGTTCGAAATGTAGTACCCCTTAATGGCATACGCTTCAGTATTGGTCTAAGTATGGACCCTTTTTGTCCACGTTGCGAGGATGATGAAATTGAAACGGCCAAGCACGCCTTTTTCAACTGCTCCAAGCTGCGTGAATACTGGACGTATGTCAACGAGGTGACGGCTCGCATCGTTCCCGAGCGGGTGACGTGCCTGGATTTAGAATCCGTTGTTTTCAACATGGACCCATTGTGGCCCAGGAAGAAACGAATGGTGTTACTTGCGATTTTAGCCGTAGCTAGACTCGTAGTGTGGTCTTCACGCTTAGACATAGGGAGCGGTGGGGTGCCGCCTTCTTATTATGATTTAATTTCGTATTTTAAGCATCAACTTAAAATCAAAATTAAATGTGATAGAAGGAGGTTACCCTTCTCGCTATTTAAAAGTAGGTGGATACACACCGCTAGTTTATGTGTGTTCATACGGAATAGAATTGAGTTCGTGTTCCCTGCCTAAGCATGGCACACGCCGACCTTAGGTATTTCTTTTTGACAAGTTTGTCATAAATATCCAATTGTTGGATCAGTCCCTATAGCTAGTAGTACAAATGAGTCCTGTTTTCCCCATCTTTATTTTAGGTGTCAGAACTCCTCCAGGATGCCCGCTCCCCGATTTACTTTATCCCTGGCCTGCCCTAATGGTATTTATCCTGGAGGACACCGCACATCCCCCCCCCCAAATAAACCCTACCCAATATTTATTTTGTCCCCCTAGGCAACGCCCACTCCCACTTAGGAGCTGACTCTCTTGCTTTCGGTTGTTCCGGAAGACAGTGAGCAGTTCATACCTTAGATAGGATGGGAGGGTCCTACTAACTTACCATAATTAGCATTTTATTTTGTTCTTTATTTTTACATCCATTTTATTTTTATTTATTTTTGGGGGATTTTTTAAGGCTTAGTTTTTGTTGTCCCACTCCCTATCACCATACTCTGTACATATTATTTTTGTAAATAAAAAATCATGAAACAACCTGGGGATATTTTAAGTAGATTAAGTCCATAGAGTAAATGTGGTATTGTGGTGATTGAAGCTAGTTTTTTAGGGCATAGACCAGTGGACGACCCCCGACCCCCACTCCTCCCCCATACCCGTTTTTGGCCTTGTGCCACATCTGTTTTTATATGTAAATATTTAAAGAGATAAATAAACAGAGCACACTCCTAAGACAAGCACAGTTTTCAAATTGACGTCGTTATTTTTTACCCCAGGATTTTTACTTTGCATTTTTACTTTGCATTTTTACGTTGGATTTTTTACTTTGGATTTTTACTTTGGATTTTTACTTTGGATTTTTACGTTGGATTTTTACTTGGGAGTGACACGCTATTTGGCCTCTTGTGCACCTTTTTTGACCGGGGACTCTCTCTCTGTCCCCTGGGCAAGCCCCTTTTGGGCACCATTGTTCTTCTCACCCCTTTTGGGTGATCACCCCTCTTGGGTTATTCGTATAGCCCCTTTTGGGCACTAACTGAGTTTATTTTCTTCTTGTTTTTAGGTTTGTTCTGAACCCAGGTACAACTTAAGCAGCTGGCCGGATTTGGTTGAACAGCTAGAGTAACATTTAGCAAACGTTCTTCCATCTCCAAATCGGCGGGTTAGCGCCGGGTTCAGATCTGGTTTTATTTTCGAAATTTTTTTTTTTTTTTTTTTTTTTTTTTTTTCACACCTAAAAAAAAAAAAGTAATATTACGCGTTTTGTTTTTATTCTGCCGTTGTGCAGGGCAAAACGGAAGAGGGGAGGACTGGACCGAGCTCCGGTGGAGGCTTAGTGCCTAGCTCGGGCTCTGGTTCCCAGA
Organism: Sepiola atlantica; assembly: GCA_963556195.1. NCBI lineage: Eukaryota > Metazoa > Mollusca > Cephalopoda > Sepiida > Sepiolidae > Sepiola > Sepiola atlantica. The sequence goes on from OY744553.1 coordinate 34,498,714, forward strand.
TGCCTAAAAAACATCTGGGGGCCGGAGTAGGCCAAAACTTAACGTACGGGTTTTTTGACGACTTAGGCGGCATGCCCAGTACCTACGGCAGTGCTGTCCCCCGCACTGAAAGTAATTCGGTGTTTGCCGCATGCTACGGCAACTCTGCTAATGATTTCAACGCTGCTGACCCCGGCAGCGTAGGTTTTAGCTCAGCTGGGAGAGGTGATCTGGGTCGGTGGGAGAGACTCCCCATCACACCAGTTGGTCGACGGCTTTAACCGTCAGCCCGCCTGCTCGCAGGAGGAAAAGTCTCCTGCCTGTAGGATTAAGGCCAGCCAGGTCGGTGGAGCTCCAACAGGAGGGAGCCACCGATCCAGATCAGCCGCCAGGGCCAAGCGACCGGGAGGCTGCTCAGATGCAAATGTCCGAAATAGACTATGAGCTGTTTGGACCTCTAGGAACCTACAGTGGCAGTAGTAGCCGCAGCAGCAGCAGCAACAGTATGAGGGCACCAAACAAAAGCCCTACGAAAAGCGGTACAAGAAAATCCAGACCGAGAACGAAGGGGGTCGCTGGACCAGAAATGAAATCTGGAGCAGTTGGTGCCGCCAGCAAAAGGGGAGGTGGGACCAAGTTGGCCACTCCAAAGGTGTCCAATCCTTTGGCATCTCCGAAAGAGTGGCCGTCCCTCCCTCCTACTCAAAGTTTGTCCAGCCAGGACAGGACCATCCCTCCCGGGCAGAAGACGCCGCCTGTATCACCACCATCACCTACAGTATCAGCATCTCCTGCCCTCTCAGCAACTCAAGACAAGTGGGGACCCCAGTCCCAGCTAAGCCTCGAAGAGTACCGTCGGTTGTTTGACGAAAAATACAAACAATTGACCGACGGTAACAACATCAAAGCAGCTCCAGGTGCGGTGGATCGACTAGCGAAAAGAATAGTATCGCTAGTCACCATCGACACCAAAACCAAGGGGTTGGCTGGGGTCGAAGTGAATCAAATGGCGGACCTTCTGTACGGGCTTAAAGTCCCAGCATCCTATGTGTGCCGCAGAGGGTTCGCCACATGGGATATTCTGCTGCCAAGTGAACAGGAAGCAGAAAAAGTGTCCAGGGCCGACCTGAGATTTAAAAATCTCATTCTCAGGCCGGAGTACTTGAGTAGGAGAAGGACTTTAGTCACCGTCCTTGGCGTCCCCTGCTATATTAGCTCAGAACAGCTTGGTGCTGTCCTAAGTCAGTATGGGGACGTCGAAGCTATAGTCCCGGTCCGTGGTCCCCGTAACCTTATGGTAGGGGACTACAAAATAAATATGAGAGTCGACCGGGACGGCTTCAATAATATCCCACCCCTACTCAAGTGCGACACCTGGACAATGAGTGTCATCGTCGAGGGTAGGAGGCCACATTGTTGGCATTGTGAGCAGAAGGGGCATATGGCGAAAGCCTGCCCGAAAAAATTTCCACCTAAAAAGACCCCTTCTGCTCAAGCCCCGGGAGTGAAAGCGGCGTCAGTGGCACCAGCAGCTCCTCCACCAACGACCGGAGGGGGCACTGCAACAACAACAACAACAACAACAACAAAAGACTGGAGCAAGGTGGTGAAAGGTGGAAAGACCATCCCCACCGAAGAACCAAGTTCCAGTCCGGAGCAGTCCCCCTCCAAAAAGGTGCAGCCCCCGGGTGAAAAAGGGGGGCGGCTACCCACAGTGTCGCGAAATCTAGATATTCCCACCGAGGAGCCGCAGCCTTCAACATCTGGATTGGCAGTGGCAACTAAGAGGAAGCAGACGGTCCCCTTGACAACATCAGACTCGGAAGGGGAGAAACAAGACGAAAACAAAATGGAAGATGACGCTGGGCCGGCTCCAGAGACAGAGAAAAAGGAATCTAGGGATTTGAAAAGAGCCACAAAAAAGGCTAAGAAAGATAAAGAGGCTGGACCCCAATCCCCTGCCCCAACGTCTGAAGAGATGACCGTCTCTTCTGCTCAGACTCCTGAATCCCAACCCCCTACCCCTAATACTGAGCAGAAATCCCCCTCCCCTGTTGATTCTACCCCAGCTAGCTCCCGCTCTCTGTCTCAAAACAAAAAGCCGGAGCCCAAAATTAGCAGCAGGTCTGCTTCTCGTTCCCCAGTAAGGAAGGAAAAAACCCGAAGGCTCCCCTTCTTGCCAGGGGACCATATCTGCGAAGCAGATTTTCACCTTGTCGCTGCCAATCTCAACTCGAGACAGTTAAAAATCGTGCGGCCGCTGCAGCTCCTCACTCAGACCCAGGGGCTAGATATCACCAAGCCCCAAAATTTTCCAGATGCCCCCTTGATCATCACTTTCATCCGAAAGACCAGGGAAGGCAGGACGAGAAGCCTTTGGAAAATGGTTGAGGCCGCCAAGGGGGCAATTCCGGGTCTGAAACTGGTGGATGATACCCATGACTCCCTCAAACAGCTGAGAAAAGATAGCGAAGGGAGGGTCCCTATGTACGTCCACCCTTGTTTTTATAGGGCCCTCAAACTCACCTTTCCATTGGATGTCGGGGGCATTACCCGAGACGGACGGGTTACGTCCGACTTACTGACGGGTAACATGGCTAATGCCTGCGGCATCCTCGTCCCGAAAGACTTCAGACCGGTGGTTGACACTGATTAGTGCAGATGGCCGCGAACTTAGTTTTAGGAAGCCTGAACACAAGGGGCATGAGGTCTTTAAGCAAAGCTAAACGCATACTGGGGGACCTCATGTCTTTTGACATAGATGTGGCTGCGTTACAGGAAACTCACTATGATTCGATCGACGATCACCGACTGCTGTCGAAGCATTTCGATGTTTTTTCAGCTTTCGGTGACCGTTGTGCTAGGGGAGTTTCCTTGTTAGTAAGACGCACCCTGTCCGCAAGTGTAAACGTTGTTCACGCGGATGCTGATGGCAGACTGGTCGTGGCCGATGTTGCCGTAAAAAGTGCCGCATTTCGAATCGTCGCGGTTTATGCGCCCAATATCGCTCGGGAGAGGGCTCTCTTTTTCCGGGGGTTGGAGGGGTTCCTCGGGGGTTCAAAGCGGTTAATTTTACTGGGGGATTGGAATGCCATCCTTGATCCCAAAATAGATAAGGTGGGTGGGCCTAGAGGGTCTGGTGGGTGTGAGACCAGCCTTTCTGATCTGATGACTGAATGTGATCTGGTCGATAGGTTTCGTGTCGATCACCCGGGGCGGGAGTGGTGGACGTGGCTTTCTAATAGGCCTTCCGTTTCAAGTACTTACTTGGATCGGTTGTTAGTGAGAAGAGGCAAAGTAGATTATATCTCTTGTCCCACGTTCCACTGGTTAGCCCATTCTGACCACAAATTACTTGTGGCCAGTATGGAAATAGAACCTAAAACCCATAAGTTAGCTGGGTACTGGAAGTTAAATACCTCCTTACTGGAGATACGTGACTTCCGGGACAGGCTAACACTTAATTTTCAAAAGGGATTAGTGGGGGCGGTAACCGGGAGTAAGTGGTGGGTTAACGCTAAATGTGACATTAGGAGCTTTTCTGTCAAATATAGCCAACGCCTCGCCTTAAATAAGGCTGAGACAGAAAAGCGTTTAGAAAATAAGCTGGCCCGGGCGGTGGAAGGGGGGGATTCCCTAGCCATAAACTTAGCTAAGGGGGACCTGAAACGTTCGGCTAACGAGCGGTATGAAGGTCAAGTAGTCAGGGCTAGGTTAGAAAGAGTGTCCAACGAAGCCGTGAATGTTGACGCTGCAGAGCGTAGAGCTCCACTATGTCGCAACTCGGACGGCTATATTCGTCAAATTCAAAGCCCGGAAGGACACACCCTTGTGTCGGCTCGGGAGATTTGTGAGGGGTTTCGGGAGCATTTCGCGGATCGCTTCACCCAACTGTCCAGACTCCGCGTCGAGGAGTTTGGCAACTATTTGGCCGGTTCGCCCCGCCTGGAGGCGGCTCGAGCGGCTAGTTGTGATGGGCGCATTACAGAATGTGAGGTCCTGACTGCGTTGAAGCAGGTCGGCTACGACAAATCTCCGGGACTTGATGGTTTGCCCTATGAATTGTTCTTGAGGCTGTCGCACATGTTCGTACCTATTCTGACGGATGTGTTCAACCACTGGTTTGCACAGGGTTCTATCCCTGGTCAAGTCACCAGGGGAGTGATCACATTGCTTAAGAAAAAGGGCGAGCATGTTGGGGGTTTAGATGACTATAGGCCCATAACTCTGTTAAATACAGATTTAAAGATTTTGGCCAAAGTTCTTGCAAATCGGTTGCAGGCTGTTATTGGTGAATTGATTGAACCTGATCAGAATTATGCTGTGAAGGAGAGATCGATTCAGAACAACTTGCATCTGATACGCACGATCTTAGAGGGGTTAGAAGACGACACCGAAGCCGCGCTGATCAATTTAGATCAGTCCAAAGCTTTTGATAGGGTTGACCATCGGTTCTTGGGATCTGTTTTAGAAACCGCCGGTTTTACACCGGACTTCCGCAGATGGATTTCCATGCTGTATCACAGCCCGACGGCAGTGGTGCAGGTAAACGGGATGCGATCGGAATCGTTTGCTGTTTCTCGGTCGGTACGTCAGGGGTGTCCGTTGTCTCCTCTCCTCTACGTTCTTGCGTTGGAACCCTTCCTGCGCAAGCTGAGGCAAGGGGAGGCTGGACCCGCCCTACGCGGTATCGCTCTACCTGGTGGTGCGCGAGCCAGGGTCTCCGCGTATGCCGATGATGTTACCGTGTTCGTCTCGTGCCGTCGAGACATCTCCACGGTAACTAAGGCACTCAAAAGGTATGAAGATGTTACAGGGGCCGTGGTCAACCTTAGCAAATCCAATGGCCTAAGGTTGGCTGCCTGGAGTGGCGCGGATGCGCTGCCGGGCCTTTTCAACTGGTCCGATGGCCCGGTTCGAATCCTCGGCGTGTGGTTCGGACCGGGTCTCCAGCTTGATAAGAATTGGTCGGAAGTACAGTCTAAGGTCGAAGCGTCTGTAAGGATTTGGCTTCGAAGGGGGCTTTCCCTTAAAGGTCGAGCTGAGGCGTGCGCCATGTACGTCTTTCCGCTTATCCTTTACCGATTGGCTGTACTACCTCTGCCTGCAGACCGCTTGGCGGCTTTAACGCGTACGCTTTTCTCGCTTTTGTGGAACAAGAGAAAGCCGCTAGTCTGTAGACAGGTCTGTACTCAACGTCCTGATGTTGGGGGCTTGGGAATGCCCGACTTGGCGAGCCATTTATATGCCGAGAGGTTAACATTCCTGAGTAGAACTTTGAAAGAGGAGTCCGCGTGGGGCCCTGCGGTTGAGAAGGCTTTTCCCAACCTCACCCCTGACCACTTGGCTGAATGCCGTCGTAGGCCAAGGGGTCAATCGCGGTTCTTCAACGAATGCCGAACTGCGCTCAGAGTGCTGCCGGGGTCCAGTGACCTCGCCCGGTCTAGGAAAACACTATATCGGGAGTTAGTGGTGGGGACCGCTTTGGATCCACTTGGGGAGCGACTTGGATTGTCGGAGGAGGAGGTTCGCTCTCAGTGGAATTGGGCGCCAGGCCGGAGTTATCTTAACAATACTGAGTTTTCTCTAACCTGGCGATTAGTTCGAAATGTAGTACCCCTTAATGGCATACGCTTCAGTATTGGTCTAAGTATGGACCCTTTTTGTCCACGTTGCGAGGATGATGAAATTGAAACGGCCAAGCACGCCTTTTTCAACTGCTCCAAGCTGCGTGAATACTGGACGTATGTCAACGAGGTGACGGCTCGCATCGTTCCCGAGCGGGTGACGTGCCTGGATTTAGAATCCGTTGTTTTCAACATGGACCCATTGTGGCCCAGGGAGAAACGAATGGTGTTACTTGCGATTTTAGCCGTAGCTAGACTCGTAGTGTGGTCTTCACGCTTAGACATAGGGAGCGGTGGGGTGCCGCCTTCTTATTATGATTTAATTTCGTATTTTAAGCATCAACTTAAAATCAAAATTAAATGTGATAGAAGGAGGTTACCCTTCTCGCTATTTAAAAGTAGGTGGATACACACCGCTAGTTTATGTGTGTTCATACGGAATAAAATTGAGTTCGTGTTCCCTGCCTAAGCATGGCACACGCCGACCTTAGGTATTTCTTTTTGACAAGTTTGTCTTAAATATCCAATTGTTGGATCAGTCCCTATAGCTAGTAGTACAAATGAGTCCTGTTTTCCCCATCTTTATTTTAGGTGTCAGAACTCCTCCAGGATGCCCGCTCCCCGATTTACTTTATCCCTGGCCTGCCCTAATGGTATTTATCCTGGAGGACACCGCACATCCCCCCCCCAAATAAACCCTACCCAATATTTATTTTGTCCCCCTAGGCAACGCCCACTCCCACTTAGGAGCTGACTCTCTTGCTTTCGGTTGTTCCGGAAGACAGTGAGCAGTTCATACCTTAGATAGGATGGGAGGGTCCTACTAACTTACCATAATTAGCATTTTATTTTGTTCTTTATTTTTACATCCATTTTATTTTTATTTATTTTTGGGGGATTTTTTAAGGCTTAGTTTTTGTTGTCCCACTCCCTATCACCATACTCTGTACATATTATTTTTGTAAATAAAAAATCATGAAACAACCTGGGGATATTTTAAGTAGTTTTAGTCCATAGAGTAAATGTGGTATTGTGGTGATTGAAGCTAGTTTTTTTTAGGGCATAGACCAGTGGACGACCCCCGACCCCCACTCCTCCCCCATACCCGTTTTTGGCCTTGTGCCACATCTGTTTTTATATGTACATATTTAAAGAGATAAATAAACAGAGCACACTCCTAAGACAAGCACAGTTTTCAAATTGACGTCGTTATTTTTTACCCCAGGATTTTTACTTTGCATTTTTACTTTGCATTTTTACGTTGGATTTTTTACTTTGGATTTTTACTTTGGATTTTTACTTTGGATTTTTACGTTGGATTTTTACTTGGGAGTGACACGCTATTTGGCCTCTTGTGCACCTTTTTTGACCGGGGACTCTCTCTCTGTCCCCTGGGCAAGCCCCTTTTGGGCACCATTGTTCTTCTCACCCCTTTTGGGTGATCACCCCTCTTGGGTTATTCGTACAGCCCCTTTTGGGCACTAACTGAGTTTATTTTCTTCTTGTTTTTAGGTTTGTTCTGAACCCAGGTACAACTTAAGCAGCTGGCCGGATTTGGTTGAACAGCTAGAGTAACATTTAGCAAACGTTCTTCCATCTCCAAATCGGCGGGTTAGCGCCGGGTTCAGATCTGGTTTTATTTTCGAAATTTTTTTTTTTTTTTTTTTTTTTTTTTTTTAACACCTAAAAAAAAAAAAGTAATATTACGCGTTTTGTTTTTATTCTGCCGTTGTGCAGGGCAAAACGGAAGAGGGGAGGACTGGACCGAGCTCCGGTGGAGGCTTAGTGCCTAGCTCGGGCTCTGGTTCCCAGATGCCTAAAAAACATCTGGGGGCCGGAGTAGGCCAAAACTTAACGTACGGGTTTTTTGACGACTTAGGCGGCATGCCCAGTACCTACGGCAGTGCTGTCCCCCGCACTGAAAGTAATTCGGTGTTTGCCGCATGCTACGGCAACTCTGCTAATGATTTCAACGCTGCTGACCCCGGCAGCGTAGGTTTTAGCTCAGCTGGGAGAGGTGATCTGGGTCGGTGGGAGAGACTCCCCATCACACCAGTTGGTCGACGGGCTTTAACCGTCAGCCCGCCTGCTCGCAGGAGGAAAAGTCTCCTGCCTGTAGGATTAAGGCCAGCCAGGTCGGTGGAGCTCCAACAGGAGGGAGCCACCGATCCAGATCAGCCGCCAGGGCCAAGCGACCGGGAGGCTGCTCAGATGCAAATGTCCGAAATAGACTATGAGCTGTTTGGACCTCTAGGAACCTACAGTGGCAGTAGTAGCCGCAGCAGCAGCAGCAACAGTATGAGGGCACCAAACAAAAGCCCTACGAAAAGCGGTACAAGAAAATCCAGACCGAGAACGAAGGGGGTCGCTGGACCAGAAATGAAATCTGGAGCAGTTGGTGCCGCCAGCAAAAGGGGAGGTGGGACCAAGTTGGCCACTCCAAAGGTGTCCAATCCTTTGGCATCTCCGAAAGAGTGGCCGTCCCTCCCTCCTACTCAAAGTTTGTCCAGCCAGGACAGGACCATCCCTCCCGGGCAGAAGACGCCGCCTGTATCACCACCATCACCTACAGTATCAGCATCTCCTGCCCTCTCAGCAACTCAAGACAAGTGGGGACCCCAGTCCCAGCTAAGCCCCGAAGAGTACCGTCGGTTGTTTGACGAAAAATACAAACAATTGACCGACGGTAACAACATCAAAGCAGCTCCAGGTGCGGTGGATCGACTAGCGAAAAGAATAGTATCGCTAGTCACCATCGACACCAAAACCAAGGGGTTGGCTGGGGTCGAAGTGAATCAAATGGCGGACCTTCTGTACGGGCTTAAAGTCCCAGCATCCTATGTGTGCCGCAGAGGGTTCGCCACATGGGATATTCTGCTGCCAAGTGAACAGGAAGCAGAAAAAGTGTCCAGGGCCGACCTGAGATTTAAAAATCTCATTCTCAGGCCGGAGTACTTGAGTAGGAGAAGGACTTTAGTCACCGTCCTTGGCGTCCCCTGCTATATTAGCTCAGAACAGCTTGGTGCTGTCCTAAGTCAGTATGGGGACGTCGAAGCTATAGTCCCGGTCCGTGGTCCCCGTAACCTTATGGTAGGGGACTACAAAATAAGTATGAGAGTCGACCGGGACGGCTTCAATAATATCCCACCCCTACTCAAGTGCGACACCTGGACAATGAGTGTCATCGTCGAGGGTAGGAGGCCACATTGTTGGCATTGTGAGCAGAAGGGGCATATGGCGAAAGCCTGCCCGAAAAAATTTCCACCTAAAAAGACCCCTTCTGCTCAAGCCCCGGGAGTGAAAGCGGCGTCAGTGGCACCAGCAGCTCCTCCACCAACGACCGGAGGGGGCACTGCAACAACAACAACAACAACAACAACAAAAGACTGGAGCAAGGTGGTGAAAGGTGGAAAGACCATCCCCACCGAAGAACCAAGTTCCAGTCCGGAGCAGTCCCCCTCCAAAAAGGTGCAGCCCCCGGGTGAAAAAGGGGGGCGGCTACCCACAGTGTCGCGAAATCTAGATATTCCCACCGAGGAGCCGCAGCCTTCAACATCTGGATTGGCAGTGGCAACTAAGAGGAAGCAGACGGTCCCCTTGACAACATCAGACTCGGAAGGGGAGAAACAAGACGAAAACAAAATGGAAGATGACGCTGGGCCGGCTCCAGAGACAGAGAAAAAGGAATCTAGGGATTTGAAAAGAGCCACAAAAAAGGCTAAGAAAGATAAAGAGGCTGGACCCCAATCCCCTGCCCCAACGTCTGAAGAGATGACCGTCTCTTCTGCTCAGACTCCTGAATCCCAACCCCCTACCCCTAATACTGAGCAGAAATCCCCCTCCCCTGTTGATTCTACCCCAGCTAGCTCCCGCTCTCTGTCTCAAAACAAAAAGCCGGAGCCCAAAATTAGCAGCAGGTCTGCTTCTCGTTCCCCAGTAAGGAAGGAAGAAACCCGAAGGCTCCCCTTCTTGCCAGGGGACCATATCTGCGAAGCAGATTTTCACCTTGTCGCTGCCAATCTCAACTCGAGACAGTTAAAAATCGTGCGGCCGCTGCAGCTCCTCACTCAGACCCAGGGGCTAGATATCACCAAGCCCCAAAATTTTCCAGATGCCCCCTTGATCATCACTTTCATCCGAAAGACCAGGGAAGGCAGGACGAGAAGCCTTTGGAAAATGGTTGAGGCCGCCAAGGGGGCAATTCCGGGTCTGAAACTGGTGGATGATACCCATGACTCCCTCAAACAGCTGAGAAAAGATAGCGAAGGGAGGGTCCCTATGTACGTCCACCCTTGTTTTTATAGGGCCCTCAAACTCACCTTTCCATTGGATGTCGGGGGCATTACCCGAGACGGACGGGTTACGTCCGACTTACTGACGGGTAACATGGCTAATGCCTGCGGCATCCTCGTCCCGAAAGACTTCAGACCGGTGGTTGACACTGATTAGTGCAGATGGCCGCGAACTTAGTTTTAGGAAGCCTGAACACAAGGGGCATGAGGTCTTTAAGCAAAGCTAAACGCATACTGGGGGACCTCATGTCTTTTGACATAGATGTGGCTGCGTTACAGGAAACTCACTATGATTCGATCGACGATCACCGACTGCTGTCGAAGCATTTCGATGTTTTTTCAGCTTTCGGTGACCGTTGTGCTAGGGGAGTTTCCTTGTTAGTAAGACGCACCCTGTCCGCAAGTGTAAACGTTGTTCACGCGGATGCTGATGGCAGACTGGTCGTGGCCGATGTTGCCGTAAAAAGTGCCGCATTTCGAATCGTCGCGGTTTATGCGCCCAATATCGCTCGGGAGAGGGCTCTCTTTTTCCGGGGGTTGGAGGGGTTCCTCGGGGGTTCAAAGCGGTTAATTTTACTGGGGGATTGGAATGCCATCCTTGATCCCAAAATAGATAAGGTGGGTGGGCCTAGAGGGTCTGGTGGGTGTGAGACCAGCCTTTCTGATCTGATGACTGAATGTGATCTGGTCGATAGGTTTCGTGTCGATCACCCGGGGCGGGAGTGGTGGACGTGGCTTTCTAATAGGCCTTCCGTTTCAAGTACTTACTTGGATCGGTTGTTAGTGAGAAGAGGCAAAGTAGATTATATCTCTTGTCCCACGTTCCACTGGTTAGCCCATTCTGACCACAAATTACTTGTGGCCAGTATGGAAATAGAACCTAAAACCCATAAGTTAGCTGGGTACTGGAAGTTAAATACCTCCTTACTGGAGATACGTGACTTCCGGGACAGGCTAACACTTAATTTTCAAAAGGGATTAGTGGGGGCGGTAACCGGGAGTAAGTGGTGGGTTAACGCTAAATGTGACATTAGGAGCTTTTCTGTCAAATATAGCCAACGCCTCGCCTTAAATAAGGCTGAGACAGAAAAGCGTTTAGAAAATAAGCTGGCCCGGGCGGTGGAAGGGGGGGATTCCCTAGCCATAAACTTAGCTAAGGGGGACCTGAAACGTTCGGCTAACGAGCGGTATGAAGGTCAAGTAGTCAGGGCTAGGTTAGAAAGAGTGTCCAACGAAGCCGTGAATGTTGACGCTGCAGAGCGTAGAGCTCCACTATGTCGCAACTCGGACGGCTATATTCGTCAAATTCAAAGCCCGGAAGGACACACCCTTGTGTCGGCTCGGGAGATTTGTGAGGGGTTTCGGGAGCATTTCGCGGATCGCTTCACCCAACTGTCCAGACTCCGCGTCGAGGAGTTTGGCAACTATTTGGCCGGTTCGCCCCGCCTGGAGGCGGCTCGAGCGGCTAGTTGTGATGGGCGCATTACAGAATGTGAGGTCCTGACTGCGTTGAAGCAGGTCGGCTACGACAAATCTCCGGGACTTGATGGTTTGCCCTATGAATTGTTCTTGAGGCTGTCGCACATGTTCGTACCTATTCTGACGGATGTGTTCAACCACTGGTTTGCACAGGGTTCTATCCCTGGTCAAGTCACCAGGGGAGTGATCACATTGCTTAAGAAAAAGGGCGAGCATGTTGGGGGTTTAGATGACTATAGGCCCATAACTCTGTTAAATACAGATTTAAAGATTTTGGCCAAAGTTCTTGCAAATCGGTTGCAGGCTGTTATTGGTGAATTGATTGAACCTGATCAGAATTATGCTGTGAAGGGGAGATCGATTCAGAACAACTTGCATCTGATACGCACGATCTTAGAGGGGTTAGAAGACGACACCGAAGCCGCGCTGATCAATTTAGATCAGTCCAAAGCTTTTGATAGGGTTGACCATCGGTTCTTGGGATCTGTTTTAGAAACCGCCGGTTTTACACCGGACTTCCGCAGATGGATTTCCATGCTGTATCACAGCCCGACGGCAGTGGTGCAGGTAAACGGGATGCGATCGGAATCGTTTGCTGTTTCTCGGTCGGTACGTCAGGGGTGTCCGTTGTCTCCTCTCCTCTACGTTCTTGCGTTGGAACCCTTCCTGCGCAAGCTGAGGCAAGGGGAGGCTGGACCCGCCCTACGCGGTATCGCTCTACCTGGTGGTGCGCGAGCCAGGGTCTCCGCGTATGCCGATGATGTTACCGTGTTCGTCTCGTGCAGTCGAGACATCTCCACGGTAACTAAGGCACTCAAAAGGTATGAAGATGTTACAGGGGCCGTGGTCAACCTTAGCAAATCCAATGGCCTAAGGTTGGCTGCCTGGAGTGGCGCGGATGCGCTGCCGGGCCTTTTCAACTGGTCCGATGGCCCGGTTCGAATCCTCGGCGTGTGGTTCGGACCGGGTCTCCAGCTTGATAAGAATTGGTCGGAAGTACAGTCTAAGGTCGAAGCGTCTGTAAGGATTTGGCTTCGAAGGGGGCTTTCCCTTAAAGGTCGAGCTGAGGCGTGCGCCATGTACGTCTTTCCGCTTATCCTTTACCGATTGGCTGTACTACCTCTGCCTGCAGACCGCTTGGCGGCTTTAACGCGTACGCTTTTCTCGCTTTTGTGGAACAAGAGAAAGCCGCTAGTCTGTAGACAGGTCTGTACTCAACGTCCTGATGTTGGGGGCTTGGGAATGCCCGACTTGGCGAGCCATTTATATGCCGAGAGGTTAACATTCCTGAGTAGAACTTTGACAGAGGAGTCCGCGTGGGGCCCTGCGGTTGGGAAGACTTTTCCCAACCTCACCCCTGACCACTTGGCTGAATGCCGTCGTAGGCCAAGGGGTCAATCGCGGTTCTTCAACGAATGCCGAACTGCGCTCAGAGTGCTGCCGGGGTCCAGTGACCTCGCCCGGTCTAGGAAAACACTATATCGGGAGTTAGTGGTGGGGACCGCTTTGGATCCACTTGGGGAGCGACTTGGATTGTCGGAGGAGGAGGTTCGCTCTCAGTGGAATTGGGCGCCAGGCCGGAGTCATCTTAACAATACTGAGTTTTCTCTAACCTGGCGATTAGTTCGAAATGTAGTACCCCTTAATGGCATACGCTTCAGTATTGGTCTAAGTATGGACCCTTTTTGTCCACGTTGCGAGGATGATGAAATTGAAACGGCCAAGCACGCCTTTTTCAACTGCTCCAAGCTGCGTGAATACTGGACGTATGTCAACGAGGTGACGGCTCGCATCGTTCCCGAGCGGGTGACGTGCCTGGATTTAGAATCCGTTGTTTTCAACATGGACCCATTGTGGCCCAGGGAGAAACGAATGGTGTTACTTGCGATTTTAGCCGTAGCTAGACTCGTAGTGTGGTCTTCACGCTTAGACATAGGGAGCGGTGGGGTGCCGCCTTCTTATTATGATTTAATTTCGTATTTTAAGCATCAACTTAAAATCAAAATTAAATGTGATAGAAGGAGGTTACCCTTCTCGCTATTTAAAAGTAGGTGGATACACACCGCTAGTTTATGTGTGTTCATACGGAATAGAATTGAGTTCGTGTTCCCTGCCTAAGCATGGCACACGCCGACCTTAGGTATTTCTTTTTGACAAGTTTGTCATAAATATCCAATTGTTGGATCAGTCCCTATAGCTAGTAGTACAAATGAGTCCTGTTTTCCCCATCTTTATTTTAGGTGTCAGAACTCCTCCAGGATGCCCGCTCCCCGATTTACTTTATCCCTGGCCTGCCCTAATGGTATTTATCCTGGAGGACACCGCACATCCCCCCCCCCCAAATAAACCCTACCCAATATTTATTTTGTCCCCCTAGGCAACGCCCACTCCCACTTAGGAGCTGACTCTCTTGCTTTCGGTTGTTCCGGAAGACAGTGAGCAGTTCATACCTTAGATAGGATGGGAGGGTCCTACTAACTTACCATAATTAGCATTTTATTTTGTTCTTTATTTTTACATCCATTTTATTTTTATTTATTTTTGGGGGATTTTTTAAGGCTTAGTTTTTGTTGTCCCACTCCCTATCACCATACTCTGTACATATTATTTTTGTAAATAAAAAATCATGAAACAACCTGGGGATATTTTAAGTAGATTAAGTCCATAGAGTAAATGTGGTATTGTGGTGATTGAAGCTAGTTTTTTAGGGCATAGACCAGTGGACGACCCCCGACCCCCACTCCTCCCCCATACCCGTTTTTGGCCTTGTGCCACATCTGTTTTTATATGTAAATATTTAAAGAGATAAATAAACAGAGCACACTCCTAAGACAAGCACAGTTTTCAAATTGACGTCGTTATTTTTTACCCCAGGATTTTTACTTTGCATTTTTACTTTGCATTTTTACGTTGGATTTTTTACTTTGGATTTTTACTTTGGATTTTTACTTTGGATTTTTACGTTGGATTTTTACTTGGGAGTGACACGCTATTTGGCCTCTTGTGCACCTTTTTTGACCGGGGACTCTCTCTCTGTCCCCTGGGCAAGCCCCTTTTGGGCACCATTGTTCTTCTCACCCCTTTTGGGTGATCACCCCTCTTGGGTGATTCGTATAGCCCCTTTTGGGCACTAACTGAGTTTATTTTCTTCTTGTTTTTAGGTTTGTTCTGAACCCAGGTACAACTTAAGCAGCTGGCCGGATTTGGTTGAACAGCTAGAGTCACATTTAGCAAACGTTCTTCCATCTCCAAATCGGCGGGTTAGCGCCGGGTTCAGATCTGGTTTTATTTTCGAAATTTTTTTTTTTTTTTTTTTTTTTTTTTTTTTTCACACCTAAAAAAAAAAAAAATAATACTACGCGTTTTGTTTTTATTCTGCCGTTGTGCAGGGCAAAACGGAAGAGGGGAGGACTGGACCGAGCTCCGGTGGAGGCTTAGTGCCTAGCTCGGGCTCTGGTTCCCAGATGCCTAAAAAACATCTGGGGGCCGGAGTAGGCCAAGACTTAACGTACGGGTTTTTTGACGACTTAGGCGGCATGCCCAGTACCTACGGCAGTGCTGTCCCCCGCACTGAAAGTAATTCAGAGTTTGCCGCATGCTACGGCAACTCTGCTTGTGATTTCAACGCTGCTGACCCCGGCAGCGTAGGTTTTAGCTCCGCTGGGAGAGGTGATCTGGGTCGGTGGGAGAGACTCCCCATCACACCAGTTGGTCGACGGGCTTTAACCGTCAGCCCGCCTGCTCGCAGGAGGAAAAGTCTCCTGCCTGTAGGATTAAGGCCAGCCAGGTCGGTGGAGCTCCAACAGGAAGGAGCCACCGATCCAGATCGGCCGCCAGGGCCAAGCGACCGGGAGGCTGCTCAGATGGAAATGTCTGAAATGGACTACGAGCTGTTTGGACCTCTAGGAACCTACAGTGGCAGTAGTAGCCGCAGCAGCAGCAGCAACAGTGTGAGGGCACCAAACAAAAGCCCTACGAAAACCGGTACAAGAAAATCCAGACCGAGAACGAAGGGGGTCGCTGGACCAGAAATGAAATCTGGAGCAGTTGGTGCCGCCAGCAAAAGGGGAGGTGGGACCAAGTTGGCCACTCCAAAGGTGTCCAATCCTTTGGCATCTCCGAAAGAGTGGCCGTCCCTCCCTCCTACTCAAAGTTTGTCCAGCCAGGACAGGACCATCCCTCCCGGGCAGAAGACGCCGCCTGTATCACCACCATCACCTACAGTATCAGCATCTCCTGCCCTCTCAGCAACTCAAGACAAGTGGGGACCCCAGTCCCAGCTAAGCCCCGAAGAGTACCGTCGGTTGTTTGACGAAAAATACAAACAATTGACCGACGGTAACAACATCAAAGCAGCTCCAGGTGCGGTGGATCGACTAGCGAAAAGAATAGTATCGCTAGTCACCATCGACACCAAAACCAAGGGGTTGGCTGGGGTCGAAGTGAATCAAATGGCGGACCTTCTGTACGGGCTTAAAGTCCCAGCATCCTATGTGTGCCGCAGAGGGTTCGCCACATGGGATATTCTGCTGCCAAGTGAACAGGAAGCAGAAAAAGTGTCCAGGGCCGACCTGAGATTTAAAAATCTCATTCTCAGGCCGGAGTACTTGAGTAGGAGAAGGACTTTAGTCACCGTCCTTGGCGTCCCCTGCTATATCAGCTCAGAACAGCTTGGTGCTGTCCTGAGTCAGTATGGGGACGTCGAAGCTATAGTCCCGGTCCGTGGTCCCCGTAACCTTATGGTAGGGGACTACAAAATAAATATGAGAGTCGACCGGGACGGCTTCAATAATATCCCACCCCTACTCAAGTGCGACACCTGGACAATGAGTGTCATCGTCGAGGGTAGGAGGCCACATTGTTGGCATTGTGAGCAGAAGGGGCATATGGCGAAAGCCTGCCCGAAAAAATTTCCACCTAAAAAGACCCCTTCTGCTCAAGGCCCGGGAGTGAAAGCGGCGTCAGTGGCACCAGCAGCTCCTCCACCAACGACCGGAGGGGGCACTGCAACAACAACAACAACAACAACAAAAGACTGGAGCAAGGTGGTGAAAGGTGGAAAGACCATCCCCACCGAAGAACCAAGTTCCAGTCCGGAGCAGTCCCCCTCCAAAAAGGTGCAGCCCCCGGGTGAAAAAGGGGGGCGGCTACCCACAGTGTCGCGAAATCTAGATATTCCCACCGAGGAGCCGCAGCCTTCAACATCTGGATTGGCAGTGGCAACTAAGAGGAAGCAGACGGTCCCCTTGACAACATCAGACTCGGAAGGGGAGAAACACGACGAAAACAAAATGGAAGATGACGCTGGGCCGGCTCCAGAGACAGAGAAAAAGGAATCTCGGGATTTGAAAAGAGCCACAAAAAAGGCTAAGAAAGATAAAGAGGCTGGACCCCAATCCCCTGCCCCAACGTCTGAAGAGATGACCGTCTCTTCTGCTCAGACTCCTGAATCCCAACCCCCTACCCCTAATACTGAGCAGAAATCCCCCTCCCCTGTTGATTCTACCCCAGCTAGCTCCCGCTCTCTGTCTCAAAACAAAAAGCCGGAGCCCAAAATTAGCAGCAGGTCTGCTTCTCGTTCCCCAGTAAGGAAGGAAAAAACCCGAAGGCTCCCCTTCTTGCCAGGGGACCATATCTGCGAAGCAGATTTTCACCTTGTCGCTGCCAATCTCAACTCGAAACAGTTAAAAATCGTGCGGCCGCTGCAGCTCCTCACTCAGACCCAGGGGCTAGATATCACCAAGCCCCAAAATTTTCCAGATGCCCCCTTGATCATCACTTTCATCCGAAAGACCAGGGAAGGCAGGACGAGAAGCCTTTGGAAAATGGTTGAGGCCGCCAAGGGGGCAATTCCGGGTCTGAAACTGGTGGATGATACCCATGACTCCCTCAAACAGCTGAGAAAAGATAGCGAAGGGAGGGTCCCTATGTACGTCCACCCTTGTTTTTATAGGGCCCTCAAACTCACCTTTCCATTGGATGTCGGGGGCATTACCCGAGACGGACGGGTTACGTCCGACTTACTAACGGGTAATATGGCTAATGCCTGCGGCATCCTCGTCCCGAAAGACTTCAGACCGGTGGTTGACACTGATTAGTGCAGATGGCCGCGAACTTAGTTTTAGGAAGCCTGAACACAAGGGGCATGAGGTCTTTAAGCAAAGCTAAACGCATACTGGGGGACCTCATGTCTTTTGACATAGATGTGGCTGCGTTACAGGAAACTCACTATGATTCGATCGACGATCACCGACTGCTGTCGAAGCATTTCGATGTTTTTTCAGCTTTCGGTGACCGTTGTGCTAGGGGAGTTTCCTTGTTAGTAAGACGCACCCTGTCCGCAAGTGTAAACGTTGTTCACGCGGATGCTGATGGCAGACTGGTCGTGGCCGATGTTGCCGTAAAAAGTGCTGCATTTCGAATCGTCGCGGTTTATGCGCCCAATATCGCTCGGGAGAGGGCTCTCTTTTTCCGGGGGTTGGAGGGGTTCCTCGGGGGTTCAAAGCGGTTAATTTTACTGGGGGATTGGAATGCCATCCTTGATCCCAAAATAGATAAGGTCGGTGGGCCTAGAGGGTCTGGTGGGTGTGAGACCAGCCTTTCTGATCTGATGACTGAATGTGATCTGGTCGATAGGTTTCGTGTCGATCACCCGGGGCGGGAGTGGTGGACGTGGCTTTCTAATAGGCCTTCCGTTTCAAGTACTTACTTGGATCGGTTGTTAGTGAGAAGAGGCAAAGTAGATTATATCTCTTGTCCCACGTTCCACTGGTTAGCCCATTCTGACCACAAATTACTTGTGGCCAGTATGGAAATAGAACCTAAAACCCATAAGTTAGCTGGGTACTGGAAGTTAAATACCTCCTTACTGGAGATACGTGACTTCCGGGACAGGCTAACACTTAATTTTCAAAAGGGATTAGTGGGGGCGGTAACCGGGAGTAAGTGGTGGGTTAACGCCAAATGTGACATTAGGAGCTTTTCTGTCAAATATAGCCAACGCCTCGCCTTAAATAAGGCTGAGACAGAAAAGCGTTTAGAAAATAAGCTGGCCCGGGCGGTGGAAGGGGGGGATTCCCTAGCCATAAACTTAGCTAAGGGGGACCTGAAACGTTCGGCTAACGAGCGGTATGAAGGTCAAGTATTCAGGGCTAGGTTAGAAAGAGTGTCCAACGAAGCCGTGAATGTTGACGCTGCAGAGCGTAGAGCTCCACTATGTCGCAACTCGGACGGCTATATTCGTCAAATTCAAAGCCCGGAAGGACACACCCTTGTGTCGGCTCGGGAGATTTGTGAGGGGTTTCGGGAGCATTTCGCGGATCGCTTCACCCAACTGTCCAGACTCCGCGTCGAGGAGTTTGGCAACTATTTGGCCGGTTCGCCCCGCCTGGAGGCGGCTCGAGCGGCTAGTTGTGATGGGCGCATTACAGAATGTGAGGTCCTGACTGCGTTGAAGCAGGTCGGCTACGACAAATCTCCGGGACTTGATGGTTTGCCCTATGAATTGTTCTTGAGGCTGTCGCACATGTTCGTACCTATTCTGACGGATGTGTTCAACCACTGGTTTGCACAGGGTTCTATCCCTGGTCAAGTCACCAGGGGAGTGATCACATTGCTTAAGAAAAAGGGCGAGCATGTTGGGGGTTTAGATGACTATAGGCCCATAACTCTGTTAAATACAGATTTAAAGATTTTGGCCAAAGTTCTTGCAAATCGGTTGCAGGCTGTTATTGGTGAATTGATTGAACCTGATCAGAATTATGCTGTGAAGGGGAGATCGATTCAGAACAACTTGCATCTGATACGCACGATCTTAGAGGGGTTAGAAGACGACACCGAAGCCGCGCTGATCAATTTAGATCAGTCCAAAGCTTTTGATAGGGTTGACCATCGGTTCTTGGGATCTGTTTTAGAAACCGCCGGTTTTACACCGGACTTCCGCAGATGGATTTCCATGCTGTATCACAGCCCGACGGCAGTGGTGCAGGTAAACGGGATGCGATCGGAATCGTTTGCTGTTTCTCGGTCGGTACGTCAGGGGTGTCCGTTGTCTCCTCTCCTCTACGTTCTTGCGTTGGAACCCTTCCTGCGCAAGCTGAGGCAAGGGGAGGCTGGACCCGCCCTACGCGGTATCGCTCTACCTGGTGGTGCGCGAGCCAGGGTCTCCGCGTATGCCGATGATGTTACCGTGTTCGTCTCGTGCCGTCGAGACATCTCCACGGTAACTAAGGCACTCAAAAGGTATGAAGATGTTACAGGGGCCGTGGTCAACCTTAGCAAATCCAATGGCCTAAGGTTGGCTGCCTGGAGTGGCGCGGATGCGCTGCCGGGCCTTTTCAACTGGTCCGATGGCCCGGTTCGAATCCTCGGCGTGTGGTTCGGACCGGGTCTCCAGCTTGATAAGAATTGGTCGGAAGTACAGTCTAAGGTCGAAGCGTCTGTAAGGATTTGGCTTCGAAGGGGGCTTTCCCTTAAAGGTCGAGCTGAGGCGTGCGCCATGTACGTCTTTCCGCTTATCCTTTACCGATTGGCTGTACTACCTCTGCCTGCGGATCGCTTGGCGGCTTTAACGCGTACGCTTTTCTCGCTTTTGTGGAACAAGAGAAAGCCGCTAGTCTGTAGACAGGTCTGTACTCAACGTCCTGATGTTGGGGGCTTGGGAATGCCCGACTTGGCGAGCCATTTATATGCCGAGAGGTTAACATTCCTGAGTAGAACTTTGACAGAGGAGTCCGCGTGGGGCCCTGCGGTTGAGAAGGCTTTTCCCAACCTCACCCCTGACCACTTGGCTGAATGCCGTCGTAGGCCAAGGGGTCAATCGCGGTTCTTCAACGAATGCCGAACTGCGCTCAGAGTGCTGCCGGGGTCCAGTGACCTCGCCCGGTCTAGGAAAACACTATATCGGGAGTTAGTGGTGGGGACCGCTTTGGATCCACTTGTGGGGCGACTTGGATTGTCGGAGGAGGAGGTTCGCTCTCAGTGGAATTGGGCGCCAGGCCGGAGTTATCTTAACAATACTGAGTTTTCTCTAACCTGGCGATTAGTTCGAAATGTAGTACCCCTTAATGGCATACGCTTCAGTATTGGTCTAAGTATGGACCCTTTTTGTCCACGTTGCGAGGATGATGAAATTGAAACGGCCAAGCACGCCTTTTTCAACTGCTCCAAGCTGCGTGAATACTGGACGTATGTCAACGAGGTGACGGCTCGCATCGTTCCCGAGCGGGTGACGTGCCTGGATTTAGAATCCGTTGTTTTCAACATGGACCCATTGTGGCCCAGGGAGAAACGAATGGTGTTACTTGCGATTTTAGCCGTAGCTAGACTCGTAGTGTGGTCTTCACGCTTAGACATAGGGAGCGGTGGGGTGCCGCCTTCTTATTATGATTTAATTTCGTATTTTAAGCATCAACTTAAAATCAAAATTAAATGTGATAGAAGGAGGTTACCCTTCTCGCTATTTAAAAGTAGGTGGATACACACCGCTAGTTTATGTGTGTTCATACGGAATAGAATTGAGTTCGTGTTCCCTGCCTAAGCATGGCACACGCCGACCTTAGGTATTTCTTTTTGACAAGTTTGTCATAAATATCCAATTGTTGGATCAGTCCCTATAGCTAGTAGTACAAATGAGTCCTGTTTTCCCCATCTTTATTTTAGGTGTCAGAACTCCTCCAGGATGCCCGCTCCCCGATTTACTTTATCCCTGGCCTGCCCTAATGGTATTTATCCTGGAGGACACCGCACCCCCCCCCCAAATAAACCCTACCCAATATTTATTTTGTCCCCCTAGGAAACGCCCACTCCCACTTAGGAGCTGACTCTCTTGCTTTCGGTTGTTCCGGAAGACAGTGAGCTGTTCATACCTTAGATAGGATGGGAGGGTCCTACTAACTTACCATAATTAGCATTTTATTTTGTTCTTTATTTTTACATCCATTTTATTTTTATTTATTTTTGGGGGATTTTTTAAGGCTTAGTTTTTGTTGTCCCACTCCCTATCACCATACTCTGTACATATTATTTGTGTAAATAAAAAATCATGAAACAACCTGGGGATATTTTAAGTAGATTAAGTCCATAGAGTAAATGTGGTATTGTGGTGATTGAAGCTAGTTTTTTAGGGCATAGACCAGTGGACGACCCCCGACCCCCACTCCTCCCCCATACCCGTTTTTGGCCTTGTGCCACATCTGTTTTTATATGTAAATATTTAAAGAGATAAATAAACAGAGCACACTCCTAAGACAAGCACAGTTTTCAAATTGACGTCGTTATTTTTTACCCCAGGATTTTTACTTTGGATTTTTACTTTGGATTTTTACTTTGAAGTTTTACTTTGAAGTTTTACTTTGGATTTTTACTTTGGATTTTTACGTTGGATTTTTACTTTGAAGTTTTACTTTGGAT
Organism: Sepiola atlantica; assembly: GCA_963556195.1. NCBI lineage: Eukaryota > Metazoa > Mollusca > Cephalopoda > Sepiida > Sepiolidae > Sepiola > Sepiola atlantica. Next base: position 34,520,501 of record OY744553.1, read on the forward strand.
TTTTACTTGGGAGTGACACGCTACTTGGCCTCTTGTGCACCTTTTTTGACCGGGGACTCTCTCTCTGTCCCCTGGGCAAGCCCCTTTTGGGCACCATTGTTCTTCTCACCCCTTTTGGGTGATCACCCCTCTTGGGTGATTCGTATAGCCCCTTTTGGGCACTAACTGAGTTTATTTTCTTCTTGTTTTTAGGTTTGTTCTGAACCCAGGTACAACTTAAGCAGCTGGCCGGATTTGGTTGAACAGCTAGAGTCACATTTAGCAAACGTTCTTCCATCTCCAAATCGGCGGGTTAGCGCCGGGTTCAGATCTGGTTTTATTTATTTTCGATAATTTTTTTTTTTTTTTTTTTTTTTTCACACCTAAAAAAAAAAAAAGTAATACTACGCGTTTTGTTTTTATTCTGCCGTTGTGCAGGGCAAAACGGAAGAGGGGAGGACTGGACCGAGCTCCGGTGGAGGCTTAGTGCCTAGCTCGGGCTCTGGTTCCCAGATGCCTAAAAAACATCTGGGGGCCGGAGTAGGCCAAAACTTAACGTACGGGTTTTTTGACGACTTAGGCGACATGCCCAGTACCTACGGCAGTGCTGTCCCCCGCACTGAAAGTAATTCGGAGTTTGCCGCATGCTACGGCAACTCGGCTAATGATTTCAACGCTGCTGACCCCGGCAGCGTAGGTTTTAGCTCAGCTGGGAGAGGTGATCTGGGTCGGTGGGAGAGACTCCCCATCACACCAGTTGGTCGACGGGCTTTAACCGTCAGCCCGCCTGCTCGCAGGAGGAAAAGTCTCCTGCCTGTAGGATTGAGGCCAGCCAGGTCGGTGGAGCTCCAACAGGAAGGAGCCACCGATCCAGATCAGCCGCCAGGGCCAAGCGACCGGGAGGCTGCTCAGATGGAAATGTCTGAAATAGACTATGAGCTGTTTGGACCTCTAGGAACCTACAGTGGCAGTAGTAGCCGCAGCAGCAGCAGCAACAGTATGAGGGCACCAAACAAAAGCCCTACGAAAAGCGGTACAAGAAAATCCAGACCGAGAACGAAGGGGGTCGCTGGACCAGAAATGAAATCTGGAGCAGTTGGTGCCGCCAGCAAAAGGGGAGGTGGGACCAAGTTGGCCACTCCAAAGGTGTCCAATCCTTTGGCATCTCCGAAAGAGTGGCCGTCCCTCCCTCCTACTCAAAGTTTGTCCAGCCAGGACAGGACCATCCCTCCCGGGCAGAAGACGCCGCCTGTATCACCACCATCACCTACAGTATCAGCATCTCCTGCCCTCTCAGCAACTCAAGACAAGTGGGGACCCCAGTCCCAGCTAAGCCCCGAAGAGTACCGTCGGTTGTTTGACGAAAAATACAAACAATTGACCGACGGTAACAACATCAAAGCAGCTCCAGGTGCGGTGGATCGACTAGCGAAAAGAATAGTATCGCTAGTCACCATCGACACCAAAACCAAGGGGTTGGCTGGGGTCGAAGTGAATCAAATGGCGGACCTTCTGTACGGGCTTAAAGTCCCAGCATCCTATGTGTGCCGCAGAGGGTTCGCCACTTGGGATATTCTGCTGCCAAGTGAACAGGAAGCAGAAAAAGTGTCCAGGGCCGACCTGAGATTTAAAAATCTCATTCTCAGGCCGGAGTACTTGAGTAGGAGAAGGACTTTAGTCACCGTCCTTGGCGTCCCCTGCTATATTAGCTCAGAACAGCTTGGTGCTGTCCTAAGTCAGTATGGGGACGTCGAAGCTATAGTCCCGGTCCGTGGTCCCCGTAACCTTATGGTAGTGGACTACAAAATAAATATGAGAGTCGACCGGGACGGCTTCAATAATATCCCACCCCTACTCAAGTGCGACACCTGGACAATGAGTGTCATCGTCGAGGGTAGGAGGCCACATTGTTGGCATTGTGAGCAGAAGGGGCATATGGCGAAAGCCTGCCCGAAAAAATTTCCACCTAAAAAGACCCCTTCTGCTCAAGGCCCGGGAGTGAAAGCGGCGTCAGTGGCACCAGCAGCTCCTCCACCAACGACCGGAGGGGGCACTGCAACAACAACAACAACAAAAGACTGGAGCAAGGTGGTGAAAGGTGGAAAGACCATCCCCACCGAAGAACCAAGTTCCAGTCCGGAGCAGTCCCCCTCCAAAAAGGTGCAGCCCCCGGGTGAAAAAGGGGGGCGGCTACCCACAGTGTCGCGAAATCTAGATATTCCCACCGAGGAGCCGCAGCCTTCAACATCTGGATTGGCAGTGGCAACTAAGAGGAAGCAGACGGTCCCCTTGACAACATCAGACTCGGAAGGGGAGAAACAAGACGAAAACAAAATGGAAGATGACGCTGGGCCGGCTCCAGAGACAGAGAAAAAGGAATCTCGGGATTTGAAAAGAGCCACAAAAAAGGCTAAGAAAGATAAAGAGGCTGGACCCCAATCCCCTGCCCCAACGTCTGAAGAGATGACCGTCTCTTCTGCTCAGACTCCTGAATCCCAACCTCCTACCCCTAATACTGAGCAGAAATCCCCCTCCCCTGTTGATTCTACCCCAGCTAGCTCCCGCTCTCTGTCTCAAAACAAAAAGCCGGAGCCCAAAATTAGCAGCAGGTCTGCTTCTCATTCCCCAGTAAGGAAGGAAAAAACCCGAAGGCTCCCCTTCCTGCCAGGGGACCATATCTGCGAAGCAGATTTTCACCTTGTCGCTGCCAATCTCAACTCGAGACAGTCAAAAATCGTGCGGCCGCTGCAGCTCCTCACTCAGACCCAGGGGCTAGATATCACCAAGCCCCAAAATTTTCCAGATGCCCCCTTGATCATCACTTTCATCCGAAAGACCAGGGAAGGCAGGACGAGAAGCCTTTGGAAAATGGTTGAGGCCGCCAAGGGGGCAATTCCGGGTCTGAAACTGGTGGATGATACCCATGACTCCCTCAAACAGCTGAGAAAAGATAGCGAAGGGAGGGTCCCTATGTACGTCCACCCTTGTTTTTATAGGGCCCTAAAACTCACCTTTCCATTGGATGTCGGGGGCATTACCCGAGACGGACGGGTTACGTCCGACTTACTAACGGGTAATATGGCTAATGCCTGCGGCATCCTCGTCCCGAAAGACTTCAGACCGGTGGTTGACACTGATTAGTGCAGATGGCCGCGAACTTAGTTTTAGGAAGCCTGAACACAAGGGGCATGAGGTCTTTAAGCAAAGCTAAACGCATACTGGGGGACCTCATGTCTTTTGACATAGATGTGGCTGCGTTACAGGAAACTCACTATGATTCGATCGACGATCACCGACTGCTGTCGAAGCATTTCGATGTTTTTTCAGCTTTCGGTGACCGTTGTGCTAGGGGAGTTTCCTTGTTAGTAAGACGCACCCTGTCCGCAAGTCTAAACGTTGTTCACGCGGATGCTGATGGCAGACTGGTCGTGGCCGATGTTGCCGTAAAAAGTGCTGCATTTCGAATCGTCGCGGTTTATGCGCCCAATATCGCTCGGGAGAGGGCTCTCTTTTTCCGGGGGTTGGAGGGGTTCCTCGGGGGTTCAAAGCGGTTAATTTTACTGGGGGATTGGAATGCCATCCTTGATCCCAAAATAGATAAGGTCGGTGGGCCTAGAGGGTCTGGTGGGTGTGAGACCAGCCTTTCTGATCTGATGACTGAATGTGATCTGGTCGATAGGTTTCGTGTCGATCACCCGGGGCGGGAGTGGTGGACGTGGCTTTCTAATAGGCCTTCCGTTTCAAGTACTTACTTGGATCGGTTGTTAGTGAGAAGAGGCAAAGTAGATTATATCTCTTGTCCCACGTTCCACTGGTTAGCCCATTCTGACCACAAATTACTTGTGGCCAGTATGGAAATAGAACCTAAAACCCATAAGTTAGCTGGGTACTGGAAGTTAAATACCTCCTTACTGGAGATACGTGACTTCCGGGACAGGCTAACACTTAATTTTCAAAAGGGATTAGTGGGGGCGGTAACCGGGAGTAAGTGGTGGGTTAACGCCAAATGTGACATTAGGAGCTTTTCTGTCAAATATAGCCAACGCCTCGCCTTAAATAAGGCTGAGACAGAAAAGCGTTTAGAAAATAAGCTGGCCCGGGCGGTGGAAGGGGGGGATTCCCTAGCCATAAACTTAGCTAAGGGGGACCTGAAACGTTCGGCTAACGAGCGGTATGAAGGTCAAGTAGTCAGGGCTAGGTTAGAAAGAGTGTCCAACGTAGCCGTGAATGTTGACGCTGCAGAGCGTAGAGCTCCACTATGTCGCAACTCGGACGGCTATATTCGTCAAATTCAAAGCCCGGAAGGACACACCCTTGTGTCGGCTCGGGAGATTTGTGAGGGGTTTCGGGAGCATTTCGCGGATCGCTTCACCCAACTGTCCAGACTCCGCGTCGAGGAGTTTGGCAACTATTTGGCCGGTTCGCCCCGCCTGGAGGCGGCTCGAGCGGCTAGTTGTGATGGGCGCATTACAGAATGTGAGGTCCTCACTGCGTTGAAGCAGGTCGGCTACGACAAATCTCCGGGACTTGATGGTTTGCCCTATGAATTGTTCTTGAGGCTGTCGCACATGTTCGTACCTATTCTGACGGATGTGTTCAACCACTGGTTTGCACAGGGTTCTATCCCTGGTCAAGTCACCAGGGGAGTGATCACATTGCTTAAGAAAAAGGGCGAGCATATTGGGGGTTTAGATGACTATAGGCCCATAACTCTGTTAAATACAGATTTAAAGATTTTGGCCAAAGTTCTTGCAAATCGGTTGCAGGCTGTTATTGGTGAATTGATTGAACCTGATCAGAATTATGCTGTGAAGGGGAGATCGATTCAGAACAACTTGCATCTGATACGCACGATCTTAGAGGGGTTAGAAGACGACACCGAAGCCGCGCTGATCAATTTAGATCAGTCCAAAGCTTTTGATAGGGTTGACCATCGGTTCTTGGGATCTGTTTTAGAAACCGCCGGTTTTACACCGGACTTCCGCAGATGGATTTCCATGCTGTATCACAGCCCGACGGCAGTGGTGCAGGTAAACGGGATGCGATCGGAATCGTTTGCTGTTTCTCGGTCGGTACGTCAGGGGTGTCCGTTGTCTCCTCTCCTCTACGTTCTTGCGTTGGAACCCTTCCTGCGCAAGCTGAGGCAAGGGGAGGCTGGACCCGCCCTACGCGGTATCGCTCTACCTGGTGGTGCGCGAGCCAGGGTCTCCGCGTATGCCGATGATGTTACCGTGTTCGTCTCGTGCCGTCGAGACATCTCCACGGTAACTAAGGCACTCAAAAGGTATGAAGATGTTACAGGGGCCGTGGTCAACCTTAGCAAATCCAATGGCCTAAGGTTGGCTGCCTGGAGTGGCGCGGATGCGCTGCCGGGCCTTTTCAACTGGTCCGATGGCCCGGTTCGAATCCTCGGCGTGTGGTTCGGACCGGGTCTCCAGCTTGATAAGAATTGGTCGGAAGTACAGTCTAAGGTCGAAGCGTCTGTAAGGATTTGGCTTCGAAGGGGGCTTTCCCTTAAAGGTCGAGCTGAGGCGTGCGCCATGTACGTCTTTCCGCTTATCCTTTACCGATTGGCTGTACTACCTCTGCCTGCAGACCGCTTGGCGGCTTTAACGCGTACGCTTTTCTCGCTTTTGTGGAACAAGAGAAAGCCGCTAGTCTGTAGACAGGTCTGTACTCAACGTCCTGATGTTGGGGGCTTGGGAATGCCCGACTTGGCGAGCCATTTATATGCCGAGAGGTTAACATTCCTGAGTAGAACTTTGACAGAGGAGTCCGCGTGGGGCCCTGCGGTTGAGAAGGCTTTTCCCAACCTCACCCCTGACCACTTGGCTGAATGCCGTCGTAGGCCAAGGGGTCAATCGCGGTTCTTCAACGAATGCCGAACTGCGCTCAGAGTGCTGCCGGGGTCCAGTGACCTCGCCCGGTCTAGGAAAACACTATATCGGGAGTTAGTGGTGGGGACCGCTTTGGATCCACTTGTGGGGCGACTTGGATTGTCGGAGGAGGAGGTTCGCTCTCAGTGGAATTGGGCGCCAGGCCGGAGTTATCTTAACAATACTGAGTTTTCTCTAACCTGGCGATTAGTTCGAAATGTAGTACCCCTTAATGGCATACGCTTCAGTATTGGTCTAAGTATGGACCCTTTTTGTCCACGTTGCGAGGATGATGAAATTGAAACGGCCAAGCACGCCTTTTTCAACTGCTCCAAGCTGCGTGAATACTGGACGTATGTCAACGAGGTGACGGCTCGCATCGTTCCCGAGCGGGTGACGTGCCTGGATTTAGAATCCGTTGTTTTCAACATGGACCCATTGTGGCCCAGGGAGAAACGAATGGTGTTACTTGCGATTTTAGCCGTAGCTAGACTCGTAGTGTGGTCTTCACGCTTAGACATAGGGAGCGGTGGGGTGCCGCCTTCTTATTATGATTTAATTTCGTATTTTAAGCATCAACTTAAAATCAAAATTAAATGTGATAGAAGGAGGTTACCCTTCTCGCTATTTAAAAGTAGGTGGATACACACCGCTAGTTTATGTGTGTTCATACGGAATAGAATTGAGTTCGTGTTCCCTGCCTAAGCATGGCACACGCCGACCTTAGGTATTTCTTTTTGACAAGTTTGTCATAAATATCCAATTGTTGGATCAGTCCCTATAGCTAGTAGTACAAATGAGTCCTGTTTTCCCCATCTTTATTTTAGGTGTCAGAACTCCTCCAGGATGCCCGCTCCCCGATTTACTTTATCCCTGGCCTGCCCTAATGGTATTTATCCTGGAGGACACCGCACATCCCCCCCCCCCCAAATAAACCCTAGCCAATATTTATTTTGTCCCCCTAGGCAACGCCCACTCCCACTTAGGAGCTGACTCTCTTGCTTTCGGTTGTTCCGGAAGACAGTGAGCAGTTCATACCTTAGATAGGATGGGAGGGTCCTACTAACGTACCATAATTAGCATTTTATTTTGTTCTTTATTTTTACATCCATTTTATTTTTATTTATTTTTGGGGGATTTTTTAAGGCTTAGTTTTTGTTGTCCCACTCCCTATCACCATACTCTGTACATATTATTTGTGTAAATAAAAAATCATGAAACAACCTGGGGATATTTTAAGTAGATTAAGTCCATAGAGTAAATGTGGTATTGTGGTGATTGAAGCTAGTTTTTTAGGGCATAGACCAGTGGACGACCCCCGACCCCCACTCCTCCCCCATACCCGTTTTTGGCCTTGTGCCACATCTGTTTTTATATGTAAATATTTAAAGAGATAAATAAACAGAGCACACTCCTAAGACAAGCACAGTTTTCAAATTGACGTCGTTATTTTTTACCCCAGGATTTTTACTTTGGATTTTTACTTTGGATTTTTACTTTGAAGTTTTACTTTGAAGTTTTACTTTGGATTTTTACTTTGGATTTTTACGTTGGATTTTTACTTTGAAGTTTTACTTTGGATTTTTACTTGGGAGTGACACGCTACTTGGCCTCTTGTGCACCTTTTTTGACCGGGGACTCTCTCTCTGTCCCCTGGGCAAGCCCCTTTTGGGCACCATTGTTCTTCTCACCCCTTTTGGGTGATCACCCCTCTTGGGTGATTCGTATAGCCCCTTTTGGGCACTAACTGAGTTTATTTTCTTCTTGTTTTTAGGTTTGTTCTGAACCCAGGTACAACTTAAGCAGCTGGCCGGATTTGGTTGAACAGCTAGAGTCACATTTAGCAAACGTTCTTCCATCTCCAAATCGGCGGGTTAGCGCCGGGTTCAGATCTGGTTTTATTTATTTTCGATAATTTTTTTTTTTTTTTTTTTTTTTTCACACCTAAAAAAAAAAAAAGTAATACTACGCGTTTTGTTTTTATTCTGCCGTTGTGCAGGGCAAAACGGAAGAGGGGAGGACTGGACCGAGCTCCGGTGGAGGCTTAGTGCCTAGCTCGGGCTCTGGTTCCCAGATGCCTAAAAAACATCTGGGGGCCGGAGTAGGCCAAAACTTAACGTACGGGTTTTTTGACGACTTAGGCGACATGCCCAGTACCTACGGCAGTGCTGTCCCCCGCACTGAAAGTAATTCGGAGTTTGCCGCATGCTACGGCAACTCGGCTAATGATTTCAACGCTGCTGACCCCGGCAGCGTAGGTTTTAGCTCAGCTGGGAGAGGTGATCTGGGTCGGTGGGAGAGACTCCCCATCACACCAGTTGGTCGACGGGCTTTAACCGTCAGCCCGCCTGCTCGCAGGAGGAAAAGTCTCCTGCCTGTAGGATTGAGGCCAGCCAGGTCGGTGGAGCTCCAACAGGAAGGAGCCACCGATCCAGATCAGCCGCCAGGGCCAAGCGACCGGGAGGCTGCTCAGATGGAAATGTCTGAAATAGACTATGAGCTGTTTGGACCTCTAGGAACCTACAGTGGCAGTAGTAGCCGCAGCAGCAGCAGCAACAGTATGAGGGCACCAAACAAAAGCCCTACGAAAAGCGGTACAAGAAAATCCAGACCGAGAACGAAGGGGGTCGCTGGACCAGAAATGAAATCTGGAGCAGTTGGTGCCGCCAGCAAAAGGGGAGGTGGGACCAAGTTGGCCACTCCAAAGGTGTCCAATCCTTTGGCATCTCCGAAAGAGTGGCCGTCCCTCCCTCCTACTCAAAGTTTGTCCAGCCAGGACAGGACCATCCCTCCCGGGCAGAAGACGCCGCCTGTATCACCACCATCACCTACAGTATCAGCATCTCCTGCCCTCTCAGCAACTCAAGACAAGTGGGGACCCCAGTCCCAGCTAAGCCCCGAAGAGTACCGTCGGTTGTTTGACGAAAAATACAAACAATTGACCGACGGTAACAACATCAAAGCAGCTCCAGGTGCGGTGGATCGACTAGCGAAAAGAATAGTATCGCTAGTCACCATCGACACCAAAACCAAGGGGTTGGCTGGGGTCGAAGTGAATCAAATGGCGGACCTTCTGTACGGGCTTAAAGTCCCAGCATCCTATGTGTGCCGCAGAGGGTTCGCCACATGGGATATTCTGCTGCCAAGTGAACAGGAAGCAGAAAAAGTGTCCAGGGCCGACCTGAGATTTAAAAATCTCATTCTCAGGCCGGAGTACTTGAGTAGGAGAAGGACTTTAGTCACCGTCCTTGGCGTCCCCTGCTATATTAGCTCAGAACAGCTTGGTGCTGTCCTAAGTCAGTATGGGGACGTCGAAGCTATAGTCCCGGTCCGTGGTCCCCGTAACCTTATGGTAGGGGACTACAAAATAAATATGAGAGTCGACCGGGACGGCTTCAATAATATCCCACCCCTACTCAAGTGCGACACCTGGACAATGAGTGTCATCGTCGAGGGTAGGAGGCCACATTGTTGGCATTGTGAGCAGAAGGGGCATATGGCGAAAGCCTGCCCGAAAAAATTTCCACCTAAAAAGACCCCTTCTGCTCAAGCCCCGGGAGTGAAAGCGGCGTCAGTGGCACCAGCAGCTCCTCCACCAACGACCGGAGGGGGCACTGCAACAACAACAACAACAACAAAAGACTGGAGCAAGGTGGTGAAAGGTGGAAAGACCATCCCCACCGAAGAACCAACTTCCAGTCCGGAGCAGTCCCCCTCCAAAAAGGTGCAGCCCCCGGGTGAAAAAGGGGGGCGGCTACCCACAGTGTCGCGAAATCTAGATATTCCCACCGAGGAGCCGCAGCCTTCAACATCTGGATTGGCAGTGGCAACTAAGAGGAAGCAGACGGTCCCCTTGACAACATCAGACTCGGAAGGGGAGAAACAAGACGAAAACAAAATGGAAGATGACGCTGGGCCGGCTCCAGAGACAGAGAAAAAAGAATCTCGGGATTTGAAAAGAGCCACAAAAAAGGCTAAGAAAGATAAAGAGGCTGGACCCCAATCCCCTGCCCCAACGTCTGAAGAGATGACCGTCTCTTCTGCTCAGACTCCTGAATCCCAACCCCCTACCCCTAATACTGAGCAGAAATCCCCCTCCCCTGTTGATTCTATCCCAGCTAGCTCCCGCTCTCTGTCTCAAAACAAAAAGCCGGAGCCCAAAATTAGCAGCAGGTCTGCTTCTCGTTCCCCAGTAAGGAAGGAAAAAACCCGAAGGCTCCTCTTCTTGCCAGGGGACCATATCTGCGAAGCAGATTTTCACCTTGTCGCTGCCAATCTCAACTCGAGACAGTTAAAAATCGTGCGGCCGCTGCAGCTCCTCACTCACACCCAGGGGCTAGATATCACCAAGCCCCAAAATTTTCCAGATGCCCCCTTGATCATCACTTTCATCCGAAAGACCAGGGAAGGCAGGACGAGAAGCCTTTGGAAAATGGTTGAGGCCGCCAAGGGGGCAATTCCGGGTCTGAAACTGGTGGATGATACCCATGACTCCCTCAAACAGCTGAGAAAAGATAGCGAAGGGAGGGTCCCTATGTACGTCCACCCTTGTTTTTATAGGGCCCTAAAACTCACCTTTCCATTGGATGTCGGGGGCATTACCCGAGACGGACGGGTTACGTCCGACTTACTAACGGGTAATATGGCTAATGCCTGCGGCATCCTCGTCCCGAAAGACTTCAGACCGGTGGTTGACACTGATTAGTGCAGATGGCCGCGAACTTAGTTTTAGGAAGCCTGAACACAAGGGGCATGAGGTCTTTAAGCAAAGCTAAACGCATACTGGGGGACCTCATGTCTTTTGACATAGATGTGGCTGCGTTACAGGAAACTCACTATGATTCGATCGACGATCACCGACTGCTGTCGAAGCATTTCGATGTTTTTTCAGCTTTCGGTGACCGTTGTGCTAGGGGAGTTTCCTTGTTAGTAAGACGCACCCTGTCCGCAAGTGTAAACGTTGTTCACGCGGATGCTGATGGCAGACTGGTCGTGGCCGATGTTGCCGTAAAAAGTGCTGCATTTCGAATCGTCGTGGTTTATGCGCCCAATATCGCTCGGGAGAGGGCTCTCTTTTTCCGGGGGTTGGAGGGGTTCCTCGGGGGTTCAAAGCGGTTAATTTTACTGGGGGATTGGAATGCCATCCTTGATCCCAAAATAGATAAGGTCGGTGGGCCTAGAGGGTCTGGTGGGTGTGAGACCAGCCTTTCTGATCTGATGACTGAATGTGATCTGGTCGATAGGTTTCGTGTCGATCACCCGGGGCGGGAGTGGTGGACGTGGCTTTCTAATAGGCCTTCCGTTTCAAGTACTTACTTGGATCGGTTGTTAGTGAGAAGAGGCAAAGTAGATTATATCTCTTGTCCCACGTTCCACTGGTTAGCCCATTCTGACCACAAATTACTTGTGGCCAGTATGGAAATAGAACCTAAAACCCATAAGTTAGCTGGGTACTGGAAGTTAAATACCTCCTTACTGGAGATACGTGACTTCCGGGACAGGCTAACACTTAATTTTCAAAAGGGATTAGTGGGGGCGGTAACCGGGAGTAAGTGGTGGGTTAACGCCAAATGTGACATTAGGAGCTTTTCTGTCAAATATAGCCAACGCCTCGCCTTAAATAAGGCTGAGACAGAAAAGCGTTTAGAAAATAAGCTGGCCCGGGCGGTGGAAGGGGGGGATTCCCTAGCCATAAACTTAGCTAAGGGGGACCTGAAACGTTCGGCTAACGAGCGGTATGAAGGTCAAGTAGTCAGGGCTAGGTTAGAAAGAGTGTCCAACGAAGCCGTGAATGTTGACGCTGCAGAGCGTAGAGCTCCACTATGTCGCAACTCGGACGGCTATATTCGTCAAATTTAAAGCCCGGAAGGACACACCCTTGTGTCGGCTCGGGAGATTTGTGAGGGGTTTCGGGAGCATTTCGCGGATCGCTTCACCCAACTGTCCAGACTCCGCGTCGAGAAGTTTGGCAACTATTTGGCCGGTTCGCCCCGCCTGGAGGCGGCTCGAGCGGCTAGTTGTGATGGGCGCATTACAGAATGTGAGGTCCTGACTGCGTTGAAGCAGGTCGGCTACGACAAATCTCCGGGACTTGATGGTTTGCCCTATGAATTGTTCTTGAGGCTGTCGCACATGTTCGTACCTATTCTGACGGATGTGTTCAACCACTGGTTTGCACAGGGTTCTATCCCTGGTCAAGTCACCAGGGGAGTGATCACATTGCTTAAGAAAAAGGGCGAGCATGTTGGGGGTTTAGATGACTATAGGCCCATAACTCTGTTAAATACAGATTTAAAGATTTTGGCCAAAGTTCTTGCAAATCGGTTGCAGGCTGTTATTGGTGAATTGATTGAACCTGATCAGAATTATGCTGTGAAGGGGAGATCGATTCAGAACAACTTGCATCTGATACGCACGATCTTAGAGGGGTTAGAAGACGACACCGAAGCCGCGCTGATCAATTTAGATCAGTCCAAAGCTTTTGATAGGGTTGACCATCGGTTCTTGGGATCTGTTTTAGAAACCGCCGGTTTTACACCGGACTTCCGCAGATGGATTTCCATGCTGTATCACAGCCCGACGGCAGTGGTGCAGGTAAACGGGATGCGATCGGAATCGTTTGCTGTTTCTCGGTCGGTACGTCAGGGGTGTCCGTTGTCTCCTCTCCTCTACGTTCTTGCGTTGGAACCCTTCCTGCGCAAGCTGAGGCAAGGGGAGGCTGGACCCGCCCTACGCGGTATCGCTCTACCTGGTGGTGCGCGAGCCAGGGTCTCCGCGTATGCCGATGATGTTACCGTGTTCGTCTCGTGCCGTCGAGACATCTCCACGGTAACTAAGGAACTCAAAAGGTATGAAGATGTTACAGGGGCCGTGGTCAACCTTAGCAAATCCAATGGCCTAAGGTTGGCTGCCTGGAGTGGCGCGGATGCGCTGCCGGGCCTTTTCAACTGGTCCGATGGCCCGGTTCGAATCCTCGGCGTGTGGTTCGGACCGGGTCTCCAGCTTGATAAGAATTGGTCGGAAGTACAGTCTAAGGTCGAAGCGTCTGTAAGGATTTGGCTTCGAAGGGGGCTTTCCCTTAAAGGTCGAGCTGAGGCGTGCGCCATGTACGTCTTTCCGCTTATCCTTTACCGATTGGCTGTACTACCTCTGCCTGCAGACCGCTTGGCGGCTTTAACGCGTACGCTTTTCTCGCTTTTGTGGAACAAGAGAAAGCCGCTAGTCTGTAGACAGGTCTGTACTCAACGTCCTGATGTTGGGGGCTTGGGAATGCCCGACTTGGCGAGCCATTTATATGCCGAGAGGTTTACATTCCTGAGTAGAACTTTGACAGAGGAGTCCGCGTGGGGCCCTGCGGTTGAGAAGGCTTTTCCCAACCTCACCCCTGACCACTTGGCTGAATGCCGTCGTAGGCCAAGGGGTCAATCGCGGTTCTTCAACGAATGCCGAACTGCGCTCAGAGTGCTGCCGGGGTCCAGTGACCTCGCCCGGTCTAGGAAAACACTATATCGGGAGTTAGTGGTGGGGACCGCTTTGGATCCACTTGGGGAGCGGCTTGGATTGTCGGAGGAGGAGGTTCGCTCTCAGTGGAATTGGGCGCCAGGCCGGAGTTATCTTAACAATACTGAGTTTTCTCTAACCTGGCGATTAGTTCGAAATGTAGTACCCCTTAATGGCATACGCTTCAGTATTGGTCTAAGTATGGACCCTTTTTGTCCACGTTGCGAGGATGATGAAATTGAAACGGCCAAGCACGCCTTTTTCAACTGCTCCAAGCTGCGTGAATACTGGACGTATGTCAACGAGGTGACGGCTCGCATCGTTCCCGAGCGGGTGACGTGCCTGGATTTAGAATCCGTTGTTTTCAACATGGACCCATTGTGGCCCAGGGAGAAACGAATGGTGTTACTTGCGATTTTAGCCGTAGCTAGACTCGTAGTGTGGTCTTCACGCTTAGACATAGGGAGCGGTGGGGTGCCGCCTTCTTATTATGATTTAATTTCGTATTTTAAGCATCAACTTAAAATCAAAATTAAATGTGATAGAAGGAGGTTACCCTTCTCGCTATTTAAAAGTAGGTGGATACACACCGCTAGTTTATGTGTGTTCATACGGAATAAAATTGAGTTCGTGTTCCCTGCCTAAGCATGGCACACGCCGACCTTAGGTATTTCTTTTTGACAAGTTTGTCTTAAATATCCAATTGTTGGATCAGTCCCTATAGCTAGTAGTACAAATGAGTCCTGTTTTCCCCATCTTTATTTTAGGTGTCAGAACTCCTCCAGGATGCCCGCTCCCCGATTTACTTTATCCCTGGCCTGCCCTAATGGTATTTATCCTGGAGGACACCGCACATCCCCCCCCCAAATAAACCCTACCCAATATTTATTTTGTCCCCCTAGGCAACGCCCACTCCCACTTAGGAGCTGACTCTCTTGCTTTCGGTTGTTCCGGAAGACAGTGAGCAGTTCATACCTTAGATAGGATGGGAGGGTCCTACTAACTTACCATAATTAGCATTTTATTTTGTTCTTTATTTTTACATCCATTTTATTTTTATTTATTTTTGGGGGATTTTTTAAGGCTTAGTTTTTTGTTCTCCCACTCCCTATCACCATACTCTGTACATATTATTTTTGTAAATAAAAAATCATGAAACAACCTGGGGATATTTTAAGTAGATTAAGTCCATAGAGTAAATGTGGTATTGTGGTGATTGAAGCTAGTTTTTTAGGGCATAGACCAGTGGACGACCCCCGACCCCCACTCCTCCCCCATACCCGTTTTTGGCCTTGTGTCACATCTGTTTTTATATGAAAATATTTAAAGAGATAAATAAACAGAGCACACTCCTAAGACAAGCACAGTTTTCAAATTGACGTCGTTATTTTTTACCCCAGGATTTTTACTTTGGATTTTTACTTTGGATTTTTACTTTGAAGTTTTACTTTGAAGTTTTACTTTGGATTTTTACTTTGGATTTTTACGTTGGATTTTTACTTTGAAGTTTTACTTTGGATTTTTACTTGGGAGTGACACGCTACTTGGCCTCTTGTGCACCTTTTTTGACCGGGGACTCTCTCTCTCTGTCCCCTGGGCAAGCCCCTTTTGGGCACCATTGTTCTTCTCACCCCTTTTGGGTGATCACCCCTCTTGGGTGATTCGTATAGCCCCTTTTGGGCACTAACTGAGTTTATTTTCTTCTTGTTTTTAGGTTTGTTCTGAACCCAGTTACAACTTAAGCAGCTGGCCGGATTTGGTTGAACAGCTAGAGTCACATTTAGCAAACGTTCTTCCATCTCCAAATCGGCGGGTTAGCGCCGGGTTCAGATCTGGTTTTATTTATTTTCGATAATTTTTTTTTTTTTTTTTTTTTTTTTTTTTTTTTTTCACACCTAAAAAAAAAAAAAGTAATACTACGCGTTTTGTTTTTATTCTGCCGTTGTGCAGGGCAAAACGGAAGAGGGGAGGACTGGACCGAGCTCCGGTGGAGGCTTAGTGCCTAGCTCGGGCTCTGGTTCCCAGATGCCTAAAAAACATCTGGGGGCCGGAGTTAGCCAAAACTTAACGTACGGGTTTTTTGACGACTTAGGCGGCATGCCCAGTACCTACGGCAGTGCTGTCCCCCGCACTGAAAGTAATTCGGAGTTTGCCGCATGCTACGGCAACTCGGCTAATGATTTCAACGCTGCTGACCCCGGCAGCGTAGGTTTTAGCTCAGCTGGGAGAGGTGATCTGGGTCGGTGGGAGAGACTCCCCATCACACCAGTTGGTCGACGGGCTTTAACCGTCAGCCCGCCTGCTCGCAGGAGGAAAAGTCTCCTGCCTGTAGGATTGAGGCCAGCCAGGTCGGTGGAGCTCCAACAGGAAGGAGCCACCGATCCAGATCAGCCGCCAGGGCCAAGCGACCGGGAGGCTGCTCAGATGGAAATGTCTGAAATAGACTATGAGCTGTTTGGACCTCTAGGAACCTACAGTGGCAGTAGTAGCCGCAGCAGCAGCAGCAACAGTATGAGGGCACCAAACAAAAGCCCTACGAAAAGCGGTACAAGAAAATCCAGACCGAGAACGAAGGGGGTCGCTGGACCAGAAATGAAATCTGGAGCAGTTGGTGCCGCCAGCAAAAGGGGAGGTGGGACCAAGTTGGCCACTCCAAAGGTGTCCAATCCTTTGGCATCTCCGAAAGAGTGGCCGTCCCTCCCTCCTACTCAAAGTTTGTCCAGCCAGGACAGGACCATCCCTCCCGGGCAGAAGACGCCGCCTGTATCACCACCATCACCTACAGTATCAGCATCTCCTGCCCTCTCAGCAACTCAAGACAAGTGGGGACCCCAGTCCCAGCTAAGCCCCGAAGAGTACCGTCGGTTGTTTGACGAAAAATACAAACAATTGACCGACGGTAACAACATCAAAGCAGCTCCAGGTGCGGTGGATCGACTAGCGAAAAGAATAGTATCGCTAGTCACCATCGACACCAAAACCAAGGGGTTGGCTGGGGTCGAAGTGAATCAAATGGCGGACCTTCTGTACGGGCTTAAAGTCCCAGCATCCTATGTGTGCCGCAGAGGGTTCGCCACATGGGATATTCTGCTGCCAAGTGAACAGGAAGCAGAAAAAGTGTCCAGGGCCGACCTGAGATTTAAAAATCTCATTCTCAGGCCGGAGTACTTGAGTAGGAGAAGGACTTTAGTCACCGTCCTTGGCGTCCCCTGCTATATTAGCTCAGAACAGCTTGGTGCTGTCCTAAGTCAGTATGGGGACGTCGAAGCTATAGTCCCGGTCCGTGGTCCCCGTAACCTTATGGTAGGGGACTACAAAATAAATATGAGAGTCGACCGGGACGGCTTCAATAATATCCCACCCCTACTCAAGTGCGACACCTGGACAATGAGTGTCATCGTCGAGGGTAGGAGGCCACATTGTTGGCATTGTGAGCAGAAGGGGCATATGGCGAAAGCCTGCCCGAAAAAATTTCCACCTAAAAAGACCCCTTCTGCTCAAGCCCCGGGAGTGAAAGCGGCGTCAGTGGCACCAGCAGCTCCTCCACCAACGACCGGAGGGGGCACTGCAACAACAACAACAACAACAACAACAAAAGACTGGAGCAAGGTGGTGAAAGGTGGAAAGACCATCCCCACCGAAGAACCAAGTTCCAGTCCGGAGCAGTCCCCCTCCAAAAAGGTGCAGCCCCCGGGTGAAAAAGGGGGGCGGCTACCCACAGTGTCGCGAAATCTAGATATTCCCACCGAGGAGCCGCAGCCTTCAACATCTGGATTGGCAGTGGCAACTAAGAGGAAGCAGACGGTCCCCTTGACAACATCAGACTCGGAAGGGGAGAAACAAGACGAAAACAAAATGGAAGATGACGCTGGGCCGGCTCCAGAGACAGAGAAAAAGGAATCTCGGGATTTGAAAAGAGCCACAAAAAAGGCTAAGAAAGATAAAGAGGCTGGACCCCAATCCCCTGCCCCAACGTCTGAAGAGATGACCGTCTCTTCTGCTCAGACTCCTGAATCCCAACCCCTACCCCTAATACTGAGCAGAAATCCCCCTCCCCTGTTGATTCTACCCCAGCTAGCTCCCGCTCTCTGTCTCAAAACAAAAAGCCGGAGCCCAAAATTAGCAGCAGGTCTGCTTCTCGTTCCCCAGTAAGGAAGGAAAAAACCCGAAGGCTCCCCTTCTTGCCAGGGGACCATATCTGCGAAGCAGATTTTCACCTTGTCGCTGCCAATCTCAACTCGAGACAGTTAAAAATCGTGCGGCCGCTGCAGCTCCTCACTCAGACCCAGGGGCTAGATATCACCAAGCCCCAAAATTTTTCCAGATGCCCCCTTGATCATCACTTTCATCCGAAAGACCAGGGAAGGCAGGACGAGAAGCCTTTGGAAAATGGTTGAGGCCGCCAAGGGGGCAATTCCGGGTCTGAAACTGGTGGATGATACCCATGACTCCCTCAAACAGCTGAGAAAAGATAGCGAAGGGAGGGTCCCTATGTACGTCCACCCTTGTTTTTATAGGGCCCTAAAACTCACCTTTCCATTGGATGTCGGGGGCATTACCCGAGACGGACGGGTTACGTCCGACTTACTAACGGGTAATATGGCTAATGCCTGCGGCATCCTCGTCCCGAAAGACTTCAGACCGGTGGTTGACACTGATTAGTGCAGATGGCCGCGAACTTAGTTTTAGGAAGCCTGAACACAAGGGGCATGAGGTCTTTAAGCAAAGCTAAACGCATACTGGGGGACCTCATGTCTTTTGACATAGATGTGGCTGCGTTACAGGAAACTCACTATGATTCGATCGACGATCACCGACTGCTGTCGAAGCATTTCGATGTTTTTTCAGCTTTCGGTGACCGTTGTGCTAGGGGAGTTTCCTTGTTAGTAAGACGCACCCTGTCCGCAAGTGTAAACGTTGTTCACGCGGATGCTGATGGCAGACTGGTCGTGGCCGATGTTGCCGTAAAAAGTGCTGCATTTCGAATCGTCGCGGTTTATGCGCCCAATATCGCTCGGGAGAGGGCTCTCTTTTTCCGGGGGTTGGAGGGGTTCCTCGGGGGTTCAAAGCGGTTAATTTTACTGGGGGATTGGAATGCCATCCTTGATCCCAAAATAGATAAGGTCGGTGGGCCTAGAGGGTCTGGTGGGTGTGAGACCAGCCTTTCTGATCTGATGACTGAATGTGATCTGGTCGATAGGTTTCGTGTCGATCACCCGGGGCGGGAGTGGTGGACGTGGCTTTCTAATAGGCCTTCCGTTTCAAGTACTTACTTGGATCGGTTGTTAGTGAGAAGAGGCAAAGTAGATTATATCTCTTGTCCCACGTTCCACTGGTTAGCCCATTCTGACCACAAATTACTTGTGGCCAGTATGGAAATAGAACCTAAAACCCATAAGTTAGCTGGGTACTGGAAGTTAAATACCTCCTTACTGGAGATACGTGACTTCCGGGACAGGCTAACACTTAATTTTCAAAAGGGATTAGTGGGGGCGGTAACCGGGAGTAAGTGGTGGGTTAACGCCAAATGTGACATTAGGAGCTTTTCTGTCAAATATAGCCAACGCCTCGCCTTAAATAAGGCTGAGACAGAAAAGCGTTTAGAAAATAAGCTGGCCCGGGCGGTGGAAGGGGGGGATTCCCTAGCCATAAACTTAGCTAAGGGGGACCTGAAACGTTCGGCTAACGAGCGGTATGAAGGTCAAGTAGTCAGGGCTAGGTTAGAAAGAGTGTCCAACGAAGCCGTGAATGTTGACGCTGCAGAGCGTAGAGCTCCACTATGTCGCAACTCGGACGGCTATATTCGTCAAATTCAAAGCCCGGAAGGACACACCCTTGTGTCGGCTCGGGGGATTTGTGAGGGGTTTCGGGAGCATTTCGCGGATCGCTTCACCCAACTGTCCAGACTCCGCGTCGAGGAGTTTGGCAACTATTTGGCCGGTTCGCCCCGCCTGGAGGCGGCTCGAGCGGCTAGTTGTGATGGGCGCATTACAGAATGTGAGGTCCTGACTGCGTTGAAGCAGGTCGGCTACGACAAATCTCCGGGACTTGATGGTTTGCCCTATGAATTGTTCTTGAGGCTGTCGCACATGTTCGTACCTATTCTGACGGATGTGTTCAACCACTGGTTTGCACAGGGTTCTATCCCTGGTCAAGTCACCAGGGGAGTGATCACATTGCTTAAGAAAAAGGGCGAGCATGTTGGGGGTTTAGATGACTATAGGCCCATAACTCTGTTAAATACAGATTTAAAGATTTTGGCCAAAGTTCTTGCAAATCGGTTGCAGGCTGTTATTGGTGAATTGATTGAACCTGATCAGAATTATGCTGTGAAGGGGAGATCGATTCAGAACAACTTGCATCTGATACGCACGATCTTAGAGGGGTTAGAAGACGACACCGAAGCCGCGCTGATCAATTTAGATCAGTCCAAAGCTTTTGATAGGGTTGACCATCGGTTCTTGGGATCTGTTTTAGAAACCGCCGGTTTTACACCGGACTTCCGCAGATGGATTTCCATGCTGTATCACAGCCCGACGGCAGTGGTGCAGGTAAACGGGATGCGATCGGAATCGTTTGCTGTTTCTCGGTCGGTACGTCAGGGGTGTCCGTTGTCTCCTCTCCTCTACGTTCTTGCGTTGGAACCCTTCCTGCGCAAGCTGAGGCAAGGGGAGGCTGGACCCGCCCTACGCGGTATCGCTCTACCTGGTGGTGCGCGAGCCAGGGTCTCCGCGTATGCCGATGATGTTACCGTGTTCGTCTCGTGCCGTCGAGACATCTCCACGGTAACTAAGGCACTCAAAAGGTATGAAGATGTTACAGGGGCCGTGGTCAACCTTAGCAAATCCAATGGCCTAAGGTTGGCTGCCTGGAGTGGCGCGGATGCGCTGCCGGGCCTTTTCAACTGGTCCGATGGCCCGGTTCGAATCCTCGGCGTGTGGTTCGGACCGGGTCTCCAGCTTGATAAGAATTGGTCGGAAGTACAGTCTAAGGTCGAAGCGTCTGTAAGGATTTGGCTTCGAAGGGGGCTTTCCCTTAAAGGTCGAGCTGAGGCGTGCGCCATGTACGTCTTTCCGCTTATCCTTTACCGATTGGCTGTACTACCTCTGCCTGCAGACCGCTTGGCGGCTTTAACGCGTACGCTTTTCTCGCTTTTGTGGAACAAGAGAAAGCCGCTAGTCTGTAGACAGGTCTGTACTCAACGTCCTGATGTTGGGGGCTTGGGAATGCCCGACTTGGCGAGCCATTTATATGCCGAGAGGTTAACATTCCTGAGTAGAACTTTGACAGAGGAGTCCGCGTGGGGCCCTGCGGTTGAGAAGGCTTTTCCCAACCTCACCCCTGACCACTTGGCTGAATGCCGTCGTAGGCCAAGGGGTCAATCGCGGTTCTTCAACGAATGCCGAACTGCGCTCAGAGTGCTGCCGGGGTCCAGTGACCTCGCCCGGTCTAGGAAAACACTATATCGGGAGTTAGTGGTGGGGACCGCTTTGGATCCACTTGGGGAGCGACTTGGATTGTCGGAGGAGGAGGTTCGCTCTCAGTGGAATTGGGCGCCAGGCCGGAGTCATCTTAACAATACTGAGTTTTCTCTAACCTGGCGATTAGTTCGAAATGTAGTACCCCTTAATGGCATACGCTTCAGTATTGGTCTAAGTATGGACCCTTTTTGTCCACGTTGCGAGGATGATGAAATTGAAACGGCCAAGCACGCCTTTTTCAACTGCTCCAAGCTGCGTGAATACTGGACGTATGTCAACGAGGTGACGGCTCGCATCGTTCCCGAGCGGGTGACGTGCCTGGATTTAGAATCCGTTGTTTTCAACATGGACCCATTGTGGCCCAGGAAGAAACGAATGGTGTTACTTGCGATTTTAGCCGTAGCTAGACTCGTAGTGTGGTCTTCACGCTTAGACATAGGGAGCGGTGGGGTGCCGCCTTCTTATTATGATTTAATTTCGTATTTTAAGCATCAACTTAAAATCAAAATTAAATGTGATAGAAGGAGGTTACCCTTCTCGCTATTTAAAAGTAGGTGGATACACACCGCTAGTTTATGTGTGTTCATACGGAATAGAATTGAGTTCGTGTTCCCTGCCTAAGCATGGCACACGCCGACCTTAGGTATTTCTTTTTGACAAGTTTGTCATAAATATCCAATTGTTGGATCAGTCCCTATAGCTAGTAGTACAAATGAGTCCTGTTTTCCCCATCTTTATTTTAGGTGTCAGAACTCCTCCAGGATGCCCGCTCCCCGATTTACTTTATCCCTGGCCTGCCCTAATGGTATTTATCCTGGAGGACACCGCACATCCCCCCCCCCAAATAAACCCTACCCAATATTTATTTTGTCCCCCTAGGCAACGCCCACTCCCACTTAGGAGCTGACTCTCTTGCTTTCGGTTGTTCCGGAAGACAGTGAGCAGTTCATACCTTAGATAGGATGGGAGGGTCCTACTAACTTACCATAATTAGCATTTTATTTTGTTCTTTATTTTTACATCCATTTTATTTTTATTTATTTTTGGGGGATTTTTTAAGGCTTAGTTTTTGTTGTCCCACTCCCTATCACCATACTCTGTACATATTATTTTTGTAAATAAAAAATCATGAAACAACCTGGGGATATTTTAAGTAGATTAAGTCCATAGAGTAAATGTGGTATTGTGGTGATTGAAGCTAGTTTTTTAGGGCATAGACCAGTGGACGACCCCCGACCCCCACTCCTCCCCCATACCCGTTTTTGGCCTTGTGCCACATCTGTTTTTATATGTAAATATTTAAAGAGATAAATAAACAGAGCACACTCCTAAGACAAGCACAGTTTTCAAATTGACGTCGTTATTTTTTACCCCAGGATTTTTACTTTGCATTTTTACTTTGCATTTTTACGTTGGATTTTTTACTTTGGATTTTTACTTTGGATTTTTACTTTGGATTTTTACGTTGGATTTTTACTTGGGAGTGACACGCTATTTGGCCTCTTGTGCACCTTTTTTGACCGGGGACTCTCTCTCTGTCCCCTGGGCAAGCCCCTTTTGGGCACCATTGTTCTTCTCACCCCTTTTGGGTGATCACCCCTCTTGGGTTATTCGTATAGCCCCTTTTGGGCACTAACTGAGTTTATTTTCTTCTTGTTTTTAGGTTTGTTCTGAACCCAGGTACAACTTAAGCAGCTGGCCGGATTTGGTTGAACAGCTAGAGTAACATTTAGCAAACGTTCTTCCATCTCCAAATCGGCGGGTTAGCGCCGGGTTCAGATCTGGTTTTATTTTCGAAATTTTTTTTTTTTTTTTTTTTTTTTTTTTTTCACACCTAAAAAAAAAAAAGTAATATTACGCGTTTTGTTTTTATTCTGCCGTTGTGCAGGGCAAAACGGAAGAGGGGAGGACTGGACCGAGCTCCGGTGGAGGCTTAGTGCCTAGCTCGGGCTCTGGTTCCCAGATGCCTAAAAAACATCTGGGGGTCGGAGTAGGCCAAAACTTAACGTACGGGTTTTTTGACGACTTAGGCGGCATGCCCAGTACCTACGGCAGTGCTGTCCCCCGCACTGAAAGTAATTCGGTGTTTGCCGCATGCTACGGCAACTCTGCTAATGATTTCAACGCTGCTGACCCCGGCAGCGTAGGTTTTAGCTCAGCTGGGAGAGGTGATCTGGGTCGGTGGGAGAGACTCCCCATCACACCAGTTGGTCGACGGGCTTTAACCGTCAGCCCGCCTGCTCGCAGGAGGAAAAGTCTCCTGCCTGTAGGATTAAGGCCAGCCAGGTCGGTGGAGCTCCAACAGGAGGGAGCCACCGATCCAGATCAGCCGCCAGGGCCAAGCGACCGGGAGGCTGCTCAGATGCAAATGTCCGAAATAGACTATGAGCTGTTTGGACCTCTAGGAACCTACAGTGGCAGTAGTAGCCGCAGCAGCAGCAGCAACAGTGTGAGGGCACCAAACAAAAGCCCTACGAAAACCGGTACAAGAAAATCCAGACCGAGAACGAAGGGGGTCGCTGGACCAGAAATGAAATCTGGAGCAGTTGGTGCCGCCAGCAAAAGGGGAGGTGGGACCAAGTTGGCCACTCCAAAGGTGTCCAATCCTTTGGCATCTCCGAAAGAGTGGCCGTCCCTCCCTCCTACTCAAAGTTTGTCCAGCCAGGACAGGACCATCCCTCCCGGGCAGAAGACGCCGCCTGTATCACCACCATCACCTACAGTATCAGCATCTCCTGCCCTCTCAGCAACTCAAGACAAGTGGGGACCCCAGTCCCAGCTAAGCCTCGAAGAGTACCGTCGGTTGTTTGACGAAAAATACAAACAATTGACCGACGGTAACAACATCAAAGCAGCTCCAGGTGCGGTGGATCGACTAGCGAAAAGAATAGTATCGCTAGTCACCATCGACACCAAAACCAAGGGGTTGGCTGGGGTCGAAGTGAATCAAATGGCGGACCTTCTGTACGGGCTTAAAGTCCCAGCATCCTATGTGTGCCGCAGAGGGTTCGCCACATGGGATATTCTGCTGCCAAGTGAACAGGAAGCAGAAAAAGTGTCCAGGGCCGACCTGAGATTTAAAAATCTCATTCTCAGGCCGGAGTACTTGAGTAGGAGAAGGACTTTAGTCACCGTCCTTGGCGTCCCCTGCTATATTAGCTCAGAACAGCTTGGTGCTGTCCTAAGTCAGTATGGGGACGTCGAAGCTATAGTCCCGGTCCGTGGTCCCCGTAACCTTATGGTAGGGGACTACAAAATAAATATGAGAGTCGACCGGGACGGCTTCAATAATATCCCACCCCTACTCAAGTGCGACACCTGGACAATGAGTGTCATCGTCGAGGGTAGGAGGCCACATTGTTGGCATTGTGAGCAGAAGGGGCATATGGCGAAAGCCTGCCCGAAAAAATTTCCACCTAAAAAGACCCCTTCTGCTCAAGCCCCGGGAGTGAAAGCGGCGTCAGTGGCACCAGCAGCTCCTCCACCAACGACCGGAGGGGGCACTGCAACAACAACAACAACAACAACAACAACAAAAGACTGGAGCAAGGTGGTGAAAGGTGGAAAGACCATCCCCACCGAAGAACCAAGTTCCAGTCCGGAGCAGTCCCCCTCCAAAAAGGTGCAGCCCCCGGGTGAAAAAGGGGGGCGGCTACCCACAGTGTCGCGAAATCTAGATATTCCCACCGAGGAGCCGCAGCCTTCAACATCTGGATTGGCAGTGGCAACTGAGAGGAAGCAGACGGTCCCCTTGACAACATCAGACTCGGAAGGGGAGAAACAAGACGAAAACAAAATGGAAGATGACGCTGGGCCGGCTCCAGAGACAGAGAAAAAGGAATCTAGGGATTTGAAAAGAGCCACAAAAAAGGCTAAGAAAGATAAAGAGGCTGGACCCCAATCCCCTGCCCCAACGTCTGAAGAGATGACCGTCTCTTCTGCTCAGACTCCTGAATCCCAACCCCCTACCCCTAATACTGAGCAGAAATCCCCCTCCCCTGTTGATTCTACCCCAGCTAGCTCCCGCTCTCTGTCTCAAAACAAAAAGCCGGAGCCCAAAATTAGCAGCAGGTCTGCTTCTCGTTCCCCAGTAAGGAAGGAAAAAACCCGAAGGCTCCCCTTCTTGCCAGGGGACCATATCTGCGAAGCAGATTTTCACCTTGTCGCTGCCAATCTCAACTCGAGACAGTTAAAAATCGTGCGGCCGCTGCAGCTCCTCACTCAGACCCAGGGGCTAGATATCACCAAGCCCCAAAATTTTCCAGATGCCCCCTTGATCATCACTTTCATCCGAAAGACCAGGGAAGGCAGGACGAGAAGCCTTTGGAAAATGGTTGAGGCCGCCAAGGGGGCAATTCCGGGTCTGAAACTGGTGGATGATACCCATGACTCCCTCAAACAGCTGAGAAAAGATAGCGAAGGGAGGGTCCCTATGTACGTCCACCCTTGTTTTTATAGGGCCCTCAAACTCACCTTTCCATTGGATGTCGGGGGCATTACCCGAGACGGACGGGTTACGTCCGACTTACTGACGGGTAACATGGCTAATGCCTGCGGCATCCTCGTCCCGAAAGACTTCAGACCGGTGGTTGACACTGATTAGTGCAGATGGCCGCGAACTTAGTTTTAAAAAGCCTGAACACAAGGGGCATGAGGTCTTTAAGCAAAGCTAAACGCATACTGGGGGACCTCATGTCTTTTGACATAGATGTGGCTGCGTTACAGGAAACTCACTATGATTCGATCGACGATCACCGACTGCTGTCGAAGCATTTCGATGTTTTTTCAGCTTTCGGTGACCGTTGTGCTAGGGGAGTTTCCTTGTTAGTAAGACGCACCCTGTCCGCAAGTGTAAACGTTGTTCACGCGGATGCTGATGGCAGACTGGTCGTGGCCGATGTTGCCGTAAAAAGTGCCGCATTTCGAATCGTCGCGGTTTATGCGCCCAATATCGCTCGGGAGAGGGCTCTCTTTTTCCGGGGGTTGGAGGGGTTCCTCGGGGGTTCAAAGCGGTTAATTTTACTGGGGGATTGGAATGCCATCCTTGATCCCAAAATAGATAAGGTGGGTGGGCCTAGAGGGTCTGGTGGGTGTGAGACCAGCCTTTCTGATCTGATGACTGAATGTGATCTGGTCGATAGGTTTCGTGTCGATCACCCGGGGCGGGAGTGGTGGACGTGGCTTTCTAATAGGCCTTCCGTTTCAAGTACTTACTTGGATCGGTTGTTAGTGAGAAGAGGCAAAGTAGATTATATCTCTTGTCCCACGTTCCACTGGTTAGCCCATTCTGACCACAAATTACTTGTGGCCAGTATGGAAATAGAACCTAAAACCCATAAGTTAGCTGGGTACTGGAAGTTAAATACCTCCTTACTGGAGATACGTGACTTCCGGGACAGGCTAACACTTAATTTTCAAAAGGGATTAGTGGGGGCGGTAACCGGGAGTAAGTGGTGGGTTAACGCTAAATGTGACATTAGGAGCTTTTCTGTCAAATATAGCCAACGCCTCGCCTTAAATAAGGCTGAGACAGAAAAGCGTTTAGAAAATAAGCTGGCCCGGGCGGTGGAAGGGGGGGATTCCCTAGCCATAAACTTAGCTAAGGGGGACCTGAAACGTTCGGCTAACGAGCGGTATGAAGGTCAAGTAGTCAGGGCTAGGTTAGAAAGAGTGTCCAACGAAGCCGTGAATGTTGACGCTGCAGAGCGTAGAGCTCCACTATGTCGCAACTCGGACGGCTATATTCGTCAAATTCAAAGCCCGGAAGGACACACCCTTGTGTCGGCTCGGGAGATTTGTGAGGGGTTTCGGGAGCATTTCGCGGATCGCTTCACCCAACTGTCCAGACTCCGCGTCGAGGAGTTTGGCAACTATTTGGCCGGTTCGCCCCGCCTGGAGGCGGCTCGAGCGGCTAGTTGTGATGGGCGCATTACAGAATGTGAGGTCCTGACTGCGTTGAAGCAGGTCGGCTACGACAAATCTCCGGGACTTGATGGTTTGCCCTATGAATTGTTCTTGAGGCTGTCGCACATGTTCGTACCTATTCTGACGGATGTGTTCAACCACTGGTTTGCACAGGGTTCTATCCCTGGTCAAGTCACCAGGGGAGTGATCACATTGCTTAAGAAAAAGGGCGAGCATGTTGGGGGTTTAGATGACTATAGGCCCATAACTCTGTTAAATACAGATTTAAAGATTTTGGCCAAAGTTCTTGCAAATCGGTTGCAGGCTGTTATTGGTGAATTGATTGAACCTGATCAGAATTATGCTGTGAAGGGGAGATCGATTCAGAACAACTTGCATCTGATACGCACGATCTTAGAGGGGTTAGAAGACGACACCGAAGCCGCGCTGATCAATTTAGATCAGTCCAAAGCTTTTGATAGGGTTGACCATCGGTTCTTGGGATCTGTTTTAGAAACCGCCGGTTTTACACCGGACTTCCGCAGATGGATTTCCATGCTGTATCACAGCCCGACGGCAGTGGTGCAGGTAAACGGGATGCGATCGGAATCGTTTGCTGTTTCTCGGTCGGTACGTCAGGGGTGTCCGTTGTCTCCTCTCCTCTACGTTCTTGCGTTGGAACCCTTCCTGCGCAAGCTGAGGCAAGGGGAGGCTGGACCCGCCCTACGCGGTATCGCTCTACCTGGTGGTGCGCGAGCCAGGGTCTCCGCGTATGCCGATGATGTTACCGTGTTCGTCTCGTGCCGTCGAGACATCTCCACGGTAACTAAGGCACTCAAAAGGTATGAAGATGTTACAGGGGCCGTGGTCAACCTTAGCAAATCCAATGGCCTAAGGTTGGCTGCCTGGAGTGGCGCGGATGCGCTGCCGGGCCTTTTCAACTGGTCCGATGGCCCGGTTCGAATCCTCGGCGTGTGGTTCGGACCGGGTCTCCAGCTTGATAAGAATTGGTCGGAAGTACAGTCTAAGGTCGAAGCGTCTGTAAGGATTTGGCTTCGAAGGGGGCTTTCCCTTAAAGGTCGAGCTGAGGCGTGCGCCATGTACGTCTTTCCGCTTATCCTTTACCGATTGGCTGTACTACCTCTGCCTGCAGACCGCTTGGCGGCTTTAACGCGTACGCTTTTCTCGCTTTTGTGGAACAAGAGAAAGCCGCTAGTCTGTAGACAGGTCTGTACTCAACGTCCTGATGTTGGGGGCTTGGGAATGCCCGACTTGGCGAGCCATTTATATGCCGAGAGGTTAACATTCCTGAGTAGAACTTTGACAGAGGAGTCCGCGTGGGGCCCTGCGGTTGAGAAGGCTTTTCCCAACCTCACCCCTGACCACTTGGCTGAATGCCGTCGTAGGCCAAGGGGTCAATCGCGGTTCTTCAACGAATGCCGAACTGCGCTCAGAGTGCTGCCGGGGTCCAGTGACCTCGCCCGGTCTAGGAAAACACTATATCGGGAGTTAGTGGTGGGGACCGCTTTGGATCCACTTGGGGAGCGACTTGGATTGTCGGAGGAGGAGGTTCGCTCTCAGTGGAATTGGGCGCCAGGCCGGAGTTATCTTAACAATACTGAGTTTTCTCTAACCTGGCGATTAGTTCGAAATGTAGTACCCCTTAATGGCATACGCTTCAGTATTGGTCTAAGTATGGACCCTTTTTGTCCACGTTGCGAGGATGATGAAATTGAAACGGCCAAGCACGCCTTTTTCAACTGCTCCAAGCTGCGTGAATACTGGACGTATGTCAACGAGGTGACGGCTCGCATCGTTCCCGAGCGGGTGACGTGCCTGGATTTAGAATCCGTTGTTTTCAACATGGACCCATTGTGGCCCAGGGAGAAACGAATGGTGTTACTTGCGATTTTAGCCGTAGCTAGACTCGTAGTGTGGTCTTCACGCTTAGACATAGGGAGCGGTGGGGTGCCGCCTTCTTATTATGATTTAATTTCGTATTTTAAGCATCAACTTAAAATCAAAATTAAATGTGATAGAAGGAGGTTACCCTTCTCGCTATTTAAAAGTAGGTGGATACACACCGCTAGTTTATGTGTGTTCATACGGAATAAAATTGAGTTCGTGTTCCCTGCCTAAGCATGGCACACGCCGACCTTAGGTATTTCTTTTTGACAAGTTTGTCTTAAATATCCAATTGTTGGATCAGTCCCTATAGCTAGTAGTACAAATGAGTCCTGTTTTCCCCATCTTTATTTTAGGTGTCAGAACTCCTCCAGGATGCCCGCTCCCCGATTTACTTTATCCCTGGCCTGCCCTAATGGTATTTATCCTGGAGGACACCGCACATCCCCCCCCCAAATAAACCCTACCCAATATTTATTTTGTCCCCCTAGGCAACGCCCACTCCCACTTAGGAGCTGACTCTCTTGCTTTCGGTTGTTCCGGAAGACAGTGAGCAGTTCATACCTTAGATAGGATGGGAGGGTCCTACTAACTTACCATAATTAGCATTTTATTTTGTTCTTTATTTTTACATCCATTTTATTTTTATTTATTTTTGGGGGATTTTTTAAGGCTTAGTTTTTGTTGTCCCACTCCCTATCACCATACTCTGTACATATTATTTTTGTAAATAAAAAATCATGAAACAACCTGGGGATATTTTAAGTAGATTAAGTCCATAGAGTAAATGTGGTATTGTGGTGATTGAAGCTAGTTTTTTAGGGCATAGACCAGTGGACGACCCCCGACCCCCACTCCTCCCCCATACCCGTTTTTGGCCTTGTGCCACATCTGTTTTTATATGTAAATATTTAAAGAGATAAATAAACAGAGCACACTCCTAAGACAAGCACAGTTTTCAAATTGACGTCGTTATTTTTTACCCCAGGATTTTTACTTTGCATTTTTACTTTGCATTTTTACGTTGGATTTTTTACTTTGGATTTTTACTTTGGATTTTTACTTTGGATTTTTACGTTGGATTTTTACTTGGGAGTGACACGCTATTTGGCCTCTTGTGCACCTTTTTTGACCGGGGACTCTCTCTCTGTCCCCTGGGCAAGCCCCTTTTGGGCACCATTGTTCTTCTCACCCCTTTTGGGTGATCACCCCTCTTGGGTGATTCGTATAGCCCCTTTTGGGCACTAACTGAGTTTATTTTCTTCTTGTTTTTAGGTTTGTTCTGAACCCAGGTACAACTTAAGCAGCTGGCCGGATTTGGTTGAACAGCTAGAGTCACATTTAGCAAACGTTCTTCCATCTCCAAATCGGCGGGTTAGCGCCGGGTTCAGATCTGGTTTTATTTTCGAAATTTTTTTTTTTTTTTTTTTTTTTTTTTTTTTTCACACCTAAAAAAAAAAATAATAATACTACGCGTTTTGTTTTTATTCTGCCGTTGTGCAGGGCAAAACGGAAGAGGGGAGGACTGGACCGAGCTCCGGTGGAGGCTTAGTGCCTAGCTCGGGCTCTGGTTCCCAGATGCCTAAAAAACATCTGGGGGCCGGAGTAGGCCAAGACTTAACGTACGGGTTTTTTGACGACTTAGGCGGCATGCCCAGTACCTACGGCAGTGCTGTCCCCCGCACTGAAAGTAATTCAGAGTTTGCCGCATGCTACGGCAACTCTGCTAGTGATTTCAACGCTGCTGACCCCGGCAGCGTAGGTTTTAGCTCCGCTGGGAGAGGTGATCTGGGTCGGTGGGAGAGACTCCCCATCACACCAGTTGGTCGACGGGCTTTAACCGTCAGCCCGCCTGCTCGAAGGAGGAAAAGTCTCCTGCCTGTAGGATTAAGGCCAGCCAGGTCGGTGGAGCTCCAACAGGAAGGAGCCACCGATCCAGATCGGCCGCCAGGGCCAAGCGACCGGGAGGCTGCTCAGATGGAAATGTCTGAAATGGACTACGAGCTGTTTGGACCTCTAGGAACCTACAGTGGCAGTAGTAGCCGCAGCAGCAGCAGCAACAGTGTGAGGGCACCAAACAAAAGCCCTACGAAAACCGGTACAAGAAAATCCAGACCGAGAACGAAGGGGGTCGCTGGACCAGAAATGAAATCTGGAGCAGTTGGTGCCGCCAGCAAAAGGGGAGGTGGGACCAAGTTGGCCACTCCAAAGGTGTCCAATCCTTTGGCATCTCCGAAAGAGTGGCCGTCCCTCCCTCCTACTCAAAGTTTGTCCAGCCAGGACAGGACCATCCCTCCCGGGCAGAAGACGCCGCCTGTATCACCACCATCACCTACAGTATCAGCATCTCCTGCCCTCTCAGCAACTCAAGACAAGTGGGGACCCCAGTCCCAGCTAAGCCCCGAAGAGTACCGTCGGTTGTTTGACGAAAAATACAAACAATTGACCGACGGTAACAACATCAAAGCAGCTCCAGGTGCGGTGGATCGACTAGCGAAAAGAATAGTATCGCTAGTCACCATCGACACCAAAACCAAGGGGTTGGCTGGGGTCGAAGTGAATCAAATGGCGGACCTTCTGTACGGGCTTAAAGTCCCAGCATCCTATGTGTGCCGCAGAGGGTTCGCCACATGGGATATTCTGCTGCCAAGTGAACAGGAAGCAGAAAAAGTGTCCAGGGCCGACCTGAGATTTAAAAATCTCATTCTCAGGCCGGAGTACTTGAGTAGGAGAAGGACTTTAGTCACCGTCCTTGGCGTCCCCTGCTATATCAGCTCAGAACAGCTTGGTGCTGTCCTGAGTCAGTATGGGGACGTCGAAGCTATAGTCCCGGTCCGTGGTCCCCGTAACCTTATGGTAGGGGACTACAAAATAAATATGAGAGTCGACCGGGACGGCTTCAATAATATCCCACCCCTACTCAAGTGCGACACCTGGACAATGAGTGTCATCGTCGAGGGTAGGAGGCCACATTGTTGGCATTGTGAGCAGAAGGGGCATATGGCGAAAGCCTGCCCGAAAAAATTTCCACCTAAAAAGACCCCTTCTGCTCAAGGCCCGGGAGTGAAAGCGGCGTCAGTGGCACCAGCAGCTCCTCCACCAACGACCGGAGGGGGCACTGCAACAACAACAACAACAACAACAAAAGACTGGAGCAAGGTGGTGAAAGGTGGAAAGACCATCCCCACCGAAGAACCAAGTTCCAGTCCGGAGCAGTCCCCCTCCAAAAAGGTGCAGCCCCCGGGTGAAAAAGGGGGGCGGCTACCCACAGTGTCGCGAAATCTAGATATTCCCACCGAGGAGCCGCAGCCTTCAACATCTGGATTGGCAGTGGCAACTAAGAGGAAGCAGACGGTCCCCTTGACAACATCAGACTCGGAAGGGGAGAAACACGACGAAAACAAAATGGAAGATGACGCTGGGCCGGCTCCAGAGACAGAGAAAAAGGAATCTCGGGATTTGAAAAGAGTCACAAAAAAGGCTAAGAAAGATAAAGAGGCTGGACCCCAATCCCCTGCCCCAACGTCTGAAGAGATGACCGTCTCTTCTGCTCAGACTCCTGAATCCCAACCCCCTACCCCTAATACTGAGCAGAAATCCCCCTCCCCTGTTGATTCTACCCCAGCTAGCTCCCGCTCTCTGTCT
This sequence comes from Sepiola atlantica, assembly GCA_963556195.1. Classification (NCBI taxonomy): domain Eukaryota; kingdom Metazoa; phylum Mollusca; class Cephalopoda; order Sepiida; family Sepiolidae; genus Sepiola; species Sepiola atlantica. Next base: position 34,552,791 of record OY744553.1, read on the forward strand.
CAAAACAAAAAGCCGGAGCCCAAAATTAGCAGCAGGTCTGCTTCTCGTTCCCCAGTAAGGAAGGAAAAAACCCGAAGGCTCCCCTTCTTGCCAGGGGACCATATCTGCGAAGCAGATTTTCACCTTGTCGCTGCCAATCTCAACTCGAAACAGTTAAAAATCGTGCGGCCGCTGCAGCTCCTCACTCAGACCCAGGGGCTAGATATCACCAAGCCCCAAAATTTTCCAGATGCCCCCTTGATCATCACTTTCATCCGAAAGACCAGGGAAGGCAGGACGAGAAGCCTTTGGAAAATGGTTGAGGCCGCCAAGGGGGCAATTCCGGGTCTGAAACTGGTGGATGATACCCATGACTCCCTCAAACAGCTGAGAAAAGATAGCGAAGGGAGGGTCCCTATGTACGTCCACCCTTGTTTTTATAGGGCCCTCAAACTCACCTTTCCATTGGATGTCGGGGGCATTACCCGAGACGGACGGGTTACGTCCGACTTACTAACGGGTAATATGGCTAATGCCTGCGGCATCCTCGTCCCGAAAGACTTCAGACCGGTGGTTGACACTGATTAGTGCAGATGGCCGCGAACTTAGTTTTAGGAAGCCTGAACACAAGGGGCATGAGGTCTTTAAGCAAAGCTAAACGCATACTGGGGGACCTCATGTCTTTTGACATAGATGTGGCTGCGTTACAGGAAACTCACTATGATTCGATCGACGATCACCGACTGCTGTCGAAGCATTTCGATGTTTTTTCAGCTTTCGGTGACCGTTGTGCTAGGGGAGTTTCCTTGTTAGTAAGACGCACCCTGTCCGCAAGTGTAAACGTTGTTCACGCGGATGCTGATGGCAGACTGGTCGTGGCCGATGTTGCCGTAAAAAGTGCTGCATTTCGAATCGTCGCGGTTTATGCGCCCAATATCGCTCGGGAGAGGGCTCTCTTTTTCCGGGGGTTGGAGGGGTTCCTCGGGGGTTCAAAGCGGTTAATTTTACTGGGGGATTGGAATGCCATCCTTGATCCCAAAATAGATAAGGTCGGTGGGCCTAGAGGGTCTGGTGGGTGTGAGACCAGCCTTTCTGATCTGATGACTGAATGTGATCTGGTCGATAGGTTTCGTGTCGATCACCCGGGGCGGGAGTGGTGGACGTGGCTTTCTAATAGGCCTTCCGTTTCAAGTACTTACTTGGATCGGTTGTTAGTGAGAAGAGGCAAAGTAGATTATATCTCTTGTCCCACGTTCCACTGGTTAGCCCATTCTGACCACAAATTACTTGTGGCCAGTATGGAAATAGAACCTAAAACCCATAAGTTAGCTGGGTACTGGAAGTTAAATACCTCCTTACTGGAGATACGTGACTTCCGGGACAGGCTAACACTTAATTTTCAAAAGGGATTAGTGGGGGCGGTAACCGGGAGTAAGTGGTGGGTTAACGCCAAATGTGACATTAGGAGCTTTTCTGTCAAATATAGCCAACGCCTCGCCTTAAATAAGGCTGAGACAGAAAAGCGTTTAGAAAATAAGCTGGCCCGGGCGGTGGAAGGGGGGGATTCCCTAGCCATAAACTTAGCTAAGGGGGACCTGAAACGTTCGGCTAACGAGCGGTATGAAGGTCAAGTATTCAGGGCTAGGTTAGAAAGAGTGTCCAACGAAGCCGTGAATGTTGACGCTGCAGAGCGTAGAGCTCCACTATGTCGCAACTCGGACGGCTATATTCGTCAAATTCAAAGCCCGGAAGGACACACCCTTGTGTCGGCTCGGGAGATTTGTGAGGGGTTTCGGGAGCATTTCGCGGATCGCTTCACCCAACTGTCCAGACTCCGCGTCGAGGAGTTTGGCAACTATTTGGCCGGTTCGCCCCGCCTGGAGGCGGCTCGAGCGGCTAGTTGTGATGGGCGCATTACAGAATGTGAGGTCCTGACTGCGTTGAAGCAGGTCGGCTACGACAAATCTCCGGGACTTGATGGTTTGCCCTATGAATTGTTCTTGAGGCTGTCGCACATGTTCGTACCTATTCTGACGGATGTGTTCAACCACTGGTTTGCACAGGGTTCTATCCCTGGTCAAGTCACCAGGGGAGTGATCACATTGCTTAAGAAAAAGGGCGAGCATGTTGGGGGTTTAGATGACTATAGGCCCATAACTCTGTTAAATACAGATTTAAAGATTTTGGCCAAAGTTCTTGCAAATCGGTTGCAGGCTGTTATTGGTGAATTGATTGAACCTGATCAGAATTATGCTGTGAAGGGGAGATCGATTCAGAACAACTTGCATCTGATACGCACGATCTTAGAGGGGTTAGAAGACGACACCGAAGCCGCGCTGATCAATTTAGATCAGTCCAAAGCTTTTGATAGGGTTGACCATCGGTTCTTGGGATCTGTTTTAGAAACCGCCGGTTTTACACCGGACTTCCGCAGATGGATTTCCATGCTGTATCACAGCCCGACGGCAGTGGTGCAGGTAAACGGGATGCGATCGGAATCGTTTGCTGTTTCTCGGTCGGTACGTCAGGGGTGTCCGTTGTCTCCTCTCCTCTACGTTCTTGCGTTGGAACCCTTCCTGCGCAAGCTGAGGCAAGGGGAGGCTGGACCCGCCCTACGCGGTATCGCTCTACCTGGTGGTGCGCGAGCCAGGGTCTCCGCGTATGCCGATGATGTTACCGTGTTCGTCTCGTGCCGTCGAGACATCTCCACGGTAACTAAGGCACTCAAAAGGTATGAAGATGTTACAGGGGCCGTGGTCAACCTTAGCAAATCCAATGGCCTAAGGTTGGCTGCCTGGAGTGGCGCGGATGCGCTGCCGGGCCTTTTCAACTGGTCCGATGGCCCGGTTCGAATCCTCGGCGTGTGGTTCGGACCGGGTCTCCAGCTTGATAAGAATTGGTCGGAAGTACAGTCTAAGGTCGAAGCGTCTGTAAGGATTTGGCTTCGAAGGGGGCTTTCCCTTAAAGGTCGAGCTGAGGCGTGCGCCATGTACGTCTTTCCGCTTATCCTTTACCGATTGGCTGTACTACCTCTGCCTGCGGATCGCTTGGCGGCTTTAACGCGTACGCTTTTCTCGCTTTTGTGGAACAAGAGAAAGCCGCTAGTCTGTAGACAGGTCTGTACTCAACGTCCTGATGTTGGGGGCTTGGGAATGCCCGACTTGGCGAGCCATTTATATGCCGAGAGGTTAACATTCCTGAGTAGAACTTTGACAGAGGAGTCCGCGTGGGGCCCTGCGGTTGAGAAGGCTTTTCCCAACCTCACCCCTGACCACTTGGCTGAATGCCGTCGTAGGCCAAGGGGTCAATCGCGGTTCTTCAACGAATGCCGAACTGCGCTCAGAGTGCTGCCGGGGTCCAGTGACCTCGCCCGGTCTAGGAAAACACTATATCGGGAGTTAGTGGTGGGGACCGCTTTGGATCCACTTGGGGAGCGACTTGGATTGTCGGAGGAGGAGGTTCGCTCTCAGTGGAATTGGGCGCCAGGCCGGAGTTATCTTAACAATACTGAGTTTTCTCTAACCTGGCGATTAGTTCGAAATGTAGTACCCCTTAATGGCATACGCTTCAGTATTGGTCTTAGTATGGACCCTTTTTGTCCACGTTGCGAGGATGATGAAATTGAAACGGCCAAGCACGCCTTTTTCAACTGCTCCAAGCTGCGTGAATACTGGACGTATGTCAACGAGGTTACGGCTCGCATCGTTCCCGAGCGGGTGACGTGCCTGGATTTAGAATCCGTTGTTTTCAACATGGACCCATTGTGGCCCAGGGAGAAACGAATGGTGTTACTTGCGATTTTAGCCGTAGCTAGACTCGTAGTGTGGTCTTCACGCTTAGACATAGGGAGCGGTGGGGTGCCGCCTTCTTATTATGATTTAATTTCGTATTTTAAGCATCAACTTAAAATCAAAATTAAATGTGATAGAAGGAGGTTACCCTTCTCGCTATTTAAAAGTAGGTGGATACACACCGCTAGTTTATGTGTGTTCATACGGAATAGAATTGAGTTCGTGTTCCCTGCCTAAGCATGGCACACGCCGACCTTAGGTATTTCTTTTTGACAAGTTTGTCATAAATATCCAATTGTTGGATCAGTCCCTATAGCTAGTAGTACAAATGAGTCCTGTTTTCCCCATTTTTATTTTAGGTGTCAGAACTCCTCCAGGATGCCCGCTCCCCGATTTACTTTATCCCTGGCCTGCCCTAATGGTATTTATCCTGGAGGACACCGCACCCCCCCCCCCCAAATAAACCCTACCCAATATTTATTTTGTCCCCCTAGGAAACGCCCACTCCCACTTAGGAGCTGACTCTCTTGCTTTCGGTTGTTCCGGAAGACAGTGAGCTGTTCATACCTTAGATAGGATGGGAGGGTCCTACTAACTTACCATAATTAGCATTTTATTTTGTTCTTTATTTTTACATCCATTTTATTTTTATTTATTTTTGGGGGATTTTTTAAGGCTTAGTTTTTGTTCTCCCACTCCCTATCACCATACTCTGTACATATTTTTGTAAATAAAAAATCATGAAACAACCTGGGGATATTTTAAGTAGATTAAGTCCATAGAGTAAATGTGGTATTGTGGTGATTGAAGCTAGTTTTTTAGGGCATAGACCAGTGGACGACCCCCGACCCCCACTCCTCCCCCATACCCGTTTTTGGCCTTGTGCCACATCTGTTTTTATATGTAAATATTTAAAGAGATAAATAAACAGAGCACACTCCTAAGACAAGCACAGTTTTCAAATTGACGTCGTTATTTTTTACCCCAGGATTTTTACTTTGCATTTTTACTTTGGATTTTTACGTTGGATTTTTACTTTGGAGTTTTACTTTGAAGTTTTACTTTGGATTTTTACTTGGGAGTGACACGCTACTTGGCCTCTTGTGCACCTTTTTTGACCGGGGACTCTCTCTGTCCCCTGGGCAAGCCCCTTTTGGGCACCATTGTTCTTCTCACCCCTTTTGGGTGATCACCCCTCTTGGGTGATTCGTATAGCCCCTTTTGGGCACTAACGGAGATTATTTTCTTCTTGTTTTTAGGTTTGTTCTGAACCCAGGTACAACTTAAGCAGCTGGCCGGATTTGGTTGAACAGCTAGAGTAACATTTAGCAAACGTTCTTCCATCTCCAAATCGGCGGGTTAGCGCCGGGTTCAGATCTGTTTTTTTTTTTTTTTTTTTTTTTTCGAATTTTTTTTTTTTTTTTTTTTTTTTTTTTTTTCACACCTAAAAAAAAAAATAATACTACGCGTTTTGTTTTTATTCTGCCGTTGTGCAGGGCAAAACGGAAGAGGGGAGGACTGGACCGAGCTCCGGTGGAGGCTTAGTGCCTAGCTCGGGCTCTGGTTCCCAGATGCCTAAAAAACATCTGGGGGCCGGAGTAGGCCAAGACTTAACGTACGGGTTCTTTGACGACTTAGGCGACATGCCCAGTACCTACGGCCGTGCTGTCCCCCGCACTGAAAGTAATTCGGAGTTTGCCGCATGCTACGGCAACTCTGCTAGTGATTTCAACGCTGCTGACCCCGGCAGCGTAGGTTTTAGCTCAGCTGGGAGAGGTGATCTGGGTCGGTGGGAGAGACTCCCCATCACACCAGTTGGTCGACGGGCTTTAACCGTCAGCCCGCCTGCTCGCAGGAGGAAAAGTCTCCTGCCTGTAGGATTAAGGCCAGCCAGGTCGGTGGAGCTCCAACAGGAAGGAGCCACCGATCCAGATCAGCCGCCAGGGCCAAGCGACCGGGAGGCTGCTCAGATGCAAATGTCCGAAATAGACTATGAGCTGTTTGGACCTCTAGGAACCTACAGTGGCAGTAGTAGCCGCAGCAGCAGCAGCAACAGTATGAGGGCACCAAACAAAAGCCCTACGAAAAGCGGTACAAGAAAATCCAGACCGAGAACGAAGGGGGTCGCTGGACCAGAAATGAAATCTGGAGCAGTTGGTGCCGCCAGCAAAAGGGGAGGTGGGACCAAGTTGGCCACTCCAAAGGTGTCCAATCCTTTGGCATCTCCGAAAGAGTGGCCGTCCCTCCCTCCTACTCAAAGTTTGTCCAGCCAGGACAGGACCATCCCTCCCGGGCAGAAGACGCCGCCTGTATCACCACCATCACCTACAGTATCAGCATCTCCTGCCCTCTCAGCAACTCAAGACAAGTGGGGACCCCAGTCCCAGCTAAGCCCCGAAGAGTACCGTCGGTTGTTTGACGAAAAATACAAACAATTGACCGACGGTAACAACATCAAAGCAGCTCCAGGTGCGGTGGATCGACTAGCGAAAAGAATAGTATCGCTAGTCACCATCGACACCAAAACCAAGGGGTTGGCTGGGGTCGAAGTGAATCAAATGGCGGACCTTCTGTACGGGCTTAAAGTCCCAGCATCCTATGTGTGCCGCAGAGGGTTCGCCACTTGGGATATTCTGCTGCCAAGTGAACAGGAAGCAGAAAAAGTGTCCAGGGCCGACCTGAGATTTAAAAATCTCATTCTCAGGCCGGAGTACTTGAGTAGGAGAAGGACTTTAGTCACCGTCCTTGGCGTCCCCTGCTATATTAGCTCAGAACAGCTTGGTGCTGTCCTAAGTCAGTATGGGGACGTCGAAGCTATAGTCCCGGTCCGTGGTCCCCGTAACCTTATGGTAGGGGACTACAAAATAAATATGAGAGTCGACCGGGACGGCTTCAATAATATCCCACCCCTACTCAAGTGCGACACCTGGACAATGAGTGTCATCGTCGAGGGTAGGAGGCCACATTGTTGGCATTGTGAGCAGAAGGGGCATATGGCGAAAGCCTGCCCGAAAAAATTTCCACCTAAAAAGACCCCTTCTGCTCAAGGCCCGGGAGTGAAAGCGGCGTCAGTGGCACCAGCAGCTCCTCCACCAACGACCGGAGGGGGCACTGCAACAACAACAACAACAAAAGACTGGAGCAAGGTGGTGAAAGGTGGAAAGACCATCCCCACCGAAGAACCAAGTTCCAGTCCGGAGCAGTCCCCCTCCAAAAAGGTGCAGCCCCCGGGTGAAAAAGGGGGGCGGCTACCCACAGTGTCGCGAAATCTAGATATTCCCACCGAGGAGCCGCAGCCTTCAACATCTGGATTGGCAGTGGCAACTAAGAGGAAGCAGACGGTCCCCTTGACAACATCAGACTCGGAAGGGGAGAAACAAGACGAAAACAAAATGGAAGATGACGCTGGGCCGGCTCCAGAGACAGAGAAAAAGGAATCTCGGGATTTGAAAAGAGCCACAAAAAAGGCTAAGAAAGATAAAGAGGCTGGACCCCAATCCCCTGCCCCAACGTCTGAAGAGATGACCGTCTCTTCTGCTCAGACTCCTGAATCCCAACCTCCTACCCCTAATACTGAGCAGAAATCCCCCTCCCCTGTTGATTCTACCCCAGCTAGCTCCCGCTCTCTGTCTCAAAACAAAAAGCCGGAGCCCAAAATTAGCAGCAGGTCTGCTTCTCATTCCCCAGTAAGGAAGGAAAAAACCCGAAGGCTCCCCTTCCTGCCAGGGGACCATATCTGCGAAGCAGATTTTCACCTTGTCGCTGCCAATCTCAACTCGAGACAGTTAAAAATCGTGCGGCCGCTGCAGCTCCTCACTCAGACCCAGGGGCTAGATATCACCAAGCCCCAAAATTTTCCAGATGCCCCCTTGATCATCACTTTCATCCGAAAGACCAGGGAAGGCAGGACGAGAAGCCTTTGGAAAATGGTTGAGGCCGCCAAGGGGGCAATTCCGGGTCTGAAACTGGTGGATGATACCCATGACTCCCTCAAACAGCTGAGAAAAGATAGCGAAGGGAGGGTCCCTATGTACGTCCACCCTTGTTTTTATAGGGCCCTAAAACTCACCTTTCCATTGGATGTCGGGGGCATTACCCGAGACGGACGGGTTACGTCCGACTTACTAACGGGTAATATGGCTAATGCCTGCGGCATCCTCGTCCCGAAAGACTTCAGACCGGTGGTTGACACTGATTAGTGCAGATGGCCGCGAACTTAGTTTTAGGAAGCCTGAACACAAGGGGCATGAGGTCTTTAAGCAAAGCTAAACGCATACTGGGGGACCTCATGTCTTTTGACATAGATGTGGCTGCGTTACAGGAAACTCACTATGATTCGATCGACGATCACCGACTGCTGTCGAAGCATTTCGATGTTTTTTCAGCTTTCGGTGACCGTTGTGCTAGGGGAGTTTCCTTGTTAGTAAGACGCACCCTGTCCGCAAGTCGAAACGTTGTTCACGCGGATGCTGATGGCAGACTGGTCGTGGCCGATGTTGCCGTAAAAAGTGCTGCATTTCGAATCGTCGCGGTTTATGCGCCCAATATCGCTCGGGAGAGGGCTCTCTTTTTCCGGGGGTTGGAGGGGTTCCTCGGGGGTTCAAAGCGGTTAATTTTACTGGGGGATTGGAATGCCATCCTTGATCCCAAAATAGATAAGGTCGGTGGGCCTAGAGGGTCTGGTGGGTGTGAGACCAGCCTTTCTGATCTGATGACTGAATGTGATCTGGTCGATAGGTTTCGTGTCGATCACCCGGGGCGGGAGTGGTGGACGTGGCTTTCTAATAGGCCTTCCGTTTCAAGTACTTACTTGGATCGGTTGTTAGTGAGAAGAGGCAAAGTAGATTATATCTCTTGTCCCACGTTCCACTGGTTAGTCCATTCTGACCACAAATTACTTGTGGCCAGTATGGAAATAGAACCTAAAACCCATAAGTTAGCTGGGTACTGGAAGTTAAATACCTCCTTACTGGAGATACGTGACTTCCGGGACAGGCTAACACTTAATTTTCAAAAGGGATTAGTGGGGGCGGTAACCGGGAGTAAGTGGTGGGTTAACGCCAAATGTGACATTAGGAGCTTTTCTGTCAAATATAGCCAACGCCTCGCCTTAAATAAGGCTGAGACAGAAAAGCGTTTAGAAAATAAGCTGGCCCGGGCGGTGGAAGGGGGGGATTCCCTAGCCATAAACCTAGCTAAGGGGGACCTGAAACGTTCGGCTAACGAGCGGTATGAAGGTCAAGTAGTCAGGGCTAGGTTAGAAAGAGTGTCCAACGAAGCCGTGAATGTTGACGCTGCAGAGCGTAGAGCTCCACTATGTCGCAACTCGGACGGCTATATTCGTCAAATTCAAAGCCCGGAAGGACACACCCTTGTGTCGGCTCGGGAGATTTGTGAGGGGTTTCGGGAGCATTTCGCGGATCGCTTCACCCAACTGTCCAGACTCCGCGTCGAGGAGTTTGGCAACTATTTGGCCGGTTCGCCCCGCCTGGAGGCGGCTCGAGCGGCTAGTTGTGATGGGCGCATTACAGAATGTGAGGTCCTGACTGCGTTGAAGCAGGTCGGCTACGACAAATCTCCGGGACTTGATGGTTTGCCCTATGAATTGTTCTTGAGGCTGTCGCACATGTTCGTACCTATTCTGACGGATGTGTTCAACCACTGGTTTGCACAGGGTTCTATCCCTGGTCAAGTCACCAGGGGAGTGATCACATTGCTTAAGAAAAAGGGCGAGCATGTTGGGGGTTTAGATGACTATAGGCCCATAACTCTGTTAAATACAGATTTAAAGATTTTGGCCAAAGTTCTTGCAAATCGGTTGCAGGCTGTTATTGGTGAATTGATTGAACCTGATCAGAATTATGCTGTGAAGGGGAGATCGATTCAGAACAACTTGCATCTGATACGCACGATCTTAGAGGGGTTAGAAGACGACACCGAAGCCGCGCTGATCAATTTAGATCAGTCCAAAGCTTTTGATAGGGTTGACCATCGGTTCTTGGGATCTGTTTTAGAAACCGCCGGTTTTACACCGGACTTCCGCAGATGGATTTCCATGCTGTATCACAGCCCGACGGCAGTGGTGCAGGTAAACGGGATGCGATCGGAATCGTTTGCTGTTTCTCGGTCGGTACGTCAGGGGTGTCCGTTGTCTCCTCTCCTCTACGTTCTTGCGTTGGAACCCTTCCTGCGCAAGCTGAGGCAAGGGGAGGCTGGACCAGCCCTACGCGGTATCGCTCTACCTGGTGGTGCGCGAGCCAGGGTCTCCGCGTATGCCGATGATGTTACCGTGTTCGTCTCGTGCCGTCGAGACATCTCCACGGTAACTAAGGCACTCAAAAGGTATGAAGATGTTACAGGGGCCGTGGTCAACCTTAGCAAATCCAATGGCCTAAGGTTGGCTGCCTGGAGTGGCGCGGATGCGCTGCCGGGCCTTTTCAACTGGTCCGATGGCCCGGTTCGAATCCTCGGCGTGTGGTTCGGACCGGGTCTCCAGCTTGATAAGAATTGGTCGGAAGTACAGTCTAAGGTCGAAGCGTCTGTAAGGATTTGGCTTCGAAGGGGGCTTTCCCTTAAAGGTCGAGCTGAGGCGTGCGCCATGTACGTCTTTCCGCTTATCCTTTACCGATTGGCTGTACTACCTCTGCCTGCAGACCGCTTGGCGGCTTTAACGCGTACGCTTTTCTCGCTTTTGTGGAACAAGAGAAAGCCGCTAGTCTGTAGACAGGTCTGTACTCAACGTCCTGATGTTGGGGGCTTGGGAATGCCCGACTTGGCGAGCCATTTATATGCCGAGAGGTTAACATTCCTGAGTAGAACTTTGACAGAGGAGTCCGCGTGGGGCCCTGCGGTTGAGAAGGCTTTTCCCAACCTCACCCCTGACCACTTGGCTGAATGCCGTCGTAGGCCAAGGGGTCAATCGCGGTTCTTCAACGAATGCCGAACTGCGCTCAGAGTGCTGCCGGGGTCCAGTGACCTCGCCCGGTCTAGGAAAACACTATATCGGGAGTTAGTGGTGGGGACCGCTTTGGATCCACTTGTGGGGCGACTTGGATTGTCGGAGGAGGAGGTTCGCTCTCAGTGGAATTGGGCGCCAGGCCGGAGTTATCTTAACAATACTGAGTTTTCTCTAACCTGGCGATTAGTTCGAAATGTAGTACCCCTTAATGGCATACGCTTCAGTATTGGTCTAAGTATGGACCCTTTTTGTCCACGTTGCGAGGATGATGAAATTGAAACGGCCAAGCACGCCTTTTTCAACTGCTCCAAGCTGCGTGAATACTGGACGTATGTCAACGAGGTGACGGCTCGCATCGTTCCCGAGCGGGTGACGTGCCTGGATTTAGAATCCGTTGTTTTCAACATGGACCCATTGTGGCCCAGGGAGAAACGAATGGTGTTACTTGCGATTTTAGCCGTAGCTAGACTCGTAGTGTGGTCTTCACGCTTAGACATAGGGAGCGGTGGGGTGCCGCCTTCTTATTATGATTTAATTTCGTATTTTAAGCATCAACTTAAAATCAAAATTAAATGTGATAGAAGGAGGTTACCCTTCTCGCTATTTAAAAGTAGGTGGATACACACCGCTAGTTTATGTGTGTTCATACGGAATAGAATTGAGTTCGTGTTCCCTGCCTAAGCATGGCACACGCCGACCTTAGGTATTTCTTTTTGACAAGTTTGTCATAAATATCCAATTGTTGGATCAGTCCCTATAGCTAGTAGTACAAATGAGTCCTGTTTTCCCCATCTTTATTTTAGGTGTCAGAACTCCTCCAGGATGCCCGCTCCCCGATTTACTTTATCCCTGGCCTGCCCTAATGGTATTTATCCTGGAGGACACCGCACACCCCCCCCCCAAATAAACCCTAGCCAATATTTATTTTGTCCCCCTAGGCAACGCCCACTCCCACTTAGGAGCTGACTCTCTTGCTTTCGGTTGTTCCGGAAGACAGTGAGCAGTTCATACCTTAGATAGGATGGGAGGGTCCTACTAACGTACCATAATTAGCATTTTATTTTGTTCTTTATTTTTACATCCATTTTATTTTTATTTATTTTTGGGGGATTTTTTAAGGCTTAGTTTTTGTTGTCCCACTCCCTATCACCATACTCTGTACATATTATTTTTGTAAATAAAAAATCATGAAACAACCTGGGGATATTTTAAGTAGATTAAGTCCATAGAGTAAATGTGGTATTGTGGTGATTGAAGCTAGTTTTTTAGGGCATAGACCAGTGGACGACCCCCGACCCCCACTCCTCCCCCATACCCGTTTTTGGCCTTGTGCCACATCTGTTTTTATATGTAAATATTTAAAGAGATAAATAAACAGAGCACACTCCTAAGACAAGCACAGTTTTCAAATTGACGTCGTTATTTTTTACCCCAGGATTTTTACTTTGGATTTTTACTTTGGATTTTTACTTTGAAGTTTTACTTTGAAGTTTTACTTTGGATTTTTACTTTGGATTTTTACGTTGGATTTTTACTTTGAAGTTTTACTTTGGATTTTTACTTGGGAGTGACACGCTACTTGGCCTCTTGTGCACCTTTTTTGACCGGCGACTCTCTCTCTGTCCCCTGGGCAAGCCCCTTTTGGGCACCATTGTTCTTCTCACCCCTTTTGGGTGATCACCCCTCTTGGGTGATTCGTATAGCCCCTTTTGGGCACTAACTGAGTTTATTTTCTTCTTGTTTTTAGGTTTGTTCTGAACCCAGGTACAACTTAAGCAGCTGGCCGGATTTGGTTGAACAGCTAGAGTCACATTTAGCAAACGTTCTTCCATCTCCAAATCGGCGGGTTAGCGCCGGGTTCAGATCTGGTTTTATTTATTTTCGATAATTTTTTTTTTTTTTTTTTTTTTTTTTCACACCTAAAAAAAAAAAAAGTAATACTACGCGTTTTGTTTTTATTCTGCCGTTGTGCAGGGCAAAACGGAAGAGGGGAGGACTGGACCGAGCTCCGGTGGAGGCTTAGTGCCTAGCTCGGGCTCTGGTTCCCAGATGCCTAAAAAACATCTGGGGGCCGGAGTAGGCCAAAACTTAACGTACGGGTTTTTTGACGACTTAGGCGACATGCCCAGTACCTACGGCAGTGCTGTCCCCCGCACTGAAAGTAATTCGGAGTTTGCCGCATGCTACGGCAACTCGGCTAATGATTTCAACGCTGCTGACCCCGGCAGCGTAGGTTTTAGCTCAGCTGGGAGAGGTGATCTGGGTCGGTGGGAGAGACTCCCCATCACACCAGTTGGTCGACGGGCTTTAACCGTCAGCCCGCCTGCTCGCAGGAGGAAAAGTCTCCTGCCTGTAGGATTGAGGCCAGCCAGGTCGGTGGAGCTCCAACAGGAAGGAGCCACCGATCCAGATCAGCCGCCAGGGCCAAGCGACCGGGAGGCTGCTCAGATGGAAATGTCTGAAATAGACTATGAGCTGTTTGGACCTCTAGGAACCTACAGTGGCAGTAGTAGCCGCAGCAGCAGCAGCAACAGTATGAGGGCACCAAACAAAAGCCCTACGAAAAGCGGTACAAGAAAATCCAGACCGAGAACGAAGGGGGTCGCTGGACCAGAAATGAAATCTGGAGCAGTTGGTGCCGCCAGCAAAAGGGGAGGTGGGACCAAGTTGGCCACTCCAAAGGTGTCCAATCCTTTGGCATCTCCGAAAGAGTGGCCGTCCCTCCCTCCTACTCAAAGTTTGTCCAGCCAGGACAGGACCATCCCTCCCGGGCAGAAGACGCCGCCTGTATCACCACCATCACCTACAGTATCAGCATCTCCTGCCCTCTCAGCAACTCAAGACAAGTGGGGACCCCAGTCCCAGCTAAGCCCCGAAGAGTACCGTCGGTTGTTTGACGAAAAATACAAACAATTGACCGACGGTAACAACATCAAAGCAGCTCCAGGTGCGGTGGATCGACTAGCGAAAAGAATAGTATCGCTAGTCACCATCGACACCAAAACCAAGGGGTTGGCTGGGGTCGAAGTGAATCAAATGGCGGACCTTCTGTACGGGCTTAAAGTCCCAGCATCCTATGTGTGCCGCAGAGGGTTCGCCACATGGGATATTCTGCTGCCAAGTGAACAGGAAGCAGAAAAAGTGTCCAGGGCCGACCTGAGATTTAAAAATCTCATTCTCAGGCCGGAGTACTTGAGTAGGAGAAGGACTTTAGTCACCGTCCTTGGCGTCCCCTGCTATATTAGCTCAGAACAGCTTGGTGCTGTCCTAAGTCAGTATGGGGACGTCGAAGCTATAGTCCCGGTCCGTGGTCCCCGTAACCTTATGGTAGGGGACTACAAAATAAATATGAGAGTCGACCGGGACGGCTTCAATAATATCCCACCCCTACTCAAGTGCGACACCTGGACAATGAGTGTCATCGTCGAGGGTAGGAGGCCACATTGTTGGCATTGTGAGCAGAAGGGGCATATGGCGAAAGCCTGCCCGAAAAAATTTCCACCTAAAAAGACCCCTTCTGCTCAAGCCCCGGGAGTGAAAGCGGCGTCAGTGGCACCAGCAGCTCCTCCACCAACGACCGGAGGGGGCACTGCAACAACAACAACAACAACAACAAAAGACTGGAGCAAGGTGGTGAAAGGTGGAAAGACCATCCCCACCGAAGAACCAACTTCCAGTCCGGAGCAGTCCCCCTCCAAAAAGGTGCAGCCCCCGGGTGAAAAAGGGGGGCGGCTACCCACAGTGTCGCGAAATCTAGATATTCCCACCGAGGAGCCGCAGCCTTCAACATCTGGATTGGCAGTGGCAACTAAGAGGAAGCAGACGGTCCCCTTGACAACATCAGACTCGGAAGGGGAGAAACAAGACGAAAACAAAATGGAAGATGACGCTGGGCCGGCTCCAGAGACAGAGAAAAAAGAATCTCGGGATTTGAAAAGAGCCACAAAAAAGGCTAAGAAAGATAAAGAGGCTGGACCCCAATCCCCTGCCCCAACGTCTGAAGAGATGACCGTCTCTTCTGCTCAGACTCCTGAATCCCAACCCCCTACCCCTAATACTGAGCAGAAATCCCCCTCCCCTGTTGATTCTATCCCAGCTAGCTCCCGCTCTCTGTCTCAAAACAAAAAGCCGGAGCCCAAAATTAGCAGCAGGTCTGCTTCTCGTTCCCCAGTAAGGAAGGAAAAAACCCGAAGGCTCCTCTTCTTGCCAGGGGACCATATCTGCGAAGCAGATTTTCACCTTGTCGCTGCCAATCTCAACTCGAGACAGTTAAAAATCGTGCGGCCGCTGCAGCTCCTCACTCAGACCCAGGGGCTAGATATCACCAAGCCCCAAAATTTTCCAGATGCCCCCTTGATCATCACTTTCATCCGAAAGACCAGGGAAGGCAGGACGAGAAGCCTTTGGAAAATGGTTGAGGCCGCCAAGGGGGCAATTCCGGGTCTGAAACTGGTGGATGATACCCATGACTCCCTCAAACAGCTGAGAAAAGATAGCGAAGGGAGGGTCCCTATGTACGTCCACCCTTGTTTTTATAGGGCCCTAAAACTCACCTTTCCATTGGATGTCGGGGGCATTACCCGAGACGGACGGGTTACGTCCGACTTACTAACGGGTAATATGGCTAATGCCTGCGGCATCCTCGTCCCGAAAGACTTCAGACCGGTGGTTGACACTGATTAGTGCAGATGGCCGCGAACTTAGTTTTAGGAAGCCTGAACACAAGGGGCATGAGGTCTTTAAGCAAAGCTAAACGCATACTGGGGGACCTCATGTCTTTTGACATAGATGTGGCTGCGTTACAGGAAACTCACTATGATTCGATCGACGATCACCGACTGCTGTCGAAGCATTTCGATGTTTTTTCAGCTTTCGGTGACCGTTGTGCTAGGGGAGTTTCCTTGTTAGTAAGACGCACCCTGTCCGCAAGTGTAAACGTTGTTCACGCGGATGCTGATGGCAGACTGGTCGTGGCCGATGTTGCCGTAAAAAGTGCTGCATTTCGAATCGTCGTGGTTTATGCGCCCAATATCGCTCGGGAGAGGGCTCTCTTTTTCCGGGGGTTGGAGGGGTTCCTCGGGGGTTCAAAGCGGTTAATTTTACTGGGGGATTGGAATGCCATCCTTGATCCCAAAATAGATAAGGTCGGTGGGCCTAGAGGGTCTGGTGGGTGTGAGACCAGCCTTTCTGATCTGATGACTGAATGTGATCTGGTCGATAGGTTTCGTGTCGATCACCCGGGGCGGGAGTGGTGGACGTGGCTTTCTAATAGGCCTACCGTTTCAAGTACTTACTTGGATCGGTTGTTAGTGAGAAGAGGCAAAGTAGATTATATCTCTTGTCCCACGTTCCACTGGTTAGCCCATTCTGACCACAAATTACTTGTGGCCAGTATGGAAATAGAACCTAAAACCCATAAGTTAGCTGGGTACTGGAAGTTAAATACCTCCTTACTGGAGATACGTGACTTCCGGGACAGGCTAACACTTAATTTTCAAAAGGGATTAGTGGGGGCGGTAACCGGGAGTAAGTGGTGGGTTAACGCCAAATGTGACATTAGGAGCTTTTCTGTCAAATATAGCCAACGCCTCGCCTTAAATAAGGCTGAGACAGAAAAGCGTTTAGAAAATAAGCTGGCCCGGGCGGTGGAAGGGGGGGATTCCCTAGCCATAAACTTAGCTAAGGGGGACCTGAAACGTTCGGCTAACGAGCGGTATGAAGGTCAAGTAGTCAGGGCTAGGTTAGAAAGAGTGTCCAACGAAGCCGTGAATGTTGACGCTGCAGAGCGTAGAGCTCCACTATGTCGCAACTCGGACGGCTATATTCGTCAAATTTAAAGCCGGAAGGACACACCCTTGTGTCGGCTCGGGAGATTTGTGAGGGGTTTCGGGAGCATTTCGCGGATCGCTTCACCCAACTGTCCAGACTCCGCGTCGAGGAGTTTGGCAACTATTTGGCCGGTTCGCCCCGCCTGGAGGCGGCTCGAGCGGCTAGTTGTGATGGGCGCATTACAGAATGTGAGGTCCTGACTGCGTTGAAGCAGGTCGGCTACGACAAATCTCCGGGACTTGATGGTTTGCCCTATGAATTGTTCTTGAGGCTGTCGCACATGTTCGTACCTATTCTGACGGATGTGTTCAACCACTGGTTTGCACAGGGTTCTATCCCTGGTCAAGTCACCAGGGGAGTGATCACATTGCTTAAGAAAAAGGGCGAGCATGTTGGGGGTTTAGATGACTATAGGCCCATAACTCTGTTAAATACAGATTTAAAGATTTTGGCCAAAGTTCTTGCAAATCGGTTGCAGGCTGTTATTGGTGAATTGATTGAACCTGATCAGAATTATGCTGTGAAGGGGAGATCGATTCAGAACAACTTGCATCTGATACGCACGATCTTAGAGGGGTTAGAAGACGACACCGAAGCCGCGCTGATCAATTTAGATCAGTCCAAAGCTTTTGATAGGGTTGACCATCGGTTCTTGGGATCTGTTTTAGAAACCGCCGGTTTTACACCGGACTTCCGCAGATGGATTTCCATGCTGTATCACAGCCCGACGGCAGTGGTGCAGGTAAACGGGATGCGATCGGAATCGTTTGCTGTTTCTCGGTCGGTACGTCAGGGGTGTCCGTTGTCTCCTCTCCTCTACGTTCTTGCGTTGGAACCCTTCCTGCGCAAGCTGAGGCAAGGGGAGGCTGGACCCGCCCTACGCGGTATCGCTCTACCTGGTGGTGCGCGAGCCAGGGTCTCCGCGTATGCCGATGATGTTACCGTGTTCGTCTCGTGCCGTCGAGACATCTCCACGGTAACTAAGGAACTCAAAAGGTATGAAGATGTTACAGGGGCCGTGGTCAACCTTAGCAAATCCAATGGCCTAAGGTTGGCTGCCTGGAGTGGCGCGGATGCGCTGCCGGGCCTTTTCAACTGGTCCGATGGCCCGGTTCGAATCCTCGGCGTGTGGTTCGGACCGGGTCTCCAGCTTGATAAGAATTGGTCGGAAGTACAGTCTAAGGTCGAAGCGTCTGTAAGGATTTGGCTTCGAAGGGGGCTTTCCCTTAAAGGTCGAGCTGAGGCGTGCGCCATGTACGTCTTTCCGCTTATCCTTTACCGATTGGCTGTACTACCTCTGCCTGCAGACCGCTTGGCGGCTTTAACGCGTACGCTTTTCTCGCTTTTGTGGAACAAGAGAAAGCCGCTAGTCTGTAGACAGGTCTGTACTCAACGTCCTGATGTTGGGGGCTTGGGAATGCCCGACTTGGCGAGCCATTTATATGCCGAGAGGTTTACATTCCTGAGTAGAACTTTGACAGAGGAGTCCGCGTGGGGCCCTGCGGTTGAGAAGGCTTTTCCCAACCTCACCCCTGACCACTTGGCTGAATGCCGTCGTAGGCCAAGGGGTCAATCGCGGTTCTTCAACGAATGCCGAACTGCGCTCAGAGTGCTGCCGGGGTCCAGTGACCTCGCCCGGTCTAGGAAAACACTATATCGGGAGTTAGTGGTGGGGACCGCTTTGGATCCACTTGGGGAGCGGCTTGGATTGTCGGAGGAGGAGGTTCGCTCTCAGTGGAATTGGGCGCCAGGCCGGAGTTATCTTAACAATACTGAGTTTTCTCTAACCTGGCGATTAGTTCGAAATGTAGTACCCCTTAATGGCATACGCTTCAGTATTGGTCTAAGTATGGACCCTTTTTGTCCACGTTGCGAGGATGATGAAATTGAAACGGCCAAGCACGCCTTTTTCAACTGCTCCAAGCTGCGTGAATACTGGACGTATGTCAACGAGGTGACGGCTCGCATCGTTCCCGAGCGGGTGACGTGCCTGGATTTAGAATCCGTTGTTTTCAACATGGACCCATTGTGGCCCAGGGAGAAACGAATGGTGTTACTTGCGATTTTAGCCGTAGCTAGACTCGTAGTGTGGTCTTCACGCTTAGACATAGGGAGCGGTGGGGTGCCGCCTTCTTATTATGATTTAATTTCGTATTTTAAGCATCAACTTAAAATCAAAATTAAATGTGATAGAAGGAGGTTACCCTTCTCGCTATTTAAAAGTAGGTGGATACACACCGCTAGTTTATGTGTGTTCATACGGAATAAAATTGAGTTCGTGTTCCCTGCCTAAGCATGGCACACGCCGACCTTAGGTATTTCTTTTTGACAAGTTTGTCTTAAATATCCAATTGTTGGATCAGTCCCTATAGCTAGTAGTACAAATGAGTCCTGTTTTCCCCATCTTTATTTTAGGTGTCAGAACTCCTCCAGGATGCCCGCTCCCCGATTTACTTTATCCCTGGCCTGCCCTAATGGTATTTATCCTGGAGGACACCGCACATCCCCCCCCCCAAATAAACCCTACCCAATATTTATTTTGTCCCCCTAGGCAACGCCCACTCCCACTTAGGAGCTGACTCTCTTGCTTTCGGTTGTTCCGGAAGACAGTGAGCAGTTCATACCTTAGATAGGATGGGAGGGTCCTACTAACTTACCATAATTAGCATTTTATTTTGTTCTTTATTTTTACATCCATTTTATTTTTATTTATTTTTGGGGGATTTTTTAAGGCTTAGTTTTTTGTTCTCCCACTCCCTATCACCATACTCTGTACATATTATTTTTGTAAATAAAAAATCATGAAACAACCTGGGGATATTTTAAGTAGATTAAGTCCATAGAGTAAATGTGGTATTGTGGTGATTGAAGCTAGTTTTTTAGGGCATAGACCAGTGGACGACCCCCGACCCCCACTCCTCCCCCATACCCGTTTTTGGCCTTGTGCCACATCTGTTTTTATATGTAAATATTTAAAGAGATAAATAAACAGAGCACACTCCTAAGACAAGCACAGTTTTCAAATTGACGTCGTTATTTTTTACCCCAGGATTTTTACTTTGGATTTTTACTTTGGATTTTTACTTTGAAGTTTTACTTTGAAGTTTTACTTTGGATTTTTACTTTGGATTTTTACGTTGGATTTTTACTTTGAAGTTTTACTTTGGATTTTTACTTGGGAGTGACACGCTACTTGGCCTCTTGTGCACCTTTTTTGACCGGGGACTCTCTCTCTGTCCCCTGGGCAAGCCCCTTTTGGGCACCATTGTTCTTCTCACCCCTTTTGGGTGATCACCCCTCTTGGGTGATTCGTATAGCCCCTTTTGGGCACTAACTGAGTTTATTTTCTTCTTGTTTTTAGGTTTGTTCTGAACCCAGTTACAACTTAAGCAGCTGGCCGGATTTGGTTGAACAGCTAGAGTCACATTTAGCAAACGTTCTTCCATCTCCAAATCGGCGGGTTAGCGCCGGGTTCAGATCTGGTTTTATTTATTTTCGATAATTTTTTTTTTTTTTTTTTTTTTTTTTTTTTTTTCACACCTAAAAAAAAAAAAAGTAATACTACGCGTTTTGTTTTTATTCTGCCGTTGTGCAGGGCAAAACGGAAGAGGGGAGGACTGGACCGAGCTCCGGTGGAGGCTTAGTGCCTAGCTCGGGCTCTGGTTCCCAGATGCCTAAAAAACATCTGGGGGCCGGAGTTAGCCAAAACTTAACGTACGGGTTTTTTGACGACTTAGGCGGCATGCCCAGTACCTACGGCAGTGCTGTCCCCCGCACTGAAAGTAATTCGGAGTTTGCCGCATGCTACGGCAACTCGGCTAATGATTTCAACGCTGCTGACCCCGGCAGCGTAGGTTTTAGCTCAGCTGGGAGAGGTGATCTGGGTCGGTGGGAGAGACTCCCCATCACACCAGTTGGTCGACGGGCTTTAACCGTCAGCCCGCCTGCTCGCAGGAGGAAAAGTCTCCTGCCTGTAGGATTGAGGCCAGCCAGGTCGGTGGAGCTCCAACAGGAAGGAGCCACCGATCCAGATCAGCCGCCAGGGCCAAGCGACCGGGAGGCTGCTCAGATGGAAATGTCTGAAATAGACTATGAGCTGTTTGGACCTCTAGGAACCTACAGTGGCAGTAGTAGCCGCAGCAGCAGCAGCAACAGTATGAGGGCACCAAACAAAAGCCCTACGAAAAGCGGTACAAGAAAATCCAGACCGAGAACGAAGGGGGTCGCTGGACCAGAAATGAAATCTGGAGCAGTTGGTGCCGCCAGCAAAAGGGGAGGTGGGACCAAGTTGGCCACTCCAAAGGTGTCCAATCCTTTGGCATCTCCGAAAGAGTGGCCGTCCCTCCCTCCTACTCAAAGTTTGTCCAGCCAGGACAGGACCATCCCTCCCGGGCAGAAGACGCCGCCTGTATCACCACCATCACCTACAGTATCAGCATCTCCTGCCCTCTCAGCAACTCAAGACAAGTGGGGACCCCAGTCCCAGCTAAGCCCCGAAGAGTACCGTCGGTTGTTTGACGAAAAATACAAACAATTGACCGACGGTAACAACATCAAAGCAGCTCCAGGTGCGGTGGATCGACTAGCGAAAAGAATAGTATCGCTAGTCACCATCGACACCAAAACCAAGGGGTTGGCTGGGGTCGAAGTGAATCAAATGGCGGACCTTCTGTACGGGCTTAAAGTCCCAGCATCCTATGTGTGCCGCAGAGGGTTCGCCACATGGGATATTCTGCTGCCAAGTGAACAGGAAGCAGAAAAAGTGTCCAGGGCCGACCTGAGATTTAAAAATCTCATTCTCAGGCCGGAGTACTTGAGTAGGAGAAGGACTTTAGTCACCGTCCTTGGCGTCCCCTGCTATATTAGCTCAGAACAGCTTGGTGCTGTCCTAAGTCAGTATGGGGACGTCGAAGCTATAGTCCCGGTCCGTGGTCCCCGTAACCTTATGGTAGGGGACTACAAAATAAATATGAGAGTCGACCGGGACGGCTTCAATAATATCCCACCCCTACTCAAGTGCGACACCTGGACAATGAGTGTCATCGTCGAGGGTAGGAGGCCACATTGTTGGCATTGTGAGCAGAAGGGGCATATGGCGAAAGCCTGCCCGAAAAAATTTCCACCTAAAAAGACCCCTTCTGCTCAAGCCCCGGGAGTGAAAGCGGCGTCAGTGGCACCAGCAGCTCCTCCACCAACGACCGGAGGGGGCACTGCAACAACAACAACAACAACAAAAGACTGGAGCAAGGTGGTGAAAGGTGGAAAGACCATCCCCACCGAAGAACCAAGTTCCAGTCCGGAGCAGTCCCCCTCCAAAAAGGTGCAGCCCCCGGGTGAAAAAGGGGGGCGGCTACCCACAGTGTCGCGAAATCTAGATATTCCCACCGAGGAGCCGCAGCCTTCAACATCTGGATTGGCAGTGGCAACTAAGAGGAAGCAGACGGTCCCCTTGACAACATCAGACTCGGAAGGGAAGAAACACGACGAAAACAAAATGGAAGATGACGCTGGGCCGGCTCCAGAGACAGAGAAAAAGGAATCTAGGGATTTGAAAAGAGCCACAAAAAAGGCTAAGAAAGATAAAGAGGCTGGACCCCAATCCCCTGCCCCAACGTCTGAAGAGATGACCGTCTCTTCTGCTCAGACTCCTGAATCCCAACCCCCTACCCCTAATACTGAGCAGAAATCCCCCTCCCCTGTTGATTCTACCCCAGCTAGCTCCCGCTCTCTGTCTCAAAACAAAAAGCCGGAGCCCAAAATAAGCAGCAGGTCTGCTTCTCGTTCCCCAGTAAGGAAGGAAAAAACCCGAAGGCTCCCCTTCTTGCCAGGGGACCATATCTGCGAAGCAGATTTTCACCTTGTCGCTGCCAATCTCAACTCGAGACAGTTAAAAATCGTGCGGCCGCTGCAGCTCCTCACTCAGACCCAGGGGCTAGATATCACCAAGCCCCAAAATTTTCCAGATGCCCCCTTGATCATCACTTTCATCCGAAAGACCAGGGAAGGCAGGACGAGAAGCCTTTGGAAAATGGTTGAGGCCGCCAAGGGGGCAATTCCGGGTCTGAAACTGGTGGATGATACCCATGACTCCCTCAAACAGCTGAGAAAAGATAGCGAAGGGAGGGTCCCTATGTACGTCCACCCTTGTTTTTATAGGGCCCTAAAACTCACCTTTCCATTGGATGTCGGGGGCATTACCCGAGACGGACGGGTTACGTCCGACTTACTTACGGGTAATATGGCTAATGCCTGCGGCATCCTCGTCCCGAAAGACTTCAGACCGGTGGTTGACACTGATTAGTGCAGATGGCCGCGAACTTAGTTTTAGGAAGCCTGAACACAAGGGGCATGAGGTCTTTAAGCAAAGCTAAACGCATACTGGGGGACCTCATGTCTTTTGACATAGATGTGGCTGCGTTACAGGAAACTCACTATGATTCGATCGACGATCACCGACTGCTGTCGAAGCATTTCGATGTTTTTTCAGCTTTCGGTGACCGTTGTGCTAGGGGAGTTTCCTTGTTAGTAAGACGCACCCTGTCCGCAAGTGTAAACGTTGTTCACGCGGATGCTGATGGCAGACTGGTCGTGGCCGATGTTGCCGTAAAAAGTGCCGCATTTCGAATCGTCGCGGTTTATGCGCCCAATATCGCTCGGGAGAGGGCTCTCTTTTTCCGGGGGTTGGAGGGGTTCCTCGGGGGTTCAAAGCGGTTAATTTTACTGGGGGATTGGAATGCCATCCTTGATCCCAAAATAGATAAGGTCGGTGGGCCTAGAGGGTCTGGTGGGTGTGAGACCAGCCTTTCTGATCTGATGACTGAATGTGATCTGGTCGATAGGTTTCGTGTCGATCACCCGGGGCGGGAGTGGTGGACGTGGCTTTCTAATAGGCCTTCCGTTTCAAGTACTTACTTGGATCGGTTGTTAGTGAGAAGAGGCAAAGTAGATTATATCTCTTGTCCCACGTTCCACTGGTTAGCCCATTCTGACCACAAATTACTTGTGGCCAGTATGGAAATAGAACCTAAAACCCATAAGTTAGCTGGCTACTGGAAGTTAAATACCTCCTTACTGGAGATACGTGACTTCCGGGACAGGCTAACACTTAATTTTCAAAAGGGATTAGTGGGGGCGGTAACCGGGAGTAAGTGGTGGGTTAACGCCAAATGTGACATTAGGAGCTTTTCTGTCAAATATAGCCAACGCCTCGCCTTAAATAAGGCTGAGACAGAAAAGCGTTTAGAAAATAAGCTGGCCCGGGCGGTGGAAGGGGGGGATTCCCTAGCCATAAACTTAGCTAAGGGGGACCTGAAACGTTCGGCTAACGAGCGGTATGAAGGTCAAGTAGTCAGGGCTAGGTTAGAAAGAGTGTCCAACGAAGCCGTGAATGTTGACGCTGCAGAGCGTAGAGCTCCACTATGTCGCAACTCGGACGGCTATATTCGTCAAATTCAAAGCCCGGAAGGACACACCCTTGTGTCGGCTCGGGAGATTTGTGAGGGGTTTCGGGAGCATTTCGCGGATCGCTTCACCCAACTGTCCAGACTCCGCGTCGAGGAGTTTGGCAACTATTTGGCCGGTTCGCCCCGCCTGGAGGCGGCTCGAGCGGCTAGTTGTGATGGGCGCATTACAGAATGTGAGGTCCTGACTGCGTTGAAGCAGGTCGGCTACGACAAATCTCCGGGACTTGATGGTTTGCCCTATGAATTGTTCTTGAGGCTGTCGCACATGTTCGTACCTATTCTGACGGATGTGTTCAACCACTGGTTTGCACAGGGTTCTATCCCTGGTCAAGTCACCAGGGGAGTGATCACATTGCTTAAGAAAAAGGGCGAGCATGTTGGGGGTTTAGATGACTATAGGCCCATAACTCTGTTAAATACAGATTTAAAGATTTTGGCCAAAGTTCTTGCAAATCGGTTGCAGGCTGTTATTGGTGAATTGATTGAACCTGATCAGAATTATGCTGTGAAGGGGAGATCGATTCAGAACAACTTGCATCTGATACGCACGATCTTAGAGGGGTTAGAAGACGACACCGAAGCCGCGCTGATCAATTTAGATCAGTCAAAAGCTTTTGATAGGGTTGACCATCGGTTCTTGGGATCTGTTTTAGAAACCGCCGGTTTTACACCGGACTTCCGCAGATGGATTTCCATGCTGTATCACAGCCCGACGGCAGTGGTGCAGGTAAACGGGATGCGATCGGAATCGTTTGCTGTTTCTCGGTCGGTACGTCAGGGGTGTCCGTTGTCTCCTCTCCTCTACGTTCTTGCGTTGGAACCCTTCCTGCGCAAGCTGAGGCAAGGGGAGGCTGGACCCGCCCTACGCGGTATCGCTCTACCTGGTGGTGCGCGAGCCAGGGTCTCCGCGTATGCCGATGATGTTACCGTGTTCGTCTCGTGCCGTCGAGACATCTCCACGGTAACTAAGGCACTCAAAAGGTATGAAGATGTTACAGGGGCCGTGGTCAACCTTAGCAAATCCAATGGCCTAAGGTTGGCTGCCTGGAGTGGCGCGGATGCGCTGCCGGGCCTTTTCAACTGGTCCGATGGCCCGGTTCGAATCCTCGGCGTGTGGTTCGGACCGGGTCTCCAGCTTGATAAGAATTGGTCGGAAGTACAGTCTAAGGTCGAAGCGTCTGTAAGGATTTGGCTTCGAAGGGGGCTTTCCCTTAAAGGTCGAGCTGAGGCGTGCGCCATGTACGTCTTTCCGCTTATCCTTTACCGATTGGCTGTACTACCTCTGCCTGCAGACCGCTTGGCGGCTTTAACGCGTACGCTTTTCTCGCTTTTGTGGAACAAGAGAAAGCCGCTAGTCTGTAGACAGGTCTGTACTCAACGTCCTGATGTTGGGGGCTTGGGAATGCCCGACTTGGCGAGCCATTTATATGCCGAGAGGTTAACATTCCTGAGTAGAACTTTGACAGAGGAGTCCGCGTGGGGCCCTGCGGTTGAGAAGGCTTTTCCCAACCTCACCCCTGACCACTTGGCTGAATGCCGTCGTAGGCCAAGGGGTCAATCGCGGTTCTTCAACGAATGCCGAACTGCGCTCAGAGTGCTGCCGGGGTCCAGTGACCTCGCCCGGTCTAGGAAAACACTATATCGGGAGTTAGTGGTGGGGACCGCTTTGGATCCACTTGGGGAGCGACTTGGATTGTCGGAGGAGGAGGTTCGCTCTCAGTGGAATTGGGCGCCAGGCCGGAGTTATCTTAACAATACTGAGTTTTCTCTAACCTGGCGATTAGTTCGAAATGTAGTACCCCTTAATGGCATACGCTTCAGTATTGGTCTAAGTATGGACCCTTTTTGTCCACGTTGCGAGGATGATGAAATTGAAACGGCCAAGCACGCCTTTTTCAACTGCTCCAAGCTGCGTGAATACTGGACGTATGTCAACGAGGTGACGGCTCGCATCGTTCCCGAGCGGGTGACGTGCCTGGATTTAGAATCCGTTGTTTTCAACATGGACCCATTGTGGCCCAGGGAGAAACGAATGGTGTTACTTGCGATTTTAGCCGTAGCTAGACTCGTAGTGTGGTCTTCACGCTTAGACATAGGGAGGGGTGGGGTGCCGCCTTCTTATTATGATTTAATTTCGTATTTTAAGCATCAACTTAAAATCAAAATTAAATGTGATAGAAGGAGGTTACCCTTCTCGCTATTTAAAAGTAGGTGGATACACACCGCTAGTTTATGTGTGTTCATACGGAATAGAATTGAGTTCGTGTTCCCTGCCTAAGCATGGCACACGCCGACCTTAGGTATTTCTTTTTGACAAGTTTGTCATAAATATCCAATTGTTGGATCAGTCCCTATAGCTAGTAGTACAAATGAGTCCTGTTTTCCCCATCTTTATTTTAGGTGTCAGAACTCCTCCAGGATGCCCGCTCCCCGATTTACTTTATCCCTGGCCTGCCCTAATGGTATTTATCCTGGAGGACACCGCACATCCCCCCCCCCCCAAATAAACCCTACCCAATATTTATTTTGTCCCCCTAGGCAACGCCCACTCCCACTTAGGAGCTGACTCTCTTGCTTTCGGTTGTTCCGGAAGACAGTGAGCAGTTCATACCTTAGATAGGATGGGAGGGTCCTACTAACTTACCATAATTAGCATTTTATTTTGTTCTTTATTTTTACATCCATTTTATTTTTATTTATTTTTTGGGGGATTTTTTAAGGCTTAGTTTTTGTTGTCCCACTCCCTATCACCATACTCTGTACATATTATTTTTGTAAATAAAAAATCATGAAACAACCTGGGGATATTTTAAGTAGATTAAGTCCATAGAGTAAATGTGGTATTGTGGTGATTGAAGCTAGTTTTTTAGGGCATAGACCAGTGGACGACCCCCGACCCCCACTCCTCCCCCATACCCGTTTTTGGCCTTGTGCCACATCTGTTTTTATATGTAAATATTTAAAGAGATAAATAAACAGAGCACACTCCTAAAAGACCAAGCACAGTTTTCAAATTGACGTCGTTATTTTTTACCCCAGGATTTTTACTTTGGATTTTTACTTTGGATTTTTACTTTGAAGTTTTACTTTGAAGTTTTACTTTGGATTTTTACTTTGGATTTTTACTTGGGAGTGACACGCTACTTGGCCTCTTGTGCACCTTTTTGACCGGGGACTCTCTCTGTCCCCTGGGCAAGCCCCTTTTGGGCACTATTGTTCTTCTCACCCCTTTTGGGTGATCACCCCTCTTGGGTGATTCGTATAGCCCCTTTTGGGCACTAACTGAGTTTATTTTCTTCTTGTTTTTAGGTTTGTTCTGAACCCAGGTACAACTTAAGCAGCTGGCCGGATTTGGTTGAACAGCTAGAGTAACATTTAGCAAACGTTCTTCCATCTCCAAATCGGCGGGTTAGCGCCGGGTTCAGATCTGGTTTTATTTTCGTAATTTTTTTTTTTTTTTTTTTTTTTTCACACCTTAAAAAAAAAATAATACTACGCGTTTTGTTTTTATTCTGCCGTTGTGCAGGGCAAAACGGAAGAGGGGAGGACTGGACCGAGCTCCGGTGGAGGCTTAGTGCCTAGCTCGGGCTCTGGTTCCCAGATGCCTAAAAAACATCTGGGGGCCGGAGTAGGCCAAGACTTAACGTACGGGTTTTTTGACGACTTAGGCGGCATGCCCAGTACCTACGGCAGTGCTGTCCCCCGCACTGAAAGTAATTCGGAGTTTGCCGCATGCTACAGCAACTCTGCTAGTGATTTCAACGCTGCTGACCCCGGCAGCGTAGGTTTTAGCTCAGCTGGGAGAGGTGATCTGGGTCGGTGGGAGAGACTCCCCATCACACCAGTTGGTCGACGGGCTTTAACCGTCAGCCCGCCTGCTCGCAGGAGGAAAAGTCTCCTGCCTGTAGGATTGAGGCCAGCCAGGTCGGTAGAGCTCCAAAAGGAAGGAGCCACCGATCCAGATCAGCCGCCAGGGCCAAGCGACCGGGAGGCTGCTCAGATGTAAATGTCAGAAATCGACTATGAGCTGTTTGGACCTCTAGGAACCTACAGTGGCAGTAGTAGCCGCAGCAGTAGCAGCAACAGTATGAGGGCACCAAACAAAAGCCCTACGAAAACCGGTACAAGAAACTCCAGACCGAGAACGAAGGGGGTCGCTGGACCAGAAATGAAATCTGGAGCAGTTGGTGCCGCCAGCAAAAGGGGAGGTGGGACCAAGTTGGCCACTCCAAAGGTGTCCAATCCTTTGGCATCTCCGAAAGAGTGGCCGTCCCTCCCTCCTACTCAAAGTTTGTCCAGCCAGGACAGGACCATCCCTCCCGGGCAGAAGACGCCGCCTGTATCACCACCATCACCTACAGTATCAGCATCTCCTGCCCTCTCAGCAACTCAAGACAAGTGGGGACCCCAGTCCCAGCTAAGCCCCGAAGAGTACCGTCGGTTGTTTGACGAAAAATACAAACAATTGACCGACGGTAACAACATCAAAGCAGCTCCAGGTGCGGTGGATCGACTAGCGAAAAGAATAGTATCGCTAGTCACCATCGACACCAAAACCAAGGGGTTGGCTGGGGTCGAAGTGAATCAAATGGCGGACCTTCTGTACGGGCTTAAAGTCCCAGCATCCTATGTGTGCCGCAGAGGGTTCGCCACATGGGATATTCTGCTTCCAAGTGAACAGGAAGCAGAAAAAGTGTCCAGGGCCGACCTGAGATTTAAAAATCTCATTCTCAGGCCAGAGTACTTGAGTAGGAGAAGGACTTTAGTCACCGTCCTTGGCGTCCCCTGCTATATTAGCTCAGAACAGCTTGGTGCTGTCCTAAGTCAGTATGGGGACGTCGAAGCTATAGTCCCGGTCCGTGGTCCCCGTAACCTTATGGTAGGGGACTACAAAATAAATATGAGAGTCGACCGGGACGGCTTCAATAATATCCCACCCCTACTCAAGTGCGACACCTGGACAATGAGTGTCATCGTCGAGGGTAGGAGGCCACATTGTTGGCATTGTGAGCAGAAGGGGCATATGGCGAATAAATTTCCACCTAAAAAGACCCCTTCTGCTCAAGCCCCGGGAGTGAAAGCGGCGTCAGTGGCACCAGCAGCTCCTCCACCAACGACCGGAGGGGGCACTGCAACAACAACAACAACAACAACAACAAAAGACTGGAGCAAGGTGGTGAAAGGTGGAAAGACCATCCCCACCGAAGAACCAAGTTCCAGTCCGGAGCAGTCCCCCTCCAAAAAGGTGCAGCCCCCGGGTGAAAAAGGGGGGCGGCTACCCACAGTGTCGCGAAATTTAGATATTCCCACCGAGGAGCCGCAGCCTTCAACATCTGGATTGGCAGTGGCAACTAAGAGGAAGCAGACGGTCCCCTTGACAACATCAGACTCGGAAGGGGAGAAACAAGACGAAAACAAAATGGATGATGACGCTGGGCCGGCTCCAGAGACAGAGAAAAAGGAATCTAGGGATTTGAAAAGAGCCACAAAAAAGGCTAAGAAAGATAAAGAGGCTGGGCCCCAATCCCCTGCCCCAACGTCTGAAGAGATGACCGTCTCTTCTGCTCAGACTCCTGAATCCCAACCCCCTACCCCTAATACTGAGCAGAAATCCCCCTCCCCTGTTGATTCTACCCCAGCTAGCTCCCGCTCTCTGTCTCAAAACAAAAAGCCGGAGCCCAAAATTAGCAGCAGGTCTGCTTCTCGTTCCCCAGTAAGGAAGGAAAAAACCCGAAGGCTCCCCTTCTTGCCAGGGGACCATATCTGCGAAGCAGATTTTCACCTTGTCGCTGCCAATCTCAACTCGAGACAGTTAAAAATCGTGCGGCCGCTGCAGCTCCTCACTCAGACCCAGGGGCTAGATATCACCAAGCCCCAAAATTTTCCAGATGCCCCCTTGATCATCACTTTCATCCGAAAGACCAGGGAAGGCAGGACGAGAAGCCTTTGGAAAATGGTTGAGGCCGCCAAGGGGGCAATTCCGGATCTGAAACTGGTGGATGATACCCATGACTCCCTCAAACAGCTGAGAAAAGATAGCGAAGGGAGGGTCCCTATGTACGTCCACCCTTGTTTTTATAGGGCCCTCAAACTCACCTTTCCAATGGATGTCGGGGGCATTACCCGAGACGGACGGGTTACGTCCGACTTACTAACGGGTAACATGGCTAATGCCTGCGGCATCCTCGTCCCGAAAGACTTCAGACCGGTGGTTGACACTGATTAGTGCAGATGGCCGCGAACTTAGTTTTAGGAAGCCTGAACACAAGGGGCATGAGGTCTTTAAGCAAAGCTAAACGCATACTGGGGGACCTCATGTCTTTTGACATAGATGTGGCTGCGTTACAGGAAACTCACTATGATTCGATCGACGATCACCGACTGCTGTCGAAGCATTTCGATGTTTTTTCAGCTTTCGGTGACCGTTGTGCTAGGGGAGTTTCCTTGTTAGTAAGACGCACCCTGTCCGCAAGTGTAAACGTTGTTCACGCGGATGCTGATGGCAGACTGGTCGTGGCCGATGTTGCCGTAAAAAGTGCTGCATTTCGAATCGTCGCGGTTTATGCGCCCAATATCGCTCGGGAGAGGGCTCTTTTTTTCCGGGGGTTGGAGGGGTTCCTCGGGGGTTCGAAGCGGTTAATTTTACTGGGGGATTGGAATGCCATCCTTGATCCCAAAATAGATAAGGTCGGTGGGCCTAGAGGGTCTGGTGGGTGTG
This sequence comes from Sepiola atlantica, assembly GCA_963556195.1. Taxonomy (NCBI): domain Eukaryota; kingdom Metazoa; phylum Mollusca; class Cephalopoda; order Sepiida; family Sepiolidae; genus Sepiola; species Sepiola atlantica. The sequence goes on from OY744553.1 coordinate 34,583,529, forward strand.
AGACCAGCCTTTCTGATCTGATGACTGAATGTGATCTGGTCGATAGGTTTCGTGTCGATCACCCGGGGCGGGAGTGGTGGACGTGGCTTTCTAATAGGCCTTCCGTTTCAAGTACTTACTTGGATCGGTTGTTAGTGAGAAGAGGCAAAGTAGATTATATCTCTTGTCCCACGTTCCACTGGTTAGCCCATTCTGACCACAAATTACTTGTGGCCAGTATGGAAATAGAACCTAAAACCCATAAGTTAGCTGGCTACTGGAAGTTAAATACCTCCTTACTGGAGATACGTGACTTCCGGGACAGGCTAACACTTAATTTTCAAAAGGGATTAGTGGGGGCGGTAACCGGGAGTAAGTGGTGGGTTAACGCCAAATGTGACATTAGGAGCTTTTCTGTCAAATATAGCCAACGCCTCGCCTTAAATAAGGCTGAGACAGAAAAGCGTTTAGAAAATAAGCTGGCCCGGGCGGTGGAAGGGGGGGATTCCCTAGCCATAAACTTAGCTAAGGGGGACCTGAAACGTTCGGCTAACGAGCGGTATGAAGGTCAAGTAGTCAGGGCTAGGTTAGAAAGAGTGTCCAACGAAGCCGTGAATGTTGACGCTGCAGAGCGTAGAGCTCCACTATGTCGCATCTCGGACGGCTATATTCGTCAAATTCAAAGCCCGGAAGGACACACCCTTGTGTCGGCTCGGGAGATTTGTGAGGGGTTTCGGGAGCATTTCGCGGATCGCTTCACCCAACTGTCCAGACTCCGCGTCGAGGAGTTTGGCAACTATTTGGCCGGTTCGCCCCGCCTGGAGGCGGCTCGAGCGGCTAGTTGTGATGGGCGCATTACAGAATGTGAGGTCCTGACTGCGTTGAAGCAGGTCGGCTACGACAAATCTCCGGGACTTGATGGTTTGCCCTATGAATTGTTCTTGAGGCTGTCGCACATGTTCGTACCTATTCTGACGGATGTGTTCAACCACTGGTTTGCACAGGGTTCTATCCCTGGTCAAGTCACCAGGGGAGTGATCACATTGCTTAAGAAAAAGGGCGAGCATGTTGGGGGTTTAGATGACTATAGGCCCATAACTCTGTTAAATACAGATTTAAAGATTTTGGCCAAAGTTCTTGCAAATCGGTTGCAGGCTGTTATTGGTGAATTGATTGAACCTGATCAGAATTATGCTGTGAAGGGGAGATCGATTCAGAACAACTTGCATCTGATACGCACGATCTTAGAGGGGTTAGAAGACGACACCGAAACCGCGCTGATCAATTTAGATCAGTCCAAAGCTTTTGATAGGGTTGACCATCGGTTCTTGGGATCTGTTTTAGAAACCGCCGGTTTTACACCGGACTTCCGCAGATGGATTTCCATGCTGTATCACAGCCCGACGGCAGTGGTGCAGGTAAACGGGATGCGATCGGAATCGTTTGCTGTTTCTCGGTCGGTACGTCAGGGGTGTCCGTTGTCTCCTCTCCTCTACGTTCTTGCGTTGGAACCATTCCTGCGCAAGCTGAGGCAAGGGGAGGCTGGACCCGCCCTACGCGGTATCGCTCTACCTGGTGGTGCGCGAGCCAGGGTCTCCGCGTATGCCGATGATGTTACCGTGTTCGTCTCGTGCCGTCGAGACATCTCCACGGTAACTAAGGCACTCAAAAGGTATGAAGATGTTACAGGGGCCGTGGTCAACCTTAGCAAATCCAATGGCCTAAGGTTGGCTGCCTGGAGTGGCGCGGATGCGCTGCCGGGCCTTTTCAACTGGTCCGATGGCCCGGTTCGAATCCTCGGCGTGTGGTTCGGACCGGGTCTCCAGCTTGATAAGAATTGGTCGGAAGTACAGTCTAAGGTCGAAGCGTCTGTAAGGATTTGGCTTCGAAGGGGGCTTTCCCTTAAAGGTCGAGCTGAGGCGTGCGCCATGTACGTCTTTCCGCTTATCCTTTACCGATTGGCTGTACTACCTCTGCCTGCGGACCGCTTGGCGGCTTTAACGCGTACGCTTTTCTCGCTTTTGTGGAACAAGAGAAAGCCGCTAGTCTGTAGACAGGTCTGTACTCAACGTCCTGATGTTGAGGGCTTGGGAATGCCCGACTTGGCGAGCCATTTATATGCCGAGAGGTTAACATTCCTGAGTAGAACTTTGACAGAGGAGTCCGCGTGGGGCCCTGCGGTTGAGAAGGCTTTTCCCAACCTCACCCCTGACCACTTGGCTGAATGCCGTCGTAGGCCAAGGGGTCAATCGCGGTTCTTCAACGAATGCCGAACTGCGCTCAGAGTGCTGCCGGGGTCCAGTGACCTCGCCCGGTCTAGGAAAACACTATATCGGGAGTTAGTGGTGGGGACCGCTTTGGATCCACTTGGGGAGCGACTTGGATTGTCGGAGGAGGAGGTTCGCTCTCAGTGGAATTGGGCGCCAGGCCGGAGTCATCTTAACAATACTGAGTTTTCTCTAACCTGGCGATTAGTTCGAAATGTAGTACCCCTTAATGGCATACGCTTCAGTATTGGTCTAAGTATGGACCCTTTTTGTCCACGTTGCGAGGATGATGAAATTGAAACGGCCAAGCACGCCTTTTTCAACTGCTCCAAGCTGCGTGAATACTGGACGTATGTCAACGAGGTGACGGCTCGCATCGTTCCCGAGCGGGTGACGTGCCTGGATTTAGAATCCGTTGTTTTCAACATGGACCCATTGTGGCCCAGGGAGAAACGAATGGTGTTACTTGCGATTTTAGCCGTAGCTAGACTCGTAGTGTGGTCTTCACGCTTAGACATAGGGAGCGGTGGGGTGCCGCCTTCTTATTATGATTTAATTTCGTATTTTAAGCATCAACTTAAAATCAAAATTAAATGTGATAGAAGGAGGTTACCCTTCTCGCTATTTAAAAGTAGGTGGATACACACCGCTAGTTTATGTGTGTTCATACGGAATAGAATTGAGTTCGTGTTCCCTGCCTAAGCATGGCACACGCCGACCTTAGGAATTTCTTTTTGACAAGTTTGTCATAAATATCCAATTGTTGGATCAGTCCCTATAGCTAGTAGTACAAATGAGTCCTGTTTTCCCCATCTTTATTTTAGGTGTCAGAACTCCTCCAGGATGCCCGCTCCCCGATTTACTTTATCCCTGGCCTGCCCTAATGTTATTTATCCTGGAGGACACCGCACATCCCCCCCCCAAATAAACCCTACCCAATATTTATTTTGTCCCCCTAGGCAACGCCCACTCCCACTTAGGAGCTGACTCTCTTGCTTTCGGTTGTTCCGGAAGACAGTGAGCAGTTCATACCTTAGATAGGATGGGAGGGTCCTACTAACTTACCATAATTAGCATTTTATTTTGTTCTTTATTTTTACATCCATTTTATTTTTATTTATTTTGGGGGGATTTTTTAAGGCTTAGTTTTTGTTGTCCCACTCCCTATCACCATACTCTGTACATATTATTTTTGTAAATAAAAAATCATGAAACAACCTGGGGATATTTTAAGTAGATTAAGTCCATAGAGTAAATGTGGTATTGTGGTGATTGAAGCTAGTTTTTTAGGGCATAGACCAGTGGACGACCCCCGACCCCCACTCCTCCCCCATACCCGTTTTTGGCCTTGTGCCACATCTGTTTTTATATGTAAATATTTAAAGAGATAAATAAACAGAGCACACTCCTATCATGTGAGTGTCCACGTGTGGTATCTGTTCCGATGGATACTACACCCTATAGACCGGTGTTGTCTTGGCCTTCGGGGCATGATTCCGCCGGTCTATGGGTCTGTCCTGTGCAGTTCTAGGAGGTCCACCCTCCCAGGCTTTGCCTCTCCTCTTTGGGGAGGAGTAAGTTGATAGCTTACTGCCTGAGGCGCCCCTACCGGGGAATGCCGACGGGGCTGCCCAGGCAATTTTTAATGGCTAAAGCGCTCACGTTCTCGAGCGCTGGCTTTTCAAATCCCACTTTCCGACCTTGTGTCACATACTCCTATAGTGGGTAGGTGTTAAATATCGAGGACACTCCTATCATGTGAGTGTCCCCGTGTGGTATCTGTTCCGATGGATACTACACCCTATAGACCGGTGTTGTCTTGGCCTTCGGGGCATGATTCCGCCGGTCTATGGGTCTGTCCTGTGCAGTTCTAGGAGGTCCACCCTCCCAGGCTTTGCCTCTCCTCTTTGGGGAGGAGTAAGTTGATAGCTTACTGCCTGAGGCGCCCCTACCGGGGAATGCCGACGGGGCTGTCCAGGCAATTTTTAATGGCTAAAGCGCTCACGTTCTCGGGCGCTGGCTTTTCAAATCCCACTTTCCGACCTTGTGTCACATACTCCTAACGTGGGTAGGTGTTAAATATCGAGCACACTCCTATCATGTGAGTGTCCACGTGTGGTATCTGTTCCGATGGATACTACACCCTATAGACTGGTGTTGTCTTGGCCTTCGGGGCATGATTCCGCCGGTCTATGGGTCTGTCCTGTGCAGTTCTAGGAGGTCCACCCTCCCAGGCTTTACCTCTCCTCTTTGGGGAGGAGTAAGTTGATAGCTTACTGCCTGAGGCGCTCCTACCGGGAAAGCCGACGGGGCTGCCCAGGCAATTTTTAATGGCTAAAGCGCTCACGTTCTCGGGCGCTGGCTTTTCAAATCCCACTTTCCGACCTTGTGTCACATACTCCTATAGTGGGTAGGTGTTAAATATCGAGCACACTCCTATCATGTGAGTGTCCACGTGTGGTATCTGTTCCGATGGATACTACACCCTATAGACCGGTGTTGTCTTGGCCTTCGGGGCATGATTCCGCCGGTCTATGGGTCTGTCCTGTGCAGTTCTAGGAGGTCCACCCTCCTAGGCTTTGCCTCTCCTCTTTGGGGAGGAGTAAGTTGATAGCTTACTGCCTGAGGCGCCCCTACCGGGGAATGCCGACGGGGCTGCCCAGGCAATTTTTAATGGCTAAAGCGCTCACGTTCTCGGGCGCTGGCTTTTCAAATCCCACTTTCCGACCTTGTGTCACATACTCCTATAGTGGGTAGGTGTTAAATATCGAGGACACTCCTATCATGTGAGTGTCCACGTGTGGTATCTGTTCCGATGGATACTACACCCTATAGACCGGTGTTGTCTTGGCCTTCGGGGCATGATTCCGCCGGTCTATGGGTCTGTCCTGTGCAGTTCTAGGAGGTCCACCCTCCCAGGCTTTGCCTCTCCTCTTTGGGGAGGAGTAAGTTGATAGCTTACTGCCTGAGGCGCCCCTACCGGGGAATGCCGACGGGGCTGCCCAGGCAATTTTTAATGGCTAAAGCGCTCACGTTCTCGGGCGCTGGCTTTTCAAATCCCACTTTCCGACCTTGTGTCACATACTCCTATAGTGGGTAGGTGTTAAATATCGAGGACACTCCTATCATGTGAGTGTCCACGTGTGGTATCTGTTCCGATGGATACTACACCCTATAGACCGGTGTTGTCTTGGCCTTCGGGGCATGATTCCGCCGGTCTATGGGTCTGTCCTGTGCAGTTCTAGGAGGTCCACCCTCCCAGGCTTTGCCTCTCCTCTTTGGGGAGGAGTAAGTTGATAGCTTACTGCCTGAGGCGCCCCTACCGGGGAATGCCGACGGGGCTGCCCAGGCAATTTTTAATGGCTAAAGCGCTCACGTTCTCGGGCGCTGGCTTTTCAAATCCCACTTTCCGACCTTGTGTCACATACTCCTCTAGTGGGTAGGTGTTAAATATCGAGGACACTCCTATCATGTGAGTGTCCACGTGTGGTATCTGTTCCGATGGATACTACACCCTATAGACCGGTGTTGTCTTGGCCTTCGGGGCATGATTCCGCCGGTCTATGGGTCTGTCCTGTGCAGTTCTAGGAGGTCCACCCTCCCAGGCTTTGCCTCTCCTCTTTGGGGAGGAGTAAGTTGATAGCTTACTGCCTGAGGCGCCCCTACCGGGGAATGCCGACGGGGCTGTCCAGGCAATTTTTAATGGCTAAAGCGCTCACGTTCTCGGGCGCTGGCTTTTCAAATCCCACTTTCCGACCTTGTGTCACATACTCCTATAGTGGGTAGGAATTAAATATCGAGGACACTCCTATCATGTGAGTGTCCACGTGTTGTATCTGTTCCGATGGATACTACACCCTATAGACCGGTGTTGTCTTGGCCTTCGGGGCATGATTCCGCCGGTCTATGTGTCTGTCCTGTGCAGTTCTAGGAGGTCCACCCTCCCAGGCTTTGCCTCTCCTCTTTGGGGAGGAGTAAGTTGATAGCTTACTGCCTGAGGCGCCCCTACCGGGGAATGCCGACGGGGCTGTCCAGGCAATTTTTAATGGCTAAAGCGCTCACGTTCTCGGGCGCTGGCTTTTCAAATCCCACTTTCCGACCTTGTGTCACATACTCCTATAGTGGGTAGGTGTTAAATATCGAGGACACTCCTATCATGTGAGTGTCCACGTGTTGTATCTGTTCCGATGGATACTACACCCTATAGACCGGTGTTGTCTTGGCCTTCGGGGCATGATTCCGCCGGTCTATGTGTCTGTCCTGTGCAGTTCTAGGAGGTCCACCCTCCCAGGCTTTGCCTCTCCTCTTTGGGGAGGAGTAAGTTGATAGCTTACTGCCTGAGGCGCCCCTACCGGGGAATGCCGACGGGGCTGTCCAGGCAATTTTTAATGGCTAAAGCGCTCACGTTCTCGGGGTCTGGCTTTGCAAATCCCACTTTCCGACCTTGTGTCACATACTCCTATAGTGGGTAGGTGTTAAATATCGAGGACACTCCTATCATGTGAGTGTCCACGTGTGGTATCTGTTCCGATGGATACTACACCCTATAGACCGGTGTTGTCTTGGCCTTCGGGGCATGATTCCGCCGGTCTATGTGTCTGTCCTGTGCAGTTCTAGGAGGTCCACCCTCCCAGGCTTTGCCTCTCCTCTTTGGGGAGGAGTAAGTTGATAGCTTACTGCCTGAGGCGCCCCTACCGGGGAATGCCGACGGGGCTGTCCAGGCAATTTTTAATGGCTAAAGCGCTCACGTTCTCGGGCGCTGGCTTTTCAAATCCTACTTTCCGACCTTGTGTCACATACTCCTATAGTGGGTAGGTGTTAAATATCGAGGACATTCCTATACATGTTTACCGCATGGTAGGAATCCGGTCATCTCCTACCACATTTAGTGGCGTTACTGTATTGCTATGAAATAATACATTGTATATTTTAACCGGTCACAATTTGTGGTTGTTATCTTTGTGACACCTAGCACGGGTCTACAACAATATATATATATATATATATATATAATCAGTGGCGCCCACCGATCGTCGAAAATAAACTTCCTACACTGAAGATTGCGTAAGAATAAAATATCGATGTCTCTAGGTAATACGTAGTTGATATTTTTTTAATAAATATTGTTAAACCATCCTTTATTAGTAAAGCCGGGCACTCTGAGTGAGTTTAATAAAAAGCAGTACTACTAGCTTCATTGCGGTATCCAACACGGTTTGTTGTTGTTGATCACTATTCGCTGCTCGTTGTAAATATCCGCCGACTTGGCATTTACAAAGTTAAATCCCTCCTAAATTCCAAGCTAATTTGTGGTGACCAGCGGGAAAGGCTCTTGACTGCGAATCAGTGGCGATTTATGATCGGAGTTCGCGCCCACCGATTGTCGGAAAATAACTCCCTACACTGAAGATTGCGTAAGCATGACACATCGATATATATATATATATATATATATATATATATATATATATATATATATATATATATATATTTATAAGGGGCCTACCTGGATTACTATATATATATATATATATATATATATATATATATATATATATATATATATATATACTATTATATATCTTTGTTTGGCATAAAAAATCAAAAATAATGCTCATTCATTTAATAATATCAGTATGGTATGTATTTATATAATTAGTAAAAATATTACAGAAGGTCATGCCTAAGCAACATTCTATCATATGTGTTGAGCCTGGAGGGAGCCTAGATCCGAATTTAATGTTTATTTGGTTGTGTTTATATTTATTTATAAGTGAGCCGGAATATTTTAGACATATTTCTTTCAGAGGAGTATGCAAGTCTTTCTGAAAGAAGGCTTGAAACCTATGGTACCATTTGGCATACTATTTAATCATAACACACATATATATATATATATATATATATATATATATATAAATATATATATATATATATATATATATATATATATCCATATATCCACGAACGAACCCTCTATTGGACTTGTTACCCTCTGGATTTAATCTTTTTTGGTCGCACCTGAAGTTGGTGGTTTCTGGAGTTGTTCTTTGAAACCTCTCAATTTATTTCTCGTGTCTTCTAACGGCCTACCTACAAAACGCTTTCTCCGCTGGACTTTATGACACCAGATTTTTTACAATCGTATACTTGCTTGCATTCGGGCAGTATTTTGCCTTGTTTTTCCCCCACAATCTCTGTTTTACTTTTTCAGATTTTAAAATATGGCTCTCGCCAACTTATTTATCCCAGCAATTTCGTCTGATTATAAGATGTTGATCTTTGAAAAGTCTGGCTTTAGGCAAAAATTAATTTCTTTTTTGCCTTATATACCTTGCATTGAGCAATAGAATTGAAAAAAGATCTGCCCCCGTCGCTTTTCTTATTCCTTTTCATCCTTATATATATATATATATATATATATATATATATATATATATATATATATATAAAGAGAGAGAGAGAGATAGAGGGGGTAGAAGAGTAAAATGATAGAAAAGGCGTAAATAGGCAAATATCACATGAATCGAAAAATAAATGCCAGAGGAAAGAAAAAGAAAATAACCGCAAAGCAGTAAAACAAAAGTAAATAAAAAAGGAGGAATCTCCAGACGGTTGGTCTTGTAATTCTAAAAATGTATCTTCATGAATCACGTCACTTTTATCACATGTAACTTCTTAAAGAAATAGCTCTTTCATTTGAATGTGTGCATTCATACTCCAATCATCTGAAGAGGGAGAGAGAGACAGAGAGAGAGGGAGAGAGATGGAAAGATTGGCAGGGATGGAGACAGAGAGTGAGAGAGAGTGAGAAAGTAAGAGAGTCATAAAATGGGAAAAATAAACATCCTGGTGTATGATTTACCACTTGGAAGAAATGTAAGCGCCTTTGAGAAACTTATTTGCCATGAATAAATTGTTCTTACTTATATATATATATATATATATATATATATATATATATATATATATATAATATAAATACGAAACGTTGATGAATATATAAACACATCCTTTTTGGTTGTTCCTTTTCATTTCCCATCACGTCGAATTACCTTCATCCTTCCTTTCTTATATATATATATATATATATATATATATATATATATATATATATATATATATATATATATATATATATATGCGATTCATGAAGGCTAACCAAAGCATTCCTTTCAGGACACCAATTATCACCATTAAATATATTTTTTCTTACGAATATTATTTATTCAAATTCAATGTTTTTTCCTACACGTGTTTTACTACCAAGCAGGTACTTGCTTGGAAGATCATCAGGGAAATTAAATGTCTGGAATAAGGGTTTCAACTGCCGACAATACACAATGTGGCGTTGCAATAGTCGAGGTCACTTAAGAAGAGAAGAGTAAAATAAATAAAAATAAATGTTAAAATTAAAAAACAAGAAAGAACAACGATAAAAAAAGAAAGTCTTAGAAAATGTCTTAGAAAAGTAGCTCGTCCATTATTTCTGCCACAAAGCCAACAAGCAAATAATCGGTCCCAAATGCATTCAAATAAGCCAAAAAAAAACGAAACAATGTGCGATAATACACTTTCACGTCGGGGGCACAATGATGAAAAAATCCCTCATACCCCCCCCCAAAAAATAAAACTAAACCATTCAAGATACCGCATCACAAAGAAAAGCAACATAAATGTTTGTCCGAAAGGCCAGCGGTCAGACGAGCCTTATTTCAAGGGCTGACTTGTTCCCCTTCGAAATAAACACACGACGGGTTGAACGTCAATATCGCAGAAACTCTCCTTAATTTTAAGAAAAAATCTTAATTAGTAGATAGAAACTATTTATTCAAAATACTGTTTATAAAAAATTATATTATTAAAATTATTCTTTATAGAAATTAATTATCTAGTGTCTGGGACGTCATTTTACATTTTGGCAAAATATCCTTCATTTAATTAACTTCCGATTATTATCGTGTTGTTGCGAAAAAAACTATCCCGCAGAAATTATTTAAAAAAAATTATTCATATATCAAAAATAAAATGTTATTATAAAAAAGTTTTCTACAAAAATCTAGTTATCATTTTAAATAATTTAAAATATTTCCTTAACGGCTGTGTCTGTTTGAAACTCTCTGGGGAGAATATTATTCTATATTCCATAAATAAATATCACTACGGAATATCGTTATCAGAAATCTATTTTCTATTTTAAAAGAACATTATTTTGCAACTTTACGGGAAAATATAACTTTAACTCGTTAAATGACGGGAGACTTTGTTATTACTAATATAAAAACCCTGTACAAAATACTTTTTATAAAAATCACATTGTTTCTATTTTTAGAAATTAAGTCCGTGTCGGCATGCATGTTTTTAAAATTATTTTTTCCTTAATTATTTTCCCCCATTCCTGCCACCCATTGTTTTATTTAATTTAATCTAATTAAACACTAATATAATTTAATTTAACCTAATTTAATTAAATAGTGACATCATCCAAGTTGTTATTTCTTATTTTTCACTTAAAATTACTTGAAATTCCCAATGTATTTCGTATAATATATCTATTTCTGAGAATAATTGTGATTTATTATTTATTATTCCATTATCTGTTTATATGTTACAAAATTCTCCCTGCCGAAGAAGTATTTACTATAGTTGAATATCAATGGGCCTTATTCCGATAGAATATTCCTTCCTTATCACCCCCAACTTAAGTCCCGAGCCTCCGCTAATAATCGAATCAAGTCGTATCTTAGCGTAAGTATGCGTTACTAACTCTTAGCCTTTATATTATACATTAATTATTGCCCCAGATTGCCTCCGGAAGGGCCCATCTTGCCTATCTCTGCTGTAAGGTTATACTTCCCCCAATTCCCCTCCTATCCAGGTTTTAGGCTTGATAACAGGTATCGGTTTCTATGCAAACATCATTGTAGTATTTCCTGCCTAGCGTTCAGTAAATTATCTCTAGATGGCATGATGTTGTACGACTCTAATGCACATAGGTTGCATCTCTTCCTTTTGTTCGGTTTATATTTGCTAGCCCTCCCCCAAATAAACCATTTCAGTTCGAAAGGGTCTTGCCTAGCAATGCCTTTTCTCACAAAACGGCCAACAGAAGTGTTAGGCCTATTTATGTCTTCCCTTTGGCCTCCCCTGAATGAACTGATGTGATTTCTGAATCTATCTTTGAACTCACCTCCGGTGGATCCGATATATGATCTCCTACTACTTTCTGTTACTACATCGCATTTGTAGACAATGCTTGAAACTCTACAGTCCCTCCCCAGTGGACAGATGTTAGAAGCTCTGCAGTTACAGTTGTGTGCTGAGCCGTTGCTGGATGTTCTATTACTACGCATATTTACAACGGTGATTCTCACTGAACTGATGTTACTGGGATCAACACCAGAAGAGAACATGGCATCCCTTGTTTTAGTTATCTTAGAATTATTATATCCTATGATGGATGCGGCTATATTTCTACAGGTTGAATAAAACAGTTTTACAGTATTTTTCTTAATGATTCCCCCCAATCTGCTATCCCTTGGAAAGTTTTTTTCCACTATGCTATAAAAAATGTTTGGGGTATTAGTCTTAATATGCTGGCTATAGGGGGGTTGAACCATGTAGTGGTCCTTCTCCTATTTTCTTCTTACCTCCCCCCCCCGATTTGGGTAGCATGTGTGTTCAATTCGTTACTTCCAACTTCACAAATATTATTATCAACCGGTTCATTCCCTACCTGGTTTATATTACCGTGGGATACACTAGGTCTCCTATATCTAGCCTAGCCCATTGCCCTATTATATAAAACCATTGATCGAGAGGCAATCGGTCTCCCGTTTAGTCTCCCATTTCCAACCGAAGGAGACACAAGGTAATTAATTGTGTTCCTTATATCCTGATCTGGTTAAATCTTCATTGTAGAACTGCTTACTGATGTCGAATATTTGTTGATTCTTGGACAGCTTAGATACCCTACTCAAGATTGCAGAAATAATGGCTCTTTTCACCATCGGTGGGTGATTCGATTTAGCGTCGATATAGTAGAGTGTATGGTTGGGCTTGTGATAAGGTTCATATGTGTTGTTGCATAGATCAATCCAAAAAATTGACCCTCCGCTAGTTTATATCTATAGTTATGCTAAGTTGTATTGAGCTGAAGAATGTATTGAGTTTTTTCTTCTTAGTTTCAAGATTCCTGATACTTGTGTTGACAAAGAATAAAGCGTCGTCCCTATATAGACCGCCCGCCAGTTCAGGTATTTTCATACAAATTTCTCTGAGGATATATATATATACCTACCAGGTCAGTAACCTGCGCTGGGTCCGGTCACCCCATAGTAATATCGAAATTGTTTTCCCTATCCTTTCTAGTCCATAACTTATCATTGTATAGTATTAGTGTCCTTCTTGCTAGTCTAATTATATCCATCTCTAAGTTTGTAATGTTGGATTCGTTTCTAGCCATGGTAAGTGCGTTTTCAAGTAAAGTAGAGGATATAGAGGGATAGTATGAATATATATATATATATATATATATATATATATATATATATGTATATATATGAGAAAGGAAGGATATGGGTAATCCGACGTGATACGAAAATTAAAAGGAAAAACCAAAAAGGATGTTTTTTTTATATGTTCACAAAGCCCGGGCCTCGGTCCTGCGCACCCAGTAGTGGATACTACTTTTTCTCATCAACCCATCATGTCAACCCAATATTTTCACGTACTTGCATGTCATTTTTCTTTCAATTATCATACAAATAAAGACGAAACGTTGATGAATATATAAAGAAACATCCTTTTTGTTTTTTCCTTTTCGTATATATATATATATATATATATATATATATACATATATATATATATATATATATATATATATATATATATATATATATATATATATATATATATATATATATATAAGGGAGAGAGAGAGAGAGAGAGAGAGAGAGAGAGAGAGAGAAAGAAAGAAAGAACGGGGAAATTAGATATATTAACAGCAAATAAACAAGAAAGCAAATAGTTTTGAATGAAAAACGATCAATTCGAACAAAAACTAACACAGAATGCAAAGACAAAAAACAATAAGAAAGAAAACAAAAAGAAAAAAAAACGTCAAGAGATTGAAAATAGTGACGAATTAAGATGGCTAAACAATTATGAAGAGCAATAATCAGGTTAGTCGAATCAATAAATTGCCAAGTGACGAATCGCGATAATATCATGAGCAATTTTCGCCTCCGCGCCATTTTGTTTGGTTTGGTTGTTCATGTTGATTCGTTCTTCCGCCGCATCGGTGATTTGATTATTTCCTTTATCGAATTAATGTATTTAGCGTAGTTCTTTCGGGGAACGAGGCAGCGCCAGTGAGATATACCAAAAATGTTTCAGGTCAGTAGTGGACGACAACAAATCAGGAAGTTGTTTTTTTTTATTCTTCGTTATTTTAAGCCTGTACTTCTGAAACCAAATGGAAATAAGATGAATTAAATCCTTCCCAGAACGCACTTTTAAGGTTTTATTGTAATACATATATGTCGGAGCGGACGGTCACCACCATAGATGTGGATGTATGTGCATGTATGTTTAAAGATATTTGTAATAGATGTAAATCTGATAGAATGTATGTATATAATGATTGCATAGTGGCAGTTGTATAGAATAAGAGTGAAATGAATACTATTTACTGTAAGCATATAGTCTAAAAGTGTTCCATTTCGGGGGGAAAGAACTTCGCATTATAGTTTAGGAAGATACATTAGCATTATAATACTATGTAGAGTTCCCGCCTATTTGTAATATATATATATATATATATATATATATATATATATATATATATATATATATATTCAATGAAAAATGCCAGTATACTGAAATTATATGCTCTTAATAGGGTTAAGATAAAAATTCATATACACTAACTGTACAAAAGCAAGGAAATCCCCACATGTTTACACTTTTATTGTCATTAAGGGTATGACTGCATATCAACCAAACCCTTTCGTTATCACATAACTATAATATACATATCTATGCATGAGTGGATGAAGTGTGTGAGGTGCGCTGAGGAAAAATTCCTACCAGTAAAATACATAGCCCTGTTGTGCTCGCATACCCTTAATAACAATAAAAGTGTACACATTTGGGGATTTCCTTGCTTTTTTACATTTAGTGTATTCGAATGTTCATCTTAATCTTATCAAAGGCATATGATCTCAGTATACTGGCATTTTTCATGGAATGCCACTACTTTTGTAAAGACTATTCCTCAATACAATGCCTTCTCATAACTGATATAGTTGGTAGTTTGACTAATCAAGGTATATGGTAAACTGAAATTAAAATGCCATCAACTAGACACTAGAACCTCTATCTTTGCCAAAATCAGCTGGATCCATCAAATGGTCTATAAGATATAGAATAAAGTGTATGAATACTGGTCATTTTAATTTTTTTTTTTAATTTTCTGGAAAACTATGGTATATGGTAAACTAGAATCAAAATGCAATCAACTAGACCCTATAACCTCTATCTCTGCAAAAACATCAGCTGAATCCATCAAATAGTTGATGAGATAAAGGGTGGCACATATGTACGGCGATGCTAACCCCTACGCCATCATGCGACACTGACTGAATGTAAGAGATATCTCAATGTAACGAAATGTAAACATTGCAAATGCCTGAGCTCGAAATTAGTTTTACCTAATGAGCATTGCCTTAAAGCTAATGCCCGTTGACGATACCCTTACAAAAATAAGCTCTACCCGGGGGAGCTTTTTATAGTCATCCACATACAGACTGTTTCGCTGTTTCACAGCTCATCAGTGCGGCTAGACCAGTTAGTGTCTCAAGCCGGGATCGAAACGCAACCGTCGAGCTGATATATATATATATATATATATTATCTCTTCTTAAGTGACCTCAACTATTGCAACGCCACATTGTGTATTGTCGGCAGTTGAAACCAGTATTCCAGACATTTAATTTCCCTGATGATCTGCAAAGCAAGTAACTGCTTGGTAGTGAAACACGTGTAGGAAAAAACATTTAATTTGAATAAATAGTATTTGTAAGAAAAAATATCTTTAATGGTGATCATTGGTGTCCTGAAAGGAATGCTTTGGTAAGCCTTCATAAAATCACACACACACACATATATATATATATATATATATATATATATATATATATATATATATATATATATATATATATATATATATATACTTGAGGTATACTCGTCCCCTGACGAAATAAAATTATTTTCCCCCATACCAACGATAAGAACCACGTTTATGTTAACTTATCAACATTTAAATAAGGATAGAATCATGCTTAACTATTATTCAATAATCTTTATTCATACTTGTATCAGAATTATTAACATGCTTTTGATTATAGAAAATATCTCAAATATTAATTTACATCTTCAAGAGTCTAATTTTAAGAAACAAAATAAATTCAGTAGACTATTGCTTAATTTGTGTCTAATAACGTCGAATACAATTCAATACAAATCTGAACTATTTGAATTTTAAAACGGAAGGTGGTACCAATAGTATGCCGTCTTACACCCGGTACAATACTCGAGAGTAACTAATATGTGCATATATAGGGTGGGCCAAAATAAGGGTCCTATCTTTAAATTTGAATAACTTGAATTTGAATAACTTCCACAAAATAAAAGTTAAACTCACCAAACTTTATGTGTGTGTAGACTGACCCTTCCGAGATTTTTTGAAATAAACAAAACAAATTTTAGCCGAAAAACACTTCTTAAAACTTACAAAAACTAAAGTATTGTTTTTTACACTGTTTTGAGTTTTTTAAGCAAAACTAATGTTTTCTAAATGAGGGTACGTTCCTTAGGGCTAATACGGCTCATGCTTGCTTCGGAAGGGGTCCTTTACTTATTCTAAAAAACAAATTAAAAAAAATCAATAAATAAAAAAGTTATGAATTTTTTAAAATAGGACCCTTATTTTTGCCCACTCTGTATATAGAGCAACATTAAAAAGGGATTCAGTATTCTTTTAATCTACTTTGCATGAAACTAGATACAACCAAATTACATCAGAATTACGAAACTGTTGGTAATTTTCCAAAACTGATGATTATCACACACACACACATACATAGCTTTATATAAATATGAAACGCCCTTGACTACGAATCAGTGGCGATTTGTGATCGGAGTTCGAGCACGCCGACTGTCGGAAATTAACTTCCTGCACCTAAGATTGCGTTAGCATGAAGCATCGATGTCTGTAGGTAATAAATAATTAATATTTATTTATAAATATTATTATAAGACCCCTTTACTAAAGGTCGGCTACTCTGAGTGAGTTTAATAACAAGCAGTAGTAATAGCTTCATGCGAGATCCAACACAGTTTGTCGTTGTAAGATCACTTTCGCTGCTCGTTGTAAAATACACGCCGACTCGGTGTTTACAAAGTTAAATTCTTCCTCAATTATATAATTAGTGGCCAACGGGGGAACGCTCTTGACTACGAATCAGTGGCGATTTGTGAATCGGAGTTCGAGCCCGCTGACCGTCGGAAATATTCTTCATGCACTGAAGAACTCATGTGTATTATTATTCTTAGATATAAACCTGGAAATGTACACGACAAGTGAAATTTAATCTTTTGTGACTGGACTAGAGCTTTCAAGAATGTAATGTATTATGATAAAATCACACTAAATCACAAAGTTGTTTAAATAACAGATATATGCAATCATTTTTTATTAGCTCTTTCGTTGATATTGGTGGTTTTATTAACACAAGAATGGCATAAAACAGTAAACCATTGTTATCTGTAATACTACAGTGTATTTAGTTTTAATAGTCGCCTTAATTAAAATAAATGTGATGACTTAGGCAAATTAACAAGTTAGGCTCACTTATTTTGTAACTTGATTCTGTGACTCAACGATCGAATGACTTGATCACTAAACTTTTTTCACTTATAACTTTTTCACATTTTTTTTGATTTAAAAAAAATAAAGTTGGAAATTGTCTGGAAATTTTAAAAAATGTTTTAAAATCTATTTGTCACTTAGAAAGAAATGTTAAAATTACTACAATTAGGAAAAGTTTAGAAATAAGGGTGGTCACAATCAGAGAGAGAGAGAGTTCACTTTCAGGAAGAGTTTCATGTAAATCAAGTATGTCAAAGTTCGTTTTATTTCTTTTTAAATTAAAATATAACAAACACATGTGTGTTGCATGCAACACAATTTTCTTCCTGACCTGTGCACTATGGATGCATTGTTAAATACAGGCAGATTGCAAGATTGAGATAAGTCAACAACAGCATCCACTCCACTCGAGGTAATGTCGTAAAGAGCAATCGCCCATGGAGTCTTCACATTTTGCATGCTGCTTTAAGCAAATTAAACTTTATTTAATGAATCACCTAATTCCTTATCGTTTATTATTTTAGATTGCAATTGTTCAAATCTCAATTCCATATTCAATATTTTAAAAGTTAATTTCACTAGTCTTGTAGATTTCTAGATTTATATTTAAGATTATTCATACACATGCGTATGAATTTTCTAGTGTAGTCCACTTTTTTAAGGCATTGCAGTTTGAGAATTCACAATGTATTTTTGATTATAATTGAAAAAAGAAACACATAACAAGACTACAATTAATCATTGACCAGGTTTACTTTGTCACCTTGACTTTGAGTTTTGGGAAATATTAGTAACCAATACTAACTATGACATCACGATAATGAAAGCATCTTATTCGCTAGTTTACAAACCTTGAATCCATTACTTTTTATCTGCTGAAAAAGTAATTAATTCGAACTTATCTTTGTCATCTGCGTAAAAGCAATAATAAAAAAATTGTAACGAACAGCATTTTTATAATTTAGTTAGAAATAAGTATAGTTAGTATAATTATTTAAAACATTTGTATTTTGGGACAGCCTTACTACATGGTTCATTACTGGCCATAGAGACAAAGTAACAACAAATGATACTGTAATAAATTTGCATTCAACTTTAAATATGAAGTTTGCAACAGTAATAACTTCACTAGTTATTTTGAAACAAACATTGGTGTGAATAGAATATAATCAAATGAAATAGTCGCCTTTTCTGGACAGCGCTACTACATGAGTGTGCGCTGCCAATAAAGACAAATCACAAATGACTATACCCCAATCAAAAAAAATTAAATTTTGCAAATTAACTTTTTGTAATTTTTTTAATAAAGCTTACAATCGAAAAAAACTTACCTTTTTGCAGTTTTCTTTTTAAATGTACATAATTAGAATACATTCAATAAGACATTCCCCTTTTCTAGAAATCCATACTACATAATTCAGTTTCGTCGATAGAGACAAAACCACAATTTAAAAATGAAGATATGTAGAAATAATAAGAAGCAACACAATAAAATTATCCTTATTTATATAATTTATTACAAACTACTTTTAAAATATCATCAAAAGAGACATCAGTCATTTAGGGCGACCCTATTACATAGTTTAGTACAAAATACAATATTCTATCAATTAATTTAAGGTTTTACCAAAATAAGTGAAGTTATTTAAAATTCCTCTAAAATTCCACAAAATTGTCTTATTATTATTTATGTATTCTCTTTGTTGTTCTGCTTTTAAAAACTCATGTCTACTTCTTCTTTGCAATTATTAATGATTCAATTATTAATAAGTAAAGAATTATCAAAAATAATAAGAGTCATTCTATTTAAAGATTATATTTTTCATAAATATGTTTTCTTATTAGTTATATTAAGTAATCTCAGTGTGTTTTTTTTAAGCTAATAATTCCAAATACCAATTCCAATAAAATAATTTTTTAAAAGTTTCAAAATTTTTTAGAATTGTAATTCTTAGATCAAAGTAAAATAAGATTAAAATATGTTGAATATTTAAAATTCAAATATTAATAATTTCAAATCTGATTTTCAGAATAAAGTAAAATAAGATTAAAATATGTTGAATATTTAAAATTCAAATATTAATAATTTCAAAAAGTTTGATTTTCAGAATAATAAGAATACATTTCAACTTCTTAATGGCAAATAAGTTTAAATAACTTATAAGTATTTTAGAATGAATAGAAATATCATAACTCTATTATTATTGACTTCAGTATAAAATATCTTTTAAGAATTGTAACTTTCAGAGTAAAGTAAAATAAGACAAAAAATCTGTTTAATATTACAAATTCAAATAGTAATAAATTCAGAAAATCTCTGATTTTCAGAATAACGTCAAAATAAATTTAAAGATGATGAGAATAAATTTCAATTCATAGGTTCCAAGTTGAATTTTTAAAAATTATTTCAGAATAAATTTAAATATTATAAGTCATTTAGTATAGTCTTCAGTGTGAATTCTATTTTAGTGTTATGATTTTCAGAATAGAGTAAAATAAGATAAAAATAATATGTTAAATATTTAAATTTGAAATATTCAATAAATTCAGAAAAACTTTGATTTTCATAATATTTTCATAATAAATGCATTATGAGCTTACATTTCTTGGTTTCAAGTAAGTTAAAAAAACATGTAAATCATTGTAGAAAAATAAGAATGAATTCTATGTTTGGAAGAACATTCTTTAAATTTCACAATAAATTCTCATATTTTTTTCAGTAAAATTATTATTATTGACTTCAGTATAAAAATGTTCAGAATATATTTTAAAATATATTTTGGATTTCAAGTTTGTATTTTGTCCTATAAATTACACAACCTGATTAGGTAATTCTGGAGGATATTTCCTGTGTTTATCTTGATGATATTGGCACTTTTACATCCCTATTTTCAGTGACATGTTTGACTAGATAAGTATAATAAGTTACCATAAATGACTTTCCATCATGAAGAATTGCATCTTTTAATGTAAAATTGATTCAATATATTTGCTGCTTTTTTAGTTCATAATATCATAATAAATTATTTGTTTATTTCCATTATTAATATTTTAAATCATTCATGAATGTAATTCCTGAGGTTTACTGATGCTCAGTATTTTCTGAAAAAAGTATAACAGAATTTAATCAAACTTGGTGTTAAATTGTTGTCTGCAACTCATAGGATTTAATATATAATTTTTTTTAAAAGTGTACAAAAAAATCGAAAGTTAAAGTGCGTGCCTTTGGTCTACAAACTAATATAAAGGTTATGGACGCGCCTTTAGTGTAAAGAAGACTCGAAAGTTTACGGACGCGCCTCTGTTTGCAAAATAATCGAAAGTTCAGAGACTGGCCCCTGTTGACTCTCTCTTAAAAGTAGCTCCATAGCAAGAAATGGTGGGGGCTAATATATGTGCTGTGAGATTACCACTCCAAATTATTTTTGTAATTGATCTTACAGTCTCGAAATGTCTGATTCCGCCAATCTTTGGACATGTTTAACGTGTGAGAGCTTGCTGTATCTTGTTGTAATGCAAACTTTACAACAAGCGACGGGTACAGGATCAGAAGTTTATCAATGCGTACTATAGTTGACTGACGCTCTTATGCTATTAAGACGTTTTAAATAACTTGGATGATTGCCATTTCTTGCAGTGAATTTTCGACTAGTAATATGTTATAGTTTTTCTTTATTGTGGTGTTTATTTACTATTCAACTGATTGATGAATTAATGTATGACAGACACCATTCACGAGATCCGATGTTTATCACGCTATGTCAATATGTATTTGTTGTAAATGCGTACGAGGGGCGTACAATAAGTAATGCCCCTGACCAACTTTCAGTTGTCTGATCTAGATGAAATGTTGCATTTGTAATGATTTATATCTGTATGGGTTATGTTGCAAAAGTAGCTCTGAACTACTTGTGGTTTCTGCTTTACAAGTGTTTGAACTGAGTCAGGTGTGAAATGGAGTGAAGTTGAGTGTCGCGCAGTGATCCAGTTTTTGTATTTGAAAGGACGCACCCCAAAGGAAACTTTTGATGAAATGAGAGAAACTTATGGTGATGATGCGCCATCATATGACTTTGTAAAACGCTGGCATCGTGAATTCAAACATCTGTGGTAACAGATCCCAGACCTGGTCGTCCCTCTTCTGCCATTGATGATGCATTTATCCGTCAAGTTGAGGCTGCCATTTTGGAAGATCAAAGCATTACTATTCGACAAATAGCCAAGGAGCTCAGGATTAGTACAGGGTCTGTGGAAACTATCATGGATAACCATTTGCATATGCATAACGTGCCTGCCAGATAGATTCCCAGGATGCTTTCCAGAAGCAAGAACGAATCGACTGCTCGAGTATGAATTTGGAGATATTCCAAGAAGATGCATCAAAGCTTTTCAAAAGACTGGTTACACAGGATGAAACTTGGGTCCATCACTATGATCCAGAGACCAAAGCCCAGTAAATGCAGTGGAAGCACTTGGACTCACCACCTCCAAAGAAGGCAAGGGTGCAGTCCTCCGCTGACAATGTCATGCTCACAGTCTTCTGGGACTAGGACGGAGTCGTGATCACTGATTCCATGGCAAAGGGTACCACAATTACAGGAGCCTATTACACTTCACTTTTGATTAAATTAAGAAGCAATCAAAATGAAGAGGTAGGGCAAGATCAGCAACGGTATCCTCCTCATGCAGGACAACGCTCCGATCCACATCTCGCATGTCGCCAGATCAGAAGCACGAGCGTGTGGCTATAGAATCCTCCCCCTTCCCCGTTACTCTCCTGACCTTGCACCCTCTGACTTTTATCTTTTCCCAGCCATGAAGTTGTTTCTGAAAGGAAATCGTTTTCCAGATGATGCAGGGTTGATTTCTGAAATTACGACGTGGTTGGAGGACCAACCTAGGGTGTTCTACAAAAAATGTGTCCAGAACTGCATCAAACGATGGGATACATGTATACCTCTGGGTGGTTCCTATGTAGAGTAAGACTAATAACTGTTCCTAGTTTCATTAATCTACTGCTATAGGAAACGCGTCAGGGGTATTACTTATTGAACGCTCCTCGTATTATACTTTTTCTTTCGTGAATACATCTTAAATCTAATCACGTCTATTTTTATCTGTGTTGAATAGTGGTTTTAATGATTTCCCCTGAACATGTCTCCAATTAAACGTTAAAAGATATATTTCACTATGACAAAAACTCAAACAAACACTCCCCTGACTCTGCCATATCTTTGCTATTTAAGTCAAGCACCCGTCAAACCGCACGTCACTCACACCTGCAAACATTATCTGACACTTGCGCATTAAATGCAACTTTACTGTCAAAGGCAAAACGCGCCAAGCATTGATTATATATTTGTCAATGTTCGAAGTGAAGAGACAACGAAGATACAAATAACATGGAAGAAAATAACGCGTCAAGATAAGACAAGTTTCAATAAAAAAATTCATTTCGAATCCTATGTCTCTTATCAGTTTTAAAATGAACAAAAAAATCTGAAAGATAGCAAATCACAAACGTTTAAAATAAAACTAGATAAAGTATTCAATTTTAAAACGTGTTTTCTTCGATTATTTCAAACTGTTTAAACCTTTTCTAGAGACTTGTCCGCGTCAAATGAAATATAATTGCTATATTCTAAAAATAAATAGTAAATCAGTTATACGTCTTAGTTATAACCTAGTAAGTACTCGTCCTACATATGTACGTTCATCGTTAATTAGCATGGTTATCCGGCGATGTCCGGGTATGGGCAATACAAAAAAAAGTGGAAAAGTGTAACAACTTGATTTTGAAACCCCTCTCTCTCTCTTTCTCTCTATTTCTCTCTCCGTCTCTTCGTCTCTTTCTTTCTACCTATCCATGTTCCCTTATCTCTAACTATCTGTCGCTATTCCCGGCTTTCCTACTTTTACACTATCCGCCTCACCAGTCCCAGTCTCTATCCGCTGGAAATTTTAATAGAAAAAATAGTTTTGAATCCAATGACTCTTATCAGTTTAAAAGCGCAAATAAACAAAACCAATCTAAACAAAACAAGTAAGAATATTTTTAAATAAATCTAGAAAAAATTATTCACTTAAAACCGTGTTTATTTCGATAATAACCTGATGTTTTCTCTTTTTAGAAATTAGTATACATCAATGGAAATATGATTGCTATATTCTAAAATGAAAATGTGTTATTAAACATTCTTTACTGAACAATTATATTCCGTTAATTTAAGTGTTCTATTGTCTCATCGTACCGGTGTTAAGTAAATTTTGTACCTAATAATTAACTCTTTAATAACACCCATTTGTAGCAAATATTTTATTCTTTCGTAGCTGATATTATTTTGTATTCCTATTTATTTATTGTGACGTGACTAAAGAGACACTCATCCAACATTCGCCTCAACAACAGACGATGAGAAACAAACAGAGAAAAGGTATTTAATATATCTTTGATATTTAATATATTCTGATGATGAAGTATATCTTCGAAAATTTAATTGAACAAAAAATTGAAAAAAGTTGATAAAACTAAATGGCATTGTATGGCGTTCTAATTGCTCATCATTATTTTTAATAATTCATATTACCATATAAATAATGCTTTCTAAACAGGAACAACGTTTCTGATATATATATATATATATATATATATATATATATATATATATATATATATATATATATATATATATATCAGAAACGGTGTTCCATTTATATTTGTCGCTCCTCGTAAAAAAGTAGAGCACTCTAATGGTAGTACTAACACAGCATGACGTCACTTGCTTTATAATGAATCATTCCTTCCCTAATAGAAGTAGAATGCCTGGACGTGAAGCCGCCTTAAAAGTGTTAAAATTATCATTGTTTATCAGCTATTTAAAATAGACCGAGCGGTTAGCGATGTTGGATTTGAGTTGTAAAATACTTGTAATCCAGGGTTTCGAATCGCATGACCAGTAGTGAATAGTGTTATCTCTATGCTGATGAGTCCAGATTAAAAAAGAGCGAAACGTATACGTACATAGATAATAAACAATAACAAATATTTATATCTATATATATATATATATATATATATATATATATATATATATATATTCTCGTTGCATGACAGCGAAACATCCCAATAAATACATTTATTCGCATTAATTATTTTCCAAAGATTCGTTACAGTCTTATAAACGAATTCTCAAGCAAATACGAGCCTAAGTATAAACGACATCTAGTCTAACGTATGTGATAAGAAAATAGTCCACTGCCTTAAAACGCTAGAATGACCCGGTAATTTGGGATTATTATGCGTTAAATTTAGATACGAAACTGGTTCGCTATTGTAAATTCTTAATTTAATAAAATAAAAGTAATCGCCTAAAATGTATGTGATTTATTTAAGCATGGGGGGGGGGGCGATTCAGCAGAAGCTGATCATCTCTAAATATACAAAGAATGATCTTCTAATTCTTTTGATGCATCAAAATGAATGACTGATAATTACTTTCTTTTTTTTTTTGCTCTACGCAAATCCTCAGAATAAAGGTTTTATTGGAACGCTTCAGTTCAGTAAAACAAACAGAACAAATGTGTAATTGGCGCAATTTAACGCCACCTAATTTAAAAATTACCTAGGTGTTCCGTTTACTTATGATACAAACAGCTTGAATCAGCATTATTCTATTCAATTGTGGTTTTTTGTATTTCGTTTTTTGTTTTTAATTAGTTTTAATTTTGTTATTACCATCTTTAAATTATTTTGGATTTTGCAAATGTTTTATTATGTTTTTTGAAAAAATTATTATTTGTTCGATTTTAATTGTTTCTATTTATTTTGCTATAGTCTGCAAAAAGTTGCTAAAATAGCATTCCGCTGTTTCTAAAGTAACCATTGATCCGGTGCAGAGAATCATTCGTTGCGATTAATTCAAGAAAGTAAGAAAAAACGAATAAGCAACGAATCGAATCATTCAAAGAAATAAATAAGAAAAAGCGAAAGAAACAGAAGGGATATTTAATTGAACAATTAATGGGGTTTTGATTCGTATATAAATGAAAAATAGAAAGGTTCGACTGCAAAACGCAATACATTTAATTTATTTTAATTGAGAAATTAAAAAAAGATAAAATGTAGAACATATGAAATCTATGCTTCGACTAAACGTTTATTTTAATTGACTCCCCCTCCTGAAATTATTGTTATACTAACAGGTTTTCTATATTCCTTTTTATCCATATCAATAAATACGTAATTTTCTTTCCTTTTGTAAATGTTTCCAGTTAAAGGCGTTTTATTTTTCATGGTTCTTATTTTTTGACATGAGGACTGATAAATTGAATATTTGGATTATTCGGAGTACAGTTCTCATCTTAAGGTTTATTCTCACAAAGTGTTGTCCGATGTTTCGTCCGACCTGCTTCATGTGAGTGTTGTCGAACTCGCCCGTCAACAACCAGTGTCATCTAATATATAAAGTAGAGACGTTTTTTCCCCTGTACCTTCTCGGAGAATAGGAAAATAACCACATGCATCACGGGCTACTGAACTCACAATTACATTGCACTTATTTTCTCGAGCGTGTTTTAGTATATCTTTTATTCTTCTTTCCAAACAAACACTGAATATTACATTCGGCCCGGCCGCCACGACTCTCCGAAATACCAACTCCATATAGGTGGTAGTAAAAACTTTTCTCCCTAACAATTCTGTACTGTGACTACACTCATCGACACCGGGTACTAATAAACACAGTATACTTTTCATAAAGCACCCATTGTTATTTCGTATTTGTCTGGCATTATTTTACTACATAATATTAAGCAATACGCAAAAATTTAACAACCGCTCCCTTACACTCCGATGATTATTCACGAATATCAGATTACGTTATATCTAATTCTACCCTCTACATTTAAATTCATTCCGGAATTAAGCGAATGAAATTAACGAACACAGTTCCTGCAACATTTAATGATTCAACATGGCGGATAACATTTCTAGATCGAATCGACTTCCTATTTAATTCAATAAGCACCAAGATACTGGTAGACGCGGATAGATTTACATTTTCTAAATCATACACCTTAAACACGCATATTATCGAAAAATTGTCCAAATGAATTTACTTCAACAAAAAATGACCTACACCGTGTCATTTTTGAACTTTCCATTTGGTCGGCAGAATCTAAATGTTAACATAACACGCATGTAAATAACCAACCATAGCGTTATTAGCTTATTTTCACATGTATTTTTAACTCGAAACCGTGGCGCTTTCGGTAACAACGGTGGTATACTGATCGACGGTTTCAGCGTTCGATCCCGCTCAACTCTGCCACTTTTTTCTTTTTTTTTAAATTTAAAACATTCGCCAACACGGTATAGGGGGTGGGGGTGTAGAAAGAACTATAGGCCGTTTTTTTTTAATCCGACGTCATGCAACATATACTAATTTCTCCCGTGCAACGCCGGGCGACGGGTTCCGCTAGTAAATTATAAAGTACTAAGTAAAACTCAGTTCGAATTGACAAGGTTGTTAAGGTTCAATCCTCAATTCGGGCGATGCTAACAATACAGTAACGACTTACTGAAGACGGAACTAGTGCATCCTACCTCCGTCGATAATAAATAAAGGGGTTCGTTAAATATTGTGTACACATTCCCGAGTTCGACTGAAAGATTCCCGAGTTCGACAAGATATACATGAAGAAGGTCAAAGTTTACATCATCTAAAACGTTGTGAGAATAACACTTAAGATGAGAACAGTAGTCTGAATAATCTGAATAAATCAAATTACCTGAACTTTCATTAAAAAAATATTTCCAAGAACTTTTTGTCTGTGAAACACAATTCCACGAAGCTGATTCTATGCTGACTACCATATGGTCGTTTTCAAGCCCAATGTTAACACATTTTTGTCGAGCCGTCGTTATAAATAATCAAATAGTCGACTTCTACACATCATTTTCCAGTAATTTCAAGGTGTTAATTGCAGTTGAACTGACACACTCATTAAACTTTATCTTTGTGTGGCCTTAGGGCGTTATTAAGCGGTGTCTCAAGGGCGTTATTAAGCGGTGTCTCATTGGTATAAAAAAAGAAAGTAATATTTATCTGTCGTTTTCAGGCGGCTTGATTTCCCCAAGATTAAAAAAAACAACAGTGTGTCTAACTCTGGCCTGATAATAGAATAACACTCAAGATGAGAACAGTAGTCCGAATAATCTGAATAAATCAAATTACCTGAACTTTCATTAAAAAAATATTTTCAAGAACTTCTTGTCTGTGAAACACAATTCCACGCATCTGATTCTATGCTGACTACAATATAGTCGTTTTCAAGCCCAATGTTGACACATTTTTGTCGAGCCGTCGTAATAAATAATCAAATAGTTCAATTCTACACATCATTTTCCAGTAATTTCAGGTTGTTAATTGCAGTTGAACTGACACACTCATTAAACTTTATCTTTGAGTGGCCTTAGGGCGTTATTAAGCGGTGTCTCATTGGTATAAAAAAGGAAAGTAATATTTATCTGTCGTTTTGAGGCGGCTTGATTTCTCCAAGATTAAAAAAACAACAGTGTGTCTAACTCTGACCTGATAATGAGGGACGTACGTAGGAACAGATATAGACACAAAAGAAAGTAAATAAAAGTGAACAATAGGGAGGAAAATCAACCAGAACTACGTTGCATAATTAAATAAAATAAATAAAAATTGGTAAATAAGGATATATGTAAAAAAACAAATACAACCAAATGCAATAAAACACACGAAAAATTACTGAAATAAAAAAGACGAAAATAGTTAGGAAAATATTAAACAAGAAAACGAATGTAAAACACTTCAGACAGAAATGAGAGAAATAAAGTTTTATCAGAGGAAGACAAGAAAAAACTGGGAAACGAAAAGATAACAAAAAAGGGAAAAAAGAAAGAAAAAAGAAGAGAAACGAAATGTAAAAGGAAAAAAAGGAAAAACGAAATATAGAAGAGAAACTGAAAACAACAAACAAAAAAGGCGAAACAAATATCAAATAAGAAAGGTAAGGAAAACAGAAAGAAGAAATTAAAAAAATAGAATAAATAGAAATAAGAAGCAAAAAAACGAAATAGTGAGAAAAAAGCAAGGCGCAAAATAAGAACATGAGAAAAAGAAAATGGAAAATTATAAACAGACGGTATGAAGTAAAAATAAAAGTGAAGCAAACAAAATAAATGAAAGAAGAATTACAGAAATAGAAAGAAGGAAAACACAAAAGAATAAAAGGAAGTCGATAGAAGAGAAAATAATACAAGAAAAGAAACAAAACGGAAAGTAATGAAAAAATAACGAAAGTATAACTAAATAATTGGGCTGGGTGGTAATAAAATAAAAATTGTAATTCAGATAACTGTTAATATTTTAATATATAATCCTGATCAATATTTTATTTAGATTAATCATAAATAAAAGAAAACTAGTAAGTGTTTACCTTCATATTAAGCAGTTTTTAATACAAAAAGAAAGGATCAAGTTAACAAAAGAAATCGAACAACGAAACAGAAATAAATAAATAATCAGTTGAAAAGTAAAAGCACAAATAAAAAATAAAAAATAACGTGAGAAAAAAGTTAGAAATTAATAGACAAAAGAAAAATTAACAAATAAAAAAGAAAAAATATATTAAAAATTCTAAATAATTTTAAAAAATAAATAAATAAACCGTATAAAAGAACAATAAGAGCAACGGAATAGAAATACATTTAAAAAATAATAAACAAAAACTGTGTTGAACAATCTGTGGTAGCAAGCAACAAAGCAAACGAAAATCGACAAAATCGTCGCCATTTTGTTGTCGGGAGAAATCTAATAGGTTGTGCGCATGCGCGAATCTCGCAGAATTGCACTTTTACTTTGAGTGGCTTCGATTAATGTCAGGCGTTAGTCTGAACATTCGTTGGCGACTGGTTCCAAATGCACAATTGCAACGCCCGTGTAAGCATCGAGTCCACTTAATCAATATAGAAAGAAATTGGGAAAGGCTGATCTAAAAGAAATAGAAAGTAGTTGTTGGATGTAAGTAAGAGTTCGAATAGAAAGTTTTATTTTCCCAAGGAATCGTTTAAATAAAGGATTGGCGTAATTTTATTGGACGACCGTCCTATGACATCATCATATATAATAGTCTCTATTTTACCGCAGATGGTGCAAGTAATGCCTGTTTGATGTTTCTTTTTCGCTATATAAAATCATGTTAGGATAAACAGTAATTATGATATATATCTATATCTATATACACTTAGGTATGTGTATATGTTTATATATCTGCATGTACAGGATCTACTCCTAAACTAATTAACTAGTTATTATGAATGTTTGAACAAAAATGGTAAACATAAATGGTCGCAATGTAGGAATTATTTTGTTTAATTTACTTTTATGCAAGTTATTTACCAACTTATGTTTTGTACAATACATATGGTTCTTCCATCGCCGATCATCTCATAAATAAACGTTCCTGTGCCTGAAATCTCAGGGTTGCCTTATTCTTCATTCTCAGTAATTCCTACTTTCCCTTTCATCTGTAAATTCTAGAAACTATTTACATTAAGTCTTTGCGACCTTCTGTTTGTAAGCAAAAAAGAAAATATTTTCAGACTTAAAGTAGTGTCTATTAATTTTCTTTTATGTTGCTACCATAGCATCGTTTTTCTTGTTAGTCCTAAACTGGGTTTAACTTTGTTGAACGAGTTCGAACCCTGTCAGCTTGCCGTTTCATTCTTTTATTTTTTAATTTCATCATGTTTACACATATGGTATTTATATAGCAATAATAAAAGATATCTAAAGAAATAGCAACCATAACAACCATGCTGAGAGTAGTTTACACGACTCAAACCTGTTTTCTCTTCTTTTACTAAGGATGTTTTGCAAGCCATTCAATAGAAGTCTGCTGTTTATAAATCCATGTGTCAGTGTGGAGCTGACTACGTTGGCAAGACATCCCAAAGATTAGAAAACAGAAAGTTAACAGAAAGCATTCTACTCTAATAGCTCATCTCCTTGAGCTGCCAGCATTCGGAACTTCCTTCCTGCTACCTGTTTCCCCGCCTGTACCGACATGCAGAAATGTAAAACTAATCTGAACACGCATCTCGCTGCACAGCTCTCAATTAGGATTGCCCCAGTAAACTCTCATCCTACCTCTCAGTAGCCCCTTAGTCTACAGAAGCAACACTCCTTTTTTAGGTGAACCAAGTTTTAAAAAAACAACACAATATAATGTTGACGTCTCTTCTTTGCGTGCTCCTAAAAAGGGCATCAGTGTCACTCTGACACGTCTTGGATCCGGGTAGCGTAATATCTGTTTCTATCAATGTTAACAGTTTGCCAATCATGCCAGCATGTTCATAAAGTGAACACAGGTTAATCTTTCATTTCCCGTTATTCTCAACTAACCATTTTATGTACTAATGACCTTAATTGCTCAATATCTTGCATCAATTTACAATAGGACACCACAAGGTGTGCAATAAAATTAAATTCCTACAAATGCCAAGTTGAAGTAATG
Source organism: Sepiola atlantica (assembly GCA_963556195.1). Taxonomy (NCBI): domain Eukaryota; kingdom Metazoa; phylum Mollusca; class Cephalopoda; order Sepiida; family Sepiolidae; genus Sepiola; species Sepiola atlantica. The sequence goes on from OY744553.1 coordinate 34,614,261, forward strand.
GCATTCCAATTTAATTACGATCGTAGAAATCCATAAAAAACTACTGAAGATTCTAATATGAATATCGAACTGGCGCATGCGATACTATATTTCATCACAGATTCAGAAAATTCGAGAATATTTATTCTCGCCTGATTTGTCCAAATCACGCCAATGGAAATAAGTTATTCGCAGATGACGTGTAGAGATTTAAAATGGGCGCTAAGTTCCAACAAGTTGGCATTGCGTCTTAAATTTTTATTTTTATTTGACACACTTTATAGTATGAATTCTCTAGCGGGACCCGTGGAAATTCCACAGTTGTACATTTTCCTCTCTTGTTAATGTGGACCTAACTTAAAATTAGTTTATATCTGATTAAACACCTTGTAGGAGATTACCGTATTTCTATTTAAATTTATATTCTATAGACGTCCAGCATACGATATTAATTTCCCATCTTTGGACAGAACAGCTATTACACTTTGGTCATTATTCTAAGACCAATAAAATTCGAATAACAGTTTGACACAAAAGCGCGATCAGATGAAATTTTAAACTAGAATTCCATTTTATATTGCATTTTCGACAATCGAGCAATCTCATATTTAAAAAAGAGGAAGAGGGTGATAATGTACGTATTAGCATAGAATAACCTAAGCTTTTCGCATATAATTCATAAACTTTATACGAGAAGCCTGAAACAGAAAACAATTACTGATCAATATTTTATCTTACTGTGTTGCTTAGAATATATTTTTGAAAATTTCTAATGGGCTAGGCATTAGTTTAGTATATTATCCTGTATATATATATATATATATATATATATATATATATATATATATATATATATATATATATATATATATACTAATGATAATATAATTAGCGTAAGTGAAATATTGTAGAGTGATATATCTCGATAAAATAAAGCTCAATACGTTGAGTAGATCAATCAATTAAAATGAAAGAAAGATGAAGATAAAAAATTGTAAAAAAATTACATAAATTACATAAATTAATACAAATTTTATTACATCGAAAGTTCAGATGCAAGGAGTTACATTAATCCTTAAACGATGGTTTTTCAAAGATAAAACTCTTCTCGTCAGAGGATAAAATCTGGTAATATGATATTTATAGCAATTAAATATATACTAGTTGCATTTTACTTTGAAAAATTGAAGAATAAAACAACAAAAAAGGTTGGGGATGAAGAAATAAAAGGCCGGGAAGTAAAAAAAAATAGCAGTATTGCGAAGTGATTTTTGAAGACGAAAGGGACGTTATGGTGTAGATAGTTAATAGTAAAAGTAACAGTTTGTAGAATTAAAGAAAGTTTTTTTAACAAATAAAAGGTATAGGGTTCAAAATATCTCACTTGGTCCGTATGGATTCGTACTCCGTTATAGTATATTTCCGTGGAGTTACAAGTAAACATCCTGTATTGGTATTTTAAATATCCAATTCGGCAAATCCAAGGTTAAGATTGTCTGTTGAAAGGCGTTATGTGGAATAGTTCATATCTGCCTTCAATTCCTAGCCTCCTTGGCAGAGAAATGTTTCAAAAGTTTATATATCATCTTAAATATTCTGCTTAGGGTAGGGAGCTTTGCCGACTAAAGAGAATAGAACCGGATCCACCGCGGTCAAAAAGAAATATATATATATATATATATATATATATATATATATATATATATATATATATTATAATATAAAATGAAGTAATAAAATAAGGTGTCAATCAAATTTTATTAGAATTCAAAGTTCATGCAAAGCATCCTTTGTATCTTGGAGTAATGTCCTTCCTGATTATGCTTCTCAACTTATATGACCTGGATGGACTGTATGGATTCAACAAAAGTATGTTTTTGGATTGATATGTTTGATGTTATGTATTTTTTATATATTTGTGTATATAATTTTATATATTTTCAAAGCGTAATTTTATTGCCTGTAGTAGTATAACTGCGGTAATGGTCCTCTGAAGAGAAGAATTATCTTTGAAAACTCATGAGCTAAGGACTTAAGGATGCTTTGCATGAACTTTGAATTCTAATAAAATTTGATTGACACCTTATTTTATTACTTCATTTTATATTATAATATTAATGCTCTATCCAGTATATTGAGCTTCAGTTTTTTTATCCGGATGTTTCACTAATTATAAGATATTAGTTGACGCTTATATCTTTTGTTGGATTGCTTCATATATATATATATATATATATAAGAAAGAAAGAAATGTTAAAAAAGAAGAAGAAGAAGAAGAAGAAGAAGAAAACCGACAGTTATGAACGCCGATTTTAAACACCGGGAGTTGGCAAAGAAGAAGAAGAAAAAGAAAGAAAAAGAGAACAAATTAACGGTTAACTTATAGACGCAGATTTGAAACAATGAGAAAAGAAAAAAGTCAACAGTTGTGAACGCAGATTAGAAAAACTAAAGTGAACAAGGAAGATTAATATTTATTTGAGGTTGACAACAACGGGGAGATGGACAACAAAGTAGGACGATGGAGAAAAGGAGGAACTAAAGGTATATATGTGTATGTGTATATATATATATATATATATATATATATATATATATATATATATATATATATATATGTATATACATATTTATTTATTTATCTTTTTTTTTTTGATGTGTTGATGTTTTTTTATATTTATAATATAAAACTAAAAATAATACATTAATCACTTAAATAATAGTGTCATGGATTCGTCCAAACACTTTAAAATGCAGCAACATTTTTGTAAGTAACGGATAAATTTTATTAGAACGACGAACAGCACAGGTAAAGAATTTTTTTGTGTGTCTTAAATAACTAATATAAGTTAGCAAAACATTTATATGGAACAAAACGTAGATTTAGTATAAGGAACGGTTATGTTTTTGTCTTTTAAGGGAAGTGGGGTCTGATCAACTCTGCTGGGAAGCCATGAAATTAAATACTGTCTTGTTTTTAAATTCCCGAAACAGTTTTTCATGGTAAACAACTGATGATCCCTTAAAATAGTGTTAGAAACTAACTAATATAATAACTGTAAAAAATAAATTGACTTACATGAGTGATTTTCCACTGGAAGACTATAAGTTTTTTTTTTATATAATTTTTTTTTTTATAGTTTTAATGGTTGAGAAACTTCCGAGACTATATATATATATATAAAGAGATAGAGAGATAAATGAAAGAAGATAAATAAAAACTGTTAGAATGATAAATCTAGTGTATCTTCAATTGTACAATGCAACGTGTATTTAATAAAATCGTGTTTAAATTTGTAATTCCTTAAGCCAGGCTTTTCAAAAAATTGTTTCTAATCATCAGAAGAATTTACATAGATGGATAAGTCGGCATGAAATAGCTACATATTATAATTTAAGAAATTTGAGAAATTATAGAGAAGATGTGAGTGTGTGAGAAGGTTATCAAAATGTAAAAGATGTCCGGTTAAAATATCTATCTAGACTTTTTTCACATTGACCAATGTAGGGAGTACTGAGTATTTTTACGCTTAAAGTTCTTGATTAAATTAGAGAGAGTAGATATTGTTGGATATTCGGGTCGTAATGGTAAAAGCGCTGGCCCCAATGTTGGTTTGTATTTAATATTACATTTTTATTGCTGTATTTGCATTATTTGTAATAGCGGAGTGTTCTGGGTGTGGATGCTTAAACACTGAGCTAAGGTTTAGTTTGACTTGTTTACTGAAGATCCATTGTAAGTGAGAAGTGTAAGATCAAGGTTATTATTAGTTAGCGGGAGTGGTTGATTAGTGTTAACGGTGGTATTTGGGTGGCATGTAGTACTAAGGTGTTGGAGTACAATGGGTTATGAGGTAAAAAAGGTTTTATGTACTGGTGGTAGTTATTATATTCGCATTTTGGGATAATTGTTTAACAGTGCATGCGTATATTACGTCACTTTGTATAAATTGCTTTTTAATGAGAATTTCCTTGATTTCCGGCAGTTACATTTATAAGCAGGGGTATTATGGGTGCTATTTACTGAGCAAATTTAATTTCCTTTTTTTTAGAGGTGATGATAGTTTGCGCTATAATTGGCATTGTGAAGCATGAAATGTTCATAGGTGTTTTATTCAAGACCGTGCTGTATATATGTGGATGTTTGAAAGATCGATCTATCATTTTGAAAAAAAAAATATTTAGGTATATTCGTTTTAATATTACAGTAATAGTGTGAATAAAACATGATATTATTCCTTCTTAGTTTTTTCTATTTGGTCTATATTCATGTGGTAAGATAGTTTGCCATTGTTGTTAGCGCATATAGAGCCTAGTTTTGTATGTGTTAATTTTCTTGGATGTTGTTGCATTCTTTTGTTTTCTATCCTTCATTTAACTGGTATTGGTCCCCCCATGTATAAAATCGGGGGACCTATGTTTTGAAGCATTTCCGTCCGTCCGTCCGTCCGTCCGTCCGTCCGTCCGTCCGGATTTTTCTCCGCAACTATCCATTGAATTACTCTGAAATTTTGCATGAAGTTGTAACTTTCGTCTGGTTAGAAAGTGACATTCTCCGATTTTTGACAAAAAATCTGGCTAGCCTCACAGGAGGTCAAAAGGCCCCGAAATGGCAAAAAATTACATTTTTCGCCTCATAACTTTTCATCCATCCATTCAAATTTCTCTGAAACTTGGCTAAAATGTGAAGGCAATTGTTCCTAATAGAAAATAAGTATCAGTGACCTTGGAAAAAATCTGGTTCGCGCCCCCAGAGCGTCAAAAGCCCCCTAAAATGGCAAAAATGACCTTTTCTTTTATAACGTTTGATGCATCCATTTAATTTTCTTGAAACTTGGCCAAAATGTAGAGGCAATTGTGTTGGATATAAAATGAGCATCCTTGACCTCAGAAAAATTCTGGTTCGCACCCCCAGAGGGTCAAAGGGGAGTCAAAAATGCCCCAAATTGCCATCGAGTCACATACAGAGGGGGACCACGCATGCGCGGCTTCTTATACTTTACGGTTTATTTTTGTATCTGATTTGATTATTCTAGGCCGAATTAAGTAGTGCGTTATTATAGAAATAAGAATTTTGTTTGAAGATAGATGTATTACGATAAAGTTTAAATATTTTATTAGAGAGTGAGGGGACTATTGAATTAATGGCATCTTGTGGGTGGTTGGATACCTTATTCACATAGAACAAGTATAGTTTTGTTTATTGTAAAGGCAAGAAGTTTTCAAACTCTAGGTCTAACGTTAGGTCAAAGAAGTAAGATATTTTCTTCTACGGTGCTAAAGTAATAGTAAGTCCAATGTTTTTTTAAGAGGGTGTGTAGATTCTTAATAGTGTTATTGTATTGCCTCGGTTTCACCCTAGATATGATGAGGGCATCGTCTATGTA
>OY744553.1:34622126-34639626 GCA_963556195.1 Sepiola atlantica
GTGAAGATTTCTATAAATCTGGGGAGACTTAATATTACTCAGATTCCAGGAAACACCACCGGTTATTATTTGTGAGCAATCACTGATGTAGACCTATGCGAACCCTTAGTGAGTTAATACTGATAATGATATTCAAATTATAATGATAATGATAATAACAACAGTTATTATTCTTTTCGTGGATTATTGTTATTATTATTATTATTATTATTATTATTATTATTATTATTATTATTATTATTATTATTATTATTATTAATAATAATATTAAGGCTAGTATTATACATATATATGCTCGTTCGCTTGTTCATCTTTTTCTAATGTCCAGCTTTTTCCATGATTTTAATATTTTCTAAATATACTTCTTTTTTTTTGTTCATTCTAGCCCATCTATGTTGTCTCTTCCATTAATGCTGCCTATCATCCTTACCTTAAATCTAAATCCTTTTTTACTTCTCTTTCCTTTCTTTCCCTATTTTCTTGCTACATTAAATATAATGTCGATCCCAAAACATTCTTTCTTTCCTTACGAATCCCCAATGCCCAATTACTACGCAACATGCTCTTAATTGTAATTAATTGCTTGATGAGACACGATATGCAAGCAGAAACGATGCTTAATAATTGCAAGAAACCCAACAATGGAGAAAATACTCGAGTGTATTACGAACAACGGCACTTTACAAAAACAATCAACGAATAAATTATGGCTAGAAAAATAAAAACATCCACACACGATAATAAATACGTTGTGTTATCAAAAAGTATACAGAGTTATTATTAATATAGTTTATAAGGGCAGTATTCTGTTTGTATATATGTATGTTTGTATGGCTGCAAACGCTTCCCAAGATACGCGACAAAGTATCGTAAAGTTGATATTTTCGTCAACAGATTGGTGTCGGTAACATAGTATTTCGATACTATGTATTACTACGTATTAGAAAAAGAAAACGTCGATGTCTTCATATAAAATCGACACTAAACGTTTAACGGGAACCCTTAAATGTGTTCGCTATTCGGTCGATCGTACGCTTTGCGCATGCGCGCATGCAAGACAGCCCAGTTTCAAACTGCGTTTAAGTGACATACTTTTCGGAAATTTAAAAATTCGGTTTGTTTGGCACGTCTGATTATAGGGATTGACTTAGAGCTAGAGGTTGATGGTTCGATCCACACCAACTTCCATATATTTTTAGTTTTAACTGTGACCTTATTATACATCAAATTGGGCAGGGGAAAAACTTGAGAGACAGAGTGCGTACTTACTTTTGCGGTCGGCGAAGAAACGGTATTTGCTCACGGCAACCGGGGAAGAGAGACGCTCTCAAGATCGAAGCATGTTTGAGTTTTTGACAATTTGACACGTAATATTCAATAGTGATCTTCATTCAATTGCGATAAAAAAATACGCGTCAGACATTCATGACTGAAACTAGATTGAGTCGTCCAAGATAGAATGCTTATGAATGTTATTAATGATTTGGTTGGTGGTGTGTAAAATATTTGTTGATTCTGTTTTAAGAAAAAAGTCTCAATAGATTTGCAGTCATCATGTAGTTCTAACGTAACTAATTCCGACTACGAACGGAAAAACATATATCAAGTTCTGACCTTGTACAACATTATATAAATATATGAATTAAAAAGAGGCTGGTCCTTGCCATGCGCCGATTTTTCAATGTATCAGAAAGATTAAGTTCAACTGTAACGTATTTTGAAGGGATACCTTTATTAATTTTTCAAATTTATTTTGGAATTGTTGGCAACCTTTTTATTAGCTTTTACTAAAAAGGTAAGGTTAGAGTCAGTTTGAGATTATAATAGGTTTACAGTAAGATAAGGAGTTATTAAGTCTAAGGTAAGTTTTCTTGGGTTAGATTAAGTTTGTTTGTTTAGGTTAAAGTTAGGGGTAATTTAAGGTAAGGTTAGAGTTAGTGTACACGAAAACAGTGCGGTTTGTGTTGTATAGAAGTACATCAACACTTTTGCAAAATACACTTAAATACAAGATAGTATTAATAGTTTCGTTTTATTAAATACCTTTTTCGCTAAAAAAATTTGAAAAACATTTCCAGTTTGTTCAATGAAGTTGTTTAACTTTTTTCGGGTATATGTTACGACGCTCAGCAGAGGCGCGAACGGGGTCCAAAAAAAGAACGAGAAAGAGTTTAAAAACATAAATTTGCAACAAGTAAAGTTGACTTATGTCTAGAATAGACATTTTTCTACTTACCTATGTAATTTGTTTGTATTTTTACGTAGTATAAATGGCTTTTTATTAGATGTTTAAAAAAATTCTTGTTTTTTAAAACATCTACTTTCTCAAAGATTAATGGCGGCCAGTCGCTCTATATTATTACGTAGAGCGGCCATTTTGTTTTCTTCGCTGACGTCTGTCGAACTTAAATTTCTAATAAATAGCACTTCAAACGGGTTTAAAATACAAACAAATAGCACATGCAAGTTTGAAACTAACTTTTAAAGCTTACAGTTACTTTTATTTGTTGTATATTTGTTTTTTTAGCGTTTTTACTCTGCTGAGTCTCGTAAAGATGCCCCTTTTTTCTATTCTCGTAAGTCTCCAGTAAAACTAGTAATTGATGGCGTAAGTATTTAAATGTTTTTGAATGCCTATTTCTAAAATGTACCCATTCATTAAAATAAAATTTTACGAAGATAGCACTGAGTTTGAAAACGTTGATCAAGAATGGCACCAAGAGAACAGCGTAAACATCAGATAGCATTAATCGTTGAAACGTTAAGCCATGATATAAACGAAGCGAGAGAGTGGTAAGCTCGGATATCACTATGAGGCAAAGCGATAAGTAGAGATAGGACAAAACGGATTACTTTTGTAGTCTAGACTTGTTAATTCTATCCCGCTGAGACACCAAGTAAAAAAGTGGAAAGCATCGTCATTTTTTATCTTATAATTTAGGAGTCGACATCATTGCGTCGACAACCAGAAAGACATATGTCAAATCTGTCTTCCAAACGAAACAAGTGTAAAGAAAGTAATAGCTAAAAAACCCAACGTCGAAAAAAATACATACATATATATATATATATATATATATATATATATATATTTATATATATATATATATGTATATTTAAATGTTGAATTTAATTAAAGATAATAAAATTATCGTTAAATAATAATTTATCGTGATAAAATAAATATTGAATACATTCATAATATATTAGATAAAGCAATCAATTCTAGAGATAAAAGATGAGAATAAAAAATTGTAAAGAAACAATAATTATTAGAACATCAAACATTTTTAAAAAGGAGTTTCATATCCTTAATCCATGAATTTTCAAAGATAACTTTTTTTGATCAGAGGATAGATAAAAACCGACAATTTAATTGTTAATATTATCGGTAGTATTTAACTTTGAATTTTTGTTTACATTAAATAAAAACCAATAAATATGTTACATATATGCAGGTATGTATACATACTAGTCCACCCTTCCGTGATTTCGTACAGCCGTACCGCATATGTGTCCAATAACCCCACCTACCAACATCTAATTTTCTTATCCCAGCAGACAAATAGTTATTTTCGTCCTCGCCTACAACCAATAAACAATTCTTTTTTTATTCTTCTTTGGCTAAGATCAAAGTGAGGTATCTGTTCCGATGGATACTGCCCCCCCCCCCCCATACAGGTGTTGTCTTGGCCGTCGGGTCTTGATTTACGCCGGTCAATGGGTCTATCCTATGCAGTTCTAGGAAGTCCACCTTCCCATGCTTTGCCTCCTCTCTTTGGAAAGGAGTGATTGTATTGCTTACTGCCTGAGGCGCCCTTACAAAGGAATGCCGCCCGGGCTGCACAGGCAATTTTTAAACCCCACTTTCCCGACCCGACCTTGGGTCACATCTTACTTGTGGGAGTAAGATAAAACTGGCCTTGTGCCTAACTTTTGGAGAGCAGTAAATCAATACAAGCAATCCTTTCAACCACTCCGACTTGAAACCTATCGAAACACTGATCAACCAGGGAGCTGGATGTTTTCGTAGTGCATACTTTGATATACATCGAACTCTAACTGGCAAACTTCATTCTGAACCCTATGAAACGGATAATTCAAATACCGGATAACTGCACATACAGGATAACCTTGACTTTACCAAAAACCCGTATAAAAATCAGCTTCTTAATAACAACATTTGGATTCCTAAACAGTTTGAGTATTATTATTTTTCAAACATTCCTTGTCAATATAACAGCTGTTTAATTTTTGATGTGGTTTTTGACGGTGTCTACACTAACTCTACGCTATCATCTCAACAAAAGACTCTTTGTCTTTTGGTGTTTCATTTTAAGTAAAACAAGATTTTCAAAGTTAAATACTGCCGAGAATATTTACAAGTAACTTGTCGGTTTTTCCATATGCTCTGATGAAAATAGTTTATATTTGAAAATCCATAGATTGAGTATATTTATCTTTTCGCCTTGGTGTTCTCATAAATGTTGTATTTAAAAAAAATGTTATTCTCATCTTGCATCCTTCAATATATATATATATATATATATATATATATATATATATATATATATATATATATATATATATATATATACATGTGTGTGTGTGTGTGTGTGTGTGTGTGTGATTTTATGAAGTCTTACCAAAGCATTCCTTTCAGGACACCAATGATCACCATTAAAGATATTTTTCTTACAAATATTGTTTATTCAAATAAAATGTGTTTCCTACACGTGTTTCACTACCAAGCAGGTACTTGCTTGGCAGATCATCAGGGAAATTAAATATCTGGAATAAGGGTTTCAACTGCCGACAATACACAATGTGGCGTTGCAATAGTTGTGGTCACTTAAGAAGAGAAGAGGAAAAAAGAGGAAAAAAATAAAAATAAAAGTTAAAATTAAAAAACAAGAAAGAAAAAAGATTAAAAAATAGAAAGTCCTTGAAAATGTCTTAGTAAAGTAGCGCATGCATTATTTCTGCCACGAAGCCAACAAGCAAATATTCGGTCCCAAATGCATTCAAAAACAAACAAAAAACCGGAACAATGTGCGATAATACACTTTCACGTCGGGCGGCACAATAATGAAGAAATCCCCCCCCCCAAAAAAAAACAAAAAAAAAACAAAAACTAAACCATTCAAGATACCGCTTACAAGTTACCATTCCAATCCAATGATAGTATGGCAATTCTAAATCTAATTCATCAGAAGGAAAAGCATAAATGTTCGTCCGGAATGCCAGCAGTCAGCGGTTTTTATTGGAACAACCCCGGTCTTCACTGAATGATCTATTTTATAAGTGAAAACTCTCTCTCTCTCTCTCTCTCTCTCTCTCTCTCTCTCTATATATATATATATATATATATATATATATATATATATATATATATATAATAGTATATTATGAAAGTAATAATAATAATAATAATTATAATTAAAATTATATATATATATATATTTATTTATTCTGGTACAGAAAAATTAGTACAAGAATAAATAAATATTATGCTCTTAATTTTTAACTTTAATTCTTAATTAATCGAGCACTCTGCTGAGATTTTTCCTACCATTCTACAAAGAAGTATATATATATATATATATATATATATATATATATATATATATATAAATCAGTACGAAACTAGATGTATTCATTTCGTAGTAATGAGATAATTGTGTTGTGGCCATTGGACCCCCCAACATATTTCTAGTTAGAATTCTTTCTAGAAAGTCATCCTGTTATTACATCCTAAGTTAAAGATTTTTTTTCTGTGGAATGAACTGGGTTCGGACCTTTTGGCTAAGATCAAAGTGTAGTATCTGTTCCGATGGATACTGCACGCCTGTCCTGTGCAGTTCTAGGAGGTCCATCCTCCCAGGCTTTGCCTCCCCTCTTTGGGGAGGAGTAAGTTTATTGCTTGCTGTCTGAGGCGCCCCTGCCGGGGAATGCCGACGGGGCTGCCCAGGCAATTTTTAAATGGCCAGAGTGCTCACTTCTCGAGCGCTGGCTTTTCAAACTCCACTTTCTCGACCCGATCTTGGGTCACGTCTTACTTGTGGGAGTAAGATAAAAACTGGCCTTGTGCCTAACTCCTGGGGAGGAGTAAATAAAACCCAGGTTGTAAGTCCGTGTCGTTAAACACTTAACCACCGTCACCTCTCAGTACCCAGTTTAACAATGCGAGAGATTTTATTTTTTAAAACAAATAAACACATTATTTCAATCCAAAATTTTCCGGCTAAACAAGCCTTATTCACTGATATACAAACATTTTTTTTTTCATTGTCGAGATTTAACTACGTCGCTTCAATAGATACTGATTTCTCCCGCTGTTACATAGAGGTCGACTCCGAAACGCGATGAATCCAATTTCTTTAAATATTAAATAAAACAATAAAATGGCGGTCATATCAAATTAAGACTTCGATTATCCTTATTGCCCTTCCTAAAAATTATGTTGTTATCACATTTTATTGAACATGATTTAGGAATATTGTATAGTGTCGAAATGAAACATGTTTTGTTTTGATAGTTTTGCAACATTAAAAATTGCGTTTATTGTGTCGTGCATTCAAACTCTTCAAATATTTCTGAAAAAGTTTTTTTTTATATGTTGTAGAAATATTTTTTTTTTAAAACTTGAGACGTCTTGTAAAAAGTGTTTCCATACAATAAAAATCATTTAAAAAAAAAACGTCAAATCATTGGATGTCTCTACAGGGTGTAATAACACTGGAAACCAAGTTAACTTACTGGTAAGCTTTATTTTACTTTCCGTTGCTTGTTACAAAATAGGATAACATATCCACTCCAAATATACTACACGAATGTGGTGATAAGGGTATTAATTATACTTGATACGACATAGTGCAAGCTTTGAATTCCATGCTTAAAACGATATTACAAATTACAAAATCTCGAATGATAAACAGAGATACGCTATTTCTGTGCATATCTAGAATGGTTGCAAAATATAGTTAAACACCAGATATGTACAATATTAACGTGATTGAACATGCTTCATTTGTTACCGATAAATGATAGAAGTTAAGACTAACTTCTGTGTGGGGAAAAGGCAGTCGTTATGTCAATAATTACAAACCCGGAAGAAAGTATTTACTGGCCTGACAATACAATATAAAAGCGGACTTTGAACTGAAAAGTATAATTGAATATCTAAATTCTTAACGATCGAAACGTAAGCTGCTTAGGTATTAGATTACGCATACATTTATTTATTTAAACAATTTACACATGTTATTCTATCTTTATCAATCAATTGTATTACAGTAACTTTAAAGTGTATTGAAAAACATGGTGTCCTTAGTTATAGAGAGTTATCATCAATGCCTAACTGGATGGAGCAATTGACTAAATATAATTGAGCTAATAAGTTAATGAAAGGGGTAGTACATCTAGGGAGAGTGTAGATATCGAGAGATATAGTAAGAGAACAGGAGATAAAGGAGGATAACATAGAGATAGATTAAGAGTGTTAGAAAGATAGTAGGAGAAAAATAGTTAGACAAAAAGATAGAACGGAATATAGAAAGATAGTAAGAGACGGGGTGCGAATTAGAAACAAATATGATGAGATAAAAAGACATGAAGAGCTCGTATGCAAAATGCGATAAATCCAAATTCCTTTAACTTAAGAAGTAAACAATGAAAGAACGATCATATTAATTCTAGGGTTTGACTAAAAGCTTATTTTAATAAATAAAAGAAAGAAAAATTATGCAGATGTAATTTTATGTAAAACAAGATTTTGGGGTGTGATGGAGTGTTGAAATGCAACACTTTTTGTAGTTATAGGTTCGCAGTTTCGAAAATGGCGTTTATCGCGTTTTGCATTCAAACTCTTCAAATAGAGAGAGATAGACGTGAATAGAGAGATAATAAGAGGAAGAAAGAAAGAAATGTGGAGATATAGTTGTAGAGATTAATCAGTAATAAGAGTTGAAAATAATAAGATGTATTGTTCTTTTGTGTGAATCAGATGATTTTGGTGTTGGCATTAGTTTCTCCGATGTTTTTCATTTTGGAAAAAGATCGGGTACTTACGGAAAAAACCCAGGAGAAGGTTATCAAGATCCCTAAGTCAAAGTAGTTCTGTGGAACCGACTGGATTCGATCTTGGAACACCAAGGCTTTTAGTCTATGTCGATATCCACTTAACCACCTTCATCTCCCATAATAAGAGTTGATTTAGAGAGAAAATAATTTAATGATATGATAAGATATATATATATATATATATATATATATATATATATATATATATATATATATATTCGTCTAAACACTTTAAAATGCAGCAACATTTTTGTAAGTAACGGATACATTTTATTAGACAGACGAACAACGCAGGTAAGGAGGACTTTTTTGGTTTAATAACTAATATAAGTTAGCAAAACATTTATACGGAACAAAACTTAAATTTAGTATACAGAACGTTTATGTTTTTGTCTTTTAAGGGAAGTGGGGTTTGATCAACTCTGCTGGGAAGCCTTGAAATTAAATACTGTCTTGTTTTTAAATTCCCGAAACAGTTTTTCATGGTAAACAACTGATAATCCCTTAAATAATGTTAGAAGCAAATGAATATAATAACTGAAAAAATTAAATTGACTTACATGAGTGATTTTCCACTGAACGACTTCGGACTTAAGGTATTTTTCTCTTTATATATATATATATATATATATATATATATATATATATATATATATATATATATATATATATATATATATATAAGAGACAAAGAGAGGAAAAAGGAGAGATATAAGAACAGGGAGGACAATTGAAATAAATAGAGGAACAGAAAGAGCGGGTAACTCTGAAAGAATTACTGAGAGAACTAGAGAGATAAAGACAGAAAAGATTATGTAGAAGAGATATAACTAGATAAAGAGTGATTGCAAAAAAGAGGGTGAAAGAAAATAGATAGCGATAAAAAGAAAGAACAAAAGCGAGATAGATATTAAGAGAAGGAAATAAATAGAGAAAGAAAGACAGTTAAAGATATAGTAAGAGGGAGAGAACAGTAAAACAAATAAGAAATATAGTAGAAAAGAGAGGGAGAAAGATATAGAGAGATATATAGTAAGAGAGTAAACAAATAGAGATAAATAGAGAGAGAGAAAAAAAAGTAGAGGAGGATAGTAAGAGAGTAATGAAAACAGATAGAAAGATGGAAACAACAGAGCAATATAGTGAGAGAGAGAGAGAGAGAGAAATAAATAGTAAGAGAACAAGAGAGAAATATAGAGATATATGCTAAGAGAAAGAAATACATTTAAAGAAATAGTAAAACAGATAGATAGAGAGAGAGAGAGCAAGAAATAAAGACAGATAGTAAAAGAAAGAGAGAAAGAAAGAAACGAAGAAAGAAAAACTAAGAATGAAAGAAACGAAGAAAGAAAAACTAAGAATGAAAGAAACGAAGAAAGAAAAAAAGAATGAAAGAAACCGTTATTTCTGTTTTAAGTTTCTAAACGTTACATACATTTGGTTCGTAGTTTTGTTTTTCATTAAGTGATATAGATAGCATCAACTCTTCGTGTGTTCGAAATTAATTAAACCAATTAAAACGTAATTCCCAACGAAGTTTTCTTAATTTCGAGATTTAATTAAATTCATCTTATATCACGTTTTGACTTACGTTAAGTTGTTAATTAATTTAACAAGTAATGTTAGCACCAACAAGCGTATTAACCAAAACTTTTTCCTCTAGCGAACTATTAAGATGAACCAATACTTAATTTTACTAGCAAAGCGAATTGCATCTTTCGATGCAGTAAATTAATCCGGTGCGAGTTTTGGTACATAATACCATGGACAATTAATACCACGATCAATGCGCAATATTTTTGAATTTGAAAAAAATTATAATAGAATGTTAAAGGCATAGAATCAGAGTTTGTCCTGGCACAGCTGGAGTAGGTGTTGTTTGCACAAGCGTTGAATAGATCCTAAACTGTTAATTTGTTGATGTCGGGTTACGGCATGGTTCCGTTTAGTACTAGGAAATATATTCTCTAAGGCTTTACATTCTCTCTAAGAAGAGGGTTCGCTTATTGCCAATCGCCGGATGCGCCGGGGAATGCTAACTGGCTTGCTCCGGCATTTTTCTAGGCCAAAGTGCAGTTCACCTAGCGCGCTGGATTTTTATAATCTCCCCTGAACCTCGCATAGAAGAGGTAACTAAAGACAGACTTGAGCATTAGATACTTGAAGTCGGTTGGGGTTTTGTACATCAAACATGAATATGAATACCACGGTCTATGCGTAATATTTTCTAAATTTTGAAAAATAACAATGAAATCATAATCAATTAATCTTTGTGGTTATTACAACTTCACCAGTCCAGTGAGCATATGTGACACATTGTTATGATAGCGGCCAGTTTTCTAAATGTAAACGATATCCAAAATATGTTATTAATCTAAATGGATTCAACCAGGGTTTTTACCCCGCCTAATAAACCGGTACTGCCGGGGCCTTTGGGTCTGGATTTACGCCGGTCTATTGGGGGTTGCCGGTCCTGTGCAGTTCTAGTAGGGGCACCCTCCCAGGCTTTGCCTCCCCTCTTTGGGGAGGAGTAAGTTTATTGCTTACTGTCTGAGGCGCCTCTACCGGGGAATGCCGACGGGCTGCCCAGGCAATTTTTAAATGGCCATAGTGCTCACCTCTCAAGCGCTGACTTATCTAATCCCACTTTCCTGACCTTGTGTCACATCTTACATTGTATGAGGTAGATAAATAGCATGTTATTAATCTAAAGTTTATATTTTATTCTGTTTATTATTATGAGTTCCTAATTAATTAAAAACAGTAGAATTACATAACATTGCACATGCATTACATTTATTTACTTTAAGAATAGGAAACCAAAATAAAAACACTTGCACATGGAATTAACATATACTACTGGGTCATGTCTCGTTTGTGGTTAGACACTCTTTGTAAATAAACAGAATATTACCCTCTGATAAACTCAACGAGTGTATTAGAGATAGACACGAGTTTACCTCTCCGCCGCTCACCAATGACGTGCCACCAAGGTGTGGTCACCAAGGTGTGGCCACTAACTGCTAGCAGGATCAAGTGTATACAGACTTGACTCGGCTTCGCCATCAGGTGAGATGACGATCAGCTTCGTCGATGATAACCACTCATTATATCGACTAAAAAGCAACTGGACGCAGTGATAACATCGTGTCCCACGACATCATAGCTTTAAAAATGTCACCATCCGGAAATATATACGTATCGCCAGCAAGATGCACATAGACTTATATGTTTCGTTCTAAAAGAGATCATGACGCTATTTATATGTATATGAAAATAATTCATTATTCAAGTACTCCAAAGGGCTAAGTAATCTTGAGTTTTAATTTTCCCTATTATTCGAGGTTCTGCCCCTTAGGAATAGTACATTTTTTAGAGTAACTATCTTCTTTAGCGATAACAACATTGATAAAGACGTCAAATCTTGAGAGATGATGGTGACTGGGGTTCAGGTCTCGAACATTGGAGCAGTGGAACATTTGTCTATAACCGTACTGATGATTCCTGGTGAAGATGAAACATATACGCATGTGTATATTCGAATACTGTTTATTAGAAATCATAATTAATGATATATATATATATATATATATATATATATATATATATATATATATATATATATATATATATATATGGGATAATATAAAAACACCAATTATTTTTGTATAGTTTAGATCGAGTCTTATTAGAAAAAAACCTCCAAAGAAAAATGAAGCTCGATATTTAATATGTTAGCAATTAAAGCGTTATTTAAAAATTGTAGATGTTTTTAATTCATTTTACTGGGTTTGCTTGCTTTTTTATTCACAGAGTCTGTTTGCTATGCATCCGATACTTTTCTGCACACTTGACTTTTGATTTTTGTCCAGTGTCACCTCTATATTGAAATTGAAGTTTCTGGAAATTATCTGAAATATGTTTTACATGGATTTTTCACATGTTTGTTGGGTGGTTTTCAGCTGGTAACTGTTTCTGAGGACACGATATGTCTATGAGATAAATTGGATAGTGTTCAATTACGCTCTGAGTTTGTTCTAAAAAATAATGTGCTATATTTCTTTGGCTCAGAAATTGTCATTAAATCACAGTGTGATATAATTTTGATCTGTAATTAAACATATATATATATATATATATATATATATATATATATATATATATCTATATGTAAAATGGTAGTAGTAACACAGCGTAGCGTCACTTGCTTTATGCATCGTTCCTTCCCTTATAGAAGTTTGAATGCCTGTACGCTTTCGCCGTCGTTATTGTGTTAAAATTATCATTGTTTATAAGCTGTTCAGAACTGGCCTAGCGGTTAGCGACGTTGGACTGTAAGTTGAAAAAATACTTGTAGTCCAGGGTTTCGAATCGTGTGACCGGTGGTGAATAGTCGTACTTCTATGCTGATGAGTCTTGATTGAAAAGAGACGAAACGTATACGTCCATAGATAAACAATAACACATATTTTATACATATATATATATATATATATGTGTGTGCGTGTGTGTGTATGTGTATGTGTGTGTGTCCGTATGTGTACATGTGCGCGCCTGTATGTATTCGTTAAAAAGGTGTTTTTGCATGAAGTTTTCTCAATGCAATTATTATTTTTGGTGTATTTTTTTATGATCACGCAAATGCAAAACTGACATGTAATCCAATTAATGTTTAGCAACATAGAAACACATCTACTTTCACGTTCACATAACACGTGTTTTAAGAAAAAGCCCACGAAACAAGACTTTGACGCCAACTAAACGAACTTCGTTTGATATAAAGTTTAGGATCGAAGAAGAAGATTCCATTTAACACCAAACAAATAAAAAGAAAATCAATATTTACACTTTTCTTATTCATCTTTCATCTCACCCTTTTTGTAAACGAAAGCGTAAATATTTAAGAACCAGATGGCTTTGCTCGCTAGCAAATTTCGTCCACTTGAAGTACTTAGAATATTAATTAAAAGTTAGCATTTATTCATAACAGCGTTATAAGCACGAAGCAAAATATTTCATATTTATTCATATTGATTAATAAATATTTGTGAAATTTTGATACAAACGAATTAATTTTTTTAAAAATATAACCATAAAGAATAGAAAAGAAAGAAGTCAATTTACCTTTCAACTGACAATTAAGAAATAGATCGTAACTCATAAAACAATCAGTTTGCCTTTGTACTTACAATTTAAAGATAATACTCAGCTTGTTTAATATATAGTCGATCAGTCGGGTTAGAAAATAAATATTTGAACTGAAATCTTAGAAAATTAAAAGAATTCTACGAAACAGAACTATTACGTCATGTATCTCATTTCGAAATATAAGACATCTTAACAACTTTTGGAAATAGAGTGTATTGTATTAATAATAAATAACCAATTCCCAACAATCAAAGCGGACACCAGGACCGGAACGCGACACCAAAACCTTCAGATCTTCAGTCTGAGATACTACCAACGGAGCTATTAAATAATTCTTATAAATAGAGCTTACAACATAACCGTAACATAAAAATGATTGCCCTGGTGTGACGTTATAGATTAATTATTTACGTCATGTTTCAAAACATGAATTCGAACATAAGCGATAATAATAACAATAATTGAGTGACTAATCATTATCAATAGCGAGAAAATATTTTATCGTTCAGAACAATTTATTTTGCTTTACTGACTGTAAGCATTCTAAACAATGTAATATTTAATACGTAATAGAATTTGGACCCGTATGACTATACTTCTAGTTAATCAGTCCTTAAAAAATTAACATGTGAACAGAAATCCTACATACGTATCCAAGAAATATAAAAATAGTACGATACATAACTATTTCTTGAATAAAAAAAATATACTATGTATGTATATGCGATGCCAATCGCAAAGATAAGTACATTGCATATTGATTTCGAAATATCATTAGTTATTGATTTTTAATTTAATGATTGTTTGTTTATTTTAAATGATAGATAATAATTAAGGTTATAATACGCACACACACACACACACACACACACACATATATATATATATATATATATATATATATATATATATATATGTGTGTGTGTGTGTGTGTGCACAGTGCTATGTAGTAATACAAGTACTTATATACGGTGATAAGTAGTAATACTCCGCATAGAAACAAATTGGTTTAAGGCTTCCAAAATTCATACTAGAACTGTAACAAATGACCGATAGTCATCTGAAGGTTGAAGGTTTAATCCTCAGTGCGGGCGATACAAAGAAGTGCGAATTACTGGTAATGCCGCTGGTAATGGGATATTTTTAGAGGCCAGTCTTGCTCTTCCGCTAGGGCGCTGGCTTTTTGCACCCAACTCCCAGCCTTGTGTTACACCTCCTTGTCCTAAGAAGGGAGTAAATAAAGCGGATTCCAAAAGCCATTAGAAATGTATGTTACTTCTTCTCCATTGCAAACTGTAAACCTTCCTGGTTCTGGCAGAAGAAATTCATAAAACGTTGGGAAAACTTGACCCCATCTCTTTTTTTATCCCACGCTGTTCCCTTTTAATCGTTGTTAAACCAATGGTGAATTACATTTATTGATGCCCCGATGTATAACATCGGGGGACTTATGTTTTGAGGCATGTCCGTCCGTCCGGATTTTTCTCCGCAACCATCTATTGAATTGCTCTGAAATTTTGCATGAAGTTGTAACTTTGGTCAGGTTAGAAAGTGACATTCTTCCGTTTTTGAAAAAAAAATCTGGTTAGGCCTGCAGGGGGTCAAAATGCCCTACAATGGCAAAAAATGACATTTTTGGCCCCATAACTGTTCATCCATCCATTCAATTTCTCTGAAACTTGGCCAAAATATGGAGGCAATTGTTCCTAATAGGAAATAAATATCGCTGACCCTGGAAAAAATCTGGTTCGCGCCCCCAGGGGGTCAAATGCCCCCAAAATGGCAAAAAATGACCCTCTTCTCCCATAACGTTTGATCCATCCATTTAATTCTTCTGAAACTTGGCAAAAATGTAGAGGCAATTGTTCTGGATATAAAATGAGCATCCTTGACCTGAGAAAAGTTCTGGTTCGCGCCCCAGGGAGGCAAAGGGGGGGGGTCAATAATGCCCCAAATTGCCCAAATTTATTGCATTTTACACTCGCAAGATCGAGTCACATACAGAGGGGGACCACATACGCGCGGCTTGTTTTAATCGCTTACTGTCAATTCTTTGACATATTTAATTTATCTGTCGTTTTTTTGTATTTTTGTCATTGTTTCTCATTAGTAAAGACTATCGACCTGCCTGTATCATTGTTGAAAGGCCTTCGATATTCGTCGGCCAATTTTATTTAAATGTTTCTATTCTATATTAGAAGAGTAATATGTAATTCTACAGTTTCCTTTCGACAGCCCCGTCACTCTCGCTTCCCTTATTTTGTCATTTAGTCTTCACATTTCAGGAGCAATTTTTCTGACAAAGTGGGAAGAGTTTCTATTTTCTGGGTCGGAATCTACCAATATACACTTAACGTTGGATAGGTTTTGATCTTAAGGTAATTTAGTAAGTGTTTAGCTCCTTACATCAGGTGACTTCATACCTTGTAAGGAGCGATTTCCATAACATGTATATATATATATATATATAGATATATATATATATATATATATTTATATATATATATATGTATATATATAACAATACCTATAAAACATTAACTCCAGTCTTCTTTAAAAAAAAAAAACTAATCCCAGAGACGACTAGGCAAATCGAAGACGCTCGAAAAAAAAATGGCCGAATTCATAACAATAGGGGAAATACTCTAGACCTGAAATCAGAACCTCGCGAAGAAGATTTACAAACAAGAACGTTCCGTGACGTTTAACAACGCTTGCTTGGCTAATGACTTTCTGCGTTAGTATATATATATATATATATATATATATATATATAAATATATATATATTCTTGGAAGTCGTTTAACCATTAACACTAGATAGAAAAAAACAAAAACAAAACAAACACTGTTACTCCCAAGTCCTTCGGTGGCAAATTTCTTTTTTTGTAAGTCAATTTACTTTTTACAGTCACTATATTAGTTTGCTTCCAAGAATTTACGCTAGTATTCACATTATTTAAGGAATCATCAGTTGTTTATCATGAAACACTGTTTAGGGACTTCAATATATATATATATATATATATATATATATATATATGTGTGTGTGTGTGTGTGTGTATATATATATATATACATATATATATATATATATATATATATATATATATATATATATATATATAATTCCTGCATGAAATCGTAATTGTCTACCCATTTTTGCTAGGTGTTGGGATGATTTAACACGATGTCTCAAAGTTAACGCTTCCCATTTTACTTAGCCACACTGAAGAGAGTTGGTGAATATGAAACATATTTTTATTGAAATGAAAATAATATTTCTGAAAAACAATAATTAATTATTTAAGCAAGGAGAGTAGAAAGTGGACCTTGTGTTTACTTTGGCAGCCTCGTAACTCTTATTTTCACATTTAGGCTTGAAATTTCATCAGCGATATTTCTGACAAAGAGGGAATAATTACTGTTTGCTGGATCGGAAGCTATCAATCTAGTACTTAGCTTTTTAGCTCATTATATCGAGTGGCTTCATGCGTTGCTGGGGCGGTTTTCTTAAAAAAATGTTTGTTTTATGGGAGGAGTACTTTGATAGAAATTTTTAAAAAATCAACGTAACCTATAATTCGAACGCTTTTTCCATTGAGTGGAACACTTTTGATATTTACTATCACGTAAAATATGAATATTTATCTCTCCTATCTTACAGCTGTTGCGGTGGTTACCTTATTGAAACGACGTTCGAGAGTCAAATCATCACTACAACATATATATATATATATATATATATATATATATATATATATATATATATATATATATGATAAATAAAAGAGGAAAGCCAGAACCTATTTTATTTATGTATTTATAAACGTTTCGTCTTTATGGAAAGACTTCCTCAGGATAAAGAAAACAATGTAGAAAAAACATACAGAATATAATTTTTGATGTGTATGAAACCCCTCTCTCTTAGTGCCAAAAGTTTTATTTAATTTTTAATCATAATTTGCGTTTCCAAAAAAATAGTAAAAAATCTCCACGATTTTACATTCTTATTATAACTATTGTTTCTCTGTTCTTTTTCTTTTTCTTCCTCTCTTCAGGTCAGCAGCAACTATAATTTAGACTCCCCCCTGCTTCAAATACACTGTCAACCAAGCTTGGTTATGACAAATTTTGACCCAGAAAAATGTCCCTGCATAAAATAAACATGTGTAGGTAATAAGTCGAAGCTATAATTCCATTCATGTTCGTGCCATTTAAATTAGACAGATCGCCGGTGATAACCGCACATCATGATTGTAATTGTCTGC
>OY744553.1:34644626-34649626 GCA_963556195.1 Sepiola atlantica
AGAAAAGAAAGAGAAAAAGAAAAAAAACGAAAAGAAGAAAAGAAGAAAAAAAGGAGAAAAGAAGACAAGAAGAAAAAAGAAAAAGGTTAAAAGAATAAAAGATGACTATGAAAAAAGAAGAAAAGAAGAAAAAAGAACAGGAAGAAAAAAAATAAAAAGAACAGAAAACACAGAAAAAAGATGGATATTATAAAAGATTAAGTAACGAAGAAAAAGAAAAAAAAGAAGACATAGGAATAAGGACAAAAAAGAAAAAAAGAAGTGGAATACAAAAAATAAGTAAAGAAAAAATAAAAAATAAAATGAGAATTTAAAGACAACGAGAGAATAGGAAACAGAACAGAAACTTGTGGACTACAAATTGTTTTTTTTATTTATTATGAAAATAGCTCCAGACAAGGCATGAAACCACTGGATGTAAGGAGCTAACACGAACAAATATGATTATCGCAAAGACAGGATATGCGTATTGACCTGGAAAAAAACAAGCTAATAGGTAGGAAGAAAACAGTTAGCAGGAGGAGAGTTTCACAAGCTTGCGGTTCTTTGAAATAAGCTACTGGAATGGGAAGCTGTATTACAATGAGGTATCAAAACAGCGGATATGTAGAGACCACTAGACCAACGAGACAAACGAGCTGGTAGAAAAGAAGCGGGGAATAGATCAAACAATTCTGAGAAACACATGTTATGATAGTATTTATAGAAAAGACTGACATCACCGTGTGTAGACAAAGTACAAATCGTAGGACCAATTTTATAACACATACGTTTCTGCACCTCATCAAGAACCCTCAAATGGGACAGAGATTCACCAGCCCAAATATAACCATACATGGTCTGATTGTGGATTTGTAGAGATAAGAATTGTCTCAGGTGTTAGAAAGGTTTTGGAGCGAAAGAGAGAGAACCGACTTTACGAGAAGCAGAAAAAGCAATGGAGCTAATGTATGAACACAGATAAAGATTTGATGAGAGAGAAAGTGTCAGAGTTGATATCACATCAAGAGCTGGAAGAAAAGGGGCACGCTTACGATTGAAAACCGCAATAACAAAGCAAACAATAACATCGACTTCTAAATCTATTGGGAGTGATCTCTTCTCGCACTGTTTGCCCTCTTTTCTCATGAAAAAGAGGTTGTTAGTTTTTATCTACTCTATCGTTATAATTAGAGAAGCTGCATGTGTGAACTCCAGTCTTTGGTTGCTGTTTCTAAGCTTTTTGTTTCTCCCATCATGCGCCTAGCTAATTACGAAATGTTCATGATCAAAGCTTTTTACATGGCTTTTGTCTGTGGAACACATTACTGCGAGACTGTATCCATTTTCAATACAACTTGGTAGATTCTAAAGTCAATGTAAACACAGGTGTGTCACATCCGTTAGGCAATCAAACAGAAATCATATTATTGATCAATGTTTGAACTGATTTCGTGTGGCAGTCATTCGCTACTCTGATTAATACTTATTCTTGAGGAACTATTAGATTTTATGAGTAGTGGTTCAAATAGTGAACAAAAAACAGACACAATAAGTCAAATAGCAAGCTTTCTGAAAGGAAATAGATACGACAAAGAAATTAATTTCACGATGATGGACTGCGGTGCGAAAAACCACGAGGGGAATAAGGTCATAGAAGAGAAACAATCAACCAATAACAGCTGGAATAAAAAGAAAGAAAGCTAAGAATAGAGAGGTAGGGTAAATAGAGAAAGAGAAAAGGGAGAGAGAATTGCAAGAAAGAGAGAGAAGAGCGAGAGTTTAGCTCAAGCGCACACGAGGAGATCATTTGACGTGAAGTGTGTGATTGGGTCTGATGGGGTGGGTAATACAATGGTAGCAACCCTGTACGTGTACGTGCGTGGGGATGATGTGCACGGATGGAGGTGGTGGTCAGAGGTCCAGGGGGTCGGGGACGGCGTTACTCGGCCTGTCATCGCTGATAGCCGATTGGCGGGAAATCAAAGTGAAAGTGAAAGTAGGCAATGTTTTACGGCAAAAATCTATTTAAGTGAATAAGTGAACGATTATGGCCGCTGGGGATATAAGGCGAAGGAGATAAAGGGATAAGTAACTACTCGTATGTTGCATATATGTGTGTATGAACGCATACATGATTTTCAATCTGAAGTTTATAAGTACATGTAACCCCATGGCATCACATATGAAAGTTACTATTATACTAACGCTGAGGCAATCATTTATTTCCCTGAAGCTTTTTATCCTATATATGCTCATTACGTAAAATATGCGTTTAAAAATGTTTTTGTTTTGGGATTGGTTTTTTTTAAAGAACAGTCTAATTATTTTTATTTGCCGTAATTTAAAATGTTAGCATAAAGTAACTCATCTCCGGTTCTTTTTTTCAGATTAGGATACGAGCTAAGTAAAGCCACGTCGTTAGGAGTAGAGTTAGAGTTTAAGTCAGGGTCAGGGTCGAGGTTTACGTTAGGGTTGGCGTTAGATTAAGGGTTAGGGTTATGTTTATGCCCATGGTTATGGTTAGGGACTGGGTTGAGGTCAAAGTTAACTCGGGTCCTAATCTCAAGGAGTACCCCCACCTTTTACTTAGATTAGTTCTACTATTCTACCCTCACTAATATAGAACAATACTATGGACGGATTGAAAAAAATAAGTTTAATCGACAGTTTTATTTTAGGATGGCTCAACAAGTAATAAGGTCGAATTCAAAACGCGATGAACGCTATTTTAATAATGCTCTCACTGCAAAAACTATTGCATTCACAAAATCTACCCTCGTCAGAAAATCAGGTTAAACATAATATCGAAATAATTTGTTGTTGTTCAAAATGTTTTAAAATCTTTTCGTACGAGTCAAGATTTGATTTGATAATATGTTTATTGTTTAATTTCTTCATTTAAATAAGTTGAATGTAATGCGTTTTGCATCCAAACTCTTCGATTATTTGTTGACATTGGACTTAAAGATAGCTATGTTACAGGGAAACACTCCTGTGGAATTTCGTTCCACAGATTGCAAGTTCTTTAGAAAATAGCTCAGTTCATGGAAGTTCAATTTATAATATGGATACAAACAGGAAGAACATACATATATTTATATAGGTGGTAGCTAGACAGGTATTTGCCGCGAAGGTGTTAAGGGGGGACCATAGATTATAGGTTAGTAAATCACCTACTATGAAAATAACAATATATATTTAATACTGTGTTAGCAAAAAAAAGAGGGAGAAAAATAGAGGTAGAGAGAGACAGACACACACACACACACAGAGTAACTAGAAAGACTAATTAGATATTTTTGTAATTTTTCAAAAATTAATTATATTATAAAATTCGAAACGGTGACCCAGCGAGTCAAAATTTTAAGTACGTTAGACATTGATATAATTAGATCAATTTCAAAGCCGTGACGTAAGATTGAAACATTTTAAAAGTAGTTCATGCGTGCGGACACATGGACATATGGTCATCGAAACAGTGTGTCTGTAGGTTAAGTCCATATGTCAGCATCGCTTCGTAATTTGAATATTGTAAGTAAAATACACAGCTATCTTTAACAGAAAACACGAATACAACCCTCTTTGGCAGTTGATATTTTTTACATAGACATTATTATTTTTCTTGCTTGCGGTTTGTACTATTATCCTAGCAGTTGGAATCCCCAACTGTGACACAATCGGTCGGGATCTGATCTCAGCTTCTAATACTTGCTCTGCAAGTATAACTTAAGTGATGTAATACAGCGTAACACCACATTTTTCAACCATTCAAAAAATGCTACAGTTTCCGGAAATAAACTAATAAAGGCCTGATGGTAAGAACTACTTCTATTGAATAGATCGTTGTCGGTTCGATTTCGGGCTTTGGATTCGTGCTTGTTTAGCCACACTGAAGAGCTGTGATATAGCGAAACAGTATGTTCGTGGATCAGTATATATATATATATATATATATATATATATATATATATATATATATATATATATATGAATACATATATAAAGTTAGTTGAGATCCATAACATTTGAACATTGTTTCGAGAATTACAAAACCAACTGTATGGTTGTCCCAAACATTCGTAAACACTTCGTTGTCGGAAAAGTTCGTAAACACTTATTGCCCAAAACGTTCGTAAACACTTGGTTGTCACAAAAGTTTGTACACACTTGGTTGTCCCAGAAGTTCGTAAACACTTGGGTTTCCCAAAAGTCTGTGTATACTTGGTTGTCCCAAAAGTTCGTAAACACTTGGTTGTCCCAAAAGTTTTAAACACTTGCGAAAATTTACTTTTTTTTCGCCAAGTAATAAGAAAGACAGCAAAAATGATTTCTTCAAAATAAACGCCATTTTTTCATAGACTTTCTGCCATCGATCTGCAAGCTGTCGAATTCAGCCGGCTTCGAATCAAAGAATATATTGCACGCCTCTCTCGACTTCATCCAACGAGTCGAATCGGCGGCCCTTAAAAAAGTGTTACATTGAGCGGAAAAGGCCGTAATCTGATGGAGCACAGTAAGGACTGTAGGCTTGATCTGGCAGAACCCTAACGCCAGGCAGTTCTTCAAACTTGTCTTTGGTCTTTCTAGCTGTGTGTGGTTTGGTATTGTCCTTCTGCATCAAAACGCGCTTTCGGTTTATCAGAGCCGGCTACTTCTTTCTTCACCTTTAACATTTCGTAGACCCGTTCATGTTGCTGACAGTAAAGTTCGGCACTGATGTCAGGATCATTCGGAGCAAACTCAAAATGCACGATTTAAAACCGACGGTGCCTTTTCTCTTTTTCTCAACCCATTGCCTGTCTCGATTGTGCTGGACCATATAACGTATTTCTCGTCCGAAGTCACAATGCGCTTGCAACAAAAGACGTCCAATGGATTGCTGAGCAATTGACGGCAAATGTCAACTCGTCTGATGGCTTGTGTTTCGCTGACTTTATGTTGATCTTGGTGCGGCTTTTTGTGAACAAAATCAAGTTGTCTCAAGTGTCGCTGAATAGCAGATTTTCTAATTCCATGTT
>OY744553.1:34654626-34674626 GCA_963556195.1 Sepiola atlantica
ACGCAGATAGCAGAAAATATAATTATGTCGATATAAAGTAACAAAACATAGGGAACAAGGTTGAAAGAAGCTTTGCGAAAAGGGAGTAGCGTATAAAGTACTAGCTGAAATACCGGTCAACGCAGGGGGTCTCAAGCATGTCTCTTCGGCACGTCAGTTTAAACGAAATATTTTTTTTGTTTGTTTTTAATTTTACAACTCAATAAAATAATTAGAAAAATAACCATAGCATTATTAGCATCATGATAATCGGCTAAAAAAGAACTGGAACGTTGAAGTAAACATGTCTAGTGTAGCGATTGCATGATGAAACTATATCGTATCAATGTACGTCAGCTTTAACTGAGATGGTGATTCGGCTTGACACATGCGTGATCATTGACTGTTGTTACTGCGTTGGCGTATTACACGTCAATGTGCACCAAAATTCATACGCGTCAACATATTTGGCACACAATAAAATATACGACGTAAAGTTTACTTCCCGGTAATTCTTCTCCCTGTCAAGATGCATACTTATCTTTATCGCTTTAGTTTAGCCAACGGCAGGCGAGATGCCGAACTCCAGGATAGTACATTGTCTAACAGACACAAGTGAGCCCATTGCACAATCTATCTTTTGTTCCTGTGAACTCGTGAATAAATATGTACATCTATTTAGTTGTGGAGACATTGTTTATTTCAAGGTAGAATTCTTCGTAACATTTATATTTCAATCAGATTCGGCCATAGGTTACAATACGATGTTACAACTAAAACAGATTACATATGTGTGCAATTTTGAAATATAATTGCTATAATAATTTGCAGATCAGCTCAATACTTGCACTGTTAACACAAATACGCATATTTATATTGTTGTAGATCTCGCCTTTCTTCAATTATCCATCTAAAAAAATTACTTGTTAAAAAAGGTTTGAAAAAAAGCTTTGAATGCACCAAGGCTTATCTTTAAATTTTAAAATAATAATTTGACATGTTCAGCAATAATGGTTCTATATTTTTTTTATTAAAATTCCCTCTAGAATAGACACTGTAAAAGCAAACGTTTAAATATGGCGTTCATTCTTTGTTGAAATATTATTGGCGCTACTTGTACAGAAAACGTCAGTCTATTTAATGTATGCACACCTTTGTGTGCATTTGTAGATAATAGGTATGTACATATATTCTCTAATGCTGCATGCAGGTATGTATCTGATCTATTGAGTTTTCACAATATTTCCTGAGTTTTCCTTTGAAAATCTATATTCAGATGTAGGTAATAAGTTTTTGTAATAGTTTCAGCAATAGTTAAGTCCAGTAGTATGTTTACATTAATTGTGGGACTCCCCATTTGCGAACGGAATAAGAGAAAACATGGATCGAGTGGTTGAAATATTTGTTTACCTTATCGCCGAAATAAAAGGGCTCGTTCGTGCATGGCGTGTAGAAACTAGCCATAAGAAAGAGACAAATCATACCGTACGAATAGTATTGATACCTATTGACTACGTGGGACTGAAATATTTTACCATCCATGAAAAACGGACCTAATAGTAGTTGCCAGTTTCGGTGTAGCATTCGAATGATGAATATCAGTTAACGATAGAGACCACGCTATTGTTTGCACAAAACTATACAACATAAACTAACTCCAGTTATGAGCACAGTGTTTACGAGATTGTTATTAAGTTTCAATTAAGCGATAGAGATCGATTTTGAAAACGGCTTTGCTTGAAACAATAATACCGTATAAGGAAGTTCCAGTGGGGACCAGATTGTTCCCGAGATATGTATCGAAATCGATGTTGGTAAACATCTAGTGGCAATCATGTTGTTGCAGTGAATGCTGTGCCTCCTGAGAAAAGTATACGACATAACAAAATCCCAGTTGTTACCACTTTATCTCTACCATCAGTTGTAGGGGAAAAGTTAATTACGTGATAAAAAGATAATGCTAAACATATGGTTGCATTAAATAATGTGTCAACTGAGTTAAGTATACCACATAACGAAGTTCCAGTGACGAGCAAATTGTTCCCGACGTGTGTTTTGAAATCGATGTTAATGGGGAAAATTCTGCTACGTGATACATATTTAGTTGCGAACACTTTGTTTCATTGAATAAGGTTCGATCTGAAAAGAGTATGCAACGTAAACTGGCGCACTGTTGACTCAACAACAAACAAACTTACCTCCTTTGTGTATCTTTCTTACTACTCATCATCCAAACACTATATAAATGTGAGGTTCAAATCAGCCGTTTATTTCTCTTTGAAAGAACAAGTGTCTCTTGAAAAGGAGCTGCTCTGCTGTGAATATTAACAACTATTTTTTTCGGCAAACTAATGTCTTAGACACCCTCGGTATTCGGTTTATGATGTCCATAGATAAACACTTTCAAGTTCATACTGGCTGATCATTATCTCAAGTGTTTGTTTTCTGGCCGCCCCCATCAATGTATATATATATATATATATATATATATATATATATATATATATATATATATATATATATATATATATATAGTTATCCATGAAAATATATGTATGGCAATTAAGCTAAACAGAGGCTCCCGTGTTTCATCCCCGGTGGAATCTTCAGGCTAAAATGAATTTTAGCCTGAAGATTCCCCGCCGGGGATGAAACGTGTGAGCCTCTGTGTAGCTTAATTACGATAAATGTATGTTCATAGATTACTACCTAGCTCTACTTACGTATCGAGCACTGTTGAAGTAAATACTGAAAATTGATACATAAAAATGATATATGTGGATACATGAAATAGTGATATATATATATATATATATATATATATATATATATATATATATAAATATATATATATATATATATATAGTCATCAACATACAGACTGTTTCGTTGTTTCACAGCTTATCAGTACCAGTGTAACAGTTACAGTTTAATTTCATAAAAGTAACAGTGTAACAGTTACAGTTTAAGTTGATAAAAGTCACAATGTAAGAGTTACAGTATTATTTGAGAAAAATAACAGTTTTACAGTTACATTTTGATTTAAGAAAAGTAACAGTGTAATAGTTACAGTTTAATTTTAGAAACGTAACAGTGTAATAGTTACAGTTTAATTCGAGAAAAGTAACAGGGTAACACTTACATGTACATTTGAGAAAAGTAACAGTTTAACAGTAACATTTTTATTTCAGAAATGTTACAGTGTAACAGTTACAGTTTAATTTTATAAAAGTGACAGTGTAACAGTTACAGGTTAATTTGAGAAAAGTAACAGTGTAACAGTTACAGTTTAATTGTAGAAAAGTGACAGTGTAATAGTTACAGTTTAATTTAGAAAGGTTACAGTGTAACAGTAACTGGTTAATTTAAGAAAAGTAACAGTGTAACAGTTACATTTTAATTTGAGAAAAGTAACAGTGTAACAGTTACAGGTTTATTTGAGAAAAGTAACAGTGTACCACTTACAGTTTAATTTTAGAAAAGTAACATTGTAACACCTACAGTTTAATGTAAGAAAAGTAACAGTGTAACAGTTACAGTTCAATTTGAGAGAAGTAACAGTGTATCAGTTACAGGTTAATTGTAGAACAGTAACAGTGTAACGGTTATCGATACAATTTGAATAAAGTAACAGTGTTACAGTTATAGTTTAATTTGAGAAAAGTAACAGTGGAACATTCACAGGTTAATTTGAGAAAAGTAACAGTGTAACAGTTACATTTTAATTTGAGAAAAGTAACAGTGTAACATTACAGTTTAATTTGAGAAAAATAACAGCGTGCCAGTTACAGTTTAATTTAAGAAAAGTTACAGTGTAACAGTTACAGTTTAATTTAAGAAAAGTTACAGTGTAACAGTTACAGTTTAATTTGAGAATATTAACAGTGTAACAGTTACAGTTTAATTTCAGAAGACTAACAGGGTAACAGTTACAGTTTAATTTGAGAAAAGTAACAACTTAACAGTTTCAGTTTAAGTTGATAAAAGTAACAAACGCGTTGTTAAAAAACAAAGTTAAACTGTTTTTTTTCTTTTATTCCTTCATCGGCTAACAAACATTTAATTGGTTTTGAGGGTTTTCAGATTACTATGTATACGGTTTTTCAAAACTGTTTGTTCTATCATCGAATTAAATACGCATAAGCCGTTTTTATGTTAATAAAATATGATAGGTAGTAAAAACCTTTCGTAGTTATCTCTTTAGATTTTGCGGCTGGAAATGATTCTTGGCTTTTTAGTTATTGTGGCTTCGACACTGATTGAATATATTAAAATCTTATTTTCCTTTATGTATTAATCCGACGGAATGAAAGTCTCTAATTATACACTTAATCCCCCTTTGGTGATACTGGCTGTTTTCTTTACGGATAAGGTGTTCACATTAAAGATACAAATACATCGGGAATTCGGGTTGGATAACAGGAACATTGTAAAAGAAAGAAAAAAGAAAGAATAAAGTAAAAACAAGAAATACCAAAAGAGAATTATGGGATAGAGATTGACAAAGATAAAGGAATACGGTAAATATACGATGTGAGTAAAAAGTAAGTAAACAAATAATCGAATACAATAATACTTAAAGAGGACGCTGCCCGGGAATAAATTTTAGTAAACATAGATTTAATTACATTTTTGAGAAAGTTGCAAGAGAAACTTGGCGGTGTGCAGGAGCAATATCTATAAATCTGAAAGCTCGGGTAAATGACTTACGTTATTATTATTTTGAATACATTAAAACACGAAGGAGGAATAAGTTCGGCGGTTGAGTAAGTGGGGCGAGGAGGACGGATAGCGAAAAACGAGATAGATGGGAAGAAACAAAGATAGAGATTCAGATTTACAAGGTAGATATATAGGATTTTCCTACATAAAGATGTTATACACACCGTTTTACTTATACTACTTTGTTTTACTTATGCCCTCGGGTAACGCTAAGTAGCCCTGCCAGTATATATATATATATATATATATATATATATATATATATATATATATATATATATATATATATATATATATGTATATATATGTATAAACGATAATGTTATAGAGTTCAAATCTTTTCTTAGCAAATTCCAGAGCCAAGTTAAACCAAATAAAAACACACACGCACACACACACACACACACACACACACACACACACATATATATATATATATATATATATATATATATATGTCTATATATATGCATATATATATATGTATATATATACATGTATATATACATGTTTATATATACATGTATATATATATACATGTATATATACATATATATACATATATATATACATATATACATACATGTATATATATATTAGGGGAGGTCGATTTTGAAACTGTAAATTATCGCACTCGAAGAAAGTTGCCAAATAATGTCAAAAGTTACCACAAGAAATATTTTTCTTCAAAATTTTGTATTTATTTGAGCATTGCAACTTTAAGATCAAATAAATCGAGATTTTTTCTCACTGCCGAGATTTCACCGGCAGATGTGTCGCCTTAAATTAAACCCGGGTTTTAACAAAAAAAAGTAATACATTACTTAATAATAAATATTTTAAAGTTTATTATTATTTTTCTTAAGAAATTAAATGTACATATTCAAATTAAAAAGGAATAAAACACTATGATATTTAATGTTATATATAAATAATTATTTGTTTACATAGGCGTTTTATTTATTGGATATTTTTTATGGTATTCACCGGTTGAAAATTCATCGGGCGAATTTGACTTCCCGTGTTGATTGTCTGTTTAATTATCACACATATATATTGAATTGTCGAGCGCTGGCTTATCTAATCCCACTTTCCCGACCTTTTGTCACACCTTACCTTGTGGGAGTTAGATAAATAAAAACTAGTTCAGCCAGGGGGTTTTACCCCACCAAATAAACCGGTATCGTCCGGGCCTTTGGATTCTGGATTCACGCCCGTCTATTGGGGCTTGTCCGTCCTGTGCAGTTCTAGGAGGTGCATCTCCCAGGTTTTGCCTTCCCTCTTTGGGGAGGAGTAAGTTTATTGCTTACTGTCTGAGGCGGCCCTACCGGGGAATGCCGACGAAGCTGCCCAGGCAATTTTTAAATGGCCAGAGTGCTCACCTCTCGAGCACTGGCTTTCTCATCCCACTTTCCTGACCTTTTGTCAATCTTACCTTGTTGGGGGTAGATAAATAAAATCTAGTTCAGCCAGGGGTTTTTACCCCACCAAATAAACCGGTATCGTCCGGGCCTTTGGGTCTGGATTTACGCCCGTCTATTGGGGCTTGTCCGTCCTGTGCAATTCTAGGAGGTGCATCCTCCCAGGCTTTGCCTTTCCTCTTTGGGGAGGAGTAAGTTTATTGCTAACTGTCTGAGGCGCCCCTACAGGGGAATGCCGACGGGCTGCCCAGTCAATTTTTTAATGGCCAGAGTGCTCACCTCTATAGCGCAGGGTTATCTAATCCCACTTTCCTGACCTTGTGTCACATCTTACCTTGTTGGAGGTAGATAAATAAAACTATTTCAGCCAGGAGTTTTTACCCCACCTAAAATATATGTATTGGAGTTGATGGGAGAATGGATAAGGACACATTGATGTATAAGGAAATTGTGGATGAAAATAGACAGAGAATTATGAAAAAAACTAAGGGACCAGAACACCATTTAACTTTTACAAAAGAAACACCATGTGAAAGTAAATATCTGACACATAGAGTTCTTCCGAATAGTGGTGCAACAGGTGCTGTTCATGCAGATCAAGTGGTGGATGTTTTGCATGAATTCCACAGTGAGAACAGTATCAAGGCTATACTTGTTGACAACACTAATACCAACACAAGTTGCGATGGTGGAATGGTTGCAATTTTAGAAAAAAAACTTTTTAAAACTCTTCACACAATTGGTTGCTCTTTGCATCATAATGAACTACCTTTCAGAGCCCTTTTTAAAAACATAGATGGTTGCGCAAAGGGCCCTACAACATTCAGTAGCCCTCTGGGGAAATTATGCTCAAATGATTGATATGATTTACCCCAAATATCATTTTCCACTATTAGCAATCCTCTAGAGTCAATTTTTAAAATTGATGAAATACATGATCTTAGTTCTGACCAAAGACTCCTTTATGAATACACAGTAGGTATTTCTAGAGGTAAGGTTGACTCTAGATATGCCTCCTGGAAAATTGGTCCTTTAAACCAAGCAAGATGGTTAACTTTGGCCATCAGGCTTATGTGTTTATGGACTCGTGGTGCATACCCACAAAGGCACACAACAAAACTACACTATGTAGTAAATTTTATTGTAAATGTGTATGCCACTTTTTGGTTTGAAATTAAAAGAAATAGTAAATTCCACAATCAGTAAGTGCACATTTTTAATATGACCCAGAGGATTAAGGAGAAGCCTCAGGAAATCCAAGATATCACATTTAGAAATATACAAGGTAATACATTTTGTTTACTGCCTGAAAACTTTCTATATTCCATGGTTAAATCTGAGGAGATTGAAGTAAGAGAAGAAGCTTTAAAAAGAATTTTGGCCATTAGGTAAGTAATATTTATTCATATATCTCTGACTCAATTATTTATTCCAATTTATAGAATGATTTTTAAAGATTTTATCTAATTTCACCATAATTATTAAAGCAGTACAGATTGGAATTTTTTAATAATTCAATTAATTAATTTGTTCTTTCAGGAGTGAGGAGTCAACCAGAAAAAGATTAAAAAGAATACTACCTATTAATTTTAATGCCACACATTGGACACAATTAATAGATTTAAAATTATGCAGCATTTTTGAACCACCAATGACGGCAGATTTTACTGAATCTGAACTTCGAGAATCGTTGATGAATGGAACCAAGCTTGACTTGCCAGATTTGTCCTCACATTCTCAGGGTGTGGAAAGGGCAGTTAAGTTAATAACAGAAGCTTCACAAACTGTATATGGTTTTGAAGCAAGGCATCAACACATTACAGCCAAAGTTTTGAGTCAGAAATTGAGACCAGCATTTTTGTCTAAGGGGTCTTATATGGAGCAATTTGACTCTCTATATTAAGCTTCATTAAAATAGTGTTAGGTTTTTCCTTATTTATTTGCTTGTTATATTTTCACTAATAACAGAAAAAATCATTTTTTTAGGTATTCAAATATTACTGTTTAATTCATAACGTTAAAAGGTAGTTTACAAAAGCAGATACTAAAAATGAGGGGGGGGGCAAATTTTCAATTTGAAGATTTCTTTAATTCATATCATTTTTATAAAATAAAAGGACATTCCCTGCTTTTAAATGCTAAAATTATTTGGTTTTCACACCAATATTCAAGCAAATCTTGCAAAAACGAGGAATTCTCAGTATATTCTTGTCTACGATCTTTGATACCAAACGCTCAAAAAACCGCTGAAGTTTTTGATCTAATTTTTTGCATGAGTATTTAATAGGTCTATATACAACTTTCGGAACGTGCCTTTTTTTAATATTTAAAAAAAAGTGTAAAATCGACCTACCCTAATATATATATATATATATATATATATATATATATATATATATATATATATATATATATATATATATATATATAGTATTTTGCTTTTACTGTCAGATTCCATCCGTTTCGCGCTATACTATAGTCGGGAACATAAAACCTTGGAATACTCTCTGAATTTGTGTCTAATACATACGTTTTATTGTGTAATCAAAACCGAATATATGCGTTTGAAATGTTAAAGGTGTTCTATGTCGATTGCTTACAGCTGAGTACACGTACATAGTCGGCACAGGATATTTTTGAACTTTTCAACAAAGTTTAGCCACTATAGCTCCTATAAGAAGGAAAGGCACTTAAACATTATGGGCCACTTTCATTGTCTTCACCAGAAGAGTTCATATACATGGTTTACATCTAATAAAATCGGATATATTTAAAGTCTTAAAGATATTATGTAGATTCTCTAACCTGCTTTCTATAAGAGATGCACAAACATCACACACAAAAAATGATGTTTGTTTTTTTATAAATATATATATATATATATATATATATATATATATATATATATATATATATATATATATATATATCGTTTGTCGGAATATGTTCAAAGAAATCAATAAAGCGCACGGAGAATTCGAGAACAAAAGTATACATTATTTCTTTTAAAAAAATCATCACACATTTCAGAGATGTACTATGGTTTCATTGGCATGGATTAGAAAACTACTTGATAAGCCATTTCAAATAATCAGCATTTCAAGGAAAGGAAGAACGTTCGAAAAATGGAACTGGTTGTGGTGATCATCGCGTTAAACATTTAGTGTATTTTAGGATAATTACTTTATTTATTTGGCCAGAAAATATATTTGTTTTTGTCTCAGTTGTGCCTTAATATCATGTAAATGTATTTTAATTTCTGATTACAGAGATTGCAATGTTATCTGTTTTTATTCGTATTCATAAGTGATAGTGGGGAGTGTTTCTTTATTTTTAAATCAGCCTGTCGCTTATATTCGGGCATGGATGACTGTTAATTTACAGAATAGGGGTGTATCAATGTTATTAAAATGAGCATGTGTAATATTAATATATTAATGTTATGGATGACTGTTAATTCACAGAATAGGAATGTATCAATGTTATTAAAATGAGCATGTGTAATATTAATATATTAATGTTATGGATGACTGTTAATTTACAGAATAGGAATGTATCAATGTTATTAAAATGAGCATGTGTAATATTAATATATTAATGTTATGGATGACTGTTAATTTACAGAATAGGAATGCATCAATGTTATTAAAATGAGCATGTGTAATATTAAAATATTAATGTTATGGATGACTGTTAATTTACAGAATAGGAATGTATCAATGTTATTAAAATGAGCATGTGTAATATTAAAATATTAATGTTATGGATGACTGTTAATTTACAGAATAGGAATGTATCAATGTTATTAAAATGAGCATGTGTAATATTAAAATATTAATGTTATGGATGACTGTTAATTTACAGAATAGGAATGTATCAATGTTATTAAAATGAGCATGTGTAATATTAATATATTAATGTTATGGATGACTGTTAATTTACAGAATAGGAATGTATCAATGTTATTAAAATGAGCATGTGTAATATTAATATATTAATGTTATGGATGACTGTTAATTCACAGAATAGGAATGTATCAATGTTATTAAAATGAGCATGTGTAATATTAATATATTAATGTTATGGATGACTGTTAATTCACAGAATAGGAATGTATCAATGTTATTAAAATGAGCATGTGTAATATTAATATATTAATGTTATGGATGACTGTTAATTTACAGAATAGGAATGTATCAATGTTATTAAAATGAGCATGTGTAATATTAAAATATTAATGTTATGGATGACTGTTAATTTACAGAATAGGAATGTATCAATGTTATTAAAATGAGCATGTGTAATATTAAAATATTAATGTTATGGATGACTGTTAATTTACAGAATAGGAATGTATCAATGTTATTAAAATGAGCATGTGTAATATTAAAATATTAATGTTATGGATGACTGTTAATTTACAGAATAGGAATGTATCAATGTTATTAAAATGAGCATGTGTAATATTAATATATTAATGTTATGGATGACTGTTAATTCACAGAATAGGAATGTATCAATGTTATTAAAATGAGCATGTGTAATATTAATATATTAATGTTATGGATGACTGTTAATTCACAGAATAGGAATGTATCAATGTTATTAAAATGAGCATGTGTAATATTAATATATTAATGTTATGGATGACTGTTAATTTACAGAATAGGAATGTATCAATGTTATTAAAATGAGCATGTGTAATATTAAAATATTAATGTTATGGATGACTGTTAATTTACAGAATAGGAATGTATCAATGTTATTAAAATGAGCATGTGTAATATTAAAATATTAATGTTATGGATGACTGTTAATTTACAGAATAGGAATGTATCAATGTTATTAAAATGAGCATGTGTAATATTAAAATATTAATGTTATGGATGACTGTTAATTTACAGAATAGGAATGTATCAATGTTATTAAAATGAGCATGTGTAATATTAATATATTAATGTAATGGATGACTGTTAATTTACAGAATAGGAATGTATCAATGTTATTAAAATGAGCATGTGTAATATTAATATATTAATGTTATGGATGACTGTTAATTTACAGAATAGGAATGTATCAATGTTATTAAAATGAGCATGTGTAATATTAAAATATTAATGTTATGGATGACTGTTAATTTACAGAATAGGAATGTATCAATGTTATTAAAATGAGCATGTGTAATATTAATATATTAATGTTATGGATGACTGTTAATTCACAGAATAGGAATGTATCAATGTTATTAAAATGAGCATGTGTAATATTAATATATTAATGTTATGGATGACTGTAAATTCACAGAATAGGAATTTATCAATGTTATTAAAATGAGCATGTGTAATATTAATATATTAATGTTATGGATGACTGTAAATTCACAGAATAGGAATTTATCAATGTTATTAAAATGAGCATGTGTAATATTAATATATTAATGTTATGGATGACTGTAAATTCACAGAATAGGAATGTATCAATGTTATTAAAATGAGCATGTGTAATATTAATATATTAATGTTATGGATGACTGTAAATTCACAGAATAGGAATGTATCAATGTTATTAAAATGAGCATGTGTAATATTAATATATTAATGTTATGGATGACTGTTAATTCACAGAATAGGAATGTATCAATGTTATTAAAATGAGCATGTGTAATATTAATATATTAATGTTATGGATGACTGTTAATTCACAGAATAGGAATGTATCAATGTTATTAAAATGAGCATGTGTAATATTAATATATTAATGTTATGGATGACTGTTAATTTACAGAATAGGAATGTATCAATGTTATTAAAATGAGCATGTGTAATATTAATATATTAATGTTATGGATGACTGTTAATTCACAGAATAGGAATGTATCAATGTTATTAAAATGAGCATGTGTAATATTAATATATTAATGTTATGGATGACTGTAAATTCACAGAATAGGAATTTATCAATGTTATTAAAATGAGCATGTGTAATATTAATATATTAATGTTATGGATGACTGTAAATTCACAGAATAGGAATTTATCAATGTTATTAAAATGAGCATGTGTAATATTAATATATTAATGTTATGGATGACTGTAAATTCACAGAATAGGAATGTATCAATGTTATTAAAATGAGCATGTGTAATATTAATATATTAATGTTATGGATGACTGTTAATTCACAGAATAGGAATGTATCAATGTTATTAAAATGAGCATGTGTAATATTAATATCTTAATGTTATGGATGACTGTTAATTTACAGAATAGGAATGTATCAATGTTATTAAAATGAGCATGTGTAATATTAATATATTAATGTTATGGATGACTGTTAATTTACAGAATAGGGGTGTATTAATGTTATTAAAATGAACATGTGTAATATTAATATATTAATGTTATGGATGACTGTTAATTTACAGAATAGGGGTGTATCAATGTTATTAAAATGAGCATGTGTAATATTAATATATTAATGTTATGGATGACTGTTAATTTACAGAATAGAGGTGTATCAATGTTATTAAAATGAGCATGTTTAATATTAATATATTAATGTTATGGATGACTGTTAATTTACAGAATAGGAATGTATCAATGTTATTAAAATGAGCATGTTTAATATTAATATATTTATTTTTGAGAAGGGTGCTTTTTTTTTAGAGAAGAAGTAAAAAAAGGTTAGGGTTATTATTTGGTAATTTATAACTAAAAGAAGTGTGTTCATTGTTAAGTAGATGTGTTAAGGTCAGGCTTACTATCTAATGGAAGAAAAGTTTATCCGTTTTAGCAAAAAATTGCTGACCTATAAGGTATTCAATCCAACGGATGAAGCAGTATACTCTTACATTATATTGATGCAGTTGTACCTGTCCAATCTCATGCTGGGTCATTGTATGTTAATTAATTTTTGTAAACTTTTATTTAATTACGCTTATGCGTTTATCAGAGGGCCAGTGTGTATCGGTTAGATTTAAATCTAGGCCATATACAACTGTTATTTTGTTTAAAGGTACTCGATAAATGTATTTCTAAGTATTTACTAACTAACCTTTTTTAAAAAATATATTTAAATACGTAATTATATTTGAATTAATGTTTATATTAATTTATGTAATTTGTTGTTTTTGAGAAGTATAAGGATGTGAGTGTAGGTTAGATTTGCGTTGGTAGGATATGTTGGGTGATATAAAACAGGGATCAGGAAGGGGGGGTTTATTTTGAATATACATTTTTATAATAAGAATGTTATAAAATATATGAATAGATCCTGAGCGGGTGGACATGTCTTTTATATTCTAAGTAATCAGGTGTGTGTTAGACTTATATACGTATATGAGGATTTTTCTCCGTGAGTTCTGAGTTTTTGTTATTAGTCCATTTAGCTAATATAGTTTTTTTTTCTGTGAGGGCATGCTTTGAAGATCTCAGTCTTGATGTTCATACAGTTTATTGAATGGTTATTGATAGCTTGTAGAATCTTGAATTTTTCCCTGGTGCATAGTGGCCAATTCCGGGGAATTAAGCTATAAGATGTTTGTTCATCGATGATCTTCCATTTAATTTTGTAGAATGTATTAGCCTCTTTAAGATCACATTTTATAGTTGCTAGAGAAGCGTGCCACATTTTACCGGATATTTGAAGGCGTAGCACCTAAGTTTGAAAGTGTATTAGGTATTTTTTCCGGGGCATACACCTCATATTATTTTTGCTTCGTACACGATGTATCTGATTGTGCAACACCTTCATATGTTGCAAAATTCACCTCTCGTGTATAGCAATGGTGACCTGAAAGATGTATAGTAGTAGTGGTATTTATGCTTGTAGGGGTCCTTCGGAGTTAGCATCAGTAACTTGTTTCGACCGTATTTATATTAACAAAAATGTGAAGATTATTGGGTGGTTCAAAACGTTTATCTATTTATTAGAGGAATTTAGTAATTATGTTATATTAACACTTAGAGAATAAGGGGGTAACCCAGACAATATCTTTTTTCCTATTAGGTATGTTACGTCTCGTATGTAATTGTTTTTTTTTCTATAGCCTTTGTGGAACGGTTTGTTGTAATATGGGGCGGCTTGTTGTAAAATATCGTGACTGGATAAGAAATGGTAGATTCTCCTGCTTGTATTAGATATAAGTTTTGTTTTTAAAACAAGCAGTCTCAGGATTAAGTGTTGACATATCTGAGCTCAGTTGGTTTATGGTAGTGTCTGGTAGAGTTACTAGTTACGTCCAGGGTTGTGTCTGAGAAGTCGACGCTAGTGAGATATGTATCGGTGGATATCTTGAATCTTAGCTCTTTACAGAACGCTGTCAGTTGCTTTCTAAATCTGTCAGGTTTTGGACGATTGCGAGAGAGGCAGAGTTCGTCGTTTCGATAAAGGTCGAACCCTTTGTCAAGAATATGTTTCGAATGTTTATGAAGCTAAAGACTAGATCAGATCGCGGCAGGATGAAAGGATTCTATCTGAGATATTTTAAAAGCGTATTCACCTCAAAGGAAAGCTGGGCCAGTTCATATGTACTTGGCTCCGCACGATGGGTCAGTCTAAGATCAATAATTCGTTCACATTTATTACTTTAAGGATAACAGCCAAGAAAGGTCAGACTTTGACGGGGGTAAAATAAACGATAAATAAACCACTACGCATGCGTGTACCCGAGATTTTATAAATATTCGCATGTGATACCGATTTCAGATGTCTACAGGAGAGTTAGGGTTAGAGTTAGTATAACCACAGTAGGCTTTAGATACTTTTATGAAAAGTGGAATTGATGTACACACATACATTGCTTTATGGCTACAGAAGTTTGAATAATAATTTATATATAGAGAATTAAACTACGCTGGTACTTCTATGATTTACTATTGATAACATATTATTTTATACTAGCAGGACCAGTGTCCCGGCGTTACCCGTGTAAATATAACAGACTGATTTTAATATTTAAGTTAAATAAATATCATTTTATATAGATAAATACTGAATGTGTACACTGGCGAAGTATTCTTGTGTTTTTTCCTAATTAGTATCGGAAGTATACAGTAGTAATATAGAAAAGTAATTTCTTTCTGTAAATTTTAAAGAAATAAAAAAAAATTGAATTTATATGAATCATAAATAATAAACAAATAAAACAAACAGTTTTTTTTTATTCTTGGTTTATTCGTCACCGACAAACTGGTTTTATATGAAGCCAACTTTCTACACGTTTACGATGTGTGCGGAAAGGTGTGAAGCGGAAGAGATAGGTTCTTATAACCAGGTGCTTGAAAAGAAATTCTACTTAAACTTCGTAGACATTGCTACAAGCAATGTGGAGTTTCAAAGCAAATAATATCACGCGTTGAATTCCCAAGAATTCAAATATGCTTACAACAGCAAAATGGAATTAATATATGAATATATATGAATATATATGTACTACAAATATTTATTTAAATATTAAAGTGTATATATATATATATACATATATATATGTCAGTGTGCAATGTTATGTTTTTAGAGAGTGAAGACATATAATACAAAATATATATATAATTTATATATATATATATACATGATTTATATATATATATATATATAAATCATATATATATATATATATATATATTAGTATTTCCTGTATCCACATACAATTTTATAATGAGATATAATTTTTTATATATCAATTTTCAGTATTTACTTAAACAGGT
This sequence comes from Sepiola atlantica, assembly GCA_963556195.1. Classification (NCBI taxonomy): domain Eukaryota; kingdom Metazoa; phylum Mollusca; class Cephalopoda; order Sepiida; family Sepiolidae; genus Sepiola; species Sepiola atlantica. Next base: position 34,670,453 of record OY744553.1, read on the forward strand.
CTCGATACGTAAGTAGAGCTAAGTAGTAAGCTATGAAAATATATTTATGGCAATTAAGCTACACATATGCTCCCACGTGTCATCCCCGTGGGGATCTTCAGGTTAAATGCATGGAGTTTTTTTTGCTGGGTGTGTTTATATACACGGCTAGCTAATTAACCAATAAGCTTCTTTGTTGTTCTCTCAGCCAATCGTTGGACTTCCCACTAACAAAGGTTTTGCTACTTCCTATAACCTGTTCTATTGTTCTGTTTTCTATAAAGTGGCCTATATCCTGTTACCTTTGTTGTGTCGATATAATCGGGAATTTATTTTAACACGTGATTTCTTTGTATTCAATTGTAGGTTTTAATTTTTACATTTTTAAATTGTTAAGTTTTTGTTTAGTTTTTTTTTTAGAACAAAAGCCGTTGCGGATAGTTTTAGTTGTAATAGCTCTTTTGTGCTTGTTAATTCTATTGTTTAGGTTTTATTGGGTCGCCTCGATATGTACATTACAGATTTTCTCGTTCGTTTGCCACTGTTAACTGTGTCTCTACTTATATAGCCACCACAATAGCTGGACCAGACGTTGAGTCTTTGGTTTAGTGCATTCACATTTAACATATATATATATATATATATATATATATATATATATATATATATATATATATATATATATATATATATATATTAAACCTGTTCCGAGGTTTCGAATCGTGCGAGTAGTTTAAAAACTTCCATCTACACGGCTGATTCCGCAATAATGGAACGTAACCGTATGAAGATAATAATTAAATATGTATTATTAAAAAAAAAATTGTGTCTCCCTTTTTGTAGGTCTCTGTAAAAAGAAATGATACAAGCCGTCTAATCCAATCTATAAATGCAAGTTCTACTCTGTTTAATACTTCACTGACGAGTAATAATGGTTGTTCGCCTGCTTAGTATACATATGGTTACTTCTCTTCACTTTGTGTAACAGTTTAAATGAGACGTATTATTTTGAGAATTTTGAATTGGAGTTAAAAGTAAACTTGTTCCTGTTTTCGAATCGTGCGTCTGATTGTAACAGGTGGCCTGACACTGATTATTCTGCAAAGATGAAACATATACGTATGTAGACAATAATTAAATATCTATAGAATAATTATATTTATATATATATATATATATATATATATATATATATATAACAATTAATGATAAAAATAATGGAAAAAATAAAAATAAAAATAAAAATAAATAAATACTGAATAAATGAATATATATATATATATATATATTTATATATATATGTATATATATGTATATATATATATATATATTTAAATTAATAGATCTATAACTAATAATAAAACTATGGCTCTTAGTAACAATAAGACACATTCTCCTGAAGACGGCCGAGAGACCGAAAACGCTAGAAGAATGGCCCACGATACAACGCTAGGTGTCATACTCCATCAATTAACACCAGAAAACCGACAAATCGCTCGCCGCGTCGAGAAAATAACAAACAAGATAATAAAGAGAGAACACACCGTGGTCTTTAACGACACTGGTATAAAAAATGACTTGCTGCCGGAATATATATATATATATATATATATATATATATATATATATATATATATATATATATATATATATATATATAGTATAACAAATATTTATTTTGATGAATTCCTAACACAGACGGACTTTTCCGTTGGGATTTTTTAATTTTTGACAAAGGGAAGATTTTCCCGAAATATTAAATAAATGAGTTTTAATAATCGTGCGGACAACACACACACAGCCAACACCACACTTGCTGTAATGTAAGATTTTAAGAAAAAATCAAGAGTAAGTCCCATTTTAATTTATTATTTTTGTTCCTTCCAGCTAACAACTTACCCGGGACTTTGAATTGCCCATAGGTTTCTTAAACATGTTTCTACTATTCCCAGCAATGCTTCAAGATATATATATATATATATATATATATATATATATATATATATATATATATATATATATATATATATTATTAGATTATGTTTTAATATTTTACCTATATACGACTTCATTTCGAGCTTTCAGCTCTCTTCAGTGTAGGGAAATTTCAATCTTAGACGCTCCTGAGAAAAACAAGTGTGCTGTATTACTAATGCAAGGACATAATTTAATCCATGAAAATACGCATCTTCCATTTAATGAAAATGTGCATTGGTATCATTCGGTTTCGCAAAACACTGGAAACCCAGCCCGTAGTATTTAAGATACCAAATGTGACCAATTCATCAACCTTGTGGTTAGGGTTAGTTTATACGAATGTTATTGTTTCACTTCCGTAGTTGAAGAATCTTTCTTGGTCTAGCAGCTGACGACACCAGTACCGTGGTTGTAACAGTTTTTTTCCGCAATGATAGGTCTCAGTGTAATGAATAAAAATACTCAAAGGTTGAACTAAAACGAGGAAATCATCATATATTTATAAAATGACTTATACGAGAATGTTGGTGAAGTCTATATAACATTAATATATCAATTAATAACTTAAAAGGAGATCTCTACATAGTTTGAAAATTCGTTAGGTACCGTTCATAAGAGAAACGGTACGAAAGACAATACTAGAGTCATAATAAGAAAATAAGTTCCTACGTTTAATTTACGTCTAGTATTTACTTAAAAAGTTTTAAGAGAAGATTAGTATATATAATATATAAAATAAATATATTAGTAAAATAAAAGTATTGATGTCTGTAAATATATTTATTAAATTAAGAGCAAGTTTGTGTGTATAGAGATAACAAATTAAAAAATACAAAACAACCACCTACACTGTTGGTATATTCTTGATCGGCGTAGTCTTGTAGAGTAGTATCTGAAACTTGAAAAGAAGTTCCACCCTTTTGAGGTCAACATAGACAGGGTTTATCTAGAGAGATAGGTTTTACGGCCATTTTCTGGACTAATTTGGAAAAGAAAATTCCAAATCATTATTTAAGGTAGCTATATATAGGAGAGTTGTATGTGTGTGCATCTCCAGAAAAAATGAATTTAGCATAGAGGAAAGGGAGAGTTGCGTAGATGTAAGAGGGGAAACAGGATGAGGTAAAGAGGGGAGGATATAACTACGGATATATAAGGGGTAAAGAGATTGCAGTTTTAGAAATATGCTACACATTACCCTAGACAACGCCGTGTAGTCCTGCCATTATATATAGAGCACCGTGATGTCACATCCGTTCTTAATATATCCCCACAGCTTAAGTAATTTCCAAACTTGGTGTCAGCCAATACACATCTGCTGATCCATCGGCTATCCCATTTCCTGTTATTCTAAACTAACTAAATACTTAATAATATACTAGGGGATCTAATGTTCTATATATATATATATATATATATATATATATATATATATATATATATATATATATACAAAGTACACTAATTCCATCCTCTGTACATTTGAAGAGAGTAAGAAAATAACCACATGCATCATACATTACTAAAATTCACACAACAATACTCGTGTTCGGCTCAGTTCATTTGCAGATACTTTCGCATAATTTCTTCAACATATAATACTTATTATATTTATTCCTAGATCACTTAATCTCTCCAATATAACATCCACATAGACAGTTGTGACTATACTTACTCACTGCAAATTATCTACTCTACTCGCCACTCAAAACACCATTAGCATTTACTTTCATTCGGAAATGTTAACAGAAACACCGCTAATTACAGATTATGGGACTATCATTCCGCTGTTCCAAACACATAACATTCTATACGTTATGGACTATCGGAGTACGTTAAAACAAAAACACCACGCACTGCATTACAAAATAACACAGGCACACTTCCACGCATAGTAAATTCATACTTAAGTTCATCACATTAAAAATAAACATTACATCATAAGAACCATAGTCATATTTTTATTGAAACCAACTAATACATGTTTATTCGTCAGCATCAAAAATTGGTTTCTGTAAATAACATTTCCTTCACGCGTAGTCAATGATTTTAAACACTGCCGTGTATAGGTTTCGAGAGTATACCGGACACATAATAGCTATACGTTATGAAATAACGGTCTACGTATAAACAAACACATCATATTCTGCATCACGAAATAACGCATAAACACTGCCACGCGTAGTAAGTCCACTTTTTAATGTTATATATATTGAAT
>OY744553.1:34679626-34687126 GCA_963556195.1 Sepiola atlantica
ACTTCTTTTTGCATTGCATCTTCGCCGATTTAGTCGTTTCATCTTTTAAAGGAGTAGATTGTCATAACGTAGTATTAACATGCGATATTATTAATTCATTATTGTTTAAATATGATCTATTTCAATAATGAAGTGAACAGCAAAGTTGAAGTGAATGAATGTTTTGAAAGAGAGCTAATCTGTAATAAACACAACATGAATATAACTTGTTAATGTGTTGCTCTTTTTCTGTTAAAATATCTGAATATGTTTGTATCAGGAAGTTTCATCGGTTTGGTAGGCCGAGAGTAGGCACAAGGCATTTACAGGAATAGCTGCAATGGAGAAGGGCTCGTAAAACCTAATTATGTTTACAATGGTCTCCAATGTAGCGTGTCATTAACAAACCAAGGTTGTTGAAGAAGTCGCGCGTAATAGGGCCTATAGTTTCACTCGTCTCCACGACGATCGGTTGAATAACAAATGTGTCGAAAAAACATGCATATTATAACTGCTTGTGGTTTTCTTCTGACATAAACATACACTTGCCTTAGCGTGTTATATTATAGATTCCTATGGTCCATAATAAATTAAGAAATTAAGAATCCTCTCTCGACACGATTCTTGAATTCGTAATGACGGTTGAGGGATATGAGGAAGATAACAAAACTTAGCTTGCAGACCGGACACGTATTATTTATTAGACTAGTGTATTAAAGGAACCTATTCATCTAATCGGCGTGTCCACTTTAGAGAACAATGGAACACCCCTTTATGTTGGTTTCCCTCCCTCGCCATCGCAGGATCAATTAATTAACGCCAATTATTGCTTCGTCCGTTCACAATCAATTTTAGCCAAACACAAACTCATATCCCCAACCGGACGTTTCATAGGCTTTTAAATTAATCATTTGATTTGTATCACTTGACAAAGCCACTCCGATTGTTTGAAGTGAATCCGACCTCTATCTCTAGAGACAAAGAATATACCCTGTAATAATGGCCTACGCAATGTTTTACACAAAGAAAATGGTTGACATATACAATTCTGTCTGGTTTGTCTAGTTAGATCACAGGAGAAGTTTAATGTTTAAAATGGGTAGATTATGCGGTTTGAATTGTTGTAGTTGTTGTGGTTATTCATAGTGGTGGTTGATGTGGCGGTTGTGGTGGAGGTATTCATCTTAGTAGTGGTGAATTTACAGTGTAGTAGAAGTTGTCAATCGTCACAAAGTTCCATCCCTTTTTGTCTTGCATTAAGATTAACAGTCAGCAACGAGAACTCAGAACGAGTACTCAAAACGTGAACTCAGCAACAAGATGTAAGCAATAAGATAACCCACAACGAGATTTCAGCAACGAGATTTTAACAAGGAGAACCAAACAACGAGATAGGAAACACGTCAAGTAACGAGCTACTAAAAATAACCACACAATGCCGTCTGAATTACGCAATGAATCGGTACAAGTATTATAACTAGGTAAACAGGTAAAAGGTATGTGATATCATTAGATGTTCTTACAAGAAATAAATAAGGAGGAAATAGAGTAAAGACTAGTAAATCTATTTGGATATTAAATTAGGTGGGGACATTTCATTTTACCTTAACGTGTACATCGCCAATCTTTTATTTTACTACACATAATACATCAAACTACAACGGCATGTCGACCATCATATGAGGAATTTTATGCTGAAAATCGTACATTTTTGTATATGGTTGTGATGGGATACCTGACACTCCTCAAGCTGATAAGTGTACTAGTCTGTAGTGTATATATATATATATATATATATATATATATATATATATATATATATATATATATATATATATATACTACGAACTATAGTATGTATGGTGAACTGTATTCGACGGTACTAGAGTGTATTATGTTCATCCTATTGGAGTACCGGTAGTGCTATTGTATGGTACAAGATAAACGTTGTAATAAACCCTCTTATTTTAAAGACTTTGCACTATGGTTATGTTTGTTATCATAACTTCTAACGACGTTATATCAGCTGGCGGCGAGAATTCCGTAAACGAACTTATAAAAAAATAAGGTATAGTTAAGTATATGAACTAGCAAACAAGGATTCGAAACAAACCCACATTTTGGAATATATTCAGTCACGCTGGTGCTTTGTCATATTCAGTAAATACATGCAAGTCACATTGTGAACGAATTAATCCGACTGACGTTGCTCGCTAATCGAATTCACACTACAAACAAGGATTTACCTATACAAGGTATGAAATAAAGCATCAAACAAACAGTTTTTCTCGTCAGAAGTACATGTGCGCTAACGAACAAGGATTACTGCGGATGGTTTTTGAGTTTCTATCGCCTATTCAGACGATATTCTAGTCAAAAGTAAGAACGTTCAACCAAATAACACACATCAGATCCATGTTCAAAATACTAGAAAAATTCGGTTTCAAATTAAGTCCGAAGAAGTGGCAATTCTTCATGTAAAGAATTAAATTCCTGGGACAAGTGATACACTGTGTAGGCAGGAAACCGGATCCACAGAAGACTGATGCAGGTAAAAATATGCCTGCACCCGACACAGTTACAACACTAAAATTGTTGCTTGAGTTGGCCCATTATTATGCGATCTACATTCCCAAAATGTACGATTTAAGAGCCCCCTTACGAATTATTAAGGAAAGACAAACAATAGATATGGTCAAAAGATGGGAGACAGCCTTCCAGAAAATAAAAAACAGTATAATCTCAGATCTAGCCTTAGCTCATCATGACACTGTGAAAGACATCATATTTGTGACTGATGCTAGTGAATACGCAGTGGGTGCTTAACTACTACACATATATTAAGATGATACTACTGAACCGATCGCGCATGCTTCGAGAACTCTTATACCGTCTGAGAAAAATTATAATCAGATCGAGAAAAAGGCATTTTCGATTGTGTTCGGGGTTAAAAAATGCTATCGCTTTTTACATGGTAGATCATTTATACTTCAACGAGACCATACACCGTTAGTAAGTATATATTTATAAAAGCGTATACCTCCCCACACTGCTAACCGTTTAATGTGATGGGGTGTAACCTTACTGAACTATCATTTTATGATGGAATACATCGCATCCAAAGAACATGCGCATATGGATTGACTGTCAAATGAATCCCCAAAAATGGAGACATTTTATAAGAGTCGGTTATAGCAGCACTAAAAGATGGAAAATAAATATCAGGTGTGTTGTTAAACACTATCAGAGAAGTACCTGTAACATTGGAACAAATGAAAACTTTTCTTCAATAACTACAAGAACCTCTCCAACGAAGGATTATCATGGCAAATTGTACCCTGCCTGAGAGTTCAACATTCAAATTCCTCGGCTTGGCCTTCACAGGTAACAGGAATTGGAACAAATACATTGAAGCCATTTCCAATGTTGCAACTAAGAAGGTGGGGTACCTTTACGGGGCTAGGGAACTTCTTACATCTGACATTATACTTTATCTCTACAAAACCACCATCCACCCATGCATGGAGTATTTTTGCAACATCTGGGCTGGTGCATCATCCACTGGTCTCTCCATCCTAGACAAGGTAAAAAAAAGAATCGCCACCTTAATAGGTCCCTCACTGTCAACAAAGCTCTAGCCCCTTGTCGCATCGCCGCAACGTTACATCCTTGTGCTTGTTTTATAAATACTTCAATGTATTGTACTCCGATGAACTGGCTAATCCGGTGCCCCCTCGACGTAAATTCAATAGACCACCTCGACAATCAGCTAAATCCTATCCACTCAGATGCAGGAGAGCGTTCTACTCTAGTAGATTCTTTTCATGGTGCTGCTGGCTTCTCGAGCACACTCCCTGCTCCATGTTTCCTCGACAGTACACACATGTAGAAGTGAAAAATTATTGTAAACAAACACCTCGCTACACTACTAACATTCTCAGTAACCCTTTACGTCTACAGTAGTGGCCTGTTTTGTTTGAGGTAAAATATGTTAAAAAATATCGATACATCTATGCACAGTCAGGGGTACATTTCTATATTCTATATTTCTCTGAGATGGGTGTTATTTCTACACGTCAATATATATATATATATATATATATATATATATAACTTGAGGGTGATGATTTTAAGTGTTCCTGTATATATATGTGTGTATATATATATATATAAGTGAGGGTATGCGTTTGTATGTAAGTATGTAAGTGTATATGTAAATATATATATATATATATATATATATATATATATATATATATATATATATATATGTATATGCATATATGAAAGAGTGTGTATGTGTATATTCATGTTTATAATTTGATAAAAAAAAGTAAAAGAGATTGAGATAGAAGATGGTGTGTATATATGTGTGGGTATATATATATATATATATATATATATATATATATACATGTGTGTGTTTCTTCATATTTAGATAATCACTTGCTATCGTAATACTTGTTGGAGATAGGTAAGGCGTATTTCTCTTAAGTGGATTAAATCTTAACTGAATTTAGGGGTTTATTACCGTAACATGAAATGCTATGGTGTATCAACTTCTGGAATGGAAATATAAATATATGTATATGTATTTATTAAATATTGAGTTAAATGTTGATAAATGCTTCGTCAATTTAATATTTTCTCTTTACTCCCCAACGGCTCTAATACTAAAACGAATCGCTGAGCTGTCTTATCTTTTCAGCATTTTCAATTTATACGTGGCCTGACGAAACTATTTCTAAAGAAATGACAGCTCAAACCTCTATGCACATATGTAGCTGATAATATTTGTATAAATAAATAAAACATTATATATTTTGTCAGGAATCAAAGTGTAGTATCGGTTCCGATGGATACTACACTCTATAGACCGGTATCGTCTTGGTCTTCGGGGCTTGATTTCTGTCGGTCTATCGGTGTGTCCTGTGCAGTTCTAGGAGTTCCACTTCTCACCCTTTGATAAGGGGTTAGTTTATTGCTAATCGCCTGAGGCGCCCCAACCGGGGAATGCTGACGGGGCTGCCCAGGCATGTTTTTGTAGGCTAGAGTGCTCAAATTCTCGGGCGTTAACTTTTCAAATCGCACTTTCCGAGCTTGTGTCACATCTTACCGCTGTGGGAGGTAGATAAATAACATATATATATATATATATATGGAGGTAGATATGTGCTTGTGCTTGTATATGTTGGTTTTTATTTACGTATTGTGTATGCAATTTAGTATTTGCATATGTGTGTATATGTTCTCTTTTCATATGAATTGGTCGAATGCCAAAGGCCTGCGGTGCGTACAGATTGTAATGTATTCGCCTCAAATCGGAAACTGATTACTGGAACGTGTAAGCTGTTTGACATGAAAATGTCAACAGCTTTTGAACAGTTGTTAGTTTCCAGCACCTATGTAGCTGTGAAAACCGGTTCGAAAAGATTATACGTTTTTCATGTTTCATTTTATGGATCAAGTTTGATTGGAAAGTTCCAGGATTATGCTTGAGTGCGTATCCGTTTTGGGGATTAATGGGAAATGTAAACTGGACTGCAATTTGCAAATTGTATTTGTTCTTATATTTCTGAATATGTCAAATGGAAGTTCCCTGCTGGGATATTTCTGTTTTTTCTTGGTTACCTATGGGAAATAAGCTATATGAGTAGAATATCATAGGTAAACAGAACATACCGAAATAGGCGTGCACATAAAATATAATAAATGAATAGGAATACAACGAAGTAAGAAGAATAACATTCTAAACATGGAAATATAAAAAGAGGGAATGTAAAAAGAGAAGTATATGTATGAAACGAAAAACGAAAAACGAAAAACGAAAAGTAAATGTATGAAACGAAAAACGGAAAAATTACGCTTCAGTTGTGGTAGAAGATGCTGTTAATGTCTTTCTAGAACGACAACAGAGATTTGAACACCTTTCATAGAATAATACGATAGAGAAGAAATAGATAACAATGGTTCTTTCTTTGTAGATTTTGAAGTCGATTTCAGATGCTCTAAAAAGTTACGAGCGATGCTCTCAGCGACACCTTACAAGACGTGGCGACACTACTGTATCTTGCAATGTACAGTACCGTCCAAAATTAAGGAAGAGCAATTAAAATCTTCCTAATCGCAAATAAATTATATTTTAATATTTGTGAAAATGTCACTACATATGTAAATTATGCGGTTGGGCTTACACCGAGATGAATTAAAATAATATGATTAAAGTTATCAACCATTTCACATATATCAAGTGTCCAAAACTAAGGAACATTAACGAAAAATAATTGTTTAAATTTTAAAGCAGTAGGTTTTTTTGTATAAAAGGATGAAAATAAATATTTTAAACTTTAATTATCATCACTGCTACAAGTCACGTCATACCAATCATGTCAAACAGAAATAAAACTGATTTAAGCGAAAAAGCAAACATCGTCAAATTAAGAAAGGAAATCTTGACGATAGAATAAATCGGAAAACGTGTGAAACGTTCAAAAAGTGTTGTAAACCGAGTTCTCAAACTCTATAAACAAACTGGAAGGTTAAGTAACGCAAAGAAACCTAGTAGACCAAGAAAGACAACGGAAAAAGATGGCAGAGTTATACAACGCCTAGTGTTAAAAGACCGTTTCCTTACAACTAGACACATTTCTAAACCAATGGAAGGTGTCACGAATGTTTCACGACAAACGTTGTCCAGAAGGTGTCATCGAAAAAAGCCGCTAATAAGTAAAAAAAAAGCAAAGCAGCTAGATTGCGTTCGCAAAAAAACATATTATATTGTCAGAATACAATTGGAAAAAAGTTTATTTCAGTGACGAATCGAAATTTAATGGATTTGGCAGTGATGGAAAACAATTTGTAAGAAGAAGAAAAGGCGAAAGATTGGAGCCTAGCTGCATCAACAAACTGTTAAATTTGATGGAGGTTGCTTGATGGTTTTCGGCATGATATCGTGGCAGGGTACATCCCCATTTGTACGCTTAACTACTATAGTGAATTCCATTTTATACAATAATGTTTTAAAACAGTATGTTTTTCCAATGTTGCACAATTCTTGTATCGAAAAGCCTGTTTTATGCAGGATAATGCTCCCTGCCATAAGGCAAAGTTAGTCATGAATTATCTGACTGATCAAGAAGTAGAGTTACTGGACTGGTCTGCTCAAAGTCCTGACATGAACCCTATAGAAAATATATGGAAGACGCTAGGACAGAATGCTATGACAAAGAATCCGGAAAACATCGAATACTTGTGGCTGAGATGAATAGGCCAAGATAACTGTGGCCAAATGCTAAAATTTAGTGAAATCCTGCAGTCGTAGATGCGCAGTAGTTATTAGAAAACAAATGTGGAAGTACCAAATATTAAATCTTTTTTATGTCTTTTTAATGGGATTTAGTTAAAAATTATATTTGGTACCTTAATTTTGGACACTTGAACTCTGTACAATGGTCGATAACTTAAAAAATATTATGTAAATTCATCTAAGACTTTCGGTAACAGTCCAACTACATAATGTGT
>OY744553.1:34692126-34734626 GCA_963556195.1 Sepiola atlantica
GGTAATAAGTATATGAACGTGTGTATATGTAGACATACATTATGTGTATGTATATATGTATATATATATATATATATATATATATATATATATATATATATGCATATAAATGCATATATATATATTTATATATATAATGAAAAATGAAAGCAAAAACTATGTGATTTATGTATTCATCAACGTTTCGTTTTTATTGAAAGACTTCCTCAGGATAAAGAAAGGAATGTAGAAAATTCATACAGAATATTAATTTTTATTTTTCAGAAAATGTCCACACGTCAGCATGGTTGTTGACGTGAGAAAGCAGACAATTAAGACACATGATTTCGGTTAGAGCGTAATCAGCAGTGTCTGCCCTACTCAATAATAATGTTATAACCAAAATCATGCCAAAGTCTCGCCACTTTCATATAAATCAAAAGTAATATCCTGTATGGTTTTCTGCATTGCTTTCTTCATCATTAGGAAGTTTTTCAATAAAGACGAAACGTTGATGTATAAATAAATCACATAGTTCTTGGCTTTCCCTTTTTTATTTTACATTACGTCGGATCATTTTATTCCCACATTTCTTCGCATATATATATATATATATATATATATATATATATATATATATATATATATATATACATATATATATATATATATATATATATATATATATATATATATATATATATATATATATATATATATATATATTATTATCTATATGAGTTAGTCGAATGCCAATGTCCGACGGGGATTACAAATGTGTAACATATTAGCTAAAAATCGGAAACTTATTATTAGAATATGTTTATCCTTTGACATCAAAATGTTAACAGCTTTTCAACACTTGTGAGTTTCCCCGAATGATGTTTTAATGAAATTCGGGTGGAAAGGGATTAGATGTTTTTCATCTTTCATTCTATGGATCAAGTTTTTTTGGAAATTTCCATGATTGCGTTTGAGTGCGTTTCCGTTTCGGGGATTGACAGGAAATGTAAACTGGATCGCAATTTGCAAATTGTATTCATTCTAATATTTCTCAAGTAGAAGCTTCCCGCAGCGATAGTTCCGGTTTGCTTGCTAAACAAATGCCTAGAGAAATACGAATGATTTCAAAATAATATAGGTAAACAGAACATGCTGAATTACGCACGAAAATAAGATAGAATAAATCTATAAAAAGAGGGTTTTAAAAATGAAACGAAGAAAGAAATAGAGCAAACATCACGTGAACGAATAAAAAGAATGAAGAAAAAAAACTGACCTAAAAACAGAAAATGGAGAAAATAAATTACCTAAAATAGGTCAATAAAAAGAACAATTTTCAAAAATAAGAAAGACTATAAGTAAATAATATATGAGAAAAATTTTTTAAAATATGAATGAAAATAAAAATATGTCTATAGCACTTTCATAAACTGAGAAGAGACGAGATGATTGCTTACCCATCATAACAAGCAGTGCAAATAGCTATATGCACGATCCGAACGCCGTTTCGTAGATCACTCTATACTGCTTGGTACATAGCCGCCGACTCGCTATTTACATTTAAAATTCCTCTATATTTACTAACTAATTGGCTATGGCCGATGGATAAGATCCTCGACTACGAATCAGTGGCGATTTGTGATCGGGGTTCGCGCCCACCGACCGTTCAGAATTAGTTCCTATACTGAAGATTGCGTTAGCATGAAACATCGATGTCTGTAGGTATTTAAATAATTAATATTTATTCATAAAAATATTATTGTGTGTATATATATATATATATATATATATATATATATATATATATATATATATATATATAAACGTAGAGTAGTTATTATTTTTACTAGCGAAAGAACAGTGCATTTTAGTATGTTTCCACTTCTCAAGAGGTTAAGAATATAAAAATATCGTATTCAGGCGAGTTTTATCGGACGTGTTATTATTAGTTGTATTATATATGTATATATATATATATATATATATATATGAAGAAGAATGGAAAGGAATTAGAGAAACACAAGCCAAATCAAATTTCAATTCAATTGCTCAGAGCAAGGTATATTCCGCAAAAAGGCGATTTATTCAAGTTAAATGTTCCTTAAGCCAGGCTTTGCAAAGATCAAAATCTTATCATCAAGTCTTTTTAATGGCGAATATTTTCCACCTCACGTTTTACGCCTTGCCTGCATCCACGAACGTACCCCTTATTGGATTTGTTACCCTTTGGATTCATTCTATCTTCGCCGCACCTAGAGTTGTGGTTTTTGGAATTTAACCTTGAATCCTCTCTCACCACCTCTCGTGCCTTTTAACGACCTACCTATCTACATTTCATTTTCTCCGCTTGACTTTTCGACACCGGACTTTTTAGCAATCGGGCATTTGCTTGCATTCGGGCAGAGTTTTGTTTCTTTCCCTACAACTTTTATTTGATTTTTTCAAATTTTAAATCTTGGCCTTTGCCAACTTATCTAAAACCAGCGACTTCCTCTGATGATAAGATTTTGATCTTTGAAAAGCCTGGCTTAAGGAAAATTTAACTTGAATAAATTCCCTTTTTGCGGAATATACCTTGCTCTGAGCAATTGAATTGGAATTTGATTTGGCTTTTGCTTCTCTAATTCCTTTCCATTCTTCTTCATATCTACCTGCTCTTTCCTGGATATTGAGATGTATACTTTTCATAATAGGTTTTACCTTTCCTTAAAGTTCGCTTTTAGTACACCACTTTATATATATATGTATATATATATATATATATATATATAATTATAGTTATTTCTTAATTTACGTACGTAGAGAAAATCAATGGACACATTTATCCGTCTATCAGCCGTAATCAGCATGTCTATCCGTGACAAGGATCGAACCCTGGATGTATATGTATATACTTTTACAACTGATAACTAAAACACGTACTTATGGATTTATTTTATGTACATAAATTAATAACTGAATATATATATATATATATATATATATATATATATATATATATATATATATATATATATATATATATATATATATATATATACATACATATATATAAATAATGACACGTCCGTTGAATGGCGACTGACTGCAATGTTCTGCATATTCTTAACCGCTTTAGAAGTTGAAAATGCTAAAATACAACACTGCAAAAAAAAAAACATACAAAAACTACGTCCCGTGATGAACGATACAAAATCGTAAATATTTGGGCAAGGCGTCATACTCGAATAGTAAAGCTTAAGACTATATACATTTATCGATCTTTACCAAATGTAGCCTCATTATATATGTAATGTTTCCAATTGTAAGCTCAATGAAGCTGTATTCCAGGACTCAAAGCATATATATATATATCATATTTACTTTGAGGCCATCGTTTAGAAATCTGATTCGTGTGTTTTCTGGAGTGTGAACATATTATTGGGGTGGAATCTTTTATTTTCATTTTTCTTCCGAAGTGGTCAGATTTTTTGCCAAGTGTCTGTTTTGCTTTTATATTCTCCACTTTGCTATTTGTTTAATAAAAAAACAACCAGAATGTGCCCGTATTAACCCCTCCGGTGTTTTTATTATGACATGCTTTATCACTATTCAACAATATATACTGCAATCCTTTGTAGATTGACACACATTGGACGGATTAATATAAAATACAGTTGAGCGTTTTCATCACGAAAAAACTGAGTCTGTATATCAAGTTAAAAGTAAGAAAATAAAAGGAATGGGCGTAGTATATCAAAGAAAAATCTGAAATACCGAAATACAGGAAGAAAATTATAGATAATTTATAAATAAACAAAATGTTTGAATTAAAATTAAGACGAAAAAGGAAAGATAAAAGGAAATGAAAGAATAAAAGGAAGAATAAAGAACGAGATGAAAAGAAAAACGAGAAAAGAATGTGTTAAACGAGGTTTTAAAAAATTAACTCTAATTAATTCACAATTCGTTTTTTTTTCTGTTTTCTTATTCGATGATTAGTTTTATTTTAACATGCTGTACAGTTGTTATTATGCGTAGTTTCTTTATTGTTTGTGATTTCTAAGTATTTAGGGTGAAAAGTGTTAGCAAACACACATGTGTAGTTTATTATATTTATTTGTGTGTGTTTATGATTTTTTAATGTTTGCTGCCTTACAATATATTTGCTCTTGAAACGACCTTTGGGTTTCTGAAGAGCAGCATACATGGAACATCTTGATAGCATTGTTGGTTGTTTATACACGTGCGAAACGGACTGTCAAAATGAACTAAATATTTTTTTTTTCGAAAATATAAAGAAAAAAATGAATAAAATCTTGGTCACTGGAATTTAGCATAATATTGTTTATATATATATAAATATATATATATATATATATATATATATATATATATATATAGTAGAATCTACAAAACTAATTAACCGATCATTTTGAATTTTAAAATATACGTTCTAGGCAACACTGTGAGTAACCCTACGCCTTGTTCTTGAATTGATAATGACTAGTGAATTAATTTAGCAGTGAATTGTTTCCATACTTATATATAAATATATACACATACCTAACTATAAATATGAGATATTCTAGCTGCACCGACACGAATAAATTAAAATATTTCAGATTTACATTAAAGTTGATTCATAGTCATTAGACAACAATTAAGCAATATTCCATTAATTTTAATTTCTTCTGTTTAAACTTTAACCTTAGATTTAGATACTTTTTTAGAATCTAAATCATGTAATTGATTTTGATCAACATTGAAATAAGGAGTATTATTATTATTATTATTATTATTATTATTATTATTATTATTATTATTATTATTATTATTATTATTATTATTATTATTATTATTATCATCATTATTATTGTTATAATAATAATAATAATAATAATAATAATAATAATAATAATAATAATAATAATATATTGATTGGAATGTTCGTACGGAGAAATAACATTTATTAAAAATATATTCTGTGTGGGGAGCTACTCTTAGCAGTCTTGGGACTAATATGGATATATAGATGATGTTCTAAGTTTGCTGATCTCAACTCACTTTACACACACACACACACACATATATATATATATATATATATATGTATATATATATGTGTGTGTGTGTGTATATACATACATACATACATACATATATATACATGTATATATACATATATATGTGTATATATATATATATATTTATATAAATATATATATGTATATATATATGTATACATATATGTATATATATACCTGTATATATGTATATATATATATATATACATATATACATGTATATATATACATATATTCACATATATACGTTTCTCTCGTTGTTACTGCACTAATACTGCACTACCCTCTTTTCTATATATATATATATATATATATATATATGTATATATATATATATATATATATATATATATATATATATATATATATATACATACATATATGTGGAGCGAAATAAAGAGAGACAGAGAGAAGAGAAAGAGAAAAATAGACAGACATACAGACGTAGCCACTCTTACTCGCCATACTCTACCAACTTTAATTTGTAACTTGAATATTTGTGTTAGCCGAAAGGCAAGCGTGGCGAATTTACGCATACCAAACATGGCGAGTTTATCGTCTGAGAATACCGAAATTGGGCAAAGTTATTGATCGGTGGGGGGACGGAGGCAATACCCTGCATCGAGTTATTATACTCATCTGAAATATAAACATGTCAATATCTTAACACCCAGCGGAGGAAAAGAAGGCATTTACGCAGTGCAAATATAATTAAATATCCATTTACCAACTATCAGATATTGTATACGCTCGTGTACTCGCTTGTATTTCACTTTTTACACGATAACCCATGTAAAATTAGCTCGATATCTTACCCCCCCCCCAAAGTCTGTAAGCTTATTTTCATTTTATTTTTCACGAGGGCAGGGTTAGTCAAACTCTTACTCTTTTAATGTGGTAAAATCAGCCCCCGCAAATGTAAGTATCCTCGTTTGACACGTAGTCTTTTTATCTATTTAATGCGTATTTAGTGTCTCAATTTATGTCTCTTTTCTAGCACTTTTTATAATCTCCATGTCACACCATGACACCAGCACTGCCTTAGCAAACAGACAGCAACTTTCAATATGTATTTATCTGTGTCTCCCTCGGAAACGCCCGCGGGGCGGTTCATTTCGCTATAGCTTCTCGGATTGGGTGTCATGCCTAAGGTTAATACATTCCAAATGATGTAATTTTTATTTAATGTAGAAATAAATGTTCCCTATGAATGTTATTTTCTTAACTACATTCTCGGAGTATTTATTTGCCTCAGTTGAAATGCATTACTATTCCCTTACGAAAGCCACCTTCTTTAATAAGTTGATGGGACTGACTTTCACATAAGTCTTAAAATTAAAGACTTCCATCAAATCTATTGCTACGGTCATCTATTCGGTTTCTCTGTTTTA
Organism: Sepiola atlantica; assembly: GCA_963556195.1. Taxonomy (NCBI): domain Eukaryota; kingdom Metazoa; phylum Mollusca; class Cephalopoda; order Sepiida; family Sepiolidae; genus Sepiola; species Sepiola atlantica. Next base: position 34,698,566 of record OY744553.1, read on the forward strand.
CATCAACATATAACATTAATTGGAACAAATACATAGAAGACATTGCGAAAGCTGCTGCAAAGAAGGTGACCACTCTTTACCGAGCTAGAAAAGTGTTCACACCTTTTTTTTTAAACATGGTTCACCCGAAACAAGGCGGGCCGCCACTGTAGACGTAAGGGGCTACTGAGAAAAAAAGAAAAGGGAAGAAGGTTGGGAGGTTAGCCTAAATTGGGATCTGCGCAGCGAGATGTCTGTTCACATTAGTTTTAAATTTCTGCATGTCAGTACTGTCGGGGAAACAGGGGGAAGGGAGGGAGTTCCAGGGGCCAGCAGCACGAGGAAAGAAGCTATTTGAGTAGAAGGCTCTCCGGCATTTGGGGACCTCCACAGTGAATGAATGAGATTTAGTTGATTGTCGAGTTGGTCTAGTGAATTTACGTCGAGAGGGCACCAGAGTAGCCAATTCATCGGAGCATAATCCATTGAAGTATTTGTAAAACAAACATAAGGATTCTACATTGCGGCGATGGGACAGGGACTGGAGCTTGGTTGATAGTGAGGGACCTATTAGGTTGGCGACTCTTTTTTGGACATTGTCAAGGGGGTAGAGACTAGTAGATGATGCACCAACCCAGATGTGGCAACAATACACCTGCCAGTATCGTATATCTATCCAAAGCTACCATGCATGCTGCATTGTTGTCACATCTGGGCTGGTGTACCAAACACTGCCCTCTTTCTCTTGGGCAGTGCCTTAAAAGACCCTCTACTTTAATAGGTTCTAACTATCAAGCATTCTCCAGCTCGTGTCACATCGCCGCAGTGTTGCCTCTCTGAGCTTGTTCTAAAATTACTTTAATGAAATGTGCTCAGATGAACTGGCTGCACTGCTTCCCCCTTGAGGTTAATACCTCCGACTAACCCGTAAGTTAACATAGAACCCACCCCTTTACTCTAGACGTCATCACATTCCGGATGTATTTCTACTCTAATAGCCTTTTCCTCAGAATTCTAGCCTTTGGAATACTTTTCCTGTTTTCTATTTTGATTCCTGTACAAACATGCAGAAGTTTGAATGTAATGTGTTCAACTCCTTACTGAACATGACCCTTATTCACAGTAGCCCTTTACACATCTATGGCAGTGTGCTTTGTTTGAGATTAACGAAAGTAAAAAGAAAAATTATAATTTATACTGTTAAAAGAGATTTAAATTATCTTTGCTGAACTAGGTAGAAGAGAAAAGTGATAAAAAAATAACAATACTATGAAGTGAGTTAACTACTTCGTTATGAACAGAAACATGAATAGAAGTTTGACTGGGAGAGTTGTAATAACCACAAAAAATAATTCTTTATAATTTATTACTATTTTTCGAAATTCAGACAATATTACGCATGGGCCATGGTATTCATTGTCCGTGTTATTATGTACCAACACTCAAACCAATTTAATGTATCTCATGTGTAAGTGTGTATTTTTTTTCCTTCTTTGTGCGAGGTTACACTCTAGGTCAGGTAGGTTTTGACAAGCTAGCGCACATTGAGAAACGCACTCTTGCCTACAAAAAAAAACTGAGCAGTCCCGACAACATTCCTAGGAAAGGGCTCCTGATTGGATTTGCAAGAAACTTAGCCCTTTAACAAAGAGTGCTTAGTTTATCTAGAGTTTGTTATATTAGCTATTTTAAAAGGTTTTAAAAGTATAATAACATTATGAAATTATTAAAGTCAGTAAAACATCTTATTCGTATATATACTTAAGTGCATTAAAGAGAAAAACAGTTTTAAAAAATTATATATAATATTAAATGATATTTATACGGTACAAAGGGAATAAATTAACTTTGCCTTATTAGGACGATGTGGAAGTGAAGAAAACAGAAAATAGTCACTATTAAATGAACTTCCTACTTACGTGTCAACATGATTCCCCACCGTTTTCTTCCAAACAAAACAACCACTGGTCATCTGGTAGGTTCGAAAACGACTTATCTGTAGAACGTTTTTTATTTACCTCCTTGTCAAGAGATTAGGCACAAGCCCAGTTTTATCTTACTCCCACAAGGTAAGATGTGACTCAAGGTCGGGTCGGGAAAGTGGGGCTTGAAAAGCTAGCGCCCGAGAAGGTGAGCACTCTGGCCATTAAAAAATACCTGGACAGCTCCGTCAGCATTCCCCGGTAGGGGCGCATCAGGCAGTAAACAATAAACTTACTCCTCCCCAAAGAGGGGAGGTAAAGCCTGAGAGGATGGACCTCCTAGAACTGCACAGGGCCGTACCATAGACCGGCGTAAATCAAGCCTCGAAGGCCAAGACGATACCAGTCTATGGAGTGCAGTATCCATCGGAACAGATACTACACTTTGATCTTGACCAAAAGGTCGAGGTATCTGTAGAACATTTCATATTAGTGTCACGTGACGTTCGCATATCATTCTATTTTACGTTTATTTTTCTGTTTTTTTTTCTAAATTGATAGAAAGTTAAAGATGAGTAATTCTTAAAATAACTGAAAATTTTCGTTTCATTTAAATAAAATTAACTTTTGTTTACGTATTAACTTCTCTTACAATGTAGAGAATTTTTAATTCTATGTTTTAATTATCCTAATTGATTAGTGGATCATCGATTTCAATCAGGCTGAAACATGAACGAACTCCACATCGATTAACCATGTTTCTTTCATCGATAACATCTCATGAATTATCTTTTATCAAATATATTAATCAACAAACTTCGGCTTACTACATGAAACAGAGTTTCTTTCAACGGAAAATAAAATTATACTAAAGCGGCCATTTAATATGCACAATTTAGGAAAATGTTATGATTGACAGACAAAAGAAAACGCTATTTTAAACGATAATGTAACAGAACAAATAAACTTATTTTATTTATCTACCTCCCACAAGGTAAGATGTGACACAAGGTCGGGAAAGTGAGATTAGATAAGCCAGCCCTCGAGAGGTGAGCACTCTGGCCATTTAAAAATTGCCTGGGCAGCCCCGTCGGCATTCCTCGATAGGGGCGCCTCAGACAGTAAGCAATAAATGTACTCCTTACCAAAGAGGGTAGGCAAAGTCTGGGAGGGTGGACTTCCTAGAACTTCACAGGACCAGCAGCCCCCAATAGACCGGCGTAAATCCAGACCCAAAGACCCGGACGATACCGGTCTATTAGGTGGGGTAAAAAAACCGGCTGAACAAATAAACTGATATTTCAAACAAATATGCTAACGAAATTTATATGTTATTTGGAACTTAACAGCGAGAGGAAAAGAAACTGATATTTTAAACGTAGACTTTATAGGCCCACGAAAATGTGACATACAACTTAAAATAGTATTTTCAACTGCAGAACTAAGAGACAAAATTAAATGATATTTCAAACTTAAGCGTAATGGACCAATGAAAACGTTATTTAAAACGTTAGCGTAACGAACGAATTCAAACGTATAGATATATAGCAGTGAATGCTGGGCCCTCACCCAGTCCTCTATCGTCCGTCTGCAGAGCAATGGCAGATCAATGATCTGCAATGTGAAAGTACTACACTTGTCCAGCATAGATGTTATCTGAAGGACAACTCTGTGATGCTTGTATGGCCATGCCGAGTGTTAATTCTCCTGGATAAACTGTTGCAAGATCCATAGATTTTGAAAAGTTCTCTAATTTCAAAAACATGTTCGTAACAGATGATGACCGAAATTATTAATAAAATTTTGGAACTACTAGAGTTTTAATTTATCCAATTGTCGAGCTATATTTTCATATATTAACCTATTGTAGTGACGGTCATCCCCACAAATATATGTATGACAAAACTAATGCATACTTTTCCACTTACCTGAGAACATCACTTCCGTCAAGGGGCGAACGTCCGTTCTCTTATACGATGTGTGGTGGTAGAAGGGCGTACAGAATTACTGGTAAATATATCGTCAGGACTGTATTTTTGGCAGGAACTTTTTTGCCGCCATCTCACATACAGCGACTGGTATTCGCAAATAATAACTTATCATTTAGTTAATTCCACTGATCTAACGAAAATCGAATAAACGAAAACGCTATTTCGCAGCGAATCGTAAAATACCAGAAAAAATTATGTTGCGAACTTAAGTATAATATACCAAATAAGATGATATTTTAAACGTAAGCGTAACGGACCAACAAATACGTTATTTTAAAATTAAGAAAAATCAAGTGAGGCGCGAGAGCGCTCTATCCCTTAATAGACCACACGAATGGCCTATGCTGAGAATCTAATTTCTTTGATCAATCATAACTCAAAAAACCAATAAACCAAATTAGTTAAAACTTTGCACAAAATGTTTATTTTATAGGTTCTATAAGTGTGTAGAATTCCAGCATCATAAGTCCAGGCAACCCAGAGATCCAGAAAGTTCAATCATGAAATCATGTTATCCGTGTGTACGTACGTACGTACGTACGTGTGTGCCACCCTGTATCTCATCAACTATTTGATGGATTCAACTGATTTTTGGCAGAGATAGAGGTTCTAGGGTCTAGTTGATTGCATTTTGATTTCAGTTAACCATATACGTTAGTTTTCCAGAAATTTTTTAAAAAACCCTTCAAAATGACCATTGTATTGAGGCATAGCTTTTACAAAAGTAGTGGCATTCCATGATAAATGCCAGTATACTGAACTCATACGCCCTTAATAGGGTTAAGATGAAAATTCATATACACTAAATGTACAAAAGCAAAGAGAATTCCCAAATGTTTACACTTTTATTGTCATTAAGGGTATGCGAGCACAACAGGGCTATGTATTTTACTGGTAGGAATTTTTCTTCAGCGCACCTCACAAAATTCATTCACTCATGCATAGAGATGTATACTGTAGTAATGTGATAATGAAATGGTTTGGTTGATATGTAGTCATACCCTTAATTAATGACAATAAAAGTGTAAAAAATTGGGATTTTCCTTGCTTTTGTACATTTAGTGTATATGAATTTTCATCTTAACCCTATTAAGGGCATATGATTTCAGTATACTGCCATTTATCATGAAATATATTTTATACATCAATGTATAGACGAAATAAAATGATATTTAAAACACAAGCCCAACAGACAAACGAAAATATTTTTTAAACTTAAGCTAAACATACCAAAGAAAATTATGTTTCAAATCAATGTAACAAATCAAATAAAATTCAATTTCAAACATCAGCGTAACAGACGAACAGAAAACGTGACAGAATATTAAAACGAAATTTTTAATCTAAATGTAATAAAAACTCGATTAAAAACTTAATAGTTACAGACCAAAGTCAATGGTTTTACAAATGTAATTGTTACGGGAAAAAGTAGAATTCTAAGTGTCACGTACAAAAGTACACTACATCGTGCGACGGACAAAAGTACAATCCTAAGTATAAAAGACAAAGGGAAAACGTATTTCAACCTAAAGCGCAACAGACAAAACAAAAACATTTTAAAATAACAACAGCATTACAAAAGCGGGCGTTAAAACGCGTAACAGAGCCTAAAATATTATATTTCTGATGTGCTTCAAATAATGACAAACAACAATTATATATAAATGTATGATTATTTATCTTTATTGTCGGTGGCGATGAATGAGTAGGGGTTAGTGAGGAATTGGCGAAATGGTTTTCAGGGACCTGATCACGAGTAGACTATCTATATCAATCAGTTTGTATTATAATGTGTTACACCTACGTATCCACCCCTAACCATCCATTCGCTGTCAATGTAGGTATACGCTTATGTCGTGTATTTAGCTACGACAGATTTCCATCTGCAGCTAATTTGTGTTTGATTGCATAACCATAACATGTGGTTTTAAATAAACCCACAATTATTTATTTGATTACTGACATCAACTGTGGTTTGCTTTTCCGGTTAAGTGTGTGACTGTGTCAAGTACCTTTTACTCCTATTATGTAACATTACCAATACACCCGCCAAGGATATTGAACAATATATATATATATATATATATATATATATATATATATATATATATATATATATATATATTATTATTATTATTATTATTATTTCATGTATCCACATAAAAGTTTATGAGGAGATATTTGTTTATGTATCAATTTTCAGTATTTACTTCAACAGTACTCGATACGTAAGTAGAGACAGTTAGTAAGCAATGAAAATATATTCATAGCAATTAAGCTACACAGAGGCTCCCGCGTTTCATCCCGGGGGGAATCTTCAGGCTAAAATGCATGGAGTTATTTTTACCGGGTGTTTTTATATACACAGCTAGCTAGTTAACCATTCAGAACAATAGAACAGGATATAGGAAGTAAGACCAACACGACCTTTGTTTGCGGGAATCCCAACGATTGGCTGAGAGAAAAACAAAGAATCTGATTGGTTAACTAGCTAGCCGTGTATATAAAAACACCCGGCAAAAATAACTCCATGCATTTTAGCCTGAAGATTCCTCTCAGGGATGAAACGCGGGAGCGTCTGTGTAGGTTAATTGCCACAAATATATTTTCATAGCTTACTACCTAGCTCTACTTACATCATATGTTTTACAGACACTCGATAAGCATTAGTTTTTATTTAATGTTTTGAAGTATATGAAATACGGTAACGCCATTGAAACTGCGTGTGAAAGACATATATAAAAAAATGGTGACAGATAAAAAAAATACTCCCGGTTTTAGGCTATAGCTGTCATTTATTTTCTTCATGAGGTGCTGTAAAGGTCTTGAGGAAGCTTCTTCTTGAATCCAGTTGTAAGTTTGTTTGTTTCATGTCTCTAGAGAAGATGGCGTTCATAATTGGAAACCGTTACAATCTCTACTAGAAATTCTCTTCGACCGTCTTCTGTCGCATCGTATCAGTGGTTGTCAGGATACCCTGACATATGGATATTTCGCCCTAGTAGTAAACCCTGACAACATATTCAAAGTAACATAGTATTCGAAACCCGAATTATATCGTCTCGACGTGGCTCATACGAGTGACAGTGCAACTTGTTATAAAAAGCATTTCGAACCAGCGCTTTCCATGACCAAAATCCAAACTCCTAGGCCTAACATTCACATGTAACATGAATTAGAACACATACATAGAACACATTGTCAACGCTGCACCAATGAAAATGGGCTTCATTTCTACCTTATTACAGGTGGCAATATTCTATGTCTATACAAAACCACTATTTGCCGATTCATGGAGTAGTTTTGTCACATCTGGACTAGTAGACCAGCCACTTGTCTCTCCATCTTAGACAGTGTTTTAGAAATAGGCCTCTAGTCTAATGGGTCCACACTGTCTGCCAAGCTCAATCTCCTGTTTAATCGCCCCAATATTGCCGCCCTGCACCCTATTTACAAGTACTTCAATAGAATGTGCTCTGGCAGAGATGCTGCTCTGGTTCCACCTCGACGTAAAAACATTGACTAATCCGACAACGAGCTTAATTCTACCCCTTCAGTGTTGATAGACTTCGAACTGTTAACCTTTGAAATTGCCTCCCCGCTTTCTGTTTCCCTGACTTTAGTAACATGAATGAAATTTAATATAATGTGAACAAAGATCTCGCTGCACACCTCCCCATTTAGGATGCCGATAAAGATAAGGCTTACAATTTACAGTAGCCTCTAACACTTTAGTGGCAATTTTCTTTGTTTTGAATGAAATATAGTTAAATAAACACTTCTTTTCAAGGATAGTTGCCAAGTATCTTACCACACTTGATGAATGACTGTCCTGGAATCAGGCTAGACCAATAAAATACCACAAGAAGAATAAATGATAACATAGTTAAGTAGACAATTGTGGTTAAAATAAATAATATTCTCCACTGTTTTACTAACTCAAATTTTGGGAGTTAAAGGGAATATTTAATAAACACACGGGCATATATATATATATATATATATATATATATATATATATATATATAGTGTGCTGTCTCCTCAAGCCATCCAGCACGTCTCCCGAATTGCGGACGGGGGCACCCCCTCTACGCATAGAGGGCAGCTTCAAATACACAATTAGATACCGTTGACAATGAGACCATAGATAATTACAAATATTAATAAACACAAAATTAACTACTGCCAGGCCGACACCCAGGATAAAAAGGGGCCATCTACTCCTTCATACACCAGGCGGGAAAATGTAAGCAATGGTGTAAACTTTCTTGCCTCTGGAAATGGTTCTCCAGCCGATACAGAGGTCAACCAAGGTAAGCCATCAGCCCTTGAGACAAAAAGGTCCTGGCCCCTGGTCTCCATCAAATGCAGCAACACACAAAGGAACATAAGAGGCATAAAAGCCCACCCATGGACTGTTGCACAAAAGAAGGTGCTATTGTTTTGCTACCACTACTCAAAGTTTGAAAAGTGGAGCAAAACATCGAATGAGATTCTAGCTGATACGATCCAAGAATCTACCCTCCTCGAAGAAAACACACATATATATATATATATATATATATATATATATATATATATATATATACACATATGAAATTAAAAATGGAAAAGCGGAAGACCTTTTCGCTCAACGTTTCGCCCAAATTTCACGTGGACTTTGTCAAGAGCGGACGAAGAATACAAAAATGACAAAAGACGAGAAGGTCTGTAAATTATGAGAAATATATATAGTGGTTGGGTTCATGTTGAGATGAAGGGTATGCAAATATGAAAGAAAAAAAAGAAAAAAAAGAAAAAATAAAAAAATAGAAATAAATATATATATATGCACATAAATGTGATCGAAACATATATATAACACATATACATACATATATATCAAATATACATAGATATATATGTATGTATATGTGTTATATATATGTTTCGATCACATTTATGTGCATATATATATATTTATTTCTATTTTTTTTATTTTTTTTTCTTTCATATTTGCATACCCTTCATCTCAACATGAACCCAACCACTATATATATTTCCCATAATTTACAGACCTTCTCGTCTTTTGTCATTTTTGTATTCTTCGTCCGCTCTTGACAAAGCCCACGTGAAATTATGGCGAAACGTTGAGCGAAAAGGTCTTCCGCTTTTCCATTTTTAATTTCATACCGTCGGATTATTTTTATCCTTTCATATACTCATATAAATATATATACATATATATATATATATGGATACATATACATATACATATATATATACATATATATATATATATATATATATGTACATATATATACATATACATATATATATATATGTATACATATATATATATATATATATATATATATATATATATATATATATATATATATATATATATATATATATATATATTAATCCATCTCACAAGGAAATACATTGTCAGCATTAGGAAGGAGCTCCTCGATTACTGAGAACTTATTAAAGAAACATAAAAAAGACGAAATATCAATATAAACATGCATGGTGTAAGAATTGCTAGGCTATAGGTAACCAGTTATCAAGATGCGCCCATTTAACATGCGCGGTTAACGACGTAAATACTATTTCAAAATAAAGGCGTAACAGACAGACAAACAGGCGGACATAACTTCACATAGAAATACATAGACGTATCATAAAGATATTCGAGAAAAATTCAACGTTATCAGACCAATCATCTTTCTTAATATTATTTCTGATTAAAATATTCGTTGGCAGGTATTGATTATGTGACATTTCGCACGAGCCAATTCGTGTTATCAGTTTTGATTTTTGCAATTTCTTGAAGGGTAATTATTTTTTTCATAAAATCTCTAGGATGTTAATTTCATCATTTTTTTTTTCATTTTTTTACATGAATAACAAATCCAATAACTTTATTAACAAAACGACAAAACAAAAATCGATAATTATTTTGATCTGAAATTTACGACACATTCGATGTTTTTTAGCCAATCACATATTTCGTGAAAGATATCATTCGTAACAGGTTGACGTGAATCGTTATATTGATAGAAAAGCGAGAGTTTGGTATGGTCGACAGTTCTAAAAAAGGGGAAACATATATACAACAAGTAACTTTTACTAAACGCAAGAAGACTTACTTTTATGGACACTTTTTGTAATATTTGCTTCTATGAATTTGTTATAGTCACTTTTACGCTATCGTAAGAGTCATATTCAGTTATGACGACTTTTTTAGGTGGTGTTCGCTAATGTCAGACTAAAATAGTTGGTGCTATTTTACTTATAGGTCGATCAAGTTAATTGTGTTCATGTAAAAGCATTATTTTGTACTTACTCAGTCATATTTTATCTCTCACGCCCCGAAAAAGAATTTTAAAATATCAAGCAGAACTTTAATTAGAACGATTTTTCCATTTCCATAAGAGTTATATGAAATGGCGAGTCTGCGATTTTCGGAGTGGCCGGTTAGTGGCCGGTTAGCTAACTAAGGGCAGATAAGTGTCCCCTTGTCTATTCTACCGACCGCTCACAACCCAAAATGTCAGCTCGGGCACAAATACAGGTTGAACATCGAAATGGAAAAATCGTTCTAATTAAAGTTCTGCTTGATATTTTAAAATTATTTTTCGGGGCGTGAGAGATAAAATATGACTGAGTAAGTACAAAATAATGCTTTTACATGAACACAATTAACTTGATCGACCTATAAGTAAAATAGCACCAAATAGTTTTTTAAAATTTGTTAGTTAAATCGTAAGCCTAAGCCAGGGAGTTGGTGGCAAGCGGCTTAGCATTAGCTTTTTATTCTTATTTGATCGGAGACTAAAATGAATCAATAGACAAATGCGGCCAAAATATACAAACATATATGTTTATCTACTGTTTGCGAATTTTAGTAAACCAGTGTGAAGGACGCTGGACTAAGCCACTGTAGGCTTCGGTTTCAAATCTTGCTAAAATCAGCCACGCGAAACACGTTTCCGTGTATAATTATAAATTTTTATATATATATATATATATATATATATATATATATATATATATATATATATATATATATATATATTGCCTGAGAAAACCTCCCACCGTACACACGCAAACCCCAAACACCGATGAAGACTGAAGGATCAGTCGAAAATTTTGTTCTCCATACCATCAACAAGAAAAAACTATTTTTCTTTACAGAACAATTTATATTCCTACACGTCACAAAATAAATAAATAGAAAAATAGAAAAATAAATAATAAAAAGTTATAACACAATATAAACTTTTTTTCACATTATTATTTTATTTTTTTATATACAAACTTATATATATATATATATATATATATATATATATATATTTAATTTCTGTTTTTTTTCAACATAGCTTCATTAGATATTTTAACAGATTTTTGAATATTAATTAATAATAAATAACAAATAATAATAATTTACTAATTTATTTAAGTGCATCGTTTTTTTTTCGTCAATTTTGGCAATTACGATCTAGAAGAAGGATTTTCTTAAGAGTGCTTTTATAAGTATCAGTTTTGAGGCCATCGTTATTGGATCTGATTTGAGGTTTTTCGAATGTGCTTATGTTTTGGGTGTTGGATTCTTTTTTCTACTTCTTTTTCTAAAGTGTGTCACTACTTTGCCAGGTGATCGTAAGCCCTTCATTTACTTCAGTGTGCCAATTTTAGCAGGAATAAAACTCGAATTTCACCGCACTTTTTTCCTCTCTTGTTTTTCTTTTTATAGAATAAACTATTTTACGATTTAACAATATATACTGACACTTTCTGATGACTGACAAGATTGGACTAAATATACAATTATCCACTAATATCTATGAAACACGAGTAATGGATGCATATTAAACCTGAAGGAATTACTTTTATGTATAAGTGTAGAAAAAATAAACTCTCACAGAAGTTAAGAAATAAAGAAATTGTAAAAAACAATTAAAATTATGATTTCGCCTTTATTCCCCATGATCACTCGAATAAAAATATAACTACAGTGCTCAATATGTGAGTAGAGCTTAGTCGTTATATCAAAATATATCTATGCCAAGTAAGCTTAACAGAAACGTCTTGATTTCATCCCCCCTAGGAAATTATCAGGTTAATTATTTCTCGCGGGAATAAACCACGGGCGCTTGTTACTAGCTCGCTTGCCATAGATATAGTTTTATTCTCTCTCTCATATATATATATATATATATATATATATATATATATATATATATATATATATATATATATCGGTGTGGGTATAACCGATTCATGTGGAAAAAGATATATTAAAATATATATTTTTCAGATTAATTGATTATACATACACGAACACATATATGTGTGTGTATGTATAAACAATTAATGTGAAAAATATATATTTTAATATCTTTTAATTATTTTCTATTTTGTGTTGTGTAGGAATATCAAATGTCCCTTATGAAAACGTTTCTTTTTAAACGATCACAATTTTCGACTGCGATCCTTCGGTCTTTTTCAATGTAATGACGATATGTGTGTGTGTACGGTTGGAGCTGGGTGGTGGTACCACGTGGTAAAAGTGCAGTTAGGTAGTAAACAAACATGTGTCAATCCTAATTGGTAGGAAGCAGGAGTCAAGTGGGACATAAACAATGTTCAATTGTACTAAGTAAGTTTAAGTGTATGCGGCTGAAAAATAATATACTTATAGTTTTCTCATCATCATTTTTCCAAGTTTTCCAAGTGTTTTCTCGATTTCAAGGCTTATGTAAACATATTCTTGTCGAACCGTCGTCTTAGATAAGTAAATCCTGACCAATTTAAAACGTCGTGACCAATTATCACGGTGTTTTCTCACCGTCCACCTAGCAAACTCCTTAATCATTATCCTCGAAGTGCTTTCATAAATAGTGACTCTTTAGTAAAGAAAATTATCAAAAGCCTTTCTTTCTGGAAATGTCGACGTGTCCATTTGCGGGAATCTTTTTATCTTACAAGTGTTCCAATTGGCGAAGTGGGATTTCACTTCCATCCAGTTTTGGCATCATTTTCGCCACCTAGTGGCTTATTTAAACATTACACTATTTCATCCAAAATGAGAAAAAGTTCGGCTTTGAATTATCAGATGCTGTATCCTAGGCATTACCTTATTCTTCTAACATATATTTGATATCTCTGTCTTAAGTTTGAACGATACTATTAATTTTATTAATGCTCTAGTGTGCTACCTTTAAATGCTCAATTTAGAGGTAGTATCTGTTCACTTGTGATGCGACCACCCTCCAAGGCATTACCTGTTTCTTTTATGTGGTTGTAGCGTACATGAAAAAAATTCTTACAATCTTGAGAGAAGTTGATTATTGTCGATCGTCTTAGCTCTCCATATCCGAGAAGACCGATCTGTCCGCTTCAAGAATGTCTGTAACCAGTTAGAGTGCCTACTCACCTAATTGTCCCCACATCCGACATTGTACCACATGTTACTGCAAAGGTAAGATTCCTTACATCATCCTTGCAACGTAAGAGCTGGCTTACACTATCATACACTATTTTCTTGGCCAAGCTTTTTTCACATTCCGGCCTTGTGCAACATTTAACTGCAGTTCAAATCGATACCAAACCGACATTCGCTATGCTCCCGACGTGCACCCTACGGACTGACTCTTATTTGTCATATTAAGTCGTATTTGCCTCGGTCTTAGCAGACCGACACTGTTAGATATTACCGCTACTTTATGAAAGTGGTTGTTTAATTGCCAATCGCCTGAACCGTTCCTCCTGGGGAACGCCACTGTTCCGTTCACGGCTTTTTGGAAACCCAACGAGAGTTCATCTCAGGGGAGCATAATTTTCCAGAATCGCGTATTGTTTTATTAATGGCGACAATTCGAAGCCAGATTATACAAACTAATATTTAAAAACATCTCTCTCAAAAATATGTTAAAAGGTTAATATGTGTTTCATAAAAAAATCCGTTAACAGAAAAAACAAGTAACAAGAGGATTATGGTCTAATTACTAATATCATTTATGTGTAATTTAAAGGGGATTATTAAAGAAAATAGTCGGTTATTTAAAAAAAAATATTTATGTTTATTTTTTATTGTAAGCATCTTATTTAAATGTCTTCATATTTATAAAATACGTAACTAGTTTTTCAAACTATTTCTAGACTTACGTGAGAATCGAACTCAAGTATTGGAATCGTAAAAGTAAAACCTAACTAATGTATACTTTCCTTATGTAATTTTGTCAATAAATCACATTTTTATTTGCATAGAATAAGAGAAACTACAAAAAAAAACTTTCTGATATTATAGCAATTAAATATTTTATTTGTAAATTAATAATTGCGAAGAAGTAATTTTCAATGAAATTCAATTTTTACTTTTGATAGCATACTCAATAACTTGTAAGTAAAATGTACATTTATATAATACATTATATAAGCTAAAATAAATTTAGTAGTTTGCTCGGAGCTATGAGAGTGAAGCGTTAGCATCTTAAAAGATCTATACTTGCTGCACTAGAAATATTGGTTCAAGTAAAAAATTAAATGTCCCATCTATTAAGTCAGTACTGATATCGATCCCGACCCAGTTTTCGTGAGGTTCGACTCGGAAGCGTGCGGCTGTCCTACGCAAACTCCCGAGTGCTGACGAGTCGATTTGTACCAGACGACAATTTTAATACGGTGCTGCGTGCTGTGATTGTAAGTTATATTTTCAAGAAATTTTCTAAAAGAAACAATAAAATAAACAAAACAAGCAAAACATAGCGAAGTTACTGTTATCAAATAAATATTTTTTTTATTTTGATACGTTTCTGCGTCCTATAATTTTTAGTTATAGTTGCAAGAAATTTTTTAAACAACAACACAAATAAAACAAGCAAAACAGAGCAACATTACTGTTATCAAATAAATATTTTTAACCTGAACCCTAAACCCTAACCCTAACCCTAAACCCTAACCCTAAACCCTAAACCCTAAACCCTAAACCCTAAACCCTAAACTCTAAACCCTAAACCCTAACCCTAAACCCTAAACCCTAAACCCTAAACCCTAAACCCTAACCCTAAACTCTAAACCCTAAACCCTAACCCTAAACCCAAACCCTTACCCTAACAACAACAAAAAACAAAACAAGCAACACATTATTATCATAGGACGCACCACCGTATCAAAATTGTCGTCTGGTACAAATCGGCTCGTCAGCTCTCGGGCGTTTGCGTAGGACAGCTGAACGCTTCTGAGTCGAACCTCACGAAAACTGGGTCGGGATCGATACTAGTACCCTTAAGTCTATTATAAAGATGGTCTTGGTTTTATATAAATGCGTTGGCAAAATAAACAAAAATCTCATATTTTAATGCCGAATATACTTTATGTCTACTTCATGTGGATTATCTAAGAAAAAAGTAAATAAGATGTCTAAATCTAATTTACTTTTATTGTAATGTAATGCAATAGTTTCATGTTATTAAGTTATGTGTATTGCTCTGAATTGATTAAACACATGTCCGGCAATGTTAGTCTTGTAGACTAAATTTAAGTTTTGAAATCGGGTATTGACGTAGTAAAACAACTACTTTAGCAATGTGTATTCTGCGTATCCCTTATTTGTCAACCAATAACGTCTTTCTATTTGTATAGTAAAAGATGAAGTCCCAAAATATATATAAAAATATATGTCTGAATATTTGAGATGAGGATTGATCATTTGTATAATTTTCGTTATTCGGACTACGTTTCTCATCTTGAGTGTTATCATCACAACGTTTCGGCCGCTATAACCTCCGGCCTTTTTCAGGTGTATCTCTTCAACTCGAAAATATTTCTGTCGAACTCGGGAATTTAGACAAAATTTCGAACCGAACCCTTTATTTAATCCACGGGGTGACATGTTCTTGTTCTGTCAGCCATGACTGGGTGAATTCTTCAGTAATTCGCAATTCTTCGTATCACCCGCACTGATGATACCACCATAAAATTTTAGATGACTATCGATTATAACTGAATTTAACTTAGTACTATATCCACTGCGCGACGGGTCTTTACGGAAATTGTGATAATAACACTGAAGATGAGAACTGTAGTCCAAATAACCAAAATTATACATATGAAAACTCGTTTTATATAGAACTCTGTTTTGACTTTTAGTTCTCACAATCTTATAATTAAAATTTGTTTATGATGAAATACAAAATCTCAGCTGAAATGAATTCGACCGTTTAGAATACCCTTCCAGAATGATTTTTTCTTGACCAATGAGAGGGAAGTGTTTGTAGATAAAAATGTAGCCGCTCACTGACTGGAAATCGTACCTCCAGTAAAATACCTCAACTGTTAGATTGCTCAGCCTGTTATAGGAATGGCCTTGGTTAAATCGCATTTTTTGGCAAGTTAGCATCATCAGGTTATTATTTTGTAATTTAACGATATCATATTTAAACCAATAGGTGTAGAAGTAAATCACGTATGTATGTAACTAGAATTCTACCTAAATTGGGTTGATACTATTTCTTAAGGTAACCGTGCTGGATTAAAATTAGACGAAGCGTGGAATAAGCTAATAATGCGGTGGTTAAATTCGGATATTAGGTGATACTATTTTGAAGTATCGGTTGAATGAAATAACATAAGCAAAACACATTTGCGTGATAGTTAACACTTCAATGATGTTTGTTTCAAATATGACACATTCCGACAAATACCTATTTACTATATTATTTAACGAAAATGTGCTAACCTGCAACTGGTTTCACATCTGTAAGAAACCTGGTAATAAGTGTAATCAGGTGAGTATGCTGTTGCATCAGAATACACGCTAAATAGGTAATGACTGTTTTCGATGTCACGGGCGAGTGATATCGGTGTGTCATCACTCTAATACATTAATATTGTCATTATAATGGAAAAAAGTTTTAAAAATGTAAAAGGATTCTTTAGTGGAATATGCTTATTTAGATGCATATATTCGAGTGTTTAGTAATACATGTAAAGTTTTAAGCCATTTTTTTTAGTAGACTATGCTTATTTAGATGCATATATTGTAGTGTTTTGTAATACATGTACAGTTTTAAGCCATTTTCTTAGTGGACTATGCATATTAAGATGCATATATTCTAGTGTTTTGTAATACATCTAAAGTTTTAAGCCATTTTTTAGTGGACTATGCTTATTTAGATGCATATATTCTAGTGTTTTGTGATACATGTAAAGTTTTAAGCCATTTTTTTAGTGGACTATGCTTCTTTAGATGCATATATTGTAGTGTTTTGTAATACATGTAAAGTTTTAAGCCATTTTTTTTAGTAGACTATGCTTATTTAGATGCATATATTGTAGTGTTTTGTAATACATGTACAGTTTTAAGCCATTTTCTTAGTGGACTATGCATATTAAGATGCATATATTCTAGTGTTTTGTAATACATCTAAAGTTTTAAGCCATTTTTTAGTGGACTATGCTTATTTAGATGCATATATTCTAGTGTTTTGTGATACATGTAAAGTTTTAAGCCATTTTTTTAGTGGACTATGCTTATTTAGATGCATATATTGTAGTGTTTTGTAATACATGTAAAGTATTAAGCCATTTTTTTAGTGGACTATGCTTATTTAGATGCATATATTGTAGTGTTTTGTAATACATGTAAAGTTTTAAGCCATTTTTTTAGTGGACTATGCTTATTGAGATGCATATATTGTAGTGTTTTGTAATACATGTAAAGTCTTAAGCCATTTTTTTAGTGGACTATGCATATTTAGATGCATATATTGAAGTGTTTTGTAATACATGTAAAGTTTTAAGCCATTTATTTAGTGGACTATGCTTATTTAGATGCATATATTCTAGTGTTTTGTAATACATGTAAAGTGTTAAGCCATTATTTAGTGGACTATGCATATTTAGATGCATATATTCTAGTGTTTTGTAATACATGTAAAGTTTTAAGCCATTTTCTTTGTGCACTATGCTTATTTAGATGCATATATTGTAGTGTTTTGTAATACATGTAAAGTTTTAAGCCATTTTTTAGTGGACTCTGCTTCTTTAGATGCATATATTGTAGTGTTTTGTAATACATGTAAAGTTTTAAGCAATTTTTTTAGTAGACTATGCTTATTTAGATGCATATATTGTAGTGTTTGGTAATACATGTAAATTGTTATGTCATTTGTTTCACATTTGCAACATTATTTATTTTTGTTCAATAATTTTTTTCCAGAAATCATTTATACTTCTTTATATTATCCCTATGAAACATGTATCACTTTTTTCAAACTAATATAAAAAAACACATTTAAGTGTTAAGGGATTCACAGATACAAAGAATTGGAAAGATACAAACTAGTAAATCCAAAAATAAAAGTCTGCAAGAAAACATTGTAACATTGAATAAAGTCCATTTTTGTTTTTCGAGTTTTCAATTTTATATCCAGCCTAAAATATGCTTCCATGAGAAGAGAATGCTAAATTTATTGGCCCGCTATGAGGATAGATTTGGTCTCATATAAATGCGTTAGCAAAAAAAAAAGAAAAAAAAAGATTCTTATATTCCCCCAAAAAAATGTTTTTGCGCAGATTCCTTTTAATCAAAACATGTTACTCAATTTGTGTGCGCTCGATATGTTTCCCGGAAAAGCCCAAAAGACTGACGTTATTTTCCGGTGACACTGACAGATGTCAGGACATTGTACAGTTTCCTTGGAAGGTTCCCGATGTGGTTCGCTGTTGCTAATGGCGAATCCTCGTTCGCATCTGCCAAAAAATGTTCCGGAAATGGGTATGGCGATGAAACCGAAGGGAATTACGAAAAGAACAATTTAGGTTTGATGTTGAGGCAAGAAACCGTCGAAATGTCCCCCGAGAGATGAAGGGGAGACCGAAGGCAAAGGAGAAAGCGTTTTCGATGGTTTTGATGCAGGCAAATATTGCCTCAACAACATGTCAGTATTGACAGGTGGTACTAGAAGAGATAGACGGATAAATACGTACGATAAGAACACGATATAGTTAAACATGGTACATGCATACACACAAACACACACACACACACACACACATATATATATATATATATATATATATATAGTCATCCACAGACAAACTGTTTCGCTGTATCACAGCTATTTAGTGCGACTATACAAGCTAGTGCGTCAAGCAGGGATTTAGTGGTACAAAATGAATGAGGACCGTGGTGATATTCTCTTTTCATTTTTATTTTTGTTTGGAAATTTCAGAATGCTAAACAAGAGAGAAAAATATATATAGTCATCAACAAACATACTGTTTCGCTGTATCACAGCTTTTCAGTGCAGCTAGACTACCACCTCACTTTTGCCAGGGACCGAACTTTCAGGCATCTTGTTGGTAGTTGTCAGCTCTACACATTAGCCTAAATGAAGAAACGCTAGTAAATTATATCCACAATGTTTACTTTAATAAACACTGACCGCCGCTTCACCGTGTTCAATTTGTTCATTTACAAAGAAATTGCATTACGCTAAGAAGCAGAAGGGTAGTTCACCTAACGACAGTGATCGACCCGAGAATATAACTTAGTATTGAAAGCCCAAATAAGATCTCCTCTGCACAGCTTTTCACTGGGTCATACGAAGAATAGTGCATCTTCTCTTTTTTTATGTTTCTTATCTTTCTGTTTTTGCTGGAGATGGGGCAGCCTAACGGATGCCAGACATTCACCGGCTATTTCAGACACTCCAGCCTAGCGATCGTTTTAAAATTCTAACCGTCCCTTTTAAGTGCAGTTGTGTGTATTTCTCTTGCACTCGGTTCACCGGGTATACTCGCCAGATAGCTCTTGAAATTCTTCTTCATTAGTCATGTTGCTCCTAAAATTACTGGTATGATGTATGATGTCATACATAAGACTTGGTATTTCGTAATCTTTTCCCTTTCTGCTCTGTTTAATCCTGCATCATTTGGGGCGCTGACTTCAACATGGGTTGCTACTTCCTCCCTTTTGTCCCATATTACGATGTCAGGTGTGTTATTTAAAACAACAGTAAACGATTATAAACTGCCTGAGTAAACACATTTTATGTTGTGTTTATTGAGAAAGCAAATAGAAAGTAAAGCAAAACCCGCCCTTGATTTATTTCTATAATGAAAAGTTACTTTTGTACTTTCTACTTTCTACCGATTTATACGTTTTTTTTTCCAGTTTTCTACTTCCAGACGTTTTCTTTTATCTCTATTTTATTTTATTTTTTAACTTCACTGATTCGGACGTTATTTTATTGGAATATTAGTGTTAGTGCTTACACAGTGTTTTTAATAATTTTCGACAGACGGTGTACACTCGTATGTTTTCGATTAGATGTTTGTCGTCACTGTGTTGGTAAGAGAAACATATAAAAAGAAAGAGCGGTAACTTACTTTCCGCATCGCTGGGTAACCATTGAAATAACTATATTCGAACGTGTCCAGCTTAGTATTCTATCTTTCTTTATTCTATGTAAAAGTGTCACGCATACTTGAATCTGCAGAACGCTTTATGTGAAATATATTAATTCTTGAATCTGACGTTCAAGTACATTTCTTTCTAAGATGGTTGTCGAGATTAAGAGTCAGTCAAAGTTTGGCGCAAGATCAAGCTTTAATGTACTACGTTCACGTGTTATTATTTAGTTGTTTTTATATGCGTGTGGTGTGTTTGTGTTCCTTTTACTCTCAATTTGCTATCATTTTAAGATGTTGTATGCTTTATTTTTTTTTCTACTTCTGTATGCCCCAAACCAGGTATATTACCACTGAAACTAAATGACTACTGTGATGGGGGAGATATTGCTAGGGAGCAAGCTTGGTTGGGAGTCGGGTAGCAACATGTTCGCTCACGTTACATTTAAATTGAAAAGCAATTAGAGTAGCAAATACTTCCGGCATCATCATCATCATCATCATCATCATCATCATCATCATCATCATCATCATCATCATCATCATCATCATCGGCATCATCATCATCGTCATCATCATCATCATCATCATCATCATCATC
This sequence comes from Sepiola atlantica, assembly GCA_963556195.1. Lineage (NCBI taxonomy): Eukaryota > Metazoa > Mollusca > Cephalopoda > Sepiida > Sepiolidae > Sepiola > Sepiola atlantica. The sequence goes on from OY744553.1 coordinate 34,719,466, forward strand.
ATCATCATCATCATCATCACCACCACCATCACCATCACCATCAGCAGCATCATCATCATCATCATCATCATCATCACCATCATCACCATCATCATCATCATCATCATCATCATCATCATGAAAGTATTTTTATTTCACTTCTGGTGGAGCAGCCTATCCTTGGTTTCTTTCCAATTTGTGGCCTAGTGGGACCTAGTTGGCCATCGAGCTTGTCTCTCCACCGGGTCTTTTATACCTTCCTTTAGGTGTTTTCCATTGCCTCGACGTTTATTCTGTCGCTCTATATGTCTACCTGTTGTCGGCACATCTCGTAAGGCTACTTTCCCTATGTGTTGCGCTTCGTATGGATGTTATGATGTTATTTACTCCAGTTTCCTGTATGATCTAGATGTTTCTTTTTCTATCATGTAAACTGATGCGTTCGATTTTGCATTGCGCCACTCTTAGCTTTTTCTATCGCCACATTTATAAGTGCCCATGTTGCGCGAGCGTATGCCATAACAGGAATTATGTATTCATTGAACACTTTCTGCTTAATGTTCACTGTGGATTTTCTACTCTTGATGATGGCATAGATCTCTCTAAGTGTGATTTACTTCTGTTTGCCGGGTTGTTTAGAGATATTAACGTTGAGTGGGTAAAAGTGCATAAAGTTCATCGGAGTTCAATCCGTGGAAGTACTTGTAAAACAAGTATGTGGGATCCAATTCTCTTGTGATCGAAAGAGGTTGGAGTTGAAAGGTAGGTCTGGGACCTATTAGGTTCGAACTTATTTTTTGCTCCTTGTTCAAAAGGGAGACACTAGTGGTTCGTTAAACAGCCCATGTGTGGCAACAATACCCAGTATACCGTAGAATATTGGGTTTACAGAGATGTAAGATACTGGCAGATGTGAGAAGGTTTATAATCCGTAAAGTTAACCTACCGGTTTTTGCGACAGGCTTGACAGCATCTTTTATGTAATTGTTTTAATTCATGTTTCTTGAGAATACCCTTTTTTTCTATTTAGTTTCTGGTGTATTAATGATTTTTTTTATGAAACTGATACTGTTAGAATGTTTGCCCTTGATAGCCGTTTCAGATACATCTTAAATTACCTCTGCCTGATTCGGAAATGTTTTCAAAACTTTACGGCAGACACTTCCCGTCCTATAAACATAACTTTCGTACGGAAAATTCTTTAGTATGCTATCCAAGCAACACAACTTTATTTACAAAAAATATCGTCACTTCTCTCATTTTTGCTTCTTTCCTCGACGTTCTTACGTCAGTAGATCTCAGACATTAAATAATATCAATTATTTATTTTAACCAACGGTAATACAAATAATTCATTTACTCGCATTATTAAAGTGAATTTTATCATTGCTGTTCAGTAACGAGTCGTTCTATTTCTCCTAAGTCTTGAGATCGATCCTCACTAAGTAACCCATGATTTTAACATTTCTTAAATTAGCAACCTACATGTCAGGCAAAGACGGGCCCCTTTTAAGGCGAAGATGAGTCAGCTTTCAACTGATTGTTTCAGTGTCATAAATATCACATCTGCAAAACTCATCCTCTTTTTTTCAGTTCATCTCGTGTTCATACAATGAGCGACTCCCAAAACTAAATCTGTTTTTATTTAAGCAGAGGAGGAGACGAGCAGACGTTATCCTGTGGAGCATCATAACACATTTAATCTACCTTTCGATGAGTATTTAACCCCAGTAGTCTCCGCGGCAACGGCATAATGTATGAGAGTCGCTTTCGCCTCAAGAGAATACAGGAAGCGTTGTTTATCCCTGTTGATTTTTTGTGAAGCACCTAGCCATAGGAAGTCGTAACGATGAGTAACATATACCCGTTAAGCGACTTTGGACAAACGATCAGACTCTATGCGGATGTAAATATTTTCTACCAGTTGCTTTACATTGCTGGTTGCACTTTGCTACTGTTTAGCCAAATACTATTTATTGGATTTAAAATTGCCCCTAAGTTATAAGTAAATTATCTGATACGATTAAAGTTAACATTACTCTCCCGTTATTCTTATTATTACTCCTTCGAAATTGAATTCTAATTTGCTCAGCTTTGATTATTGTATTTCTCTCTTTGTTGGTTTTACTATGTTTCTAATCTTTCTGAAGTGATACTATTTTTCTCTGTTTCATTTTATTTACACCATCTTTCACTGATTTAAAAACTGATATCTGTCATCATGAAAGTCTATATATCACCAATTTAACGCGCCATTTCACTTCATCTTACGAAACAATCTGGCGCGAAATCACGCGTGGGTAACGACTTATCATTACTAACGCTGAGTTAAGCTGACTAATGGGAACCCCTAATCTTAATTTAGAGGTGAATATGTGCAATAACGGGGAGAACGAATGCGAACAACAACAACAACATTAAATTTATTAGACGAATGTAATCGATCTTTGATAGTTCGATGGAGTTTATGATTCAAGATTATAGAAATGTTGGTCCAATCTGCCGAAACAGTCAAACTATAAGAACATCCATATGCCATGCGCCCTGTACAGGTTGGGCCTAGTTAAATGCCACTCACTCATTGCATAATTTTATGAAGTTCCCAATCATTTCTGGCACTAATAAACTTCTTTATATGCCTGATCTATTCGTTAAGTATTTTTTTATTAATTATTAATCGTCAACAGTATTTTTTTTTCGTCGTTCAATAACGTGTTCACATTGTTCACCCAACATCGCAAGCAGACATTAATACGACCTATATTGTATGTGATTACCAACTCCGGTTCGGTGATGGGTTGGCGGTTGTGTTAATATACGGTATCTTTGAGATAACCCCACAAATTAAAATGTGCGAGTTATGATTCGGCGTGTGAGGCCCATTAAATTCACGCCTCACGCGTATAAGTGTCATTTATTTCACCATTGTACAACGTGCCCTAAGTTGGAAGAGAAAGAGAGAGAGGGAGAGAGAGATATATCATGATCATCAATGGTCTTCGAAGTGTTTCCATAAATAACTTTGTCGTCTGCATAGACGTCAACGAATGATCTCAGAATATTATTTGAACAATCGTTTATGAAATTATATTTTTTAATCTTTCAGATGCGGATTGATAATTAGTATAATTTTGATAATTCGGACTACATATTTCATTACAATATTTCGGCCTCTGTAACCTCCGGTCATCTTCAGGTGTACTTCTTCGAACTCGGGAATATTTTTTATCGAATTAGGGAATCTGGAGGGAACTTCGAACGAACCCCTTTATTTAATCCACGGGAGTAGCATGTTCTTGTTTCGTCAGCCATGACGGGGAGAAGTCTTCATGCTACCTCTGTGGATTAAATAAAGGGTTCCGTTCGAAATTCCGTCCAGATTCCCGAATACGACAGAAATATTCCCGAGTTCGAAGAGATACATCTGAAGATTGCCGGAGGTTACAGCGGCCGAAACGTTATGATGATTACACTCACGATGATGAAATATAGTCCGAATAACCAAAATTATACATCGTTTATACAGATCATGAAGACAGTTGGGTGCATAATAGAGCCTTGAGGCACGCCGGCATTGATTTTTGCCGGTAAACAATTACTTTTCAAAAACCTTTAATGAGAAAGGATTAATGGATGAGAAAACATTTCAAGAAATTCCATAACAAACAAGCTTGCGGAGGAGAACTTTAAACCATACTGTATATATCAAGAGCTATCGACCTAGAAACGAAGCCCCTATCAATAGATTCACTGATCATTTGCGATATCACAGTCAGTTCCTACGCTGTACATCTTGACGGCTCAATTCTATATTAATGCTTTTATTTCAGAGGATTGCTTTCGTTGAAGTGATTGACAACAACTTGATTTATTACAGATTACAACAACTTATGACACACAACGGACTACTCGACATGTACTGAGATGCAAATAACTTCTCTCCAGTATTTCAAATTAGCGAGAAAGCCAACAAAGTCTTCCAAGATAATTAAAAAGCTTTTCTCATTTAAGCAATAATTAAATAGTACAGTAATGATTTGAGCTATTTCGGGTTGTAATTTCTTTAGTGCTATGACCGGGATGATGTCAAAGGCAGTTGCATAGTTAGCATTGAGGTTCTCAATAAGTTAGGCGACATTACAGACAGTTATTTGGATGTCGCTTAGAGTATTTTTAATCATCAAGAAGTGTGAGTTTAGGTGGCCCAGATCACAACTTTAATTTGCTGTAAAGTTCCGTGGAAAAATATATTCACCAGCTCTTGTGATATCACCTCAGGCCCATTTATTGGGGTTGGGATAACAGCCCTGCATCTATTTAGGGCCTTGTTTGTTATTCACCAAAACTAACATGGAAGGCAAGCACCTGATCGGCCACTAGACAAACTGATTATGGATAATGCACCTTAGCGTTTACTATAACCCTGATGAAGTGGTTTGAATAGTAACAAAAGAGGCTTTGTTTTCAGGGCATTTATTTAATTTAAAGCAACTGGAAAAGTGGTGTTTGTGCTGAATAGCGGCAACACATTCAAGCAAATATCATAGTTAGCGGTTCGATATCTGTTTAAATATTGTGCAGGGTATAAAGTTCTCAATCCCAGCAGTAAACCACTCAGACATTTCCGATGCAATGCAGGACACATTTTTTTTTAAATGGGTTTAAGAAGGATGTCAGATATAAATCCCAATCGGCTCTTGAATATCGATAAAAAATTACGTCTATTTCAAATAGACATTGTGAGACTTGCTGAACTTTGTTTTGATCTTTATTAGGACAAGTGAGTGGTCGAAGGATTCCAAAGAAGGCAGGAGAGAAGATATACACTTCTTTGAAAAAGTTGTCAGAAAAAGATCAAGAGATCTTGCGAAACGGGCATCAGTGTCCGGTACGGGTGTTGGCTGGTCAACAATATAAGTAAGTGTATATGCAAGGGAGAAGTCGTGACAACACTCCCCTCATCGTCAGTCTTGTTTGAGTGTAAAAATGTTTAACATTAAACTAACTAAAGATAGTTTTAAGAGTATAATAGACTCGAATGAAGTAGTAAACGAAATGTCACCCTTTAGATCCAGGATTGAACAATATAACAGGTGTCTTAACCCCCCCTGTCTGATTTGGCAGCTGCGCAGTCAGCTCCATGTCTGTTATAATGGATTACGTCTGAAAATGATAACGCCATTATTTTGTGACGTCTTTCACTGTGCACGGTTTTCCGCCCCTTTATTTTAGAAGATAGTACTATCTTTTTGTTGCGCTCAAATTTATAATATATAATCGGTGTTAATCAAAAAATAAGTCTGCAATAAATTTTGCCAGTTTTTATTTTATTTTGCAAATAATAATTTGCTGACAACAATTAGCTTAATTATTTTATTTTAGTTATTTGCTTAATTATTTGCTTAATTATGAGCTTAATTATTTTCTGTTATTTTGCAAATAATAATTTGCTGACAACAATTTGCTTAATTATTAACGAATAAAAAAAATTCAAATTATCTGTTATCATTTGAAATTCTGTAAATGTTATTATTTTGAAAATACTTGTTTGCAATTCCTCGCAATACGACCTAACCTAAACTGAATGTTAACGAACTAAGCCTACAATTAAGGTTAAGGGTAGTTTAGTGTTTGTTTAAGGTTAGGTGTTGTAAGCGTTAGTTTAGGGTTATGTTAGAGTTCGGGTAAAAATACCGTATAGTGTATGTTACATGATGGCTTTTCTTTCTATGTTGTTACAAGTCGTTTATATGAACGCTTTTCGAAATACGTTTTTAACATTCAATTTTTTGATGGTCATTTTTAAACACGCGCATCAACGAATGGCGATTTTAAGCCCTTAAACTGTCGACATTAAACAAGTAAACTGTCCCTTCTGTTATATAGTCTTTTGCAACGGGGACTTTTTTGAGGGTACATTTATGCGATAATCAAAATTTATTACAAAAATCTGAACTCCTTTTTTTTTTCAACAATATTTTTGAACATCTTAATGCATTGTATATTTTACCTTATTTTTATCTGGCCGTAATGTCATTCTTCGTCGTCTAGTGGTCCCCTCCATAAATGTTGTGCCGTGGGTTTTCTCTGTTCGATTCTTCGTCTGGTTGCGTTTTTTTATTCTGAAAATCAATACTCTTTGGTTCGATGAAAACAAAATACTTTTAAGACGTTTCGAGAGGATCAGAAGGTGTTTTTTATTTGCTTTAAATCATGCCCGGGAGAGAGTCGCCGTCTTCGATTGCCGTCACTTTTTTTGGTTACCTTACTAAACTGCTAACTGGATAGGGGGAGATAGGTTGGTTTTTGTCTCATCTTAGAGATTCAGTCCTAAACTTTTCGTCTACATCCTTGGACAATTTCTGTCGCCTCAAGCTGATCGTTTGTGCATGCTTTTGCATCCACTTCCACTGGCGAACTCATCCACAAACTAATTTCTCATACAAAGATGAATGACGTCACCTGATGTACACGTGTTATCGTCATGCAAAAACATTCGTTTACTCATGTTTTCTAACCTTTTTTGACCCTAGCATTTCCTCTCGGGCGGCATACATCACAATTTGTTATGGCTTTACAATATGAGTCATAATGATACATAGTCGTTTGTCCCAAAATCACATATGCCCTTAAATTGTACTTAATCCTATTTCCTTCACAATTCATACTAGTCGATCTACACACTTTAAAGTACAGGGCCAGTCATAATCTAACATGTAGAAGTGATTGTATTAATATTTTGATTATAACTCATTAACTAAATAGTATAATATTACAAAGTAACTAACAATCATTAAAAAATAATATATTCAAACGATTTTTTCATGAATGAATATTTTCTTCAATTTAAATATATTACAAATTCAAATTGTTATATAGCAAAACAAGGTTAACATCATTGTCACAACGTATCCAATGCAGAATATAGCAGAAGAAATTGTCGAAGCGACCCCTTAAAAAAATTACTATGTCTGATAGTGCGGCCATGGGGAAGTAGGATGTTTTTTATGTAACGTGTTTTGATAATAGATACGAAACTGAGTGAAGCCATTTCCTTTCTCCGGCTGGGAATATGAAATATCAGCTCACAAATTTAGTTTATTATTTATTATTTATATTTTTCTTCGTTAGGAACGTGATCTTATTTCTCAGTCCGCCATTTTGTCAAAAGTTCCCCAACAGAGAAAAGTTTCCCACGGTAATCTCCCTTGGTAATTTTATATTTATGTATGTGCTCCGTTCATGTCTGCTTTCATTCTGTTCTATATGACCAGTGTTGCTCTGGGCTTGTCATTAGCGGAAATCTCTTTAAGCATTGGCACTAGAAACGGTTTTAATCATGGGGTTAAAGGCTACGGTTGAAATTAAACATAGCTCCACGACACCCCTGTAACGCGGCGAGGGAAAGGTATAAGAAGTCTCGAGCAGAAGAAATGTAAGACTATGAGACATCTAGTCCCTTTCCTAATGTACTCTATCTTATATCTACTTGATAAATATATACGTATATGTCAACATTCCGTCAAAAGTAGCCGAAAAAATGATGCTTCGATATTGTTCGCAGTAATATTTATATTCTTATAAAATCCCTTTTATTAATATTGAAGAAGGTACACATACTTGATTTAAATAGTTCTTAAATCACATGCTATTAAGCTGAACTGACTTTTTAAAAAGCCTGTAACAACTAATAATGTAGGCAGGATATAATTAGTAAATTCAAAATGTATGATAATTTATGGCAACTTTTTTACAACAACAGTGTGAATGAAAGAGGTTAGTATACTGTCATCTATTTTAGATTTAAGCTTTCAAAAAGATTCAAAATACTATTTCTAACTTACATGTACCAGACATATGGTAATCCTATTTAAGAGTTAAGCTTTCAAAACGATCCGAAAATCTACATTTCTAACTTGAGTGTGACATGCAAAGTAAATGCTACTGTAAACTTACGCTTTAAAGAGGATGCAAAAATACTATTTCCAACTTTAGTCTGACAAACCAATGAAAATGCTATTTTAGCCTGAAGCTTTCAAAAAAATGTGGAAATCCTACGTGTGACCAATGAAAATGCTATTGTAGGCTTACGTTTAAAAGACAAACTTAAATATTATTTAAGTTGAAGGATTAAAAAACAAACGATAATCCCATTTAGAACTTACGTGGAAGAGCACTAAAATTTAAATTATCAAACGATATCACTATAATTAAATCGGCATTTTTTAATCTAATTTTAAATAATTAATGGAAAGTAAGAATAAAAATAAGACGAAGCTTTTAAGAGAACTGTGATAGACCAACAAAAATGTATTTTAAACTTCAGTTTTCAAAACGAAGTAAAATCCTAAATATTTACAAATGTTTTCTTAGACTTAAGCTTTAACGACGAACTAAAATCTTATTTAAAACTTTATTGTGACAGACGAATGGCAATGCTATTAAACATACACTTTAAAAACGAATGAGAATGCTATTTCAGACTTAAGCTTTGAAGAGAAACAAAACATATTGTTACACTTAATCCTGGCAGACAAACAAAATGACTAAAACACTCGAATACTTAAATTCTATTTTCAAAATCCTATTTAAAAATATGAACAAAAGTAAAACTTCTTTCAAAATAAAGAGGTCAAATTAGGCATCAAACCATTAATCAGAATCAGAATCAGAAAAATTCAAATGTTCGGGGGTATCGGAATCGGTATATTAACCGGAAAAAAATAGCCTAATTTCTTATATGTTCAATTTTGTTTTAAACGTCATTTTTTCCATTAATAATAAAATGCTAAATATTTATTGACTAAAAACTATCAGCAACACTAAAATCTATAGATCATTATAACGAATTCATGTAAAATGGCAGCAGAAAAAAAATACTTATTTAGTTGCCTCATTATATTCAATCAATTACGGAAAAATGTTAGACAGATACACTCGTATGATATATATCCCCTAAATGTGTAGTTGTGTATTTTACTTTTGCGAACACATATGAACATATTTACGGTAATCCAATAAAAACGAAACCACTATATAACTATGTATTTAGTCATGTTTAAAAAATTGAATCGTGTGGTGTATCGGAATCTAGAAACATACTGGAATCGCCCCCCGCCTAGGTATTCCCAGTAATAACCACTTGTTTTTATAGAAATCACTAATAGTGACTCGTGTGCACACTCCTAATTAGTGAATGAAAAAAATAATAAAACTGAACAGAAATCTAAAGAATTCCTATAGTTTATCCGCTCAAATGCACGCACGGAATGGCCATGAAGGGTCAAGGTGAATGTACAGACCGGAGAGTGTGATCATCATTCATACATGCACTCGAAAATTGCGGAGAGTACGAGAGATTTAAGGGAGCTATTGCAAGTAAACATTCAGACAATGCCAATGATATTTAAAGAGAAATCAACGGTATGTGGCGGATGCGAAAACTCGAAGGGATTTGCAACGGTTTTCGAAAAATCTTAGCGAGCTTTAAATTTGGAGAGATTTTTCGTCACTCGAACTCCAGGGCCCACAAGTTGTTATTGCCAGTAGGCACCTATTGTAACTTACTCAGGTTAAAACTGTTAATTGGTAACTGATACCAACAACAATAACAACAACAGCCACAACAACAACAACAACAATAATAATAATAATAATAATAATAATAATAATAATAATAATAATAATAATAATAATAATGATAATAATAATGATAATAATATCGACAGAGAGTCGAGGAGGGAAAGGTCAAACCAGACCTCCACTGGAAGAGCGCGGACAGCTCTGGGACCTTGGGGGGGCTTGTTGCCACTCGGGCCCCAGAGGGCACCAATGGCCCTTATCAGCGAGAAATCGGTAGTAGGTGGATGTTGCGATACCGCAAGATCATCAGCGGTAATGAACGAAAAGAGGTGGTGCATACTGGAAGTCTGAGGAGACTTGTTGTCACTCAGACTCCAGGGAATACCACAGATTGTTGGCAGTGGGCGATCACTGACGATGGCCAGTGTGATAACTCCTAGTGAGTAAATAATAATAATAATAATAATAATAATAATAATAATAATAATAATAATAATAATAATAATAATAATATCAATAAAATGCATCTAAAAGAACTGAAACTGCACAAAATCTCATGAAGTGTTCTCTTCCCTGCCAAAAAGCGGAGCAGCTGATACTACACAAAATAATTGTAAAGGGTCAACAAGGAGGATGGAAAGAGCGAGGTGTGAGAGCACTAAGCAGACCTCCGCTAGAAGAGTGCGTTGAGTACTGAGACCTTATTGCCCCCAGAGAAGAATAATAGTTGTTGCCTGCGAAAAATAAATGGGTAGCAGCTGGTGCTATTACGTAATATCATTAGCAATAGTTATGCAAAATAATAGATAGTATTGGGAGTCTTGGGAGACGTATTAGTCCAGTAAATATCACCGGTTATTATCAGTGAGTAATCACTGATGATGATATGCGGGAGAACTCCTAGTGAATACATCATAATAACCCTAGTGAGTACTACTACTAATTATACTGATATCAATAATAAGATTACTAATCAAAATAAGAAGAAAAAAAGAAAAAGAAGATGATAAAGTGGATAACATAAAAATGAAGAAGAATAAGGATGAGAGTAGGGTGAGAAAAAGGGAGAAAAAGAATGAATAATGAGATGAAGAAAAAAAAGGACTAAAGAACAGAAGTAATAAAAGTGTAAAAAGGATGAGGAAGAAAATATAGCGAAGATATCAAGAAAACGAAGAAGAACATGCCAGAGAAAAATAACATCACAATAATCATAGGAGGAAGTTGAGAAAGAGAAGATGATGATGGTGATGATGATGGTGATGATGATGATGATGATGATGATGATGATGATGACATAAAAAATGAAGAACAAGTAGATCTTTATTCTTCCTTATTTCTATGGCATCATCACTATCAACATCATCATCATTACCCTCATCACCATCATCATTACCCTCATCATCATCAGCATCATCATCAGCAACAGCAGAAGAAGAAGTTGAAGAAGAAGAAGAAGAAGAAGAAGAAGAAGAAGAAGAAGAAACGAGATGAGATTAAAAAAGAAAAAAAGAAGAAAAATATCAGTGAAAACCAGATGAGAAAGATAGAAAAGAAAATATGAAAAGAAAATAAGTTGAAAATAAAAATAAGGAGACACAAAAGAAGAAAAAAGAAGAAGCTGGAAGCTGAAATAAAAGTGTGAAAAAAGGAATAAATAAAAAATGGCGGAAATAAAAACAAAACGTAAATGGGAATAACAAGTTCACGGTAAATGATAAGAAAACAATTGAACAAAAGGCAATTAGTATTAGCCAAAAATAATAATGTATCGATCTGTTGTGCTAAACCCGATTCCGTTGGTAATGATTGGTTTGTATTGATTCCATAAATCGTGGTCATCATTCATAATTTCACTTGGTCTGTTTTTTAGTGATTATCCATCGATCGTTTCTACGCGATTTAACTTAGAGAAAAACAAGAAGATAGGTACACATAAGCGAATATATATATATATATATATATATATATATATATATATATACACATATATATATATGCATACATATACATATATATATATATACATACATACATATACATATATATATATATGAATATATATATATATATATATATATAGAGAGAGAGAGAGAGAGAGAGAGAGAAGAGAGAGAGCGAAATGAATGAATATATATATATATATATATATATATATATATATATATATATATATATATATATATATATATTGCAATTAAGCGTCATATAGACTTCACCGTATTATCTCAATTACCTGACGATTCCCTACGGGGACGAGACACGGGAGCTTCTGTGTTGCTTAATTATCATAAATATAGTTTCATAACTTACTAATAAGCTATACTAATGTATTTAGCACCGATGAAATGAATACTGAAAACTGGTACATAAAATAGTATATCTACTCATAACATTTCATGTGGATGCATACAATAATAATCTTAATAATCATGATAATAATATATATATATATATATGGGAAAAGAAGGATGAAGGTAATCCGACGTGATGGTAAAATGAAAAAGGAAAAACCAAAAACTGGATGTTTTTTATGTGTACATCAACGTTTCGTCTTTATTTATAAGACTTCATCAGGATGATGATATAGGGAAAAGATATCATGCAAGCACAGATACATGTAGGGTAGACATGTTGGGAAGAAAAATAAAATAAAATGAAAAATAATGGCAGCGTCTTGCTGGACGTCCGTACTTATTAGAGAATGAAAATGAGTGGGAGAAAAAGGGGAAGGGTGGAGGGAGCAAGGACTACTGTGGCTGGCGATGAGAGAAAGAGGTGGGGGATGAGCAGGGGTAAAATGGATGGCAGAGAGAGATTGGAGGAAGAGGGGGAGGGGGTGTTTGACCAGATGGCTGTGGTCGAGATTGAAAGGGAAGAGTGAGTTGGAATGTTTGTGTGTGGGGGGTGTATGCAGGGAAAATGGGGATGGGTAGAGAGGGAGGGGGGCTGTGATTTTGGTGGATGGGCGAAAGTTATGGTCTTAGAGAGCGTTTTGAGAAAATGAGGGAATTTAAGAAGAGGTATGGGAGAAAATAGATGAGAGGGGGAAGAGGGAGGATTTCTCGTGATAGGGTGTGAAATATGTGAAATATTTGGAAAATGATAGCAATGAGTGAGGGATTGGAGTGGGTGGGGGAGGGGGGTGATTGAAAGGGTGGGTGAGGAATATTTGAAATATTTGGAACATGAGAAAGTTTATTTGGACTGTAGTATTAAAAATGTGAGGGAAAAAAGTGAGGGAAAAAAAGAAGATTCAGGGAGAAGAAGGAAGGGTGTGGGTGAATGGAAGAGTGTCATAAGGTTAGAGATGAAAATAAAAGTTAGCCATGATCAGGCAAAATACTTTGTTCTGTGAGGATGATCTTGCTTATTAAGGGTGGGAGAAACACAACGTGAATTAAAGAAACGATTAAATGAACATAAATAGGACATAAAAAACAACAACCCTCTTAGTGCACTTTTCTCCCATGCTCTAGAATATGGTCATGCATTCAAATTTGAACAAGCCAAAATCACTAAACACATCCACAACAAATCTCGGCGAAGATTATTGGAAACTGCCCTCATCACATCCTCCACCACTATCAAGCAGCGAAATGGTTTCTTTAACCTATCACCCTTAATAAGCAAGATCATCCTCACAGAATAAAGTCTTTTGCCTGATCATGGCTAACTTTTATTTTCATCTCTAACCTTATGACACTCTTCCATTCACCCACACCCTTCCTTCTTCTCCCTGAATCTTCTTTTTTTCCCTCACTTTTTTCCCTCCCATTTTTAATACTACAGTCCAAATAAACTTTCTCATGTTCCAAATATTTCAAATATTCCTCACCCACCCTTTCAATCACCCTCCTCCCCCACCCACTCCAATCCCTCAATCATTGCTATCATTTTCCAAATATTTCAAATATTTCACACCCTATCACGACAAATCCTCCCTCTTCCCCCTCTCATCTATTTTCTCCCATACCTCTTCTTAAATTCCCTCATTTTCTCAAAACGCTCTCTAAGACCATAACTTTCGCCCATCCACCAAAATCACATCCCCCCTCCCTCTCTACCGATCCCCATTTTCCCTGCATACACCCCCCACACACAAACATTCCAACTCACTCTTCCCCTTCAATCTCGACCACAGCCATCTGGTCAAACACCCCCTCCCCCTCTTCCTCCAATCTCTCTGTGCCATCCATTTTACCCCTGCTCATCCCCCACCTCTTTCTCTAATCGCCAGCCACAGTAGTCCTTGCTCCCTCCACCCTTCTCCTTTTTCTCCCACTCATTTTCATTCTCTAATAAGTACGGACGTCCAGCAAGACGCTGCCATTATTTTTCATTTTATTTTATTTTTCTTCCCAACATGTCTACCCTACATGTATCTGTGCTTGCATGATATCTTTTCCCTATATCATCATCCTGATGAAGTCTTATAAATAAAGACGAAACGTTGATGTACACATAAAAAACATCCAGTTTTTGGTTTTCCTTTTTCATTTTACTATATATATATATATATATATATGAGGATAAAATACACGATATGTCTTAAAAGTCATATATATATATATATATATATATACATACATAAATATTGTTACATAATCTTAAGAATAGAGTACTTTTGTAAAAGAAAATATCACCGACCGAGAATATATATGTATTCCTAAATTTATTTGTTGGCTAGCCTGGCAGATGGAGAAAATAGATAACAAGAGAGGGTGTAATAGAATGTATATTTACGTGAGATTGACTGTTCCCACTACCATCTTTTAGAAACACCACATGTATAGACATAACTGTTGAAGTAAGGAATCAGTAATCTGGCTATCTCCATAGGTACTGGCGAAGTACATGCGACACGTCTCCCCCATCTAACCTGTCACCCGGTCCAGTGCAAACCCTTTTGCCGCCAAAGAGAAAAAAGAAAGAAGTGCTTAGGACATAGTCTACCCTTACGATTGATAGTGAGAGGAGGCGAAATTCGTCGCTCCAAACAACGACAGAACAATATGTAATAGCGCAAAATCCATGAACATTGAATACTGCCAAATTGTTTGGTATTCATACGAGCGCCGATACAAAGAGAACCCCTTTTGGGTATGTCCTTCTAAGTGCCAAAGGCATATCGAAAAATAGTCAAATTAGATGACCACAACATGTAAACTTAATAAAAATCATTTGGACTCTACGCCCATAACCGGTAACTGCATGTCGATGACAACTGCCTTCAACTGCGCAAAGATTTGCGTGTTACTTACGGACTTCAGCCTCTTCCTTTCTCTCAAAGAGGTATTTTGTATTATGTATGTATTGTCGATCGGTCTGGTAATGTATATATAAAGACACCGTCCAGTACTATTTTTGTTTTGTTTTCTATCTTGTCATTCCTTATACATTTTATAAATAAATAGTGGCATTTTAAACTGCTAACTTGTGTTGGTCTTCCGTCTGTTTATTAATTATTTGTTCTTTGTCTCTTTATTTTTACAGGTGGCTTGAGAAAGAGTCCAATCACCTACTTATTCGGTGTGTACGCATAGTTGAAGCCGAGGATCCAAAGCGTAACAAAAGATATATATATATATATATATATA
>OY744553.1:34739626-34804626 GCA_963556195.1 Sepiola atlantica
ACTTAGCATCATCTCTGTAATCAAAGGAAACGCGAGAGCGCTTTATCCCTTAATAAACTTCAAGAATGGCCTATACTAGAAATCTCATTTCTTTGATCAATCATAACTCAAAAACCGATAAACCAAATTAGTTAAAACTTTGCACAAATCTTTTATTTGATAGGTTCTATAAGTGTGTAGAATTTCAGCATCATTAGTGAAGGCAACCCAGAGATCCAGAAAGGTCAGACATGATTTTGTGTTATCCATGTGTACGTACGTACGTATGTGCTACCCTGTATCTCATCAACTATTTGATGGATTCAGCTGATATTTTGCAGAGATAGATGTTCTAGGATCTAGTTGATGGACTTTTAATTTCAGTTCACCATACATCTTAGTTTTCCAGAAAATTCCAAGAAAACCTTTAAAATGACCATTGTATTGAGGCATAGCTTTTACAAAAGTAGTGGCATTCATTAATACATGCCAGTATACTGAAATCATATGCCCTTAATAGGGTTAAGATGAAAAGTCATATACACTAAATGTACAAAAGCAAGGAAATCCCCAAATGTTTACACTTTTATTGTCATTAAGGGTATGCGAGTTAAACACGGCTATGTATTTTACTGGTAAGAGTTTTTCTTTAGCGCACCTGACACACTTCATGCACTCATGCATAGAGATGTATACTGTAGTGATGTGATAATGAAATGCTTTGGTTTATATGTAGTCATACCCTTAATTAATAACAATTAAAGTGTAACGAATTGGGGAATTTCCTTGCTTTTGTACATTTAGTGTATATGCATTTTCATCTTTACCCTATTATGGGCATATGATTTCAGTATACTGGCATTTATCATGGAATAGACGTGGTGTTTGTAGTCTATTTTATTGTATAAATACTAGTGTTGCATGTATAGTTCAGAATTTCCGATGTATATCGTGCTGCCTTTTTCAATATGTTTGGACTCGTTGGTCGTGTGATCTTCACAGATGTAATGTTTTCATACATTGTTTTAATAGAGCTTCTTATTCCAGTAGATTTTTTTCCAAGAACTGCAGACTTGTAGAACTCTGTTTTTTATCACTGTTTGTTTTTACTTTCATATTTTTAGACTGTTATACATTGGCATCACATGTGTGTGTGCTAATCATCTTTCATTCGTGTAAGCTCCTTACATCAAGTAGACGGATGCTTTGTATGGATTGATCTGCTAAGAATTAAATAGCAAACATAGATACACAGTAAATAATACACACTTTAAAAGAAACGCCGGACAGACGAAGAACAGATAAAGCTTAATATAGAATGGATTTGGCCAATATAAAAGTGTTATTTGCGAAATTTCTGAAAGAGTGACAGAAATGTCATGTCAAACTTAATTCTGACATACAAAGTAGCAAACACATGGTGTAAGAATTCAAATTACTATATACCCGCTCAATCTACGCGATTAAATGGCGTGTTTTTTAACTTACACGTTACTGGTCGAAAATAAATACTTCTGCAAACGTAAGCGTGGCATGCATATGAATAACCCTAACCCTTACACTAACCCTAACCCTACTCCCCGATTCACTCGAGTAGTTACAAAATCAGACTCCGACACTGAAGAGGTCCCTCAAATTACGGAAGATTTAATACCTTAATAGTTTCTATCATCGAACCGCTTGATTATGAATACCCCTCACTGCTTCCCGATCGTAATAGCATGCAACATATTTACGTAAGTTTGTTTATTGTATTTATACTTTCTTTCTCTGTACCCGTACGCTGACAGTCTTTCTTTCCCCTATGGTGTCCCTTTGTTCGATTTCATTGATGTGTACACTGTTGTAATTAGATTGTAATTACCATATCCCAACTTTCTTTCGTCCGATCGATTGTGCTGTATAACTGAGAGGGAAGTATACTCTAGTCTTTATGCAATGTTCTAGCTTACGAGTTGGTGGCTGTGCCCTGCGTTGATGAAGTGACTTGATATCAATAAAAGACTGTCTCAGAAATGAGCGTGCACATAATTGTTGTTCCTGTAGAATTCTTGGAACATATGCAAATGAATATGTCGTAAATGTATTTACCTTATTCTATAGTATGTGTATATATATAGAGACAAGTCATTCTGATGACGGCTCATAGCCAGAAACGCGCGCTAATACCTACCTTCTGTGCACGCAAAAAATGATTTGTAAATTAATCAAAATATCTGTATATAAAAAATTATTTCATAGATTAATTAATTAAAATAATAATAATAATTATAATATATATATATATATATATATATATATATATATATATATATACTCCAGGTATAACACCCACAGGGTAGTAATCTAAAGAATTTCAACCGGGTTTATAAAACGTGCTCAATATAAAATAGAGCTTTTATATATGATTATTTTTATTTTCACAGACATGTACAAAATCTTCGACAGTGTCATGTCGATGTAATCGATCAACAACCATTATAAACTGAGATCTCATCAGACAGTGTTAGAATCCGATCTTAACCTTAGATCATATTTGGAAAGAATATATATATATATATATATATATATATATATATATATATATATATATTCCATGACTGTGTTTCTTTATATTTTTTTTATTTTCTTATAGTTGTTTTTTTCTATTCTTATCATTGTATTATCTATCTATATGTCTTTGCTGACTATATAAGTCACACGGTGTGTCTTTATCTGTTATTTGCGCAATCTTTCGTGTGGCTTCATTTTTAACTTACGAGCGATATCTCTCCTGAGATCGACTAAATTACACCAAGCTTCCCAACTATCGACCATTACCTGAGAAACTCTATCATTGTATTCAACTTGGCTCCTACCAACTAAAGTCATTAGCCAATGTTTCACTGGGAACACCAGACGCCATTTGTCTTTTCCGATGTCGAAAACAGACAAGCTGCGTTCACGGAATAAAATGGCTTCCAAGTGAGCCTCTACAATCGGTAGGTGCAATTGTGTAAATAAACGCGTTGCCGATGTTGGGTTAGGGTTAGGGTAGTTCTATAAAAGACAACAGTCTAAATCGATGTGTATTTTTGAATGATCTTGTTCGTCTTATTCTAGTTGAGAACATGTAGTAAGAAAAAAAAAAAAAAGTACGAAGATCTGTTGGCTGCAGAATTGAATAATTGTAACATTATCTTGTTTTATTTTTTCTATCATATTCTAAACGACCCTTTACACATCTTATTCTATATATTTTTGTAGTTCGTAATGACGCAGGTCCGGGGTCAGAGTTTCTCGAGACACTACCTATTATCACAACAACACGAAACTCACTGCGAAAGTTACAAACGTCGGCCGGACCTCTCAGAAAATTAAGCGTTCATTTAATGAACCATGGCGTTTCATGATAATGAAAGCTCTCAAGATATTGAATTATCTAACCTATATGTCGCTATTGTGTATGCGTTGCCGTGGGCTACAATCAGTGGACTATTTTTCTTGTAGTCATTATCAAGGGTTTCGGTTAAATTTAGACGGTATCAAACCGATATAAATAATTGCACCCAAAAAATAATTAAATTAAAAATAATACGTATTTTATTTTTACTTGATATTTAATTTTCATTTAAAATATAATTCTAGAAAATTTTAATAAATTTTAATTACAATATTTTAACTTGGAAAATATGATATGTGACCGTTAAACATGTTTATAATTACCGTTAAACGCAGGAGATGTTATCTATAAATGGCGGATTACTGCTGTGAATTTCGAGTAGCAGTGTCTGGGTTAGATAATTCAATTCAGCCAATGACTCAATGTCTCAGAGTTCATGGAATTATTTATATTGAATATATATATATATATATATATATATATATATATATATATATATATATGTGGGGAGGGTATTAGCATCCGTCAGTCACAGCCGTATTGGGATGTTGCTTGTGTGCATCTTTTCCTGTGACTGTTGAGATCAATTCTTGATTTACATGGTCTAATACAGCCTTGGCATGCATATGATGTTGTGCCACTTCGGCTGGTTGATCTGCCTGTAGGCTCGCTCTTCGCGTAGCCCTTTCTTTCTCTCTTCTCTATCCCCCTCCCTCTCATTCTCTCTCTCTCTCTCTCTCTATATATATATATATACAAATATAAATATATATATATATATATATATACAAATATAAATATATATATATATAAATATATATATATATATATATAAATATATATAAATATATATATATAAATATATATATATATAAATATATATATATATATATATATATATATATATATATATGTATATATGTATATATATACATATATATATACATATTTAAGTGAGTTTTTTTCTGAACTTTTCATATGATTCGGTTTTTGCTATCGTTGATTAATTTGCATACACTTTGGATACACTTTTCACTGTCATATACTGCATCGATAGCAAACAAATGTCCCGCCTCGATAACTTTTTCGTTTTTGGAATACCATTCACCACCTGGATTGTTTTTAATCAACCTCTTTTATATCTTTATTGAAGCTGTTTCAAACTTTATGACTTGGATAAACTGTATAAGTTTAGCAAAAATGTATGTTTTGGGTCGATATATTTGATGTTTTATATAATTTTATGTATTTTTATGTAAAATGTTCTAATATAATTTTTTATATATTTTCAAAGTTTAATTTTATTACCTGCAATAATGTCATTGCGGTAATGGCCCTTTGATAAGAAGATTTTCTTTGAAAACTCATGAGTTAAGGACTTCAAAGGACTGTGCTTGAACATTGAAAGCAACTAAAATTTGAGTCGCACCTTATTTTATTCTTTCCCTTCATCTAGTGCTACATATATATACATATATATATATATACATATATATATATATATATATATACAAATATATATATACATATATACACATATATATGTGTATGTATATATATATATATATATATATATATATATGTATATATATATCTATGTATATATATATATAATGATAGTTTCAAATATTATTTATGTATAATGCACTATGGATTTTCCGTAGGTTCTGTTAATATGGGCTACTTTACAATCGTATAGAAAGAAAGATGCCTTGAGATACATTTTATGTTTAAGAGATATTCAGCTTCAATCATCGTTTTCATCCTTGTAAAACATTCACAATAATGTACTCATATTACTACCGTTACTGCTATAAATTTAATGTTCTTCTTCTGTGTGCCTAACATGAAACAGAGTCTTTTTTAAGAATTGCTCATTTATGAACACGTTACCATGGAATAGCTTCCCTGCACGCTACAACATTGGTTGTTGCAGATACAACGAATATTTGTCATCACACATTTTAATTACTAATTATTAATTAAATATTTATATTCAATCTATCACTGTCAATTTTCTCATAATATTAATTAGAATTCAAGTAAAACTTTATCCATTCCGTTTACCTTAATCTTCGAGTTGCTTTTAGCCGTGAAAAATAGTGACCCTGGTGTGAATAAAAAACAAAATCTACTATCTGTTCTGTTTTCATGAGACAACCCTCGCAGACATAGTTTCCTCCTTTTGGAAGATAATTTTGTGTATGTCCGTTTGTCATGATACCAACATCACAAGCATTGCCTCTTACTTTGGGGTGTAATTGTATATATGTGGGTTCGTTATTAAGCCATGTTCACATGCATAATTTCCTCCTTCTTTTAGTTTGTGGTGTAGTATATTTTCTGTTGTTATGATAGCGTATTCCCAGGGGTTACCAAGCTTATCTGCAGCTGAATAAAGATAACTTAACATCCACAAAAAGTATTCAATAGAAGGTCGTAAATTATCGTCATAGCCAAGCGACAACAACTTGAAACCAGATAATATTTCTTAAAAAAGAAATCGAGACTTTATACCACAAAATATATACGGTGTATAATTACGAATATCCTGATTACTATTTAATTATAAACTAGCACTTATACTTTCGCATGGCTTCGGAAATTTTCAATCTACCTCTAGTAAAGGGGGATATATAATAATATTTTATAGAATAAATATTAATAATTTGTTACCGGCAGAAATCGATGCTTCACGCTTACGTAATCTTCAGTGCAGGAAGCAAATTCCGGACCGAAACACGTACGCTAGTGTGTGACCAAAATAATATTATTATAAATATAACTATACTTAATAAAAAGCTGAATTAATTTATTGATGTAAACTTACCAGAATTATATACATGAGAGTAATGTAGTTTTCTTGAAGCATTGTGTGTAATATATATATATATATATATATATATATATAATATATATATGTTGTGTGTATTCAGGCAGCATTTTTTCATTGTCGTAGTATTTAAAAAAACCTCCATTCTTTCACCCGCTTTTTGTTATTTTTTACTATTTTATACGATCAAACACCTGATAATGCTTCCACAAGGAGTCAAAAACGTTCGTGTACCATACGGTTCATTTACTAATTCATTCGATGTAAACATAAAACAAATTATTTGACAGATTGAAAATATTAAAAAAGGACTAACAAAACAGAAGAGTTCTGTTGTTTTTAACACTATTTGTATTAATATATATATATATATATATATATATATATATATATTTATATATATATATATAAACTACACACAATGCTTCAAATAAACTACATTATGCCCATGTATAAACGAAGAAGACGTACTATCTGTTGTTGTATTAGCCATTGTCGAGCGATGCAAGCTCTCCCATGAGGAGGAATTTGTCCTCACCCGCATGTATCTCCCGGTTAAGGAGAGACGATATACAGATGCTAGAATTCCCTAATGGTTACCCATCTGGAACTGGCATAATCTACGAAACTTAACTCTAGTGGTTTAACAAAAACTGACGTGTCAACGCGATTATGCCGTATCTTCATATATAGTATATGTTATTTCCATGTGTTCCGCTCATATTTATAACGTTTTAAACATTCATACATCGAAATACGTTCATATAGATAAATGAGGGTATATATTATTCTTATTTACTGAGACTTTTCATCTAAATCGCTTTCTTTCACCTCTTCCCCTTCACCCTCTATCATTTCGCACGTCTCCTCAAAATGTTCTGTACGCTTCCCATATCGATTTTGCTCGGTTTCATCCCGAAGATATAAAAGCCATTACTCTATTTCATTCATATTACTCCTCCACTCTTATCAACTCCACCTAGATCCCATCTTGCTTGCCTTATTTGATTACTGCCCGCCCCCTATCCTGCAATAAATTCGCGTTCTTCTACTTAGCCTACTAGCAGCCGTATTTTATCATTATATTACCGGTCATATCTGACACATTGACCCGAATCTATAAGTACCATAAAGCCCGCATGAAACACCTACACAATCAACCGAATTCCTACTCAGAATATCGGAGGGCGTCTAGCATATCTACTACACATAAAGAGTTGATATATGTCTGTCTGAAGCCCAACATTTATTACTACTTCTACCAATGTACTATTGGACTATTTTAATGTGCAATTCATGACAGAAGTGTGGTATATGTGAAGAGATCGAATGCAAAACGCGATAAATCCAATTTCTTAACATCGAGAAATGAGATTTTCAAAGCCAAATATTTCAAATCTAAAATTTCACTGTAAAAGATTATTTTAATTAAAAGCAAGAATATTTGTCAAATATCACATGTTACTTCAACACAATGAGTTGGAGTGTGTTACGGTGATAAAATGCAACACTATTCGTAGAGGTATTCATCAATTTTCAAAATGGCGCTTATCGCGTTTTGCATTCGAACTCTTCATGTTATGTTACCATAATACCATCTTACCAGGCATTACTGTTTTATTTGGGACGAGTAGTTTTAGTGTGTTTTATGTTTATTCATTATGACTTAAAGCTTCCGGAGATAAACTCTTCCTCTTGCATTAGTGTGGTATCTATTCTGTTTTCATGAGGCCATCTTCCTATGTATTATCTACTCCTTTGGGTAGAGGGTCATTAGTTTAGTATATGCTTTATCGTCATTATACTATCCTCCCAGGCATTTACTTCTCTTTTTGGGAGGATATATTAATTTTTATGTGGTAATCATACAAGAATCTCAGACATAAACTCCTGTTTATGAGTAGTATAGTGTATGATATTTTGTCATGAGGCAATCCTCCCATGCAGTATCTCCTTTTCTGAGACCGGGGAGTAGCGTACGTGAACAAGTAAGTGTCACAATAGGATGTTCATTAACAAATTACACACTTACATCATATGCACTAGCAAATATATACCACAAGTTGGACTATATTATTACTATAGTAGTAAATATGTAATATATTGTTATAGTATTACTATGGAAATTGTCTAACTTTAATATTATCCCTATCATAAATTGTTCAAAAGTAATACTACTTCTATCATAACTAGCCCACACGTCATATAAGTCCTATCATAAGTAGTCGAAAAGTTAAATTAGCCCTATAATAAGTTGTCGAAATGTCATATTACTACTCTAATAACTTATTTAAAAGTCATAGTACCATATCATAAGTAGTCAAAAAGTCATATTAATCCTATTCATAATTTGTCCAATGTTATATTAGCTTTATAATATATGGTCAAAAGTCATATTACCCCTATACTTGGTTGTTTAAAAGTAATATAAGCCCTATAATAAGGTGTACAAAGGTCATATTATCCCGATCATAATTGGTCCAATAGTCATACTAGCCATATAATAAGTGGCCGAACCATCATATTAGGCTCGTCATAAGGTGTTAAAATGGCATATTACGCCTTTGATAAATGGTCCAAAAGTTATATTACCTCTATATTTAGTTGTCCAAAAGTGATATTATCCCTACAATAAGTTCTGGAAAAAGTTATATTTTTTCTATCATATGTGGTCCAAAAGTCATATTACCACTATCATAAGTGGCCCAAACGTTATATTACCCCTATACTAAGTTGTTTAAACGTCATATTACCCTATCATAAGTTGACCAAAAGTAATATTACCCCTATCATACGTTGTATAAAAGTTATATGAACCTTATAATAAGCGTAACAGCAATGGAGAAACATTTACAACAATAATTACAGTTATACAAAACTCATGTGGTTAGTTCTCAATTTATATAAATGTGAGTACGTATATGTTTACTATTTATAGATATAAGATTACCTTCTAACGTATATAATGGAACATTGTCAATTTAGGACAGAGCTGATAAGCGAAAGGGTAGATAATGTGAACTATATTTAGTTAAATGTAGTTGTATGGAAAGAGTTCAAACGCAGGGTTGAACCACTTTTTTTAAATTCAGATACTTCTGAGTTTTTGAAAATCTAACAATAGCTATTTAGCCCCAACTTATAAATATTTCTCAAATTTAACTTTCTGTAAAAAATGTTTACGGTGTATATGGACACCACTGCTCACTTAAAAATTAAGATATGTCATTTTTGCATTAAGTGTTATCCATCTATTTTATACACGAATTAAGCATAATTGCCTGTATTTATTGGGATTTCATTTTGCTTGAAAACCTCCCAACTGTACATGAGTGCGTTTTTGCCATAGTTCATAATGCTCCAACTTATGGATCTACAAAACAGAAAGAGCATCTCCATCAATTTTCTCTGTGCCTGCTGGCTCACTGGCAAAGAGCATTTGGAAGAGACATTAAACTAACAACAATAAAAGGAGCGAAAGATAAACTTGATCGATACTTGAGAGAGTACAATAGGAAAGTTCAGAAGGGCCATGGATCGAAGAGGTCAAACTTGATTCAATGGAAGACAAACAATCACATTCTTTTCAATATTCTGGGAAAGGGTGTTGACGTGGAGAGACCTCTTAAGCTTACGCTTTTAAATTTGATTCATTTCCACAATCAAAATCGTGTAACGGTGTTGATCAACATTTGAATCATTCTAGACACAAGGTTATGTAGCATTATATCTTGATTTTAATTTTCGTAAATGACCATTAAATTGATGCACTAATTGTCGAGGAATTAGTTTTACCTGTCATGGGGCAGGTATACTAATAGTTTACTAAAAGAAAAGTGAGAAGATCAAATAGTAAGAGAAAACTATAATAATATAGAATACAATTTATTCACTTACATTCGCAGTCACACGCACCAAGTAGGTTATGATGAACAATAAAATAACAATACAACAGTACAAAGCATTTGTATTGGATTCGGTGTATTCACTGTAAAATAAAAAGAACAACTAGAACAACGTTTTGTCGCAGAAGACAATAGAGTTTGGCGCTACAGATTAGTCCGTTGTTGAATGCAATGCCTGCTATTACTGTGCAGGCCTATTCTGGATTGAAAGTTGAAACAGATGATGGTGTAGTCTGTAGATTTTTGCCGCTTTGGTTCTCTCCTCTCCTCTAATATGTTGTCTCTTCTCCCCTTAATCCTCTTGACAATACCTTGAGAGCACTTTTCCAGTAGTCGCGAGCTTACGCCACAGTCCACCGGGTCGACGCCACTAAAATAGACCAATAAACTACAAGTAATACAGCAATAGTTAAGAGCATTTAATAGATTTTGTTTATTAATGTTCATTGACACTGTAACACACTGAGAAGGTCTGTATGAACGTCATTATGTTCGTGGCACAACATGTTGGGGCTCTATCTCGTAGGTGAACATTTATGATGGTGTTCGTTGGTATGTGTTATTATTTTTTGCTACGCGCAACAAGACTTTAGGAATAAACTGTAATCTACTTGAAAGGCTGATGGAAACATTCAACCTTTCATAGTCTTCGTCATATTTCAAATCCCAATCGACCCATCCCATTGACTCTTATATTCGAGTATGTTTTACCTTGTCATAAGTAGTAAGAAAAATAACCACTTATGAAATCAGTTGATGCGGTTTCACAGCGCCTTCAAAAGCTTGCGGTGAATTCTGGTGCAAATATTGAATTATAAATACAATTCGTGCTATTCACTTTGTTATCTTATCCTTTTCTTTTAAGAATTATATCAGTTACTAATATACATTTGGTATATGTCTTTATGAAATATATTGATGCGGTTCCCAGGTGCCTTGAATAGATTATGGTGTATACTAGTGCACGCATTTAATACTTAATAAAAGTCGATGCTATGCACTGTCTATTCCTTTCAAATTCTTTTAACAATTATACTCATTACTAATGGAGATTTAGTATCTGCCTTTGTGAAATCAGTTGATGCGGTCGTCAGGAATTATCAGAAGCTAGTGGTGAATATTGATGCTAATAGTACATTCTAAATAAAACTCGGTATGCACTTCGTTACTGTATCCATTTCTTTAAATAATTATATTTGTTACTAACGGAGATGTGCTGTCCGTCTTTCGTAAGCCGAAACTCTGTTTGTACTTCTATTAATTATACTAGTGTACTACTCTCAGTGCTAAATCAATGGAATAGAATAGTATCGGTATGTTGTAATATAAGTATCCTCCGTAGCATAACTGATTCTCATAGTTATTTGAGGGGTTAGCTCCTTCTTAGATGTCATAATGTAGTATATGTTGTGTTGACATGAGACATGCCTGCCCGAAATTACCTATTTTCGGATGTAGTGCACTATATGTTGTTTCGTCATTATACTATTCTTTTTGTGCAGTTTCTTCTTTTAAAAAAAATTTTTTTTAACATGGTTCACCCACAACAAGGCAGGCCGCCACTGTAGATGTAAGAGGCTACTGAGAAAAAAGAAAAGGGGAGAAGATAAGGGGCGGTCAACCTAGACTGGTATCTGCGCTGCAAGATGTCTGTTTACATTAGTTTTAAACTTCTGCATTTCTGTACTGTCGGGGAAACAGGGGGCATGAAGGGAGTTCCATATGCCAGCAGTACGAGGAAAGAAGCTATTTGAGTAGAAGACTCACCGACATCTGGGGACCTCCACAGTGAATGAATGAGATTTAATTGATTGTCGAGTTAGTCTAGTGAATTTCTTTCGAGGAGAGACCAGAGTAGCCAATTCATCGGAGCATAATCCATTGAAATATTTGTAAAACAAGCACAAGGATGCCACATTGCGGCGATGGGACAGAGGCTGGAGCTTGGTTGACAGTGAGGGACCTATAAGATTGGCGATTCTTTTTTGGACCTGTCAAGGAGGGAGAGACTAGTAGATGATGTGCCAGCCCAGATGTGACAACAATACTCCATGCATGGGCGGATGGTAGCTTTGTAGAGATACAGGATAATGCCAGTGTAGTGTATATTCGTTCGCCATGATACCATTTTCTATGGCATTAGCTCTTTTTGTGGGGACAGTGTAGTATCTGTTTTGTAGTCATGATAATATTTCTCCTTCGTTTTGCTTGTGAGGGGTAGCAATATATAAGCAAATATATGCGATAAAAGTTCGAATATTTATACTAGTTTCAATAATCAATTACGAGAACTGAATATAGGACTTACATTCGAATCATCCTTTTTTACTAGAATCTCTATACATGCGAATCATTTTAATTCAGTTAGTTTTTAAATAGTAATCCCAGACATCAAATGGTCTGAGATATATAGAGCTCATTCCATCTGTCTGTTGCTGAAGTATTGAACAAGATGGATGCGCTGCGACAAAAGTCATATTTGAAAAATTGTGTCCATGGATAATGAATAGGTTTTATTTACTCCTCCCCAGGAGTTAGGCACAAGGCCAGTTTTATCTTACTCCCACAAGTAAGATGTGACCCAAGATCGGGTCGAGAAAGTGGGGTTTGAAAAGCCAGCGCTGGAGAGGTGAGCACTCTGGCCATTTAAAAATTGCCTGGGCAGCCCCGTCGGCATTCCCCGGTAGGGGCGCCTCAGACAGTAAGCAATAAACTTACTCCTCCCCAAAGAAGGGAAGGCAAAGCCTGGGAGGGTGGACCTCCTAGAACTGCACAGGACAGGCGTGCAGTATCCATCGGAACAGATACTACACTTTGATCTTAGCCAAAAGGAAGTAACCCAAACTCCAAGAAAAGATTAAAAAGAGAAAGATAGAAAATATAAAAGAAAGAGAAAGTAATGATAAAAGAGAGAAAAAAAGAAAGGATGAAAGGAGAGTAAGATAAATAATAGCAGGACGTTCATTGTCCTACTCAGGAAATAAGGTCAATCAGTGAGAGGCTTTGACATCTCCTGGTGATCGTACCTCTGCGTATGTCTAATACAAAAGGACAACGTATTAACCAGTTAGGATTACCGGAGCTTATTTACTCTAAGATATTGTAGGTGTATTCGTATCTCTAAAGAGTGCTACCGTACATGATTATATGTAAAATATGACTGTAGTCACAATTTATCGCACAGCTTTTGCATTAGAAATGTCTTCTCCTATATAGATGAGTTGACAATATAAACTGGTCGATCCTGCTGAGTGAAATAATCACACGGATTTAGGACTATAGCATATGTTCATATGCCCACTCGAGGTTATAAAACGCACACATTAAGTATCTACGTAGAATATGTTTTCTATTTTCTTCCTGAAAAGTGAAGATTGTTTACGTTTGCATGTAGCTATATTAATGCATTAAAATATACCTTTAATCTTTATTGATAAAATTAGTTTATTTGCAAAAACGAAAAAAAGCGGTTCTTTGTAAATAGTCTTTCTTTTTAATAAGAAAACAGTCAAACATATAAAACGGGTGTTCCCCCTAAACCCATTTCATCCAGTGTTGAGTTAGAAATAGATTCGCGTTTCTAATATTAGTGACAGGGAGATAGGAGAGCGCATTGTCGGTAAAAATAAGAGATTAAACGTTCGGGGATTGGAGAAAGATTCGCTTACACCGACGTGCCCTGTTTGAGGAGTTATAGAATTTATACTAGGTTGTGTGGTAGCCATAACATAGTATTTTTCAAATAAACGCTTAATAAAATACATTTAAATACATTGTTTAAAATTACAGTTATTTACTAGTTGTGGGGAAACCATTATATAGTATTTTTCAAATAAAAGCTTAAGAAAATACATTTAAATACATTGTTTAAACTTACAGTTATTTACTAGGTTGTGTGGTAGCCCTTATATAGTATTTTTCAAATAAAAGCTTAAGAAAATACATTTAAATACATTTTTTAAAAGTACAGTTACTTAGATAAAGTTAAAAATGACTAAGCTTGTGTTGCGAGGACCCCGTATTGATGCAACCCAAACGTCATTTCTTTTAAAAAGAACTAGCTAATTCCTAAAGACAGGGAGTACTTCAACTAACTTTTTCAGACCAGTTTTTTTTTTCATGAATGCCTCTTTCTCTCAAATCAATTGTTTCACTTTAACCCATAGTTACATTAGATTCCCCTTGTAAACCGTGCCTGCTACTATAACTGTTCTACATTTACGAACACGAGAACTCGTATCCGTTCTCTCAACGTGAATATTCACTCGAAGTCCCCATGACTTGCACCCATCTTTTTATAATGTCTAGCTTTAATCTCTATCGGAGGTCATCAGAACTAAGACTGCCCTTGAAACTTAATAACCCATCTATTGTATCATTCTGATATTATCAATTTTGATGCAATGCATGTCCTTAACCATCACTTCCTAATAATATTATGCTGTTATGTGCATAGTGAAAAAGTACACTGTAGTGATCTTTATATAATCCCGAGCAACGTCGGTTTTTCTTGCTGGTAGTCATATGCTCTAATGTTAGTCAGATACAGTTCAAAAACATTATTGATGTCGTTGTCATGTGTTTGACTTAAAAATATCTACACTGTACTGAAACTAAAACATTCATAAAATCAATTGATAAATAAAAACACTACTCTGACTTCGTTTATTTGAGATTAAAGTATAGTACCTGTTGTGTCGTATGTCGAAAGTGTAGAACCGCCTCAAGACTGATATCCTTTTTTTGGGCCGAATCTAGAGTGCCCCGTTTTTAGCGAGATTCCACATTATAAAAACCGTCTTGTGTCTCACTCCGTCCTAGGTTGGAGGTAAGTAAATTGGGGCTTCCTTATTCAGAATCAGGGAGTAATTATAGATAATCAGAAGGCATTTTGGAAGAATTAGGAGTGCGCGAATACATTTTTTGTTCAATACTAGTCACCCAAAAAGGATTAGGAGTCAAGTCTACCCTACTATTTTAACCATATATTGTTTTTACTTATGAGTCACTGCTAATCAAGCTAAGAGGGCAACTCGATTGTAAGTGTTTAATAGATCGCCGGTTTGACTTTTGTCGGTATTACAAGAACATTGAAAATAACGAGTGGAATGAGCAGTGGATTTCTTAAGGACACTTTATTTTCGAAGAGGACGATACACATGATGTAGTCGATTGGAAAGGAGACAGGCGGTATCTTGTTCCGTATAAGAGACGTTATAGGAACGAAACTATGTTCGTAAAAGTTGGTTTTGGCTACGGAGAAAGGAAAGTTATCTGCGAGTGTGGTAGTCAAATGAGTTTTTTTACCGTGAATGTGTTACAGGATGGGGCAATAAATTGGAGCTCAGTCGATCACCTGTGATGAGAACATACCATAAACACTAAGAGGTTACAGAGACGAGAAGAGAGTTAGAAGTCGATGTTGTTCTCTGTCAAGACAAAAAAAGAGAGCTCCGAACGGCAACTGAACAGGTCAAATATAAAGATAAGAGAACTGATATCAAAGCTATTATAACATGTTATTTGTGCAATCGTGTGCATTGTGTACATTATATGAGCTGATATTCTCATACAGTACTGGCCACGGTTAGCCT
This sequence comes from Sepiola atlantica, assembly GCA_963556195.1. NCBI lineage: Eukaryota > Metazoa > Mollusca > Cephalopoda > Sepiida > Sepiolidae > Sepiola > Sepiola atlantica. Next base: position 34,755,320 of record OY744553.1, read on the forward strand.
TGCTTAATTCTAACGATCCGAAGATAACCAATTCTCCACAATGATATAGCCGTTGTTTGACAACATACATGCATACACTCTACCTACTAAGTAGCCTCTGACGTAACTGAGTATTCCCATTACTTAATGACATGACACGCATGTGTTTCTGTATAGCTGTAGGCGGGAATTTTGTGAGAGTTGACCATGGTGCTTGTATATTAAATAATTACAAGGCGTTGCTTCGCACGGAAAGCAATTATTTTGGGGTAGAAATTGTGAACCTCCTGAATGGCAACTTAAAGCGAACAATGTTCGCTACAGCCAATATAATAACGCACAACAATTTCATAGACTTTAAGATAATGTACCTCTCTCTTTCTATCTTTATCTATCTCTCTGCCACTCTGACTGTCTGTTTTTCTTTCTATAACTTTATTTCTGTCTATATATATCAATACATACATAGATATGTAGTGAGATACAGGAAGATAGATAGAAAAAGTAAATAAACACTCTAAACACCTTATTATTAATGATGGAAAATAATGTGAGAGGCTCTTGACGGACCTATTTACGTTAGTAATAATTCTTTTCCCAGCTGATGAATTGAAAAATTAATAGATTAACAGTGGAAAGTTGAATCTCAAGTTGATTAAGTCCACTTCATATTGACCTATGATACGCATCTTTTGAAACTCTGAAAATCCTAATACTTCGTTGGTCGGTGTAATTCTTACATAGTGATCAATAATAGATATATTAATGTCTAAAAAGCAAACACTATGAATATATCTAAAATATCGATATGTATATCTATATATTCTGATGATAGTAAGTGGGTGGTGATCGAAGCATGCAACGATGTCGTTATTTTATGTGCTAGTATTATTATGATAATTCAATATTTCAAATGGTGTGCGCTCGTCATCATCAATGAAATTGTGTGGCGACGAAAATAAATGCCCGATGAAAAACGCTAGGTGCTTGAAATAGTAAACTATAATTATAATAAAGAAAATTATACTTGAACCACCACACATTACCTATCATAAAAAATATATGTAAAAGCATACGTGGAATATCAAAATGATAATCATAGTAGAGCTTATTTTGTAAGGGTATCGCCAACTGCCATTTAGCCTTAAGGCATAGCTCATTAGGTAAAACTAATTCGAGCTCCGGCATTTGCAATGTTTACTAACATTGAGATATTTCTTACATTCAGTCAGTGTCGCATGATAGCGTAGGGGTTAGCAGCGCTGACTGTCAGCTCGACGGTTGCGTTTCGACCCTAGCTTGAGGCACTAACTGGTCTAGCCGCATTGATGAGCTGTGAAACAGCGAAACAGTATGTATGTGGATGACTATATAAAGCTTCCCCCGGGTAGAGCTTATTTTGTAAAAGTATCGCCAACTGCCATTTAGCTTTTTTTAGGTAAAACTAATTCGAGCTCCGGCATTTGCAATGTTTACTAACATTGAGATTGTGAAACAGCGAAACAGTATGTATGTTGATGACTATATATATATATATATATATATATATGTTGTCTGTACATCTCGAAGGGTGCCCTGCCCATCTATGTTTTGCGATTCGTATGGTAGTTATGATGTTGCTTACCCCAGTTTGCTGTCTGATAAAAGTGTTTCTATTTCGATCATTTTGTAGTGTGCCACTCTTAGCTTTCTGATTGCTGCATTATTAAAAGGTCCATGTCTTATAACAGGCATGGTTTATACAGTAAACGCATTTTGCTTAATGTTGATTGTGGACTTTCTACTCCTCAGGATGTGTTGGCATCTTTAAAAAAGGCTGCCATCCAAGCGCGATTCGACGTTGAGTTCACGCATGATATAAGCGTTCACACCATCTTCCGAGGTAGATGTAGTTGTTAACTTTCGCGACAATTCTCGGGTTTGAGAATACGAGTCTCCCCTGACCGAATCTGTAGGTGTATGTCTAATAGTTATGTATATGAATATGCATGGTTATAGGAGTGTGTGGGTGATGTTGCGTGTGTTCGTGCTCGTAGGATGTGTACGTATATAGGTTTGACTATAGTAAGTAAGTGAGTAAGGTTGTCTATATGTATTATATCGCCAAGTCCTAAATGTCATAGTATAACGTGGCTTTTGACACGGGCATTATTTTATAAACGTAAATATTTCTCCCCTCCGATCGACAATATAAGATTTAAATTTCCCCCTCTCTCTATTAAGATGTATCAAATGGCTTGCTACTACCACTCTCTCTGGCTGTGTTGTAATTGTTGAGGTTTAATTCAATTTTCTTTCAGCCTCAAAAATGTAATTGTCTGTATTGATGCTTAAAAAAACCACAAGGTTGAAATAAATTATTGCATCGACAACTATGTAATTTCGTGTTATTACATTTTATGTTTTATATATATATATATATATATATATATATATATATTTCGACCACGGCTTGAGGCACTAACTGTTCTAGCCGCACTAATGAGCTGTGAAACAGTCTGTATGTGGATGACTATATGAAGCTCCCCCCGATAGAGCTTATTTGTAAGTGTATCGCCAACTGCCATTAGCTTTAAGGCATAGCTCATTAGGTAAAAACTAATTCAAGCTCCCGACATTTCAATGTTTACATTGAGATGCTTCTTACATTTAAGGCGACATTAGTGTAGTATATGTGTTAATGTCATGAGACTATCCTCCTAGGGGTTACCATCTTCTTTAGGGAGAAGTGTTGTATATGTTTGGTTGCCTTTATACTAGCTATTGTATGCGATGAGAGAGAGCAGATTTTTTTAGTAATAATAATAACGAACATAAAACTGAATAAATATCGCAAGGCCAACTCAAAAATGAATAATTATAAAATGCATGAACGTCGTGAATCACAATTTAATCATTCGGATAAAATCAATACGCGATGAAAATGATGTAGAAGAACATTAAAATACAGACAGCATCAAGAAAGTTTATCATTAATTCATGTTCGATAAAATACATAAAACATGACACGTGTGTAACAGGACAAATGAATCAAACAAAACCAAAACTCATTGTTGTATCCAGGTCCTTAACTGAATTTGTATTTCTCTCTTTCTGTACTGTCAAAGAGAAGGCGACCGAATAATTTTGTTATTAATAAATTATTGAAACTCATATGTCAGCCCGGAATTGTGGAAGTCATAAATATTTACGACGCCACGCACCGATTTGTTATGCAAAACAGACGTAGCCAGTGATTACAGTCGTGAAGCCCTTTGATCTTATCAAAGGCGCATTTCATCCAATCCAAGGATTATGTAATTTTAAAATCAAGTCAATAACTAATGAATTATGAAAGAGCCCATGTGAATCCAAACGAGATATAAGCCGTTCTTTCTTGCGATACTGGTAAACGGTGTTTTAGAATAACAACAATAAACCAATATGAGGGGAGAGGTAAACGTTACTATTGGCGACATAGAACATTTTAAAGGAAATATAGTTTAGGAAATTAGTCCAAACTCATTGATGTTTATTTACCAATTCATGGGTGACGTATTTGCGTTAAAAATAATGGTATATTTAATAGAAAATGTAATCAAGTGATGTTAACGTTAATTTTTAAGAATAAAGCTTCGCAGACGTTTGATCAACTACTGAAGACAAATATTTACGCGAAATTCGCAGGCTTATTGGGGCATGTCAGTGGCTCAGTGTAAAGGTAGTACATTGAATGTTTGGCAATTTGCATCCTACCTTGTAAGGTTGACAGCATCACTGTCACTACTCATCTGGTAAATCTCTGACATGTTGGTTTCAAACAGTGAGGGATAAACATGCCCATTAACCTACGCATACGTACACACGAAATAAATATAAGAATAAAAATATACAACTTTTAAACCTGTATAAACATACAAATACATATAAGATATTAGTCCAAGTATATATACGTACGCATACATCTGGACCGATTTATATCTTATTTGCCTACATTTATTCACCATAATACACATACACGCAAGCATATATATATATATATATATATATATATATATATATATATATATATATATATATACCTATGCATACATACATACACATCTACACACATATACACAATATACATCATATATACCCCTACATATATATATATATACCGTTTTATATACATATATATATATATATATATATATATATATATATATATATATATGTATATATATATACGAATACAGACATATACATACATGTATAAACATATACACCATTACAAATACATGCACATATACATAAATACATAACATTAATATACACAAAATCACTATATAAGCTCGCAGGCACATACACCCACACATACATATGTGTATACAGACATGTGTATGCATGCACACACACACGCAAACACACAAACACACAAACCCACATGCACACCCGCACACACACATATATATATATATATATGTACACAAATATCCATATTTCTATAATTAAAAGTAAAGCGCTTATATCATTCAGTGTTGCTTCTGTCTATCTCTGTTCGATTAGCTGACATTTATACCTGCTCTAATACTAACAAAGAACTTACAAGTTAAGCACCATGAAGGCAAGAAAACGAATTAAACACAGCGCATGTACTCGTAATAGTTAATTCTCTATATTGTTGCATTCCGTCCCGGAATGGGCCGTGGCAGTTTTCGCTTAAACAACTGGTCATTTTTAACACCCAAAATATATATGTTGCATACCTTTTAATTTCTCATACCTTCTCTCTTTCCTCGTCGCGTGGAGGGGTGTCTACTCGATGCCGTCTAGTTTCTCGTATCTTTTCTTCTTCCTCGCGTGGAGGATGTGTGTCTCGATGTCGTGTGCTGTGGCTGCAACAACACCCTCATACCACAATTAACGGGTAAAACAATCTTATACACTTTTGATTCTGTTTTATTGAGGCGTAAAATTTCTGTCGACCATGGAGATGATTCACTAACGTGGAGGGAGAGACCAAATTACTACGCTATCGTAGTTAATTCCTAGCTTAAGTCCTTAGCCATTCGAGAAAAGGGAAGTCGAAATCTCATGCCTGTATTCTCTTAGGGAATCTAATTCCCCTAATCATGTTGAAGATACATAGCGAAATCGTCCGTTCGGCCCGCTTCTACAAACCAGATTCCAAAACTCAGTTTCCCACACAAAAGCCTGTGACGTTACAGATCCCCATGCGCAGGTGCACGTTGACCCTTGATCTGAGGTCTCGTCAATGTGGTGGCCCTGTCAACGTCTGTGAGCTCCGTGAGTATCGAAGTACCGGAATAATGGGAGTTTTCCGATGTATATAGCACCTATGAAGCTTTATTGGCTATGCCACCCAAGCACGTCTTGCTGTTAGGAGTTCATGTCAGCTGTCCGCTGACTAAATATGCCACTGATAAGAAAGTTGGTACTGTGAAGGAATCCCCTGACTTGTATTTCATCAAACAGGAAATTGGAAGTGCTTGTGGAACATTTGCTTTAGTTCACGCTCGGATAGACAATGCAGAGTAAATTGCTTTCCAATCGGATGTATATATAGACGAGTTTTTAGTGGAAACCAAGTCTGTGAGCAAGGAAAAGACTTTCATGAGACAAAAGTATTTCAAAAGATGTTTTTTATATGTGTGCGTAGCTGGCGTGAACCATCCGGTGATGGGAAATAAAGAAAACCGGTTGTTCCATATACGTTCTGTTCTTTGTCATTTGTGTTGGATCTTACCGGATACACCGAAAAAACGCGTATTTCAACAAAAGAAAAAGAAACGATTTCGAATTTCTTAAAATAAAAATCATCCTAAGTATCGTTTTTCCGAGGAGTGCAAAACAAAAAGAAAAATATGAAAGCAAAATAATAATAATAATAATAATAATAATAATAATAATAATAATAATAATAATAATAATAATAATATATTTTGAGGTTCATCGATTGTGTGCATAATGTGCAATAAGTAAGGGTAGTCAAAATTGAAACAATTTACCTGTGTTGTATTTTTTTTATTATTACTGGCCCGCGTTGTTGAAAAAAAAAACTAATACGGGTATCCATAGGATTTCTATGAGCAATTGGATGTTTTTTATGAGTTGACCACGGTTCGTTTTACGATGTGAGTGGTTTAAAACTTAGTTATAAGTCTTAAAAGTGTTATGGATGAAATTATCCAAATGTGTATGGCCTAAAAGTATAAATAATGAAAAGAAATGAGAAATGTAACAATCCAAGATTCGCAACAGAAATGAAGTATCTCGAGGAGATTGATTAGTAGCTGACGCCATTTTGAATCATTGTACGAAATAATGTAATCAATTCGTTTATGAAAACCGTATATTCCGGAATAAGCGTAAGTGCATGTGTAAAAGTTATGAGTATCAACGGCCACTAAATATGTATATGTAATCCGAGATTCTGTAATTTTGAAGGAATATAAGAGAGCGGTTATTAATTGATCTATGGATCTTGTATATCATGTATGAAATTAATTAAATAATGTAATAAACTATTTATAATGATGATACTATAAATTATCCGATGTCATTGTTTACCGGCGTGAATTGACAGACGAGGCGTAGACAAAGATTAGAGTGGAAAGTGTTTGTAACTATCTGTATAGAAAAACAGATTGTAAGAGTCTTTGATGTCGGTCTAAAAGAAACATGTTTTTGGTAGATGTTAAAAATAGTCAGACATTTCTTAAAACACGCTCGAGTGAATCAGGTTTATAGAATGGGGAGTTTAGTAGTCTATGGTGTGTGTGGTAATTTACTAACTGTGGCAAAAGGTTACGGAGGAAAACTCCACTTTATATAGTTAATATATATATATATATAACTATACATGTTTACATATATACGTAACGATTTGCAGCCTAACTATATATATATATATGATATTTATGAATAAATATTAATTATTTATTACCTTCATACATCGATGTTTCATGCTAACACACTCTTCAGTGCAGGAAGTAAATTCCCGACGATCGGCGGGCTCGAACTCCGATCACAATTCGTTACTGATTCGTAGTCAATAGCGTCCCCCCGTTGGCCACCGCAAATTAACTAATAATTAAGGAGGAATTTAACTTTGTAAATACCCAGTCGGCGGGTATTTTTACAACGAGCAGCGAAAGTGACAACAATTAACTGTGTTGGATCTCGCAATGATAGACAATGCAGAGTAAATTGCTACCAAATTGCTACCGAATTAATCTATGAGTATGTTTGTTAGTAAGAACCCCTCCCCTAATATATCTAAGTATCTGCTCATTGTTTTCCGTTTTGTTAAAAGAGCCGCAAAACAATCACGTCAATTCCTAGGCTCTCTAATACCGACAAATATCTCATTTGTGTACAATTTGTTTAGTACATCCCACCTTCAACCTCTAAATTGTGTACATATACCGTTTTGTAAATTAAAACGTCATACCAGTCGGGGATAATGTTCATTAGAGTTTTCCATAGAGTGTATGTGGTATTTTGGTTACTCAAATTGGGTTAAAGAATAGATCTAGCGAACACATGCTGACCCTTATGACACCCACATACCAATGTTAGCCTTGTGTCACATCTTCATGTTTTGATATACTAATAGCAAATATTATATATATATATATATATATATATATATATATATATTAGTAGTATGTTTTTAAAAGGACGTGGGTAATGCAAATTTGGCTAAGATGTATGTTGGAAGGAACAAAAATAATAAATCGAATTCAACATATGACTTACTGGATGCCATTTTGGCAGATTCTCTGCACAGACGGAATTCCCCTCTGGTGTTCATTATTTTTGACAAAGGGAAGTTTCTTTTCCCGAAATATTAAATAAATGATTTTTATAATCATCCGGACATCACACACACAGCTAACGTCACACTTGCTGTTATGTAAGATTTTAAGAAAAAAATAAATAGTAAGTCACATTTTGAATTCGATTTATTATTTTTGTTCCTTCCAGCTTACATCTTACCCGGAATTTACATTGCCCACAGCCTTTTGAAAACATACTACTACTATTCCCAGCAATGCTTCATTCTCTATTATATATATATATATATATATATATATATCAGAGGGTCAGACGACAAGGCCTTAAGGTAATTTTAACAATTTTCCTTTTTTTTTTTCCCCACTCGTCTGTTTCATTGATTTTAATAATGCTTCCTCTAAAATATATATATATATATATATATATATATATATAGTCTAAAGAAGCTTTTAGTCATTAAAAAAAAAAAAAAAAAAAAAAAAATTAAAAAAAGTAAAATGCAGTTTAAATTCCCAGACAAACTAACTTAATCCAAGATATTGCAGACTTAACATTCGTTGGAAAATTAATAAATGAAAAAATATAAGTAAAATAAAAAAATAAAAAATAAAAAATAAAAATTAAAAAGGGGGGTTAATTATCTAAGAGTGAAACAAAAACAGGAAACCTTAAGCGTCTAATATTAACACGGGAATCATCAGCTGTTTACCATGTAACTGTTTCGGAGATTTAAAAACAGGACAGTTTTAATATTCATGGCTCTCCAATGGTACTGATTATACGACCATTTACCCAATAATCAAGTGTCGAAATAATTCAGCTTAAAATATCACTAATATATACATAAAAAAATAATAATAATGATAAAATAATAATAATAATATATTACCCTTAAGACTACCGTATGATATAGTAATTTGCATATCAAATAACATTAATTATAACAATAATAAAAAAATAAAAATAATAATAATACTATCTAAACACTATATCCAAGAACCATTCTGCAATATGGTAGCTAGTAATCAAATTATATAGGAATCAAAGTTGCATTAAAAAATAAATAAAAAATAAAGCTTAAGTACCTTTGGTACCAGAAAAGTAATTAGATAAGAGGAAGGAAACCTAGCCATACAGATCTAAATACCCAATATATAGTCTAAAGAAGCTTTTAGTCATTAAAAAAAAAAAAAAAAAAAAAAAAATTAAATATATATATATATAGTTTATATTATTTTTTAAAAATAATTTACTTGTATTTTAAAGTTGTTGAAACAATGAGAGCTTCGACGTGTGTCTTTCGAGGCGTATAGAATGCTGTATATTCAAGAGTTCATTGAATTATTGAATCTGGATATAGAAATGGAGCCGGCGGTTGGGAGGTGAGAGACTGGGCGTGCTCTGTGAAGCGCCCTCTGGGAACCCAGCCAGGCGTAAATGAATGATGACTCCTGTGTTGCGGGAACGTCCATCCTTTCATTCACACCGCACCGATCGATTGGTTCACAACTGACCGGGTCGTTGCTTTGCCGAACCGCCTTCTTCGACGTAATACGAAAATCCGAAAGAACTTGGACTCGAGTCGTGGTAATTACGTCAGTGCATTCGTACATGATAACAATTGGGTAATTTAAATAACAACCGCTGTTTATCTCTGTAAAGCCGTTCACTCGTAATGCGAGTTTAATAACGTCTTCTGAACGTGTCCGCCATGTTGAAAAAGCAACGCCATTAATGTAACCAGATTTGTGTGTATTCGTTCACTGTCATGAGACGCATGCGCAATGTGTTTATCTCTTAGCCAATTTAACTCTCATGTGATTTTTTCAACATTGTCTTTTGTTTTCTGGTTCTTCATTATATAGTTTGGCAAATTCATCTCAAGAACTAATAAACAAGATATATATCGTTTCGGTAGAAGGTATTCGTAGGTTGAAATATTAAAATTATAAAAAAATAATACTCTGTTAGATAAGTTCTGAGAGTCGTAATATAACAAGTATATTATCAAAATTAACATGAAAAAATGTATTACTCAGTAATATAACCACCATGTTCATTAATTACACGCTCACAATGACGTAATCATTTTTATACTTGCTCATGATATTCATCTTCTGGAATGTCTCTTAGCACTCGCAGCGCCTCAATCTTCACCTCCTCGGAATTATGAAATGTAGTTTTCCATAGCTCTGTCTTCAGTTTATGGAACAACCAGCGGTCGCATATGTTGAGATCATGTGAATAGGGGGTCTGCTTCAATGTAACAATTCCCCGACTCTCGAAAAATGAACTGGTATGACGTGAAACATGACAGCTGGCATTGTCATGTTGCCATGCAACAGCACGACGATTAATTGGGTTTTTCCTCAAATTTCGCCACTTCATACCACAATCACGTATAAACTCTATGTAAGCAGCACTATTGAGATAAGTTGTACATCTGTACAAATTTTCATAAGCAACCAATGTACAGAAAAAAGTTATTAATTTACTCTCATTACTTACCTAACAGAGTATTAGAAGCCTTTTCAATGCAATTTTTTAATTCATATTGTTTTACATTAAGTATGACATTATGTCATTTGCAGAATAAAATTCAATTTCGGAAATGATCAGAGATGTGTCATATTAAAAAAAAAAACATGGCAGGATTCTTATCATTTCTAAAGATAGAATTTCAATCCACTTAATTAATATTATTCGGGTTATTTTGAGTACTTTTTATCATATTGGATATTATTGTCACACATTCCATTCCTGTAATGTTTATCTACAATCATACAGAATTTCTATGGACAGAGTTTATGTCTAAGACATTCTCACTCGCGGAAGATAGTACCACGATACTGATTCCTTGTAAGCTACAACATGGTATTATTCAAGTCAAATGTAAACAAATAGTCGACGAGCCGTTATTTTAATCAGTATATCTCGCCTATTACCTTCGTTTTGAATCCTCTCATAGTATTGTTTCTCATTTAACTGACAACCTCATTAACGCTTAATTTCGAGTGGCTTTGTGTTCATGTAAGTAGTGAGACATGTATATACACCATGTGTGACGTTATTTAATGATAAAAGGCAAAATATATATTGTAAACGATTTGTTTTTGTTTTATGGCATAAAAAAAAACTTTTCTTTATAATTTAACGACAACACAAGATACAAACACTTTCGTTAATCTGTGTTACGTCATATAAACCTGTTTTCATTATAACATTGGAAATACTATGCATATGTTTTCATGGAGATACGCATGGTTGACAGCTTCTCTGTTATTAGCCTCGTGTGATTATATAAGGTTCATGGTTATACACAGACGTTGGGAATAAACTAGAAATCAATAATTAGGAAGAACACAATAATAATGAGGTAAGGGCTACATTCACGTGTAATAAACCTCTATCTATTGTTACACAAAAATGTTCGTCTATGAAAAAAATATAAGCAGATAATAATACATGATGCACAAAAGGGAGTGCACATGTATCAGAGTATCTTACTAAGAAAGAAAGACACTTAAACAGTCCCTAGACACATTCAAGTATAAACATCTTGTAGTTCTGTCGCTCTGTCAAGAAAGTAGATCCATATAAAAAGAAGGAAAGTAAAGCGAATACATCTGCTTCATAGTGTGTTAGCATGTAAAACAGAAGAACCGGTGCATACACCTCTGGCATGCTGCTAGCCCGATGCGAGAAAAAGACTGCGCTTCGATTTTCAATCATGAATACCGCAATTTTATGTTAATACTTTAAAATCTGAAGATAAATATCTCAATACGGGCTAGTATAGTTAAGCAAATATTACTTGAACTAGGTTCAAGGGACCTAACTCATGTATATACTGATTGAACAAGGTCATTCAATGCCGGACATCTATACTGAGAGATCAAGTGCACAACGAAAAATGGTTGATGGATTATAGGTGGTTATCTTTATTGTGTGAAATCGGGTTAAATCGTGGGCAGATATGATCGATCCTGGATATATAATTACATCCACAAAGTGAGTAAGGTTGTTTAGAAATATTCTGGTTTCACTTATTGCCCGGTCGAGATATGCACACAGAAAGAGGAGACCCCTCTCTCTCTCTTCTTGTATTGTTAAATATGCGTAGGTACGTTAACAACTAATAATTATGGAATTACGTTCGGAGAGACTTTAACATGTATACAAGATGCAGGGTCAGCAGGGTTCAGGCGGTTAAACATGTGTGGCAATCGCCTTAAATGAGAAGGAACACTAAGCGCATGAGATGTGAGACTGACGTATAGGAGAACATTTAAAAGTCAGTCTCGATGGAATAAGGGTTGCGCACAGGAATAAGGGAGTAACACTCAGTTCGAATACAGATTTGCGCTTCTAACAAGGGCCTTCTATACACCCCTCTCATTTCCACTCTTATTTTAATCACCTAAATTACTTACAGTGAACTATGTTCGACAATACCCCTAAACTACTTAAACCATGTTTTGGGTAGTTTATAGATATACACCATGTTGAAATGTAAACAACTAAAGCCCGAACCCTAACCTATACCCAAAACCCTACCCCAACTCCGACTCTGACCCTAACCATGTTTTATGTAGTAAATATATATATATATATATATCACATATGTGAATGTATACAACTTACAACCTAACCGTAACCTTAACCCTGACCCGAACCCTATTTTGGGTAGTTAATAGATAGATCACATATTTTAATGTAAACAACATAAACCCTTACCCTTACCCAAACCATTAGTTTGGTTAAGTAGTTAATATCTAGATCACACATTTCAATATAAAAATGAAAAACCTAACTCTAACTCTAAACCTGACCCTGTTTTATGGATGTATAAAATATAGAAATATAGACAACATCAACCCAAACCCTAACTATGACACTGCCCCTGCCCCTGACTCTGACTCTTACACTAGTTTAAGTACTTAATGGGTGGATAACAAATTTGAATGTAAACAACTCGGTTGATCTAATATTGGATCAGAAACCATTCTGTAGACCACATATTGGACTATAAAACATTATGTGAAGCTCATATTAGATAATAAACTATTAGATAGGCAACATATTGGATTAGAACCCATTCGGTAGATTATATATTTGATTAGAAACTATTCAGTAGATCGCATATTCGATAAGAAATTATTTAGTAGATCACATATTTTATTAGAAACTGTTCAGTAGATCGCATATTTTATTAGAAACTATTCAGTAGATCGCATATTCGATTAGAAACTATTCAGTAGACTGCATATTCGATTAGAAGCTATTCAGTAGATTACATATTCGATTCGAAACTATTCAGTAGATCACATATTTGATTAGAAACTATTCCGTAGATCACATATTTTATTAGAAACTGTTCAGTAGATCGCATATTCGATTAGAAACTATTCAGTAGATCGCATATTCGATTAGAAGCTATTCAGTAGATCACATATTCGATTCGAAACTATTCAGTAGATCACATATTTGATTAGAAAATATTCCGTAGATCGCATATTTTATTAGAAACTGTTCAGTAGATCGACTATTCGATTAGAAACTATCCAGTAGATCATGTATTTGATTCGAAACTATTCAGTAGATCACATATTGGATTCGAAACTATTCAGTAGATTACATAGTGGATTAGAAACTATTCAGTAGATTACATAGTAGATTAGAAACTATTCAGTAGAGCACATAGTGGATTAGAAACTATTTAGTAGATCGGATATTCGATTCGAAACTATTCAGTAGATCACATATTGGGTTAGAAACTATTCAGTAGATAACATATTGTATTAGAAACTATTCAGTAGATCACATATTAGATTAGAAACTATTCAGTAGATCACATATTGGATTCGAAACTATTCAGTAGATCACATATTGGATTAGAAACTATTCAGTAGATCACATATTTGATTCGAAACTATTCAGTAGATCGCATATTGTATTAGAAACTATTTGGTAGATCACATATTAGATTAGAAACTATTCAGTAGATCGCATATTCGATTAGAAACTTTTCAGTAGATCACATATCCGATTAGAAACTATTCAGTAGATCACATATTGTATTAGAAACTATTCAGTAGATCGCATATTGGATTAGAAACTATTCAGTAGATCACATATTCGATTCGAAACTATTCAGTAGATCGCATATTTTATTAGACACTATTAAGTAGATCAAATATTGGATTAGAAACTATTCAGTAGATCACATATTAGATTCGACACTCTTCAGTAGATTACATAGTGGATTAGAAACTATTCAGTAGATAACATAGTAGATTAGAAACTATTCAGTAGAGCACATAGTGGATTAGAAACTAGTTAGTAGATCACATATTGAATTTGAAACTATTCAGTAGATCACATATTGGATTAGAAACTATTCAGTAGATCACATATTAGATTAGAAACTATTCAGCAGATCGCATATTGTATTAGAAACTATTTGGTAGATCACATATTGTATTAGAAACTATTCAGTAGATCGCATATTCGATTAGAAACTTTTCAGTTGATCACATATCCGATTAGAAACTATTCAGTAGATCACATATTGGATTAGAAACTATTCAGTAGATCACATATTGGATTAGAAACTATTCGGTAGATCACATATTTGATTAGAAACTATTCTGTAGATCGTATATTTTATTAGAAACTATTCAGTAGATCACATATTGGATTAGAAACTATTCAGTAGATCGCATATTTTATTAGAAACTATTCAGTAGATCACATATTTGATTAGACACTATTCAGTGGATTGCATATTTGAGTAGTAACTATTTACTAGATCAGATGTTTCATTAGAAACTATTCGGTTCATCGCATATTGAATTTGAAACCTATCTGTATCTCACATATTGCATACGAAAATATTCGGTAGATAAAATTATAGATGATAAACAATTCGGTACATCAAATATTGGATTAAAAATTATTCGGTAGATCACATATTGAATTAGAAACTATTATGTAGATCACATATTTAATTTGAAACTATTATGTAGATCACATATTTAATTAGAAACTATTATGTAGATAAATTATTTAATTAGAAACGATTCGGTAGATCAAAATATTCAGTAGATCACATATTCGACACCACAGCATCGAGGCCCTACGTCAACTTTCCAGCGTAATGCTTTGGCAAGGAAATCGATTAAGTTTGTCAGAGTCGAACATGCAAAAAAAAGCAGGAAGACAAGAAAAATATTATTGCTCACTGGAATAAAAGAGAAGAAAAATGTTATTTTAAATTTATTTCTATTTCGTTTCATCCAATTATTTTCTACGCCCGTTGACCTCATGTAGCATAAGAGTTGACCTCATCAAGTATAAGAGTTGACCTCATCAAGTCTAAGAGTTGACCTCATCAAGTCTAAGCTTCATGAGCGGTTGTCAATTAATGACTGTAACGAAAATGCATAATCAGATTTCACTTTTAATGAACGCACGATGGCGCAGAAAAAGGACGTTTCTGTGCGCCACCCCCACCTGTAGAAATGACAGGTGCACGCAATCTGACGTAAACAAGAGAAGCAAAATACAAACATCCGGTCGGAGAAGGTAGAGGGGCATTCGATGTACTGTTTATTGACGCGGAATATATGAAAATTGACAAGTCAGTTTTAAATATCGTTTAGAATACGCTATATTGCAGGGTATAATTTGCGAATGGTCTTCCAATATTTTGTTTATAATCCAATATGTGATATAGCGAGTTGTAAGAATAAGGGTTAGGGATAGAGTTTGTTTGCAAAAGCTATGGTTGTGATCTATCGAATGGTTTCTTATGTTAGATAATAGCCCTATATCATATGGACGTATATGTGGGAGATCGGGTTTGACTTGCGCGAATTAACGCGGGACAATCGAGTGCAGAACAGTGCTTGTTCTCAGAGTCGGAGCTGGCAGACGTGACAAGATTACGTGTGACGAGACCCCAGATCAAGGGCCAGTCTACACCTGCGAGAGGCTCTGTGACTTCGCGGGCCTTGCGTGGGAAACAAAGGGATCTGTGACATAACTCGTTCTCGTGAGAAGCGAGTTTTTAGTCAGTCTGATTCGAAAAGCGAACTGAGAGGACGTGCGATTCACAATGTAAAGATAAGGAATATTTCCCTTCAGGGTAGACAAGCGCGAGAATCCTTTCCCCCTCTCTATGAATAGTTAAGAAAACATTAATAACTAACTACGATGAAGTAGGATTTGCTCTCTTCCTCTCTCCCGACGTGGTGCATGACTCCCAGTTGAAATAACAACGCTTGCAATAAATAGAAGTAAATTCAAAAAGAGAGTTTGTCTTCGGAGTGCATCATGACTTTTATTGCAGACAACAGACGACGGCAGAGAAAAAATAATTCATCCACTAGACGACCACTCACTGGACGACACGACCAACCCTCTACACGACGAGTATACGAAACGCGTACTGCCGCGGTCCAAGCAGGAGTAACTATGTAACACTTATCCTATATGTGATCTATCGAGTTGGTTTATTTAAATATATGAGCTACCCATGAACCTTAACCGTTACCCTAACCCTAAATAAGCCCTACCCTTACACTACCTTAACTAACTAACCCTAACCCCATTATTAACATACTAACCCTACCCGTAATTTAACAACTCGATAGATAACATATTGTATTACAAATTATTCGGTAGATCTCATATTGGTAGAGCACCGCTATGCTCTACTGGGAATGTTATAAGCAAGGGTCGCTATTTATTTTTCTCCACACGAGGTTAGAGTTAGGAACAATGTCGATATTAATGTAGTGAAAAATCCAGCTCCCTAAAAAAGGACACTTTGGATTGGGAGAAACACAAATTGTCTCAGTCTAGAAATATTTATCATTCACTGAGCGAGGGCAGATACTTTTAAGTGTAGTATTACACTTTCCTCTGAGTAAAAAGCCTAAACGTCGGACAATAAAAGTTTAAGTAATGTGTATTTTAACCCCCCCAAAAATACCCCTGACTAAAAAATCATAGAAAAACAGAGAATTATTCGATTTGAATGAAATGTAAAATATTTATTGAGTAATAAGTATATCTTTTTATTTACATGCCTCCTCACTCGGGAAAGTTAGACACTAGGTCGGTTTTTAATATTGGGAAATCCAGCTCACCAAAAAGAGGCACTCTGGATTTAAATTAAAATAAAAATGTCCTCCGTCTAGAAATATTTCCCCTTCACTGCCTGAGTAAAGTTAAGATGAAGTGTCGTATCACAACATATACTACACATTTCTCAGGGGCAAAAGGCGAAGAAAACGACACCTGATATTTCTATTTACTTGCCTCCTTACGAGGGCTAAGTTAGATAAAGGGGCAGAATGAAATCTGGGGAACATCCAAGTCTTGCAAAAGGGGCCAAAATAAAAATTGCCTTAGTCAAAGACTACTCCTCCACTGACTGACGACAGAAAAGATCACTTATTGTAGCATCAGAACAGATACTACACTGTCTTGCTGTTCATATAAAATATTTATAAAAATATGATATACTTTTAAGGTCACTAAAATTACTGTATTCCCCCACGTACCGGGTAAGTACAAATGCGCTTATATTTTGGATTTTTTAGATAAGGATTGACACATTTTAGTATTTAAATCATTCTGACTACTATTCCCATCTACCTTGTCATTCTCACAACGTTTTGTCTGTGTACCCTCACTACATTCAAAAGGTGCACATTGTCGAACTCGGGAATCTTTTGGTCGAACTCGGGAGTCTATAGTGTAACATATATAAGTGTTAAGTATAATCAGTTCTAAGTGACACCATTCTAGATGTTTAAAGTGTAATCATCAGTGCGGGTGATACTTGGAATACAATTACGAATTACTTAAGACTTCTATCGCTCATGGCCGACGGAACGAGAGCCAGCTACCTTGTGGATTAAAAAAAGAATTACATTCGAAATTCGGAAATCTTTCTGTCGAACTTTGGAATCTGTACGGAATTTCGACTGGAACACTTGATTTAATACACAGGGGAACCTGGGTAGAATTAATATAACAAGTTGCGATACTTTTCTTTAGTATCGCCTGTTCTTAGAAGTGAACCTTACACATCTAGAAGACTGTAACATAGTACTGATTATACTTAGTACTTTTATCCGTTGCGCCACGGGGCCCTACTAATACATTTTATAAATCCACATAGTTGAAACTCAGTGATCACCTTTCCAAAGTGCTACCGCACTAAGTGTTTGAATTAAAATAAATGAAGGGGAAAAGTTAAAGCTCTTCAGACGTTGAAATATATTTACGTTTAAATTTCTGATTTTTCAATATCATTTTGTGATTTTTTAATCACACTTTCTCCGTTTAACCTTTTGTAAAGGAGGCAACTGAGTTTGCGTATGATATAACGTATTACGTTCTTGAAATCAGGTCGGGAATAACGTTGTTTAAGTGGAATAAGAAATACAATATTTTTAATAAAATAAATGAGTTATATAAACATAAAGTTATCAATTATTACTATTTAAATGAACAGTAAATCAATAGTAAACACTTAAAATAAAACAAAATATAATCTGTACGTCACGTATAAACAAGAAATATAGGCGAAAAGTCTTGGACGTTGTGGGATGGCATCATAATTATTTATCTACCCTCCACAAGGTAAGATGTGACACAAGGTCGGGAAAAGGGTATTAGATAAGCCAGCGCTCGAGAGGTGAGCACTCTGGCCATTTAAAAATTGCCTGGGCAGCCCCGTCGGCATTCCCGGTAGGGCGTCTCAGACAGTAAGCAATAAACTTACTCCTCCCCAAAGAGGGGAGGCAAAGCCTGGGAGGGTGCACCTCCTAGAACTGCACAGGACCGGCAACCCCCAATAGACCGGCGTAAATCCAGACTCAAAGGCCCGGACGATACCGGTTTTATTAGGCGGGGTAAAAAACCCTAGTTGAATCCATGATATAATAATATACATGGCGTTTGCTTGGATAATAGTTAGGAAGATGCACTGAACACCCAGCAGTCTTCCAGGGCGCATTAATACTAGTGACTGTCATGCTTTCTATGTCTCGTCTTAATCGTAAAGTAACTCGGTCGAAGACCACTGAGTCTTCGACTAATATAGGCTGGAACATGAAACGGTCACTTAGTAAGTTGCATTTGCCATTTCTGGGTTCGGTGAACTACACTGCGGTACTGAGGTTTATTAATAAATAACTATTTAACATGGCATTACAATCGAATGCTCAATATGACGAATCTAGCCACTCACAAACGTAAATATATCGCCACATACGCTATAAAATAGTCCAGCCCCACCCCCCAAAAAACTTACCCAACAAAAATAAGCTCAGATAAATATATTTTTTTAAAAATAAAGAAACTTTTTTAAATAAACAAACATTTTATCCTAACTTTAAGATGACAACATTGATCAGAACTGGATATCCCCAACATACACTATGCTGTAGAGTATTTAAATAATATCCCTAATCATTTTAATGGATGTTTTACAACTAGGGAAATGAAAAAGAAAACACATCTCTCTCTCTCTCTTTCTCTCTCTCTCTCTCTCTCTATCTCTGTCAATCTGAGGGGCTGTTTAAAACAGTAAAAAAGACAATTGGGCGTTCTCACTTTTCTTCTTCTTCTTCGTCCCCCTCGCTCTCACCCATTTCCCTCCCCATCTTCATCTAGCAACTTCAATGTTTTGTTTTTTTAAATAATTTAACCACATGTTCACGAGATAAAAGATCAAAAATTAATGAATATAAATCGTCTGAAATAAAAACGTCTTACACTTAAACTACATTGAATTTTCTGTTTAACTTGTAAGTTTTTTTTTATTAAACATTTTTCACTTAATAAATTTATTGTCTTTTCAACATTTTTAAGTAAACCATGTTTTAGTAAAATAAAAAAAAGCAATAAAAAACATTAACAACCTGAAGTTATGTAAGGTGATCGGGGTAGTGTAGTATATTTTCTGTTGCCATGATACCATACTCGCATGCATTACCTCCTCTTTTCATGGGAGTGTCGTCCCAGGTATTACCTCGTCGATTTTGGGCGAGTGAATTGTAATATCTACTCTGCTATCATTATACCATCAGAGCATGTATTACCGCCTCCTTTTATTTAGTAGGGGGTACTCCCAGGCTGTAGCTTTTCCTTTAAATGGTAGTATAGTACATTTTCATTTGTCATGATACATTCCTCCAGCGCATTAGCTCCACTTTTGAGTTTAATTGTATGTAGTATGTCATCATGATATCATTCTCACAGCCTACCAAATATATATATATATATATATATATATATATATATATATATGTGTGTGTGTGTGTGTGTGTGTGTGTGTGTAAAAAAATTAACAAAACATTGTAAATAGTCTACGCGGATCGATCTATATGTAAACACTTACGCGTCTTGTTCAGGTCTGTGCAGCGATAAAAAGTCAAAATTGAAAATTGAAATTATCCAAAATTCCCAGACAGTAAAAGAAGAAAAAAGAAGAAACATAAAAAAAGAAAAGGCAAATAACAGAAGTATGCATATCATTTATACTCATGCGATGAAGCTGTTTTTTAAAGCACGCCATTTCTGTCTATTTTTTCTTTTTAATAATTTCGATTTTCAATTTTGACGTCTGAAATAACTTCACAGCTCTAAACGAGACGCGTAAGCGTAAGAATGTTGTTGGAATCTGGTATACTGTATCTTGTATGTTTATTTAATTGTTTACTCATAAAAAACATAATTTATACTGAGGTAATTTGGAATAGAAATATTAGTTCATGTTATCAATGTGTTTGAACTTATTAATTTATATATATATATATATATATATATATATATATTAATTTTTAAGTGCATAAAAGC
Source organism: Sepiola atlantica (assembly GCA_963556195.1). Taxonomy (NCBI): domain Eukaryota; kingdom Metazoa; phylum Mollusca; class Cephalopoda; order Sepiida; family Sepiolidae; genus Sepiola; species Sepiola atlantica. The sequence goes on from OY744553.1 coordinate 34,775,960, forward strand.
AATCCATGAACACGTGTTTCTGGCTCACAGCCGTCATCAGCATGGCTAAGTTACACATAGATCGAATCCTCGATGTTGATTCCTATAGTCCAGCGTTCTACCAATTGGCAAATACGGTCTGTGTAGAAATATGTACGATTTTTATCACCCAAGTATGTAATGGTTTCTATGTAATAATTTTTTTATAGGAAGTGAAACAATTAAATATAATAGTAAGCTAAATAATAACGAGCTGATAATCCCCTATAAAAAAATATGACATAGAACTCATTATATATAAAAATATGTATATACATAGATAGATATATAGTTAGATAGATAGATATAACGATATAACGTTAAGTTATGTAGATAACAATCAAATAGTTATCATGAAATACTTATTTTTAGCCCCTTGCGGACTAGGCCCTTTAATGAGTAATAATAGAAGCCGTCAAATCTAAGTTATACATGCAAGTTTCTTTCTGTTGAACACTGTCATGGCGGCTGACTGTAGTTTTCCGCCTACGTGACGAATGAAAACATGTATTTTTGATCTTGTCGCTAGCCGTTAAAAGTAGCCTCATTGGTTAAGGCGATCGGTTTGAGTGAAAGGTAATTCTTGTTGCGAGAGTGTAATCGTGCGACTGGTTGTAACAGCTGTCACTACACTGATTATTCCGTAAGGATGAAATGTATAGCATGTAGATAATAATTATATATTTGATCATCAAATAAATGATATACATATTTATATATATATATATATATATATATATATATATATATATATATATATATATATATATATATATATATATATATATATGTGTGTGTGTGTGTGTGGGTGTGTGTGTGTGTATATATATATATGTATATAAATATGAAACCAATTTTGTATTATTTGTTTCAGATAAACATTGGTGTATTAAAATATATATATATATATATATATATATATATATATATATATATATATATATATATATATATATATATTAATAATAAGACTCTTTGAACTCGGACGAACATTTGTGTTGACTTTTCTTTGTGAGAAGTTGGATTTAGAATTCCCATACTATCATTGGATTGGAATGGTAACTTGTGAGCGGTACCTTGAATGATTTAGTTCTTTTGTTCTCTTGTGGGGGGGGGGATTTATTCATCATTGTACCGGCCGACGTGAAAGTGTATTATCGCACATTGTTCCGGTTTTGTGGTTTTATTGAATGTATTTGGGACCGATTATTTGCTTGTTGACTTGGTGGAAGAAATAATGCACGAGCTACTTTTCTAAGACTTTTCTAAGACTTTCTTTCTTTTTTATCGTTGTTCTTCCTTGCTTTTTAAGTTTGACTTTTATTTTTATTTTTATTTTTATTTTTTTCCTCTTCTCTTCTTAAGTGACCTCAACTATTACAACGCCACATTGTGTTTTGTCGGCAGTTGAAACCAGTATTCCAGACATTTAATTTCCCTGAAGATCTGCCAAGCAAGTAACTGCTTGGTAGTGAAACACGTGTAGGAAAAAACATTTAATTTGAATAAATAGTATTTGTAAGAAAAAATATATTTAATGGTGATCATTGGTGTCTTGAAAGGAATGCTTTGGTAAGCCTTCATAAAATCACATATATATATATATATATTTATTAATATATATATATATATATATATATATATATATATATATATATATGTGTGTGTGTGTGTGTGTATATATATATAATGAAAAATAATACGACAGACAGTACATGTTGAAATTTAGACGACCCATGTAAATTATGCCTGAATGAAAAATTTGAAATCCTAAACTTTAACGATCCCCGGAATCTATTACACTGTCAAGTTAGATAACAACCATCTGCTTACACAGAAATACCTTTACCTTACGCTAATGATAAATAAATAAACAAATAAGGAAAAAAAAACTAAACAAAAACTTAACAATTTAAAAATTAAAACCTACAATATAAATACAAGGAACCAAGTGTTAAAATTAATTTACCCATTATATTGACACAACAAAGGAAACAGGATATAGGCCAATCTATATACAACAGAGCAATATAACAGGATAAAGGAAGTAACACCACCAAGTCCTGTGTTCGCGGAAAGCCCAACGATTGGCTGAGAGAACAACTAATAATCTGGTTTACGAGCAAGCCGTGTATATAAAAACACCCAGCAAAGATAACTCCATGCATTTTAGCCTGAAGATTCCCCCATGGATCTAACGCGGGAGCATCTGTGCAGCTTATTGCCATACATATATTTTCATAGCTTATTATATATATATATATATATATATATATATATATATATATATATATATATATATATATATATATATATATTAGTAGATGGAAAAAAGAAAATATTAATAAAGGATGTTCGGAGTTTTGACCAAAGAATGAATAATATAATAGGATAGCTGTTTGCGCTCATCGCTAATAATTCTCTGCTTTTCCGTGTTGTTTCTGCGCCATTCGCCATTCTGGCGTCCTTTACGCCTACTCGGATGTAATACTTTATTGAATTATCCATGCACGGCATTCAACACCATGAATATTCATGGAAACCGGGCCCTCGGCTTTCGGCTTTCCAGAGACTGCATCTTCAAGTGAGATATGGCCGACTAAATGTGCCAGGGCAAAAGCTAGCCTAGCCCGTGGGGCGACCAATACTCCATACGCACCGACCCATAAAGCTGAACAAAAATTAAGACTCTTATATACACGAATAGAACAATAGAAAAGAGAAGAAATAGAGTTAGATGGATTGAGAGAGAGAGAGAGAGAAAGAGAGAGAGAGAGATAGAAAGAGAGAGAAAGAGAGAGAGAAAGAGAGAGAGAAAGAGAGAGAGAGAAAGAGAGAAAGAGAGAGAGAGGGAGAGAGAGAGATGCTTTTATCATTGTGTAAACAGTGCGACCGGTGGCAAAGTGCATCTCATGCCGCATGCATGTATATGATAAATATGCATAAAAAATAAATAACTGCCTTTGTGTTATTAATGAATATAAAAATGAAAGTAAAAATATGCACATATATGGATAGACCAATGCATAGAATTACGTGACTTCACTATCCGCAGATTTGTGTTTGTCACAGTACACGTGTATTTTAGCAGCAAGTGTGCATCTGTCTTTGTGTCTCGATGGGATCGTTGGTTTTTGTTGGTAAGAGTAAAGAATAACTATTGAGGAAAAATGGCAGCCGTGTTATTGTCAGTCATGTTGCATCTTAGCTCATCAGTTTCTCGTTGTAGTTGAGTCAAATAGGGTGTCATATTTTATTCTTTCAATTGTGACGTCAATTGTCCAATTCGAATCGGGAGTAAAACAGATATACCCAGGAAAATACATTTTGAGCAAATTGTACGTGAGCATTGTTTATTACCTGAAATTAAATCACTTAGGAATGAGTTTTAGGCAGTTTAGAAGTTGCACTCAGTCCTTTAGGTAGACACTGCGCACAGATGCGACACATGTTCTTCATCTCGTAATGAATTAAAAATATTGGGATGGAAACAATGAATCTGTTGTTATTAAATAATTTTACACATGTGATAATTTCGTTGGGTTATTTTCTCTGTTTATTATCCAATTACAATTAATAGCGATATTCTGAAAATCTATATTACTAAAAGAATGGTCTGAATGGATAGAATATGTAATCGATAAAACCGATCGGAATTTAAACTGTGGGGAACATGTAGGGGGCTTAGTTGCGAAACGTACTCGTGTGTCTGTCCTGTGCGCTGCGGATGAAAGAAAAGAATTCAACATGGCGTCCATGAACCTTTATTACGTACGGTTCACGCAGAGTCTCGCAAAGTCACGTTGCATGCATGCAAATTAGGTGTGCCTCAGTATGATAAAAGCGGGTCTCTTACCGTCTTAAAACGAGTGGGTGAAAAGTAAGTGCACGTGTGACGAACGGTGAGATCTGCTTAGGAAGTTGACAGAGGACGTTGTGATCTACGGACAGAGTTAGTTGCGTTTCTTTGGACCTTCGTTATTACTACATAGACACGTCTTTTTAGAACATATCCAATAATTTTACACATGTGATAATTTCGTTGGGTAATTTTCTCTTTTTATTATACAATTACAATTAATAGCAATATTCTGAAATTCTATATTACTAAAAGAATGGTCGGAAAGGATAGAATATGTAATCGATAAAACCGATCGGAATTTAAACACGTCTTTTTAGAACATATCCTGATCATTTCCGTAAATACCCGGCTAGTCATGATAAAATATACATTTGTTAGATGCTATTCAATCAGTGGCAAACGCCGAAAATCTATTTCTAGCTGTGTTGTATGAATTAGAAAAGAAAATTGAAACCACACATGGTATTTTTTACACATAGTGTTGAAATAAGAGTTGTTACGGTTTAATTAATTATGTTATATATAATTTTGTCAATACGTCAAATGTATATAATTGTATAATAATAATATATTTTTTTTAAAATAGACAAGCAGTAACGTTAAGGTGAACATATGCGTTATCAGGTTTAATAACATTATCACATAGAGTAATTTATTTGGCCACACAGAATAATGCCTCATTGGTTAACTGAAGAGGATAGAGATAACTGAGAGCCGTAGAACAGTGCTTGTTTTCTTGCGTTTCCCTTGTCAGAATACTTTTCTATTTTGTAGTGTATACGCTTTCCTTTTCAAACACCGATTGCTATAGCTGACACCCGTTTTTTCGAGAATAACAATTCAAACTTATTGGCCTAACATTTACATGCAATGTGAATTGGAATACATACATAAAAGGTAGTCCAAGTCTGTTGCAAAAAATGTGTGTCTCTTTTTACCGGCTTAGAAAACTTCTCACATCTGCAAGTATCCTAAATCTCTATACAGTCATTATTCGCCCATATATAGAGTATTGTTGCCACATTTTTACAGTGGTCAAGTGGATATCGAAACGGACTAAAAACCTGGGTGTTCCAAGTTCGAATCCAGTCGGTTCCACAGTACATCTTTCACTTAGGGATGTTGGCAACCTTCACGTCGTTCTTCCCGTAAGTACCCAATGCCTTTCCAGAAAGATGTCTAACTAGAACAAAACATCAGAGAAACTAATGCCAACACCAGGATCATCACAAAAGAAAAAGAAAGTGGTAGCCACATTTAATCTGGTGCAACTGCTCATACTTTCTCTTCTTCGACAGGGTGCAAAAAGAGTGTCACACCTAACAAGTCCTGTACTTTCTGCTATGCCCCGGCCCCATGTCTCATCGCCGCTATGTTGCATCCCTGCGCTTGTTTTACTAGTACTTCCACGGAATATTCTCCGACGGACACGCTGCACTTGTGCTCCCAAACGTAAATAATCCCGACCCAGCAACTAGCTGCAAATCCCACACCCTATCACTGTTGAGTACTGTAGTAGCCGGAAACCTATCTACTTTAATAGCTTCTTTCCTCAGACAACTGGCTTCTTGAATAATTTCCCAGCTCCTTATTTCCATGATCATATAAACATGCAGCGATGGAAACGCAATGTAGACAAACATATCGCTACCAAACTCCCCACCTAGGTTGCTCCCTTAAAGTGTGACCTCTCTACGATAGTAACTTCTAGCATCTTAGCGGCCATATGCTTTTGTTTGGAGTGACACAATCTAAAAAGTACAGTACCCGTAAGTTTATACTAAAATGATCTCTCTCCGTGGGTCTGGGACTCTCTTCTGATAATACCGATAATCAATAGTAGTTAAACTAAACAACATACGAAGAAATATAAAAACAAACCAGATCTACATTATCCCAGCTTGCAGAAGACAATGTATATCAGTAATAAAGAGGTACTGATACTATTGACGCTAAGTTAGCATAGTTTGAATGTAGGTGTATGCAGTGTGACAAAAGAGTGTCATCCATGGATACGTTAACAAGATTAACGATCTTGTCTAAAGTCCAAATAAACTTTAATCTGTGATTGACTTGTCAAAAAAGTTTCAGTAATGAATGTCTAACAGTTTTATTTATCGCTGTTCAATCATATAAATTCGTTGACACGAGTGGCAAAATTGCAAAAAAAAACCACTGACACACTTCTCCGCTGATTTGGGCTACGGTGACTCTCATCTATATATTAATACGATAGCGTGTGTGTTCGTGTGTCACGCTTCCGGCAAAAGCTCTGCGCATGCGTGCCGCATCTAAATTTTGAAAAACATTCAAGTAGCCTGCGTTAAGGAATATTTACCTCTGGCGCAATGGTTAGCGAGGTAGTAACTTTTACTTCGGCCCGACTGGTTTATAGTTCGATCCCAACCAACCTCTAAAATTTTTATTCTACATTGCGAGGGGAAGGGGAAGAAATAATACATTTTTTATATCACCTGGTTAAAAACTACTTTTTTGTGTTGCTTAAAAGTTGAAACTATTTTTTGTTTTTATGTTGGCCTTTTTAATGGCATTGTCTATTTAATTACGTTATCGGCCAGTATTATTTTGTTGTTGTTTTTTTTTTGAACGGATGGCATATCAACCTTTTTTAGTAGATATGCGCAGTGTCCATCGTACACGAGTTACTATTTTAAACAATTATTTCACTCTTATCCAGAAGGGGGTGGGGTGGCTCATATTAAAGCAAGCGTAACTTACTAAAAAACAGAGGGTGCTTTGTTACATTAGGACCCGTATTGAAAACATCATTTCGTGTAATTTACACGGGTTCCGCTAGTCTTTTTATTAATAGTTTACTGATCTTTTTTATATATATTGTCTTTGATAGAACAGGTTATGGTTCGGTGACTGTTAAGCTCATATAAGATCACACCTCTTACAAATTAGATGATTTTTCAAAACCATATCATTCAACAGAGAAAATACAACGACATTTTGACATTCATGATTGAACCTTGGTGGACAAGTAAGATGGACATTTTAGTGTATGTGTACCCAAAATAATTTGATAGCAGAGATGACGGTGGATTAATAATACTTCGGCTGACATTGTTTTAGAAAACCTGTACTATCTATATTATTTTAATTATTCGAGATACGTAAATCGTCTCAATCGATATTGTTCGATTCATTCAGTGTTTCAACTAATAATTATCATTCCAAGTAATACAACAACTCCAATTTTAAAACAAGTAACATGTTTATTTGTTGGAGGTTACACATGATACTCGTGTTCTTAGGTTGAATAGCAGACTTGCAAAATAAGATTTTTGTACGACCAAATCGAAACATAAGTCCGCTAAAAAAATTTTTTTAGCTAAGATCCCAAAAAGGCTCACTATTTTTTAAAGATTTTCCCGGCCTAACTGTCCGCCAACCATCAGAAAAACAAACTGTATGTGTCATGACAAGGGGCTGAATCTGATTTCTCCCCTTCCTCTCTACTTGAATATTGTCACTTCTTGCTAGAAATCATAGATACTGATATTTCTCAGTAGTCACCATTCGTCCACTCAAGGACTTGCTACATAAAATATACACTAGAGTTAATATTTAGCCAGTGTCCACTCAAAAAAGAGCTCACCTCAAAACATTACTTTTCTCAAGAAGGCTAATTTCAGAATGATTTCTTATTGTTATGAGACAATTTCTGTGTGGTTCAACTTAGATCAAGGATATATGCAATGTTTTCGGTGCCCCAGCACTGTTTTCTTTAGGTCGAGAATCTACTACTTGCAACGTCTACTATTCGCAAGCACAACTTCAACATGCAGCATGTTTAGAGGAATACTATTGTAATCTTAGATATTACTCTCACAACGTTTTGGCCGATGCCACCTCCGACCTTCTTCAGATTCAGCTTGTCGAAATCAGTAATCTTTCTGTCGAACTCGGGAATCTGTACAGGATTTTAGACGGAACCCTTTTATTTAATATACGGGGGTGACTTGCTCGCTTTCTGTCAGGCGTTCATGGGTATATGCGTTAATAGGTATATACGTTAATGGGTATATGCGTTAATGGGTATATGCGTTAATGAGTATATGCGTTAATGGGTATATGCGTTAATGGGTATATGCGTTAATGGGTGTATACGTTAATGGGTATATACGTTAATGGGTATATGCGTTAATGGGTATATGCGTTAATGGGTGTATACGTTAATGGGTATATACGTTAATTGGTATATGCGTTAATGGGTATATGCGTTAATGGGTATATGCGTTAATGGGTGTATACGTTAATGGGTATATACGTTAATGGGTATATGCGTTAATGGGTATATGCGTTAATGAGTATATGTGTTAATGGGTATATGCGTTAATGAGTATATGTGTTAATGGGTATATGCGTTAATGAGTATATGCGTTAATGGGTATATGCGTTAATGAGTATATGCGTTAATGAGTATATGCGTTAATGGGTATATGCGTTAATGAGTATATGCGTTAATGGGTATATGCGTTAATGAGTATATGCGTTAATGGGTATATGCGTTAATGAGTATATGCGTTAATGGGTATATGCGTTAATGAGTATATGCGTTAATGGGTATATGGGTTAATGGGTATATGCGTTAATGGGTATATGCGTCAAGTAATCTGTTATTGCATTCTTAGTACCGAAATAACACTTGAGACTTCAACTTCCAGAAGACTAACACCTATAACTTATTAGTACCTATGACTTTTATCCGTTACGCCACTAGTCCTTCCGAGTTCGACAGAAATATTTTCGATTTCGATAAAAAAAAAAGGTCGGAGGTTATATCGGCCGACAATTTTTTTTAGAATACATGCAAACTAAGAATAGTAATCTGAATAATACATATTATCAACTCTAATCTAAAACATAAGATGTGTATTCATCTATATATGCGAACATATTCACTTGCAAGAAAAAATAGATGTGTAAGATATGGTCAGGGCCATATTTTTTAAAACCAGGAATCGTAATGAGATAGTGTCTGGAATCTACCGTTTTGTAAATCGATCGCTTTCAAGTTTTCTTTTCCGGCACGATTATGCTAACTGCACCATCGCCCAAAACATATCCTCTACCTCTCGCTGATAGAGATTTCCCATTTCCTTTCAACTGAACACCGGCCTCACCCCATCACCACATCCGCTTCCGTAATTTTAAATTTAGTTCGACTCCAACCGCTGTTTCGAATATTTTTTCTTTAATATTATTTTCATCGTTTAAAACTTCGCAGTTTATATGATTTCCTGCGTAATCTGCAAATCGATAGAAGGAATATATATATATATATATATATATATATATATATATATATATATATATATATATATATATAGAGAGAGAGAGAGAGAGAGAGAGAGAGAGAAAGAGAGAGAGAGAGAGAGAGATAGAAGAAAAAAGAGTGATAAATATGCGACGATTGTCTAAATTTATTTCAAATTTCAATTGTTCAATGCAAGGTGCATTCAGTAATAAACTAGTGTTTATTATTCTTTCCTTAAGCCAAGGCTTTTCAAAGATCGAAATCTTATCATTGCTCTATCTCGTATATTGAGCTGATCCTTTTCACAATAGGTTCCATCTACTAAAAGTTTTCACTTTGGTTTATTTTGATCCTATATATATATATACAGGGTGGGCCAAAATAAGGGTCCTATCTTTAAATTTGAATAACTTGAATTTGAATAACTTCTACAAAATAAAAGTTAAACTTACCAAACTTTATGTGTGTGTAGACTGACCTTTCCGAGATTTTTTGAAATAAACAAAACAAATTTTAGCCGAAAAACACTTCTTAAAACTTACAAAAACTAAAGTATTGTTTTTTACACTGTTTTGAGTTTTTTAAGCAAAAATAATGTTTTCTAAATGAGGGTACGTTCCTTAGGGCTAATACGGCTCATGCTTGCTTCGGAAGGGGTCCTTTACTTATTCTAAAAAAAAATTTAAAAAATCAATAAATAAAAAAGTTATGAATTTTTAAAAATAGGACCCTTATTTTTGCCCACCCTGTATATATATATATATATATGGTGGAGGTGTGTGTTTAAGAATATAATTATGCATACTATGAAAGTGTTAATACTATGTGTGTATGTGTATGCATTTTGACGACTTATATTATTTTCAAATCTTATTCCGAATTATAAGGATAGGCAAAAACATATCAAGGTTAAGTACAGCTTTTTCAAGACATTGTGTATTTTGTTCTACAATGAAATATCAACTGTGTTCAAACACGGACTCTCATCAGAATTGAATATGATCCTATAGTAAATTAATTTCTATTCATCGATCTTAAAATCTATCTGTCTATCAATATTTTCTCTGCTATAAACATATATATATGTATATATATATATATATATATATATATATATATATATATATATATATATATATACATATGTGTATATATATATATATATATCTATACACACACATATATATATACATATATTTATATATATATACATATTACTATTTCATGTATCCACATAAAATTTTATAAGGAGATATAATTTGTTATATATCAACTTTCAGTATTTACTTCAACAGTGTTCTATACGTAAGTAGAGTTAGGTAGTAAGCTATGAAAATATATTTATGGCAATTAAGCTACATAGAGGCTCCCGCGTTTCATCCCCAGAGGGGAATGTTCAGGCTAACATGTTTTTTTCATAGCTTACTACCTAGCTCTACTTACGTATCGAACACTGGTGAAGTAAATACTGAAAATGCTTTTTAGCCTGTCGATTCCCCCGGGGATGAAACGCGGGAGCCTCTGTGTAGCTTAATTGTCATGAATATATTTGTATAGCTTACTATATATATACATATATATATATATATATATATATATATATATATATATATATATATATATATATAGAGAGAGAGAGAGAGAGAGAGAGAGAGAGACAGACAGACAGACAGACAGACAGTCAGAGATAGAGTGAGAGAGAGAATACAGTTATTTAACTCAAAATATATGCGTTGTTTGGCTTCAAAACACAAAAAGAGGACCAATCTGTAATACATTAACGCCCGCCCGCGTTCGTTTCATGACGTAGATCTTTAAAAAAATATCACCGTTTTAAGACAACACGGATTTTATAGTGGTATCATGTCACGAAAGAAAATAATAAAATGCTACTATTTTCTGAAGCGGACTTTTTAAGTCGATACTTAGCTTGCTTTAAATTAATAAACATTTCTTTAAAACAAAATATATGCGTTGTTTAGCTTAAAAACACAATTTCTTATATATATAGTTGTCGGAACCTCATACGTCGCAATCAACGGGAGAGTCCATCATTATATATATATATATATATATATATATATATATATATATATATATATAATACGGTGTGTTTATATGTTTATATATTTTCATGTACATGATTCACTCTTAAACTAGTATACTGCCTATTTTAAATTATAAAACATCTCTTAAGCCAATATTCGCCATGCAAAAAGTACTGTTGTCACATCTTTGCTAGTGCGCCTGTCACTTGTCTTGCCCTATCAGGCAGAGTTAAAAAATAATCGCTAATCCCACACTGTCTATTAAGCTCCAGCCCCTGCCTCATCGACGAAATGTTGCATCCCTGTTCTTGTTTTACAAGTACTTGAACGTAATATGCAATTACAGAACCACTACACCTAAACATACATATCCCTGATAAACTGGACTTGCAAAAAAATTTCACAACTTCATTTTAAAAGTATCTACTCAAATAGCTTTTAACCTTGGATAACTTACCTTTATAATGCATATCATTCTCCCTGTTCCCTGACTGTACAATGATTCATAAATGTCAATGTAATGTGAACACACATCATGTCGCACAGCTCTACACTTAGGATGGCTACTGTAAATCTGGAACCTTCGCACATTAACCCCTTATGTCTCAGAGGTTTATAGTTACAGGAATATTGGCTTGTATTTATCTGGTAGTGTTTATCTGCAGTTAAACGTTCACACAAAACGTTCACAGAAAACCGGGGTCAACGGGTCAGCGAGTAGGCACTCAAATATCAACTCTATCTGATATGGCGGGAAAAGGACGTGACCTCACATGGCTCAATAGGAGATTGAGCGAGAGAAAAAGGCCAGTTAGAAAAAAAGAAGCGTGTAAAGAATGTTTTAATCATTGATGTAACTAACAGCTAAAAGCTCCAGATGCCCATAGCCCATAACGTTCTTCGGCGCTAGTAGAAAAAAGCGATGTCAACATCTTAATAAATTGCCTTTCTACAAATACTTTCATTCGTGGTGTTGTGAAATTTTAATTCAATGTGCTTCAGTCACGGTAGGAGCTACGTCACGAGGGAAGACTTAAATGTGATGTTATTATTCGTGATTTGCATATCTGGAAACGTGTACTTTGTTTGATTGTGGCTAACTAGACATTTGACGTACCCTACCAGTGATGATATGATTTGTTTGGAGTGAGCTGAACTATATAAAATAAGCACTTGAAGGAAAGCAAACGAAAGAAAAATGCAATTAATGCAAAATAGTTATAAATAAAGTAAAAGTACTTTTATCCTGTTCATTTTCCTAATGTTTGGAAAATCATTCACTAAAAATTATTCAATGCTAAGATTAGAATGGGTGTTGTTGTATAATTTTTTCTTGGTTTTATTGTTGGAAAATCGAATTCAATTCGACCCACGAATTTCGACAGCAAAAGAATCGATCAGAAAATACATGGAACTTGCAGAAAAATCAAAGGACTATTAACAGCATTTTGTGATAATAACAATTGTAAGAGCGTGAGTAGAAAGGATATTGGAATGGAATGAAAGATTAACCTGATACAAAGCATGAACACATTTGAAATATTATTATTATTATTATTATTATTATTATTATTATTATTATTATTATTATTATTATTATTATTAATATTATTATTATTATTATTATTATTATTAATATTATTATTATTATTATTATTATTATTATTATTAATAATATTATTATTATTATTATTATTATTATTATTATTTTTATTATTATTATTATTATTATTATTATTACTACTCACTAGGAGATGTCACACAAGTAATAGTCAGTGATTGTTCACTTAAAAAAACCGGTAGTGCCCTCTGGACAAAACACTCCCCAGATGTCCAGTACTCTCCACTTTCTTTCGATAACCATTGCAGAGGACTTGTCAGTATCGCAACAACCGCTTACTATTGATATCTCACTGGTAACGACGATTAGTCTGCTCTGAGATTTGGGTGGAAATATGCCTCCCAAATTTCATTATTATTATTGTTGTTGTTGTTGTCATCATCATCATCATCATCATCATCATCATCATCATCATCATCATCATCATCATCATCATTTTAATTTTATTATTATTGTTATTTTTATTATTATGATACTCACGAGGAGTTTTCACAAAAGTCCAAAACTAGTGGCGCTTCCTGGATTCTGAATGACTACAAGTCTCACCAGATTTCCAGCCTCCCCACCTTTTTTTACGGTAGTCAATATAAACCATCTTGCATGATTGCCACAGCTCTTATCATTAGTTTATCGCTAGTAACGACCGTTGGTCTTCACTGGTACTTGAGTGGCACTTAGCCCCCCCTCCCCCAAGGGTTAAGTACTCATATTTACTCTTCCACTTGGGTCTATTCGGTGCCCTTCTTTCTCGGGCTTCCTTGCGCCTTCACAACAGTTTTGCGTGGTACCAAATCAATGTATGTATAACTGGGTATTTTATGAGTGGGGAGTTAACTTCGATGGTTTTCTAGTAGTTTTCACTTACCTTCAGTTCGTGTATTGTTCTTTCTATAGGTTGTGTTATTTGTTCTAATGAAAAACGTATGTGGTTGATTCTTGTTCGTTGGTTTGTTTCTGCATTCAAATATGTTTTTCAGATTTCGGCTGATGTCATGATTGCCGTTCATTGCATGTTTTCAATCATCTCTTTTATTCAAATTTCTTTTATTTGTTTTTCCAGGGTGTTTCTGGACTGGCAACAATAAAACAGCAATGACAATGATAATAATAAGAAGAATACTGAAACTGATGCAAATCTTATACCCACCAATCCTAAAATATAATAGAATTAGCTTCAGCTGATACCACACAAAATAGTCGTGAATACCTCTATTCGAAAAGTGCGAAGTGTACTGGGATGTTGGGAGGCTTATTGCTAACAATATCCCAGACACAAGCAATGGTCGTTGTCAGCAAGAACTCAATGGGCACGTTTTTTACAATAATGTAAAGTCATTAAAAAGAAGTGGAAAGTACATAACATCTAGGGATACATGTTGTCACTCAGACTTCAGAAAACACCACCGGTCATTATCGGTGAGTAATCACCGATGATGAGTTTTGTGAGAACTCCTAGTGTGTACACAACAATACTACTACTACTACTACTACTAATAATAATAATAATAATAATAATAATAATAATAATAATAATAATAATAATAATAATAATAATAACAATAATAATAATAACAATTAAAAAATAATAAAAATAAAACTATACAAACAACGGCAATCATCAAAACAGCTGTACTCTTAAGAAAACTCCTCGAATGCAGAAACCAACCCGCATAAGCTACAAAGGGTCACATAGAATCTACAGCAGAAAGAACACCACATCACAAACCAAGGAACAGAAAATGCAAGAAACATCACTTTATTAGTTTCCCCTCAATAAATTACACCAGCCTCAGCTGACACGAGACGAAAATGAGCTGACACGACACAAAAATCATCCAATGAACAGAAATAGCAAGAAACATGATAAGCGGGGAGCTTATCATGTTTCTTCCCCCCCCCCCCCCCAAAAAAAAAAATAAAAATAAAAAATGCTACCAGCCTAGGCTGACACACACCAAATATTTGCATAAGATCAAGGACGATGAAAAACCGAGGATGGACAGCACAAACCAGACCTCCACTGGAAGTGCAGAGAATTCTGGGACCTTAGGGAGGCTTATTGCCACCCCAATCCCAGAGAAAACCAATGATCCTTACCAACGAGAAATCAATGGTAAACGGCTATTGTGATACTGCAGGGTTATTCGCGGTGTCTAGCAAACATGGGTAGAGAATACTGGAAATCTGGGGGACTTGTTGTCACTCAAACTACAGGGAATACCACCGGTTGTCGGTGAGCAATCACTGATGACCTGTGTGAGAACTCCTATTCAGTACAAATACTACTACTACTACTACTACTACTACTACTACTACTACTAATAATAATAATAATAATAATAAAAATGACAACAACAACAATAATAATAATAATAATAATAATAATAATAATAATAATAATAATAATAATAATAATAATAATAATAATAATAATAAAACAAGAAGAAGAACGCCACCACACGAACCACGGAACAGAAACTACAAGAACTCTCTTAAACTGCCTTCTCTTCCTAAAATATTGATGTCATCAGCCTCAGCTGATAGCACAACGAATTGTCGTGAAGAGTCAAAGATGGTTTGAAGATCGAGAGAGAGAGAGAGAGAGAGAGAGACCACTAACTAGACCTTCACTGGAAAACTGCGAAGAATATTTAGTGCTACCCAAATCACAGAGGAGACCAATGGCCATTGCCAGCGAGAAATCAATGGTAGACGGCTGTTGCGACACCGCAAGGTTATTTCTCTTGGTTGTCGAAAAGAGATTAATAGTACTAGAAATCCGGGGTTGCTTGTTTACACTTATACTTCATGGAACACCAACGGTTTTTGCTGGTGAGCAATCACTGACAATTACTTTTGTTATAACTTTTAGTGAGTACAAATAATACTTATATGACATTTTAAGGAAAATACTTGAATGCAGAAACGAATTCACATAAACTATGGACGTTACCCCGTCACATGGAAGTTGCAACAGAAATAAAATAAATTAAACAAACAGAAAGAAGACCACACGAATCAAAAGAACTGAAACTTCGAGCAACCTCATAAACTACTCCCTACAAAGAAAAGTACCACACGCACACACACACACACACACACACAATTACAGACTATGATGACACCAGCTTCGGCTGATGCGACGTATATTGTTGTGAAAGGTCCAGAAAGATAAAAAGACTAAGGAAAGAGAACACTATCTTGTCCTCTAAAGGAAATATATTAATAGTATTAAGATCTTGTGGAGACATATTGCCACAAAAACTTCAGATGATCACTGGTTGTTGCGATAACGAAACATTATCGGCAATTGTTATCGAAACTAATGGAAAATACTGATACTCGAGGGAGGGGGGATGCCATTCCAACTCTACTGAACTCCACCGGTTATCGCAAGTGAGCAATTGTTGATTACGGTTTGTGTAAGAACTTCTAGTGAGTTACAATAATAATAATCTGATGGTGATATTGAAGCTGGAAATGAAGAAACACCCACAAAAAAACAAGATTAATTTAAACGATGGAAATCAAACAACGTGAACAAAATGGCTGACTGATTTTTCCCGCCATATCAAGCGGTCACATGAATTCCTCGAAATGCGGTTAAAAAACGCGCGAATATTATTAACTGGATCTGTCCATAAAAGAGCGCAATTTAACGTGAAAAGCTCCATGACAAATGTGTTCTTGTTGCTATGGCTGATTCCCGCGATAATTCTCTCTTCTTTCTTAATGTTCACCGAAGCAGACATTTACGCGGGAATGTTTTCTTGTGGAGAAAAAAACATTCATTCTCTCTTTCTCTTTTCTTGAAGGCATTTTTCTTCTTATTTTGTTAACAGTGCATTACGTAATTCCATCCATTTATTAACAGACATCCGAAAGAAATTTATAGATGCTTTGTTGTATACGTGCTCATAATGACATACGTCACGTGATATGAACACGCAATCTGTTATTGTCTTAACGTGCAAAGTTAAAGTAGCAGTTAAGAAAAGTAATAAGAATGAAGCTGGCTTTACAGGTTCAAACTCAAGTTCAATATGTGTGCATTTTTTTTTTTTTAAATGGAAAATTAATTTATGAATAAGTGGATGAGTAATACATGTTAGTAAAAATAAAAACAGAAGCACATTATTAAAGCTGGACGCCTGATATTTCGGTTGATCCGATGGACCATATTCATTTGGAAAAATATAACAGTGTTGTCACAGAATAACCTGTTCCAATATCGAAACAAAACGACGTTTAACAGTTTTTTAGATTACGATTGATAATTTTGACTATTTTTGTTATTTAGGCAACTAATCTAACATTGGTGGTTACAATGTTTCGGTGGATATAACCTCCAAGCTTTGTTAGGTGCATTTTAGACAAGGCATGCAGCCACTTGACAAACAAATTCATCGCAGTTACTTAATCTCTCATGAAAATACTAAAGTTGGCCTTAGCCTTTTGGCTAAGATCAAAGTGTAGTATCTGTTCCGATGGATACTACACCCCATATACTGGTATTGCCTTGGCCTTCGGGGACTGATTTACGCCGGTCTATAGGTCATTCCTGTGCAGTTCTAGGAGGTCCACCCTCCCAGGCTTTACCTCCCGTATTTGGGGAGGAGTAAGTTTATTGCTTACTGCCTGAGGCGCCCCTGCCGGGGAATGCCGACGGGGCTGCCCAGGCAATTTTTAATGGCCAGAGTGATCACCTTCTCGGGCGCTGGCTTTTCAAGCCCACTTTCCGACCCGACCTTGGGTCACATCTTACCTTGTGGGAGTAAGATAAAAATGGCCTTGTTCCTAACCTCCTGAAGAGGGGGTAAATAATCTTAAGTAGTGTGTATTTTCAAAAAAATTGCACAGGTATTTTTCTTCGTACGAGCACAGATATTCTACTTCGTAGGATCGATAAAAGTTTGGTAAAAATGGAAACGAAACGATAATGTAATAATTAAATTTAAATCGAAACAGATTTTGAATTACAAACATTGCTGTCGACTAATAGATAAAACCACCTTGCTCCCCATCTTACTATAATACAACCCTTAATTATATTTAAGTTCATGTTAATTTTAATTTTTTATTTAATTTTAATTTTATTATTTTGTGTCATTCTATGTTACTGTATCTTAACTTATTGTAGGTCTAGATTTTAGCTATGTTTCTTTTAATTTTTCTTTATTTTTTCTTTTTTTTCTATGTTATACTTCATTTTTATGTATATATTAAACCTTTATTGTTTTATTTAATGATATTATGTGTGCATTTTACCAAGACTAAGCCATTACATTGTACGCTCATATATTGGGTGTTATTTTCTTTTCTTGGTAATGGTTTATTTGTTTTTGTTTCTTGAATTAATACTAGTGTCTGTAAAAATGTAAACAAATTGCATAAGGATTATTCGATAATATGGGTGCTATAGGATACTAAGGTACGGGAATATAATCATGTTGTGCCTATAAACTGTATAATATATCCATAAGATTATGGAATAAGTGCAAATAGAGAGCTATAAATGTAGAATGACATGTATGAGCGTGTATATACATAAATGTACAGCGTAAATATGGGGAGATGTAGTCCTTAAAGCATAGTCTCTATATTTCATAAGAACTGCATGAATACGTGAGGAAATTGAGCATATATATATCTATGCGGAAGAGAGTATAAAAGTGTGCGTTGGTGTATAGTATATGTGGTTATATATATATGTAGTTATGTATCACACGTTTTAAAATGTTCTTATATTTTTGTTTTTGCTTAGCATGGGGCAACCATACCGGATGGCAGACATCCACCCACTATTCAGACACTCCAGCCGAAAGATTTTTTTTAAGAGTTTAACCGTCCCTTTCAGTGCATTTGTTTGTATCTCTCTTGCACTTGGTTTACCGGGTATATTCGCCAGGTAGCTTTTTAAATTATTTTTAATTAGTCCGGTTGCTCATATAATTACCAGGATGATAGAGATCTTCCTAAGATTCCAGTTTATTTTCATGTCGTAGATAAGACCTTTGTATTTCGTAATCGTCTCCTTTTCTGCTCTGTTTTATCCAGAATCATTAAATACACTGACTTCAAATAGGGTGTCTACTTGGTCTCTTTAGTCCCATATTACTATGTAAGTGTTAACAGCTCCGTTTTCTAGATATATAGGTGTAGGTATTGCATAGTCATAGTGGATGATGTACAACTTATTTCCAACCGTTCCTTCTGGTATATGCTCCCAGGGCTTTCTGCTACACTGGATATTTAACATTTTGCATATAGTCCAGTAAGATATTGGAACACTACGTTGTGTCGAATTGTAAAAGCCACCCCCCAGCAAAACCTTACAACTAGATGTCAGATGGCTCACACTCTCTACGTCTCTGAACTTGCATTTGTTATTGTTGCTGAGACGACTCATCTTTTTGAATACATTGGTCGTTAAGTCTTGATCCTTGGCAGACATTATCATTATCCTATGATAATAGTGGAGCGGTTCTTTTTTGGCCAGCCATTCTACAGAGCCTTCCTTATCTATATACCCCTGGGATAGTTCATCTAGGAAATACTTATAACGTTGTTGCCCATTCTTCCGGTTTTCCTCAATGGAGGTTCTTTGTGTATTTCTAGATGCTCCATAGGGCTATTTCCGTGGCAGGCTTGTTGTCCGTTTCTGCTTCATTTTTAAGACAGTCCTGTCCAACATGTTTAGCCAGTGTTCTGATAGAGGTTGTTCTACGTGCTCTGGTTTCTTGGTGTTGGCGTACAATCATACATGTTGGGTTCTGGGAGCTCATCAGATATAGGCCGGTGCTGACAATAGTGGCTTGATTTTGATAGTCAATTTCTAAAACACATACCTCCCGCTCCACTTGGGAGATACTATCTTGGTAGACACATGTGTATATATGTATAAGAATATGAACACATAGATAGAGATGAATTTTTCGATGGAAATATGTAAATATTAACTAGTATATAAATTATATTGTACGAATTGATGTGTATAAAGTTGAAGGGTTTATATAGTAACGTAATTCTAGGCTAACGTACTTATTTGATGGATATACGTATACATCTGAATAAATGCGGTTTATATTTGTCTTAAGGTTCAATTATTGTGTTTACAAATATAGGTGTGTTTAGATGTGAATATATATCTGGTTGAACAGTAGTGTCAACTTCTGTTAATTCCTTTTGTGATCCAATCTTTCTATTCGTCGAACGATAGATAGAAAGATTGGATCACAAAAGGAATAAAAAGAAGTTGGCACTCCTGTTCTACCTAATATGTATAAAAGAAGGAATTTTTCCTAATTATACAAAATGGGAATATATATATATGTATCTATATATATATATATATATATATATATATATATATATATATATATATATATATATATATCTATGTGCATATGGAAGTGTCTCTGTATATACGTATGTATATATATATATATATATATATATATGCACTTATAGCCGTGTGTATGTATGTATCACTATGTCTGTGTATGGATGTGTTTGTGTATGTATATGTTATACATATAAGTATATATATATATATATATATATATATATGTATGCATGTATATGTGTGTATACAGGTTTGTATATATGTGACTATATGAATAAAGTGTATATGAATCAAATTTATAAAGGACTTATCCACTGACCGTTAAAATATATGATTATACTGAGGCTACGTCGAAGATACTATTAAGTAGGGTAATAAAATGTATAAAAGTATTGTAAAGCAGTAAAACATACCTGATGAACTTTAATGATGAAAAGTAAAAGAAAGGGAGCACCGCGATACAGTAATTAAATATGATGCGTTCCTGTTTATTTATACATACATCTCTTCCAAACCGTCATCATACTCAGAATAACGAATTTTTTTCTGAACAAACTCAGTATAAACAGATATCGCAGCTGAAAAATGTATGCTCGTACATAACCAAAATATTTGTATGAATTAAAATGTATACTATATATATATATATATATATATATATATATATATATATATATATATATGGACACATTTTTAAAAATAACAGAATTCGTCTGTTTAATTATACTTTTTTTTATTTTTTTCAATTTTTTTAATGTCTTTTTTGTATGAAAATAAAAAAAGGATCAACAAAGTGTCAAAGGTTGTGAAGGTTTCATGAACGTTTTCGATTCTTCGTCGTAATAATTTTCAGGTGTCACGAGCAAATGAACAAAAAAGCTGGAGAAAAAGGAAAATTGTTAAAATATGGGGGAGAAACGCGCATAGAACGTTTTCCGCATTATTTCAAATTGCGTTGGAGATTTTAAATTCAGCAAGGCTGGATATCATCACAACACAAAATAGAATTACGTTAAGCATTTTAAAATGTTCCTACTGGTTTTATATGTGATGTTGGTAATTTTAGGCAGATAGCTTCGAAAATGCTGCTTTAATACACACAATATATATATATATATATATATATATATACAGGGTGGGCCAACATAAGGGTCCTATCTTTAAATTTGAATAACTTGAATTTGAATAACTTCCACAAAATAAAAGTTAAACTCACCAAACTTTATGTGTGTGTAGACTGACCCTTCCGAGATTTTTAGAAATAAACAAAACAAATTTTAGCCGAAAAACACTTCTTAAAACTTACAAAAACTAAAGTATTGTTTTTTACACTGTTTTGAGTTTTATAAGCAAAAATAATGTTTTCTAAATGAGGGTACGTTCCTTAGGGCTAATACGGCTCATGCTTGCTTCGGAAGGGGTCCTTTACTTATTCTAAAAAAAAAAAAAAAAAATCAATAAATAAAAAAGTTATGAATTTTTAAAAATAGGACCCTTATTTTTGCCCACCCTATATATATATATATATATATATATATATATATATATATATATATATATATATATATATATATATATATCATACAAAGGGTGAAAGAAATAGAGAGTAAAATTCCAACATATATAACTTGACCTAGACTTGTTTAACAACCAAGGCTTGATAGTATAGTTTACCCTACTACTTTATCCATGGCTGGAGGAAATTATATTGATTTATATATTTTCCATGTGTATTAATGAAAGTGAGTCAGTGTCTCGGCACGACTCGAACACTTGCATCCGAAGCCAAAAGTTCGTTCCTGTAACTACCACACGACATCATTACCATATAAAGATACAATGTTGCAAAAATAGACAGAATACAATAGAAAAGACAGGAAAAACCCAGAAATTTGACAATAGAAATTGTTGAATAAAATCGAGAGAAAGATAGAAATAAATACATAAAGTGATATAGATAAAAAGAAAGAGCGTGTGAGAGATAGAAAATACAGAAAGATGTAGATGCAAAAAGTGGAAATAAAATGAAGAATTATGAAGAAAGTAAGAAAGAGAGGAAAAGAGAGCGGGATAAAAAAAAACAGTTAGAAAGAGAGAGGAGGGGGAGATGTAAGACAATACAGAAGATTCAGCATGAAAATGTTAGGATAAAATAAAGAGAAAAAAACATACAGAGAAAAAAGGGAGAGATTTAGAAGACAAAGAAAAAAATACAGACAATCAGAGAGATGAAAAATAAAGAAAGAGGAAGAGACCCAAAGGCGAGGATTAAAAGAGTGGAATAAAATAGACATATAGGAAGAGAGAAATGAGAAAGGAACAAGAGAGAGAGATGACTCGGTTTGAGAAAGCCACTTCGCGTACTTTTATTAACATCCAAATAATGCACCTTGGGATTCGATTTTTTATGCTTCGTTTGTTAGGCGCCCTGGGCTGTAAATAAACGCACATTTCATTGGTTTCGCTGCGTTCTGTAGATTTTCACAGAAAATTTCCAACCAATAAAATGGAAAGGCCATGCCCACGCCTCCTGCTCCGATGAACGCTTTTTCACGAGTTAGGCATGGATCAAATTCAGTTAGATACACGAGGCCCACCCGTTTTATTACTATTTCTATCCACTTTTCAATTTGCTCAAGGGTATTAAGTCCACCCATCCAATACGTATACACCATTAACAAAATGGATGAAGTAGTTAACTGTTGGTCACATTTGGAGGGTACTTTGCCGTTTACGGTTCGAATCTTGGCGTATATATATATATATATATATATATATATATATATATATATATATATATATATATATATATATATGAGAAAGGGAGGATGGAGGTAATCCGACGTAATGAGAAATGAAAAAGGAAACACCAAAAAAGATTTCTTTTTATATATTCATCAACGTTTCGTCTTTATTTTTAAGACTTCTTCAGGATGATAATATTAAGACAAATGTCATGCAAGAACATGAGAATATGGGGTGTACATGATGGGTTGATGGGAAGAAGTAGTAGCCACTGCTGGGAGCGGTAGAACCGAGGTCCGGGCTTGGTGAAGTCAGTAGCATAGAATGAAATAAATGTGGATAGTTCTGAGTGAAAAAAGTGGAGGATGGGGGTGGCGGGAATAATGTGGATAACAGTGAGTAAATGCGTAGAGGGGTGGGGGTGAGCGGGAATAATGTGGATGGCAGTGAGTGAAGAGGTGGAGAGATAGGGAAAGAGAAGAGGCGAGGCTCTGTGATTTTGGTGAGTGGGTAATGTTATTGTTTTAAAAAAGATTTGAAGAAATGAGGTGGTTTGAGAGTGGCAGGGATAGTTGTGTGAGAGTGTGAGAGAAGTGGTTGAGAGGATGAAATGGGTGAGGGGGGAAGGGGAGATTTTGTTTTAGTAGGTGTGAAATATTTGAAAAGTGGGAATGTTTCACCAGGTTGCTATGTCAAGAATGTGAGGAATGAGTTAGTTTGAAAGTTAGGATTTGTGTTAAAGAAGTCTTAAAAATAAACCCGAAACGTTGATGAATATATAAAAAAACATTATTTTTGGTTTTTCCTTTTTCATTTCCCATATATATATATATATATATATATATATATATATATATATATTACTGCAAGCATGAAGAGAAGAGGAATTTTATCGTTCATGATTAGAAGTTAATCAAGAAAAACTAAAGCCAGCCGACCGGTTTCACCCTCTCTTAAGAAAGGCTGTATTGAGGGATGAAAAACAAACGATGGATTTAAAAAAGGGGGTGAAAAGAGAGAATACAGAAAATAAAATAGCGTTATGGTATATGTACAATAGAGGATGAAGCTTAGAGACTAATCACATCTAGCCCCAATAACCCATTCCCTTTGCTTACAAGGGGATAGACGTGTAATACGAACGTGGATCGTCTCCAAGATTTTTAGATGGTATGATGAGTGAGCATTACTTAAAATAGTGAAGGAGTCTATCCATGGATTTTCAAAGACAAACTCTTGTTATCAGATGGTAACAAAAACCCGATAATGTAACTGTGAATATTATCGGCAACATTTTATTTTGAAAAATTAATACACAAAAAATAATGCATGGAAAACAATTTTAAAAAATTAAAAGAAAGAGACATTAAGAAAATAAGAGAGGGGGGAAAAAGGAAAGGCTTAAGAACATTAAGTAGAACCCGTTAAAACGCAAGAAAGTTAACAAAGAAAGAAACAAAACCTAAACAAATAAACTAAGAAAGAAATCAACATAAAAGAAAATAAAAAAAAACTGAGTAAAATGCGATGAAAACGAAGCGTTCCAAGAAAAGAAGAGACGAAAAATAGAACTTAGAATTAAGGACTAAGAGAGACCCGTAAATAACAACTAACAATCTAAATAAATGAGGTCTGAATGTAAATGCGATTTGAGGGAAATAATAGGTGCGATGGGGAGTGTCCTGAAAAATCGAAATATTCTTATTTATCGATTTACACATAGAATGCAGGATGAATTAATGCGGGCAACTGACACTTGGTTACTGTGCAAGAACGCTTGATAATAAAAGCCGTATATATATACACACACACATATATATATATATATATATATATATATATATATATATATATATATATATAATGAGGATTGGTAGTTAGCTTAAAGTACTGTGTGTAATACGTATGTAAAAAAGTATAAGAAGGCTATCACAATGTAAGAAATGAAAATATGTCTGCGCTGAGAAGTTAGACTTCTCAACGCCGACATGTTTCCATTTTTTGCATTGTGATAGACTTCTAATACTATTCTTTCTCTCCCTCTCTCTCTCTCTCTCTCTCCTTCTCTCTCTCTCTCTCTCTCCCTATATATATATATATATATATATATATATCCGTGTAGATTATGCCTGAATGAAAAATATGAAATCCTTAATTTTAAAGATCCCTGAAACCTATTAAACTCTAGAAGTGATATAGCAAACAGCTGTTTACACAGAAATAAATTTACGTCAGGATGATATATAATCAATAAAAAAATTTAAAAAATAAAAATAAATAAGTAAGTAAATAAATAAATAATTAAATAAATAAATAAATAAAAAACTGAACAGTTAAAATTTAAAACCTAAAATAGAAATACAAGAAACCACGTGTTAAAATAAATTCGCCCACTGTATTGACACAACAAAGGAAACAGGATATAGGAAAATCCATTGTTAACAAAAAATAGGATAAGTAAAGGAGCGTCACCAACAAAGACTTTGTTCTTGGGAAGCCCAACGATTGGCTGAGGGAACAACAAATAATCTGATTGGTTAACTAGCAAGCCATGTATATAAAAACACCTGACAAAAATAACTCCATGCATTTAGCCTGACGATTCCCCCCGGGGAGGAAACACGGGAGCCTCTGTGTAGCTTGATTGCCATATATATTTTCATAGCTTACTATATATATATATATATATATATATATATAGTAAGTTATGAAAATATATTCATGGCAATTAAGCTACACATTAAACTACACAGAGGCTCTTGCGTTCATCCCCGGGGGGAGTCTTCAGGCTAAAGTGCATGGAGTTATTTTTGCCGGGTGTTTTTATATACAGAGCTTACTACCTAGCTCTACTTACGTATAGAGCACTGTTGAAGTGAATACTGAAAATTGATACACAAAAATGTACATCTCCTTATAAAATTGTATGTGGTACATGAAATAATAATAATAATAATATATATATATATATATATATATATATATATATATATATATATATATATATATGAATGAAACGAATCTAGTGGAGGCCAAATTCTCCCAACAAAATCCATTGTTTTAATGAACTTCTTCTACCAGCAAAATGGAGATTTATGAATGGCGACAGAGACAGATTCCAAAATGTTAAAATGAGTTTTAGAATCTGTTCTATGCAGATGTGTATAAATAAATGAGAAACTTGTTTTTATTAATCTCGACTATAGTCATATTAAAACACGTATAGTCTATTTAATTCAATTTAGCATCTATTTATTTTCTAACACCTCATATATTTCACAACAGAAAAATGCCAGAACACTGCCCAAGTCGGTTCGTTTCAATGATAATTTATAAACACTTGCAAATAAATTAACATTCTGCACAATCTGTGTCCGTTTTGTACTTCACTTTCTTTATATGAATCTAATATTTTCTTCATATGAATATGAATATTAGTAGTAGTAGTAGTAGTAATATTTATTACAACGATTTTATGAACAATGTTAAACATTCAAAATGATTATTTTCAAATTCCGTTTTTTTTGTTTATTTTAATTGACGACCACAACGAGGCTGCTGTTCTCTTTCATTCCTTCTTCCTCCAATCAATCACTCTATACTTCTTTTAGTATTTCCTTTTCTGTTTTTCCTCTCTCTCTCTCTCTCTCTCTCTCTCTCTCTCTCTTTCTCTCTCTCTCTTTCTCTCTTTCTCTTTCTCTCTCTCTCTTATTCTCTCTCTCTCTTTCTCTCTCTCTCTCTCTCTCTTTCTCTCTTTCTCTTTCTCTCTCTCTCTCTCTCTCTCTCTCTTTCTCTCTCTCTCTCTCTCTCTCTCTCTCTCTTGTCAAGCCAACTCCAAAGGTAAAACTAAATGTGATTGTGTATTGTCTTTAAAAAGCCTGGCATTATCGCGCAAACAGATTGAATTGTGTTTCTATCCATTGAACTGAATTTTATTTTCTTATCCATTTATTACTTATTTAAAAGATAAATACGTTTTTATCAAAATTACCAAAATATGAATATTTATCTATTTCATGAATAAAATCGAAAGTTTTTGTCCCATATTTAAAATACATTTATGAATGAAATTTATTAAACTCAGCAATCTTTTTTTTAGAAATAGGGTGGGTGGGTGGATAGTCATACAATTTCTACATCAGCTCTTTGTTTGTGGGGTCGATAGTTATACCTTTTGTCAAAATACATTGTACGGACTCTATGCTATACACTCTAACTAAAATACCGCATCCACTCTATCTTCTTAATACTTATATACTTTGCGAAGCAATAGCCAACTGCACACATTTTTGGTATAGTTGGAGATGAACTCTGTACGTTTATTCTTTTTTTTGGGGGGGGGCTCAACTTTTTAGGAATACGTGTGGTTGTTCGACTTTGCTTTTCTTACTTAGGGTTAGTGTTAAAACATATATTAGTTAATTGCCATGATAGATTATTATTACCCTAAAGTAGAATCTCATATTTAAGTGTGTGTTAATCTACAAATTTACGAATGTTTGTTATGATTTTTTGAATTAAAAAAAAAATAGATTCATATTTTTAAAAAAATCGTCATGAAGTTTAATTTTATTTTCCGGTCTTTAATAACAAAAGGAATATGTAATTGTTTTATTTGACCGATAGACGTCCCGCTTTTATTAATTGTCAAGAATATTAAACAGAAGATAAAGGTGCGGAAAAAAGAGTACAAAACACTGTTACCAAATGCATCAGCAGCAGCGACAGCGACAGGCAATAACCATAGCCCTCGTGACGTCAGAGAGGCGACTGCTACTATAAATAACTTGTTTTTCTTTGCTAATCTAACGTCTGGATTTTTGTTGAATAATATAAAAAATAAATATGTAACTATTTATATAAATAGTTGATTATTTTTACCCTTTTTAAAATTATTTTTAAAAACAGTGCTCTATTTTCAAATATCGAACATGAATTTAACGTGTTAAGAAATTCATGATAACACTTTGAAAATATATTCATAAAATGATCTGTTATTATACAGGGTGTTTCAAAAGTCTTGGGAACATTACAAATGCGTATATCTCATGAACTATTCCAGGTAGAAAAATGAAACTGGTGCCATTTTAAAGCTTGCTCAATCAAGTTTTTGGTCATACTAATGATTTTTGGTGTTATCTTTCCAGGTGCAGTAATGGCGTTCTCTAAACAAGACAAGGCATTTTGCGTCCTCCAATTTGCAAAGACTGAATCGTGGACATGTGTTCAGCGTGCATTTCGCAGGAAATTTAAAAAAGAAGCCCCTGAAAGGAAATCCATTGTCAGATGGCATGCTAAATTTGTGAAAGATGGGTGTTTGTGCCCAAGTAAGCGAACAGGTCGCCCTTCAACTTCAGAAGATGCAGTTGAGCAAGTTCGGACAGCCTTTCAACGGAACCCCCGTAAATCAGTGAGAAGAGCCAGCAGGAAACTTCAGCTTGCTCCAGCAACTGTCTGGCGTGTCTTAAGGAAACGACTGCAAATGGTACCTTACAAGCTCAAGTTGGTCCAAAAGTTGAAGGACACTGATAAGCCACTTCGCCGTGACTTTTGCATTGCAATGCAAGAGAAGTTGGAAGATAACGGCCTTGATGACCGGCTTGTTTTTAGCGATGAAGCGACCTTCCATCTGAATGGCAAAGTTAACAAGCATAACACTCGCATATGGGGTACTGAGAATCCTCATGAACTTCTTGAACACGAGCGAGATTCACCAAAAGTGAACGTGTTTTGTGCAATTT
>OY744553.1:34809626-34842126 GCA_963556195.1 Sepiola atlantica
TTATATCGTATAATTATGTAATGTCAGTGTCTGAGCAAAACAAGTACACGTATTTCTGGAGACAACTCACAGTATACTGGAATACAATACAATAGAAAAAACTCGCCTTAAAACTTAATAATACAAACATAAAACTTCATAAAATATAATTAAAAACCAAGCTGAAAACTTTTCAAATAATCATGAGAATCGTCAAACACTATATACAGGTACATTGACATCTAAGTGCATAAACGTCTCGAGACTGGAACAATTCGGATTTCAAATAAAAATACAAGCTAAAAATGCCTTTGGTTTCTAACAAAATATTGATTCCCGAACATACCGACTGATATATTAACAGTTTTGTGCAGAGGGACCACTCCTATGTATTTAAATCTAGACCTGAGTGTTTAAAAATCAATCTGGGTTTTCACTTTTAAATCTGGAATGCTTTTTAAGAACTATAGTTCAAAATTAAAATCAATATTAAAAAAATGTAAAACAAAATGGTCTTAAAATAAATAAGCTTAATCCCAAAAATGTTAACAGAGAATATAATTTTGTACGACATATTGTTTTATATCATAGTTTTTAATTTGTATTGAAAATTAAAATATAAGAGTTAATAAATAAGTTTTTTATATTTACTAATTAAATACCTATAAACAGTATATCTCTATGAATTAAATTGGATCTGTATTTTTCTAAAACCAACCTGAATACAATTCGCAAAAAGATCATAGTTTTTAATTTGTATTGAAAATTAAAATACAAGAGTTGATAAATAAGTTCGTATATTTACTAATTAAATACCTTAAACAGTATATCTCTATGAATTAAACTGGATCTGTATTTTTCTAAAACCAATCTGAATGCAATTCGCAAGATCATAGTTTTTAATTTGTATTGAAAATTAAAATATAAGAGTTGATAAATAAGTTTTTTATATTTACTCATTAAATACCTTAAACAGTATATCTCTATGAATTAAACTGGATCTGTATTTTTCTAAAACCAATCTGAATGCAATTCGCAAGATCATAGTTTTTAATTTGTATTGAAAATTAAAATATAAGAGTTGATAAATAAGTTTTTTATATTTACTCATTAAATACCTTAAACAGTATATCTCTATGAATTAAACTGGATCTGTATTTTTCTAAAACCAATCTGAATGCAATTCGCAAGAAGATCATGGTTTTTAGAAAACAAAAAGTGACAACCTTAGAGCATACCGTTGAGAAATCATATAACCTAGGTATAAAGAAGTGCTGGTGCTTTTTAACGGATTAATATCTTTTACTTTATATTTAATAGAAAAAAATGGTTCGGTTTTCGCACAATTCAATTTTTGAACAGCTATTTCGAATTATGTTCGAAAACGTGATACGATAAATTAAATTTCTACATGGTCAAAATCGACATTGGAACTCAGCCTTGTACCTTCCATGGAAAATAGGTAGAGTACAGAAATATTTGTTACATCTTTTCTTAGGTTTATTAACATTTCTGACTGCGGTTTCTGTTGGTTTTTAACCTTTTGTCATACATGCAGAACACCAAGTTGACGTCATTAGTAAACAAAACATATAAAAGTTACCAATTACTATCCATAGCTTGTTGGCTTCTCGTATTTGTATGCGCCCATTTTGTGGTCCTTCCAGACTGAGGGTTGATCCTTCTGAAATCAAAGAACCTTATATACATTTCGAAAAAACTAAGTTGAGATAAAACTGATGGAAGACAAAGAAGATGTATTTAACTTGATCAATGGACACTATACCGTATTTGTATAATCCATCGGTACTTTTGGTTTCATGGCAAAACCGGAAACGTAACCCGAAGGGTTACAGGTTCCACAGCCGATGTAATAATAAGAGATAATAACTGGCCATTGGAGTGGGAGAGACAGAGAGATCTATTACATAGGTTTGATCATATCTTGTCAGCTCATTTCAATTCATCTTGGTCACACATGTGGTGGGGCCAAGGTATTAAATGTCTCCTACCATGATCCTCTCTTTGAGCCATGTGACGTTATACATGTTTCTATCAATTCACAACCCTAAATGAGCCTAACGTCTTATTCATGATGTTGCCCACATATGAACTTTACTTTCCTATCATTTTCAATTTACCAATTTATAAAGTAGTGGCTCTACTCGCCTAATACTAAACACTTTTAATAGGAAGCTATACCGTGACGGGTATTGGAACCATTCAATTCAATTAAATTAATTCCAATAATTTCACAAAAAAACTAAAACAAGAGTTGTTCAGTTGTCATGTAGGGAAAGGGTGGTAGAAATTTACACAGAAGAGGATACAGTAGCCAAGCAGCTGCCCAAATTCACCTTTACTCGCCATGTTGTTGGCTCATATATTACCTCTTATGGAAGAGTATTCCAAAGTCTAGAGATGCTGATTGAATAAGCGGCCTTCCTCTGGTTTAATCAGAAGAGGCTGTGAAATATGTTCTTGTTGTAATGCGTAGACCTCTTTCTGGTTCAGAATGAATAACAATCCCCGAAGTATATCGTACTTACTATTGAGGAGATTGTAGGCCAACATTGGATCACTGCGTAATCGTCGACGCTCGTAAAAGAATAGATTAAGTTTCTTTCATAGGGCACATCGAATAGACTGTGAACCATTCCAGTAGCCAGTCTTTGGACTCTCTCCAAGACGTTTTAGATATAGAGCGGATATCTGGACACCATACTTAAACAATGGTCTGACGAATGAGACATAATGTAAGAAAACTATTTCAGGAGTGAGTTTGCAGAAAGAGCATCAACTAGGAAATAGAGATGTTCTTGCCTTGTTTTCAAATTCAATTGTTAAGATGGTTTGCAAGACGAATCCACCAGAACGCCAATATCTTCTGTCTCGCTCGATCCCTTAAGCAGATTCAGAAATGGCATATTGTTCATATAGAATTCTTTACATTTAACTACGATCGAAAAAAGAAAGCAAATGCCGAATAAAATACGAAAAACTTCAGTTTTATATTTTTTGCACGGTGTCTCTTTTAATGGACTTCTCCCTTCATGCATTATGTTCGTTAGAATTCTCCAAGATATATATGATAACGATTCGATACTGGATAACTCTAATGAAGCAATAATCCGGAATAACTTCACGCTTCTCATTACCATGGAAGTAATAAAGCTCACGACCGAACCTCATTTGTTCTTACGTCATTTTTCGTACTTGATCGCATCGGATTCTCAACTCAGACTACTTCGGGGCTTGATTTACGCCGGTCTATGGGTCTGTCCTGTGCAGTTCTAGGAGGTCCACCCTCCCAGGCTTCGCCTCCCCTCTTTGGGGAGGAGTAAGTTTATTGCTTACTGCCTGAGGCGCCCCTACCGGGGAATGCCGACGGGGCTGCCCATGCAATTCTTATGGTCAGAGTGCTCACCTCTCGGACGCTGGTTTTTTAACCCCCACTTTCCGACCCGACCTTGGGTCACATCTTACTATTGGGAGTAGGATAAAACTGGCCTTGTGCCTAACTCCTGGAGAGGAGTAAATAATACTAACCAGCTCTTTGCTCTTGTCCCTTACTCGTCAGCCACCATTCCTCTTTTCTATTGTTCCCACGGTAAACGGTGCCGATAATGGTTAGCAAACTGACCCCTACCTGAACTTACATCTTGAATGCGTACTAACATGTTCTTGCGAATTTAAATCTACAAATAGCGTACACTTACGTTAAATCAGTGTTCTTGATATGAACTTATAACATGGTCGTACTTGGAAGGATTAATCGGTATCGGTAATCGAAATAATCGAACATTTTTGGATATCGATATTTATATCCGAACCGGAAGAAAATTAGTCTAATTCTCGATTCCAAAAATGATGCTTAGAATTTTTTTAATGTTAAACTTAATTTGCCATTGCTAGTACTAACGATAAAATTATTACATTTATTGCTTTTAAACAATCAGTACAACTAATATTTATAGAAAATCATGACGGATATAGGTAAAAATAGCACCAGAAAAAAATGCTCCTATAAAATTGGCAGAGGTAAAAATAGCTCGAGTCGATAAATAGGAAAACATGGCATAAGTGAAAAATATAGATAAAAATCGTACACTGAGTGTATCAAACTATTGGATAAAGGCACACCATTAAAAAAGGTGTCAAATTAAATAGAAAATGATATCTAAATTCAAAAGTAGATGAGGAGTCTCCGCTAAATCCTCCCTCCACATGAAATTCTAATTTTTAAGACGATTAGACGATTTTAAAATAGAATCGGTAATTATATCGGAATCGAGAATTTATCACAGAATCGGTAATTGCATCGGAATGGGTAAGAATATTAAACTCGTCTCATTAATAAGTCGTACCCGATATTGGAGGTAAGTCGAGTGATTTCCATGAAGATAGCGATAGAAAAGCAAAAGCCTAGCAAGTCTCTTCTTACATATATTAAAATTTGAAAATGTGGCTCCCTATTATGAAGCCATTGCGTAGCGGATATTCGAACTAGTATTTTTTTCATCAACTATTCTGGACATTTAGTGACGATCGAGAAAGGAACATTTCAGGATAGAATTGGTAAACATAAAATAATATTTAGTTTTCTTTCGCTTTCTGTGTTAGATCGACCTATCCCATCGATCCATCATTTTAGTTCGGAAAGTCCAAGATTTATCGGATCAAGATTCTAGACTGGGAAACAAATTATAATGGAGGCTCGGTCTCATTGATCTAATAAAGAAAAGAAGGTAACGTTGGTCAAGTGGATAACGACAAGGACTAACGACCTGAGTGTGCCAAGTTCGAATCCAGTCGGTTCCATAATATCACTTTCACTTAGGGATGTTAGCAATCATTTCGTGGTCCCTCCTGCAAAAATGCCATCACTAGAATCAAGTCGCTCTACAAAGGTGTACCATTCTGATTCATACGACAAATGAAGAAAACAAACAGGATTTGATTTATGTTTCTCATAACCAGAAAATAACACACAGCAACCACCGAACTTCATTTATTTAAAGTCATTGTTTCACGTTCGATCCCGTCGGGTTTCTAATTCAGACTAACTAATTTTTCTCTTTTGTCTTTATCTTGTATACTATTTTCTATTCGAATGTGTATATCCAAATGAATACAAAATGATATACCGTTAAGATTTAACATTAATTTCTGACATGATCAAACAGAGAAAAGAGCTCAGTCGGTTACTTTTAATAGAAACAAACATAATAGAGTAGAGAAAGAATAACACTGATTCTTCTTACGCTTAGTTAAGTTTAAAATTGCGTCTAGTGACTATCTGCCCATTCTGTTACATGTATAGACACTAGTATATTTCTCATCACCTTTCCTGTACACTTTCTCCCGATCGTTAAACGATCAATAATTTCCGAAGAAAATACGGAAATGATACACTTCAGTTTTTTATTTTTTATTTCGCGCGCTATCTTTTTACTATCGACCTCTTCCATCCACTCATCTTGTTCGTTAGGACAGTCCAAACTATATTGGATAACGATTCTTGACAGCATAACTAAATTATGGAGATTCGGTCTCATGGCTCTAATGAAGCAATACTCCGGATTGGCTTTCGCTTTTC
The DNA here is from genome assembly GCA_963556195.1 of Sepiola atlantica. Taxonomy (NCBI): domain Eukaryota; kingdom Metazoa; phylum Mollusca; class Cephalopoda; order Sepiida; family Sepiolidae; genus Sepiola; species Sepiola atlantica. The sequence goes on from OY744553.1 coordinate 34,815,205, forward strand.
CTAACAACCTAAATCACCACACGCATCACCGAGCCACATTTACAACTAGGAAAAGAAAATGTTATGTGTGAATTCTTGGACGAATGTATGTGTGCATTTTTATAGCAATCAATTTATCTATCTGTTTATCTATTTGTCGGATTTTGTTTACGCAAATTTTCCCGAATCGGTTATTTATGAGATAAGGTCGTAAATATATGGGCTTGTGTATTCTAACATCAACTTAATTGGTCGATCTATCGATTTAAAGATCAACATGATGTATTCATAGTCGTTCTCAAATATGTTATATATATATCCATCTTTTTTCATCAATGTATGTATTCTATGATTAAAGCTAATGTATATATATATATATATATATATATATATCATCGTTCTCATATATATATACATATAATATGTGTATATATAAATATATATGTATATAATATATATATATATATATATATATATATATCATCGTTCTTATATATATATATATATATATATATATATATATATATATATATATACATATAATATATGTATATATGGGAAGAGAAGGATGGAGGTAATCCGACGTAATGGGAAAATAAAAAAGGAAAACCAAAAAATGGATGTTTTTTATGTGTACATCAACGTTTCGTCTTTAGTTATAAGACTTACTCAGGATCATAATATAAAGAAAAAGGTCATGCAAGTACAGACACATATAGGGTTGACATTTTGGGAAAAAGGCAGAAAATAGTAGCCACTACTGGAGAAAACAAGTAGGGTGGACGTCCGTACTTGGTGAGGAATGAAAAATGAATGTTTATGAAAATGAGTGGGGGAAGAAGTGGAAAAATGGGTGTGAGCAAGGATACTGTGGCTGGTAGTAAGAGAAAGAGGCGGGGGAATGAGCAGGAATAATGTGGATAGCAATGAGTGAGGGAGTGAAGGGGTGGAGGAGAGGAAGGAAAGAGGTTTTGAACAGGTGGCTGCGGTCAAAACTGAAGGGGAAAAAGTAAGTTGGAATGTTTGTGTGGGGGTGTATGCAGAGAAATGGAGGATGGGTAGAGAAGGAGGGGGCTGTGATTATGGTGGATGGGCGAAAGTTACGGTCTTAGAAAGGATTTTGAGAAAATGAGGGGATTTTAGAATGGGAGGTATGGAAGAGTGATGGTACGCAAGAAGTGGTTGAGAGGGGAAATGGGTGAGGGGGAGAGGGGAGATTTGTTGTGATAGGGTATGAAATATTTGAAATATGTGGAAAATGAGAAAGTTTCATCGACTTGCTGTGTTAAAAATGTGAGGGAAAAAAGGAATGAGTTAGAAAAAGTAAAGATTCATGGAGAAAGAGGATGGGTGTGCGTAAGTGGGAGAGTGTCATTAAGGTTGGAGATAAAAATAAATGTTATCTATGATCTGGCATGAGTTTTTGTTCAGTAAGGATGATCTTGCTTATTAAGGGTTATAGGTTAAAAAAGCCATTTTATGCTTGATGGTGGTGGAGGCGGTGATGAGTGCAGTTTCCAATAATCTTCGTCAAGATTTGTTGTGGATGTAATTTGTGATTTCGGATTGTTCAAATTTGAAGGCATGACCATGTTCTAGTGCATGGGAGAAAAGTGCACTGAGAGGGTTGTTGTTTTTTATGTCCTTTTTGTGTTCATTCGATCTTTTCTTTCCCATAGATGTATGTATATATATGTATATATATACATACATATATGGGAAATGAAAAGGAAAAACCAAAAAGGATGCTTTTTTATATACAGGGTGTTTTAAAAGTCTTGGGAACATAACGATTTTTAATAACTCAAAAACTATTAGGAGTTGAAAAATGAAATTGGTACAGTTGGAAAGGTTAAAGTTTCAAGTTTTGTGGGGAATCTTCAAAGTTGCTCAATATGAGCACCATTCGTCACACGGCATACATCTAGTCGATAGTCCATTTCCTGCCAAACGCGTTCCAGTATCTTGACGTCAATGGTTCCCACAACTGCCGTTACTCGAGCCTTTAGTTCGTCAATATCTCTTGGAAGGGGCGGCACATAGACTTGTTGCTTGACAAAGCCCCAAAGGAAAAAGTCATACGGGGTAAGATCTGGAGACCTAGGAGGCCAGGGCATGAGAACGTCATCACCTCGTCCAGATCTCCCAATCCATCTACCAGGCAGCCTTGTGTTAAGAAACTGCCTTACTCTAAGACTCCAGTGTGGTGGTGCACCATCTTGTTGAAAAATGAAGTCATCAGATTCTGCTTGTTCCAACTGAGCCATTAACCAGTCTTCCAGCATGTTGAGATAGGATTCACCAGTGATAGTTGCCTCTTCAAAGAAGAACGGTCCATAGACACCTTTCTTTGAAATTGCACAAAACACGTTCACTTTTGGTGAATCTCGCTCGTGCTCAAGAAGTTCATGAGGATTCTCAGTACCCCATATGCGAGTGTTATGCTTGTTAACTTTTCCATTCAGATGGAAGGTCGCCTCATCGCTAAAAACAAGCCGGTCATCAAAGCCGTTATCTTCCAACTTCTCTTGCATTGCAATGCAAAAGTCACGGCGAAGTGGCTTATCAGTGTCCTTCAACTTTTGGACCAACTTGAGCTTGTAAGGTACCATTTGCAGTCGTTTCCTTAAGACACGCCAGACAGTTGCTGGAGCAAGCTGAAGTTCCCTGCTGGCTCTTCTCACTGATTTACGGGGGCTCCGCTGAAAGGCTGTTCGAACTTGCTCAACTGCATCTTCTGAAGTTGAAGGGCGACCTGTTCGCTTACTTGGGCACAAACACCCATCTTTCACAAATTTAGCATGCCATCTGACAATGGATTTCCTTTCAGGGGCTTCTTTTTTAAATTTCCTGCGAAATGCACGCTGAACACATGTCCACGATTCAGTCTTTGCAAATTGGAGGACGCAAAATGCCTTGTCTTGTTTAGAGAACGCCATTACTGCACCTGGAAAGATAACACGAAAATCATTAGTATGACCAAAAACTTGATTAAGCAAGCTTTAAAATGGCACCAGTTTCATTTTTCTACCTGGAATAGTTCATGAGATATACGCATTTGTAATGTTCCCAAGACTTTTGAAACACCCTGTATTCATCAACGTTTCGTCTTTATTTTTACGTCTTCTTCAGGATGATAATATTAAAAAAAATGTCATGCAAGTACATGAAAATAATGGGTTTACATGATGGGTTGATGGGTATAAGTAGTAGCCACTGCTGGGAGTAGTAGAACAGGGTGCTGGGCTTGGTGAAGTCAGTAGCATGGAATGAAATAAATGTGGATAGTTCTAAATGAAAAAAGTGGAGGGGTGGGGTGAGCGGGAATAATGTGGGTGGATGTGAGTGAAGAGGTGGGGTGATGGGGAAAGAGGAGGGGGGGGGAGGCTCTGTGATTTTGGTGAGTGGGTAATGTTATGGTTTTAGAAAGGATTTGAAAATATATATACATATGATATATGTGTATATATACATATATAACTATATATATACATATATATACATATATATATATATATATATATATATTTATATAAATAAATGGGTCATGCCATGCCATATTGTGATGTATTGTCAGTTTCAAAACAAGAGGGGTTGCTCTTAATTAACATTTATACACCTCCGATTTCTGTTAAATTTCAAAACATATATTTAATATTAATTAAAAAATATTCACTAAATTTCAAGTTATTTGGAGTATATTAAAAGAGATTTGAACCGGTAAAATATTTGTACAACTTATTTGTTAATTAATAGTGGTACAACTAATATTAATACAATAAATATTAATACAACTGATATTAATATTGGTACAAGTTTTTATTTGTTTATTGATTATTTTAGATGTGGATTGTGTTTTGCCATAATCATTCGAATTTCTTTCTATGGTTCTTTAAGCTGGACACAAAAAGTGTAAACATTCTGCCACCCTCAAAGATTAATTAAACATAGAATATCTGAATCTGTTAATGTCTACTGCCAATTTTTAAAACAATACAGGCCCAGTAGTTTATATTCCGCTAATTGTAAACTTACTTACATGAAAACACACGTTTAGTTTTATTTTATATATAGATTTATTCTCTTGTGATTGGCGTGGCATTCAATAAAGATGGCAGCTTCCTGTTGTTGACAACCACTTTTCCGCCTCAGCGACGAACATTTTCAGAAGCTTTCAGGAATAAGAGACATTAGACAACGGTGACAGGTCTTCGCTCGTCGCGCTGCCACGCTAGAGTATTGTCTTATGTAGTATACAAAGAAAATGCACGTCTTCAAATTGATGATAGTATGAGTAAAAGAACAAGTGCACACACATACACACACACATATATATATATATATATATATATATATATATATGGGTACAGAAATGAAGGAGATAGCATAGCAAGATTTCTTAAATGTACACCGTTATATATATATATATATATATATATATATATATATATAATAATGGTAATAATCCAGGTGAAAAATATCCACAGGGTGGTAATCCAGAGAATTTTAACCGGGTTTATAAAAAGTGCTCAATATCAAAATAGAGCTTTATATATGATAATTTTATTTACACAGACATGTACAAAATCTGCGACACTGGCATGTCGATGTTATCGATCAACAGTTACTATAAACTGAGATCTCATCAGGCAGAGTTAGAATCCGATCTTAACCTCAGATCATATTTGGTTCTCTCCAAATATGATCTGAGGTTAAGATCGGATTCTAACTCTGCCTGATGAGATCTCAGTTTATAGTAACTGTTGATCGATAACATCGACATGCCAGTGTCGCAGATTTTGTACATGTCTGTGTAAATAAAATTATCATATATATATATATATATATATATATATATATCTATATATCTATATATATATATATATATATATATGAATGCGAAAGTGTTTTCCATTCATCCGAACTTTATTCATATAAAAAAACGCAGCTCTACATTATTCAATTATACACTAACATATTTTCATATACCGTATATATACTAAGAGAAAACCTGACTAAACACTCTCAAGGCTATACATTATTTGCATATTTATTTTTTAACCATTGTCTAATAAATTCATATTAAATATGGTTCACTTATAATTTCATTCTCTTATTTTATTGTGTGTATGTGAATTTGTATTTGAACAATTATCTTAACATCAATATCTTAATAATTATCCTTTGTAATTATTTAAGCGATTTAATGAATTAACATTTAATTTCAAAAGCGTTTCATTATTGATTGTGTTTCGGTTACGTTTTCGTACGCCTATATTTATGCATAGCAACTCCATCGATAACATTCGAATGATTAACTTTTTTAAAATAAAGTTTGCATTAAACGCAATAATACTTAAATACATGCGTTTGTTATTTTTAAACATCAAATTTGTTTTTGTTGTTGCTGTTTCTGTTCCTATTAATTTCCTTCCACGAAGCAGAGGGAGGTACAATGTCAATATTTAACGTGAATAAAATCAAGCTCCCAAAAATGGGCTATTTAGATTGAAAAGCAATGCAAATTACCTCGATCTAGAAAGATGTCTCGTTCACTGACTGACGACATGCAGATTAAGTGCAGATTCAGGGCAGATACTACAGTTTGTAGCCAAAAGACCAGGAAGTAAACACGTTGTTAGTGATGATAATAATGATGATAATGATGATGGTGATTATCATCATCATCATCACCATAGTGGTGATGATGATGATGATGATGATGATGATGATGATGATGATGATGATGATGATGATGATGATGATGATGATGATGATGATGATGATGATCATCATCATCATCATCATCATAATCATCATGTGTGTAAGTTTAATATTTGTAATAGAAAATAAAACAAACCTAAACTTTCTAAATTACCAAATAAATAGATTATTTTTCTTTAATATTAACGAATACATGTTTCTGTCTTTTATAATGAAGGCGACAAGTACAAAGTATCGATTCCAAATTACTCCGTAATATAAAATTGGTTTATTTTAACAATCGACCTTTCACATTTATGTTTAGTTAATTTCATTATATAACCAGTGTTTAATTGGGAATTCATTTTAATTTTCATGCTGAAACAAAATAAAATTCATCGACTTTGAATATCTTAATGAACATATCAATTCACTTTTTTTATCATTTCCTGAAAAAAAATTAACTCTGTTAATGCACTGTAAATTTTCTCCACATTGGAGTATATCGAATAACACTACGACAATCATCATTTTTTTTCAAATTTTATCTCTTAATTACGAAAATGTCAGTTGAAATTTTGTTCTTTAGTTTCTGTAATGAAGACTGCAACCTCAATAATTTCTGCCCGGAGAGCTGGTAGTTGTATATATATATATATATATATATATATATATATATATATATATATATATATATATATATATATATATATATATAAGAATAGAATGCACAGTATATATTATGAAATAAAATGCAGTGGAGGCGGTATGTGTTAAAACATAAAAGCAAAAACAAATTACTACGAGAAGAGATCATCAACAAACGAGAGCTTTACCGGTTTTGTTCAGATGCACGAACATCTTCAGAAAAAGTTAAGATTTTAAATGTATTGAAATAACAGTAAACACAGTAACGAAGTGTGCGTAATTATTTGAAACATTTAACTAATTATGCAGCATGTGCGACCAAGACGTTAAAATGTAAATAGGGGTTAGAAAGAAAATGGAAAAAAAAGAAAAAGACAAAATGGGACATGGGGTAAACGCACTAAAAGTCAGTTGTATTTTAACCGTGATCGGAGTGTTTTATGTAGTGGCGTTGTATGTTGCATTGTTTGAGTGTGGTTTTTGAAAAATGTTGCGTAAGGAATAATATCTAAGTATAAGGTTTACGTTAGATGCATTTGCAGCATGGAAGAGAGGATTTAGTTTTTAAAGAGATACAGTTTGTAAAGTCACAATTGTGGGTAAAATATTTCTGTGTATTAATAGATCGTTAGTAAGAGTGTTGTGTTTGAGGTCCCGTTTATATTCGCAAATGCGGGATTGTATATTTCTGTCCGTTCAGAAGATATAAAATATCGGACATGAGGCAAATATATTTCTGTAAATGCCGACTAGGGAAGAAGTGGTCTTCACGTGTAGGTGAGGACGGGTGTCGGTGCTGAGTAAATCTTTAATTGTATTAGAAGTTGAAGTTAGTATTTTATGTCAGATTTTTTTATTGTTTTTGTAAGTGAATAGATATAAGATTATTAGGGAGAACTATGTACGATTTAATTTTATCAATTGTGTCTGTGATATTTGTGCTGGTGCGTTGTTATAGAGGAAAAAATGTAAGGTGTTAGTCTTTTTTTCTATTGTAGCTATTAAAAGATGAGGATCTATAATTTGGATAATTTGGATTATTCGGACTACTGTTCTTATTTTGAGTGTTATTCTCACAACGTTTCGGCCGCTGTAATCTCCGGCCTTCTTCAGGTGTATATTTCCGAACTCGGGAATATGTCTGTCGAACTGGACAGAAGTTCGAACGTACCCGTGGTGCAGTGGATATAGTACTACGTAAAATGCAGTTCAAAGTGATAGCAATCTGAAGGTTTAAGGTTCAATCCTTTGTGCAGGCGATGAGAAGAATTGCAAAGTACTGAATACTTCACCCGGTTATGGCTGACGGAACGAGAGAATGTTACCCCCATGGATTAAATAAAGGGTTCCGTTCCAAATTCTGTCAAGATTCTTGTATTTGACAGAAATATTCCCGAGTTCAAAAAGATACACCTGAAGAAGGCGGAGGTTACAGCTGTCGAAACATTGTGAGAATAGTCCAAATTATACAAATTTAGACTGTAGTATCAACTAAGTAAAACAGGTAAAGTGGTCAAATGAAGACTCAATTTTCATTATAATGCCAAGTAATCAACAAGGGGGCATCAGGTATCATTTTTTAAATATATTGTAATTGTTCTTGGTATAGGTTTCTTCACTGTGAAGGTAAGCAGAACTGTATTTACTAAGAGCTTTGAGGAACAAGCTTATCATTATTCCGGGTTTTATTCTGTTGTTTTGGTCTGAGTAGAAAAGGTATAAGATAATTTGAATGTGTTGTTTTACTACTGACTGAAAAGTTTAGGCTGTTTGGGGTGTTGTGCAGGGAAATATTAAGAAAGTTAAGGAAGTGATTATTCTCTAATCCCGGTATGAAAGAAATAGTGTGTTAATGTTATTTAGTTTGTTGCATATAAACAACAAATTAAGATTTTACAAAATGATAACAACATCTACACAAATACCATCCCACAGCAAATACCCATTAGCACACAATACTTCAGTCGCGAATTATAAATGATTTTGGCGAACTACCCTCCCTGACTTTAACTTTTTGAACAAACTCAAAATTTCCCAGACTAAAACAAATATCTCAATGGTGTAAAAAGTAAGGTCTAATCAAATTTGATATCATTATGTTTAAATAAAATATGATTTCGGATTTTATACACATGTTCCATGTTTATGCAGTGTTCATTTTTATTTCTTCCCGTGTTGATAAGCGATTCCCAAATGGGGATTGTTCTACGCGTTATTGTTTGAGTACAGAACAATATCATCTACAAGTCAACTTCAGTTACATTTTCGATTTGCAAAACATAACCAATATTTTCAGAGGGTACATTTTCTCTGCTTTCACCGTTACCACGTTTGTCAGCTTCTTATGTAGACATTGATAACGTGCTGGACGTGGTGTTCATAATATTCGATAATGGAGAAAAACATTTTTATAAATTCATCAAAAATATGCACAGAGTTGTTTCGACCTTCTTTTATTAAATACATTTCCATGATATATAGATTATCTAACATATAACAAACACGCATTTCGTGAGGTGTTACCAGTGCTTATAAAATATTCACCCATCGCTTCGAAAAAAAATAAAGTGAATTCAACATTTTATTCTTTGCTTCTGATTTTTATATCTTATATTTGTTATTCTATTTTCATATATTTTGTATTTACTGATAAGATTAGTAAACATAAAGTATTTGTGTCTGCCTAGTGTTACATCTGAATGTTAAAATCGTAGTATGTTTCACTTTCATTTGACGTCTTTCTACTTCATCGTTAATAATCGATAAATACTCACGTAAAATTCATTAAAAAGTGATAAACATTTTCACTTAACGCACTTTTACTTTGTAAACCTTATCATCAATTATTCATGCATATATATATATATATATATATATATATATATATATATATATATATATATATATATATATATTAAATTCCCGAAGTAGTTTTTTTTCATGGTAAACAACTGATGATCCCTTAAATAATGTTAGAAGCAAACTAATATAATAACTGTAAAAATTAAATTGACTTACATGAGTGATTTTCCACTGAACGACTTGGGACTTAAGGTTTTTTTGGGGTTGAAAAAAAACAAACCTATATATATAGTTTCAATGGTTGAGAGATTTCCGGAATTATATATATATATATATATATATATATATATATATATATATATATATATATATATATATATATGGGTGGGCAAAAATAAGGGTCCTATTTTTATAAATTCATAACTTTTTTATTTATTGATTTTTTAATTATTTTTTTTAGAATAAGTAAAGGACCCCTTCCGAAGCAAGCATGAGCCGTATTAGCCGTAAGGAACGTACCCTCATTTAGAAAACATTATTTTTGCTTAAAAAACTCAAAACAGTGTAAAAAACAATACTTTAGTTTTTGTAAGTTTTAAGAAGTGTTTTTCGGCTAAAATTTGTTTTGTTTATTTCAAAAAATCTCGGAAAGGTCAGTCTATACACACATAAAGTTTGGTGAGTTTAACTTTTATTTTGTGGAAGTTATTCAAATTCAAGTTATTCAAATTTAAAGATAGGACCCTTATTTTGGCCCACCCTGTATATATATATATATATATATATATATATATATATATATATATATATATATATATATATATATATGTATATATATACAGGGTGGCCCAAAAGTATGTTTACAGTTATTTTTATAAATATTTAACCTATTTAAATTTTTTCGAATAACCTAGTTAAAAAACTTCAAATATTAAATGATAACTGTAAACCTACTTTTGGGCCACCCTGTATATATACAGGGTCAGTGTCACTTTTTTTATAAAACAAGGCCTTCTGAAAAATTCCCATTTGTAGACTAAAATATACATATTGTTTAATATTTCCTATTTCAGTCACGTCAATTATTTTTACTTGACAGAACACACAGCATGTAAGCTCTCAGTAATATTCACCATATTCAGCTGCTGTATTATTTACTACTGTCTTCTGTTTACTATAACAAGAATCAGTGGCAGTACTCGACCAAATTCTGAACGTGTGGCGAGCCCAAAACTTAAATAATATTGCTAATGACGTCAGTTGCACGGCGTCCCAAAAAGATCTCTGTCTTGACTAAAAATGTTACTCCTTTTATCTATTTTTGGGGGGCTGCAAAAGCGTCTATTTCTCATAATCACGACCGTCACCTCTAAATCAAACCGTTCCGGGTTCGCCCCCACGTGCAGTCACTGTTTTCTAGGAGCGGGCGCATGATAGTCTTGGGCGCTTATCCCTTCGTCTATCGGCATCGTCACCACACACAACTCAGCGGCCAAAATTTACTTTAAAATGATTGCTGTAGATAAGACACACGTACAACTGACTTCCGGTTGTTCCCTGTTTACCCTTTGCGCAATTGGTTGTTGAAATTTGATTTCTTATGATTAAGTAAACCAGCCCTTGATAGATTAGTTTTACTTCATGGATCACGCTCATAATCATGCTCAAATCTGTAGCTGAGTTTCCATTAAAAAAAACACGTATTCACATCTAGTATTCGAGTCGTCTTGTTTAAAATTTCTAAAAGGTATCATAGATTTACTTATGCCAAACGAGTCGCTCCAATCTATTGTGTACCAGCACTTAACATTCATACTAAGTGCTATAGATTGTCTTTAACTACACAAATGGGCCTGTGTTTTGGATGTTTGGGTGGTGCTGTTTGGGTGGTGTAGTTTATCCTGTTTCACGGGCATGTCGTCTTTAATCCTAGAATTATTTTCAGTCCACTACGTTTGACTATGCTCCATGTGAATTTTTAGTCCACATACAAAAGCTTGCTGAAATCAAAATCCTGTATCAATTTTCATCAAACTTAGAATAATGTTTCTATTTATAATGTTTAGTAGCATTATATCTTAATTACGGATTATAGACATAAAAGTGGTGCATAACTGCTCAGTTATGTAGAAATAATTACACCCGCCCATGACGAGTATTCCCATAATATAGATATAAGTACAACACTCCATAAACACGTGTGTCTACTTTTCTAAACAACGCGAGTGCATTTACACATGTCGAACTGAATCCCTTATTTTATTCATAGCTTTAGATTGTCCTCGTTTCGTCATCTATCACCGGTTTAAATGTATTAATTATTTATAAGCTTATGTGTGACAGACAGACAACCGTATCACACGAAAGACCATCGAACGTATCGAGTGTCGTATACAGGTAATCGCGGACGTATATAACGCATACTGTAACAAGTACTTGTCTGGTTGGCATAAACCAAAGTCATGAATTCGCCATTTCTGATATTAAAATATCACCTGTCATCGTGAATCTCGTCGGGAGACTCCCAAAAGCAAATCTGACAACCGTTACAGATTGAATAAAAATCTTATTAAAACGAATGTCATTCAAGTTTGACTTGATTAATTGGATGAACAAGAAAAATGTATTATTTGTGTTATAACATCCGCTAAAGAAGTTATGTTTTCAGTGATGTTTGGTTTGTCACTATTTTTCATGGGCTTTAAAAAATAATAAGATTTGCAGTGTTCACATAGTTGGGACGTAAGCAGTAACGACTACGAACGGAGAGAAAAAATCAAGTTCCGACTTTTAAGGAAATATACAATAAATAAGGCGTTGTACTTTTCCTGCAAGGCGACATCATTTAGAAAGGTCAAGTTCAGATGTTTATGTAATTCTTTGTGTATCTTTATTAATTTTGCAACTTATTATTTTGAATATTTTGCGTATCTCTTTACAAAAAATAAATAATAAATGTGTTTACACAAGACGGACCGAACAAAACCGACTTAAGCAGAACAAAACCTAATACATAGGTTATGGTAAGTTTAGGATTAGAGTTAATGTTAGGTTTAGTTTAGGATCAGGTTAGGTTTAGGTTAGTTTAAGGTTAGACTTAGGTTACGGCAAGATTTTAAAAAAATCAGTTCGGTCATATTGTGCAGAAGTACCGAAACAACATAACATAATACACGTACATATAGGATAAACATCAGCAGCTTTTTTGTTTAATAACTTATTCGTATAAAGGGGGTTGGTAATACACTTAGTTTGTTCGGTTAAGGTAAACATTCGCCAGTCTATGAAACTCGAAATTTATAATGTAAGTACTCACATTTTCTTGGATACCTATTCCTAAAAACTACGTGTATTTCTTGTTCTTTTAATTTTTGTTCACCCCAAACAAGACATATTGCAATAGGGGCCAGATTCTAAGGAGCCAACTCGCGTTGAAAGTTGGGCAGCAATATCTTTGTTCATATTACATTTAAATTTGTTCATGTAAATATTGTCGCCAAAATAGGGAAGCAGGAATTGAATTCCAAAAGCAAGCAGTCTAATTGGAGCAGCTATTAGGATATGAAATTTTCTAGTATTTAGGTACCTCTACGGTGAAAGGGTTGGATTTTACTGCAGGTCGTGGGGTCACGGTATTTACGAAAATGATATATGTGTAGTAAGTTCATTGAAACACATTCCGCGGGAGTACTAGTAAAACAACACTGCGGCGACACAACAGAAGCCGGAGCATGGCAGTCTGTTTGTGTATATCCTATCGTCCACTTCGCTTGAACCATCGTCACAAACCTTGAACAAATAATCAGCAATCGACTAACTTAGAATGAATTTCATTTTAGAACACCTATGTAGGAAGACTAAGATCATAAAAAGGTTAAAGTCACGGCCTTGGCGATAACTTAATTTCTGTTCATCATGGCCTGTATTGTTACCAATGAAGACCAGGTTATTACACTGGTGATACCAGATCAGGCTGCCCTGTGGCTCCCTGAGACTAAATTCACCTACATTGACGTTTTTTTTTTGTTTTTTTTTGTAAAACTTAATTATGTTCTACAAAACCAAAAACAAAAACAACAGCCCCTCTCCCTTTCTCCCTCCCTTTTTTTATTTTATTTTTAGAACTTGAAGCATAAATCTTTTACTATAATGACCAGATTCGACATTAAATAACCCAAAAAGGGTTGATATGCCGTAAAACAAAACTACCAAACCAAAAACGATGATTAAACATTTGAAGATATACAGAACTTGAAGCATAAAAACTTTTACTATAATGACCAGATTCGGCATTAAATAACCCAAAAAGGGTTGATATGCCGTAAAACAAAACTACCAAACTACCAAACCAGGTCATTACATCACTTAAACCATGGTTTGACAAAATTTCAACTTCCATTTTTTTAAAATTTGATCTACGTGTCTGATTCTCTTTGAAAATAGTAACCATTATGCAATCTTTCAGTCCGATCAGATGAATAGTGTTTGAGTTATCAATGTTTAAATGGTATAACTGTGAGTACATTTCAAGAGATATGGAAGAGTAAGTCCTATTCTTACGTTTTTAGACAGAGGTATGCAGTCTCACGAGCAAATACGACTATATTTATCTTTGTGATTATGTTCACAAATTTTCGGCCGATGTAGCTTCCGACCTTCTTCGCATGCATGTTTCGTATCTTGAGATTCTTTACGTCGAACTCGGGAACATGGACCGAATTTCGAACTGAACATCTTGTTTAATTCTCGAGGGTAGATCGTTCCGTTGGGCATATGCCAATTAGTGTTATACTTTTCTTAGTAATGGTCGACGGTAGTAAAGACTTGAACATTCAACCTATATTAAAAATGTACTTATTAAACTGTTAGTACATAGTATAATTAAACACAATTACAATTCTAGTTTGTAGTGTTTTAATTATTTAAAAAATACCTTAATGAGATTCAAGTTAAAAGTAAATTGAAAGTATGTAATTCGTTAGTAACATATATGTGAGAAAAGAACACCCACGCAGAAATATGCGAATCTCATTAATACTAAGTAAAGAAAAGAAGCATGAAGCTGCCGATGAGTGCCTGAGACCCAATTCCTCAGTGTACGAAACCGCCGGTTCAACCGTCGTGGGAAATTCGTGGTTCAATAAATATATATATATATATATATATATATATATATATATATATATATAAATCTTTTTGAAAATCAACACATGGTGCTATTTAAATGAAAAAAAATATTTAATTGTTTTTAAAAGCTTTCGATGTAAAACAACTTTATCCAACAATGCTGTCTTTATTTTTTTTAATTTTTATCGTCTACCTATTTTTGATGGTATTAACTCCGAGGGGTCGAATCACGGTAGAGACAGAAACGCACGTCAAGTTGTAAAAGATGTTAGGATAAGTAGAGTCCGGTCGATGTTTAGCGCAGATTGTCGCTTTTTAAATAAAGAAAATTGACAACAACTTTGAAGCACGTCTGAAAATGCATTTAAGTAAGGGGCCGGCAACCTTTTCAGAGTGAGGGCCAGATGAGACTTTTGGAAGGAGATCACGGGCCGGAGTGAAAAAGGAAATCTTAGAATTACTATATTTTGTTTACATGAATAAATTGTACAAAAATTGCATTGAACACTCTACAAATCTGATATTTTTTCTCAAATGTGACAGATACATTTTTCTGTATGTGATGTTATAAAAGGCGCCGACGATGCCATTATGTAATCATAAAAAATAATGGCGGGGGGAAGTAGCAAGTTGATCCAGCATTCGTTTTGACACACCTCACATAAGTTCTCTATGTTATGCCCTTTCGTCGTTTCTCGTTTCATCTTTGCCTCTCTCTTTCTCTTTTTTTATTTTCATCTCAGACCAAGGATTTGAAATTAATAGTTAAAGAAAAATGAAATATACATGCATCATCGCTCGCTGATATTTATAAATTTTCATCCCACTGTAAATCTTAATTGAAACCTACTTTTACGTCTATGTCACAAAATGATATGAGTTTTACTGGAAGGTCCGCGGGCCGGATTGCAATAATAAAGCATAGCAAGGTTAGGGGACCGGACGCTAAGCATTCGCGGGCCGGATGTAGCCCGCTGGCCGGAGATTGCCCGCCCCTGATTTAAGTGAACATCTTTCTAAATGAACACATGGTGGTATTTATATGAAAAACATTTTTTTTGCAAGCTTTCCTTGTAAAACAACTTTGTTAGACAAGACTGTCTTATAGATTTGTTTCTTTTTTTGTCTTCTTTCCTCATTTTGATAGTATTAACCCCGAGGGGTCAGATCACGGTAGAGATAGAGACATACGTCAAGTTGTAAAAGACGTTAACATAAGTAGAGCCCCGTAGATGTTTAGCACAGATTGGCGCTTTTGAATAAGGACATTGGCAACATATTTGAAGAACGTCTGAAAATGTCTTTGAGTTCAATATCTTTTTAAATATACACATGGTGCAAAAAAAACACTTTTTTTTTAAACCTTCCTACCATTAAATAAACACAAGTTGTTTTCCTTCATTTTTCTTTTAAAACAAAATAATCATCCGACTGATCATAGGATTGAAACTCTTGAAGCAAATTTGCTTGCTAGACTTTCTGCAAAGTTTTGGTATAAAAAGTAAGAAAATATCTGTTAGTGGAACAGACTTGTCTAGCCCTGCAATTAATCAAAGCTAAATGGAATCACATTTTGTTCAGTTTTATTTTTTTTCGTCGGTTACTGTTGTGGGATTTGCCTTTGGGAATTTCCAGATGAGATTTGCGATGACAGCCGATATTTGAATATCAGTCATATTGTATTTTGTCTGTGATATCTGTCATTTTACATCTTACATATATTTATATATGTGTACACATTTATATATATATATATATATATATATACATATATATACATATATATATACATATCTATACATATATTTATATATATATATTAATATATATACATATAAATGTATATACATATATTTATATATATTAATATATATACATGTAAATGTATATATATATATATGTATATATATTTATATATATACACAAATATATATATATATATATATATATATATATATATATATATATATATATATATATATATATATATGAAGCAATCCAACAAAAGATATAAGCGTCAACTAATATCTTATAATTAGTGAAACATCCGGATAAAAAAACTGAAGCTCAATATACTGGATAGAGCATTAATATTATAATATAAAATGAAGTAATAAAATAAGGTGTCAATCAAATTTTATTAGAATTCAAAGTTCATGCAAAGCATCCTTAAGTCCTTAGCTCATGAGTTTTCAAAGATAATTCTTCTCTTCAGAGGACCATTACCGCAGTTATACTACTACAGGCAATAAAATTACGCTTTGAAAATATATAAAAAATTATATACACAAATATATAAAAATACATAACATCAAACATATCAATCCAAAAACATACTTTTGTTGAATCCATACAGTCCATCCAGGTCATACAAGTTGAGAAGCATAATCAGGAAGGACATTACTCCAAGATACAAACAGCAGTCCAAATATGTGAAATTGAAGGGGCCGGCAAAGTTATCCAGTCGCGAAATGTGTCCATATTCAATGTTAATGATAAATAAATCAATCAAAATAATACAAAAAGTCCAATCAAAGTTCCAAGATCCCAACATGTGCAACTCTAATCAAATCCAAATTCGTTGTTTAATTAGAAAACCCGCTAAATCCGAATTGAGCAAAATAAGACGGACTCCCATCACATCTAGCCAGAAGAGCGAAAAATATATATTATAATATATATATATATATATATATATATATATACCGAAACGGATGTTGTGGGTAAACAAATGCAACCACCCACATACACATACAGTCACACACACACAGAGACACACACACACACACATATATATATATATATATATATATATATATACATTTATATGTATACATATATATTTATATATATACATATAAATATATATATATATATATACATTACTTTATATATATATATATATATATATAAATATTGTGCCGAAACAGACGTTGTGGGGAAACAAATACAATATATATATATACAAATATATATATATATATATATATATATAAAGAGAGAGAGAGAGAGATAGGAAGTAATATAGACAACGAATGCGATTAGTTAGTAAGCTAATATAAACACTACTTAGATATAATTAAATCGCAAACAAATAAACAATCGAATTTAGCCGGATACTTTTCTGCGGGAATTAAACAAGGACGCGTCCGTGTATCTTACTTACAATATATATATATATATATGTTCATACATTACATATATATATATATATAAATATATATATGAATGATTTTTTTATTCAAACATCTACAAAGTCTGCTACATTGGCATGTCGATGTTATCGATCTACAGCTATCAAGATCTGAGGTCTTATCAGGCAGACATTTTTTTTTGTGATTCAACAAGGTCGGTGGAATCCAGGAAGAATGGAGTTAAACAAAAAATAGAAGAAAGAATAATAGTCATGTGTCCAATTTAAAAAAAAAGATTGGCCGTTAGAAAAGTTAAATTTACAATAATTATTCAATAATTGAATTATTGTAAATTAAACTTTTCTAACAGCCAATCTTTTTTTTTTTAAATTGGTCACATGACTATTATTCCTTCTTCTTCTTTTTGCTTAACTCCATTTTTCCTGGATTCCACCGACCGGGTTCGATCACAAAAAAACTTCTGTCTGATGAGACCTAAGCTCTTGCTAGCTGTAGATCGATAACATCGACATGCCAGTGTAGCAGACTTTGTACATGTTTGAATAAAAACTCATTCATAATACAGCTCTATATTTTTATTGAGCACTCTTTTATAAGCCTGGTTTGATTCCCTTTGGATTACTACCCTGTGGATGTTTACCCTACCTGGATTACTATATATATATATATATATATATATATATATATATATATATATATATATATATATATATGGTATGTTATGGAAAAATATTTATGGCAATTAAGCTACACGGAGATGTTCGCGTTTCATCCCCGTAGAGAATCGTTAAAAGGTTAAAATGCATTTTGAGTTGTTTGTTATATATATATATATATATATATATATATATATATATATATATATATATATTCATATATATATATATATGTATATATATGTAATTATATATTTTATATATATATTGTATATATATATATATATATATATATATATATATATATATATACTAGTCTAGCTAGTTTACCAATCTGATTCTTTGTAACCATTAGCCAATCGTTGGGCTTCTCAATTTAGGAATGCAATTACATTTAGAATAACAAAGGAATTTACATATAGTTTACATATTATATATGTCATCGTATTTCTGAATGTATATATATGCAAAATATATGTAACTCTCTTTGTTATTCAAAATGCAATTGCATCTATAGTTGTGAAGAAGAGATACGACGAATAATGTCTTCTCCACTTTTATATTCTTCCTAATAGTTAAGAAAGCCACATTTTTCGATTACGTAAAAAGCTGAGTGTTCCGGTATTTCACACTGTGTTTATATAGAGCCTCGATCTGAATTTGCATTAATATTCTCTTCGCTATTTTTCTGACAAGTTAAAAGGAAAGAGAAAAAGAAAAAGAGAAAAAAATGATTCAGCTCAGCATGAAAATCTTCATAAAGGACATAGTTAGAATCACGGGAGGGAACCGGATGTTGAGCTGAATTGCATTTTCCCGCGCATGCTCAATAGAGGCAGAGGCAATTTAGTCTTGTGTGAATTTCAGCTTTCTTTTGTCTTCTTTTGCTTTCAAATATATTTTTTTCTCATTTGGAAATAAAAAAATAAATACATATACATTTTTATTTACGATTTTAATGAATATTTTAAAATAAGTTACCTTTATTATCATATTTTTCGTCGTTGAATTATCTTATTGATTTAATTATTTTGTTGTTATTTAACGTTTTATGTTTATGGTAAAAAACTTATTATTAAAGATATTCTGGTCTCCATATTTTGCAATAAAATGTACATCTTTTTGAAAATTAAACGGATATTCTTGAGACGTTTTTATTCAATATTCGCAATGCCAAGCAATGATATATATGTATGGATATGCGTCTATTTATATAAACTTAGTTATGCGCATATGTTTATATAACAACAGTCAATTAATAAATATTACCCGAATTTTAGTTTGTTTGAATTATTTCAATCACAGATGATATGTGTACAACTTCCTATTTACAATTTTGAAAGATTTTCATTCGATTCGATCTATAGTTAGACCCTCATTTAGCCAGATTCTATGAGTTCTTCACATAAGGTTTAGTAGATGAACTTATTTTAACACGTGGTTTCGTTGTATCTCTTTTTAGGTTTTAGTTTTTAAGTTACTAGGTGTTTGCTTATTTATTTATGTATTATTAGCCTAAGGTAAATCTTATTCTGTTTGCTATCTCACATCTACAGTTTAATAGATTTTGAGGGTCTTTAAAGTTTAGGATTCCAAATTTCTCATTCAGATATAATCTACACGGGTCGCCTAAATTTCTACATGTACTGCCCTGTCGTATTATTTTCTATTCATGAGAAGCCCAACGATTGGGTAAGAGAATAACAAAGAATCTGATATGTTAACTAGCTTGCCGTGTATATAAAAAACATGCATTTTAACCTGAACATTCCCCGGGGATGAAACGCAGACGCCTCTGTGTAGCTTAGTTGCCATAATTATATTTTCATAACTTACTACCTAGCTCTACTTACCTATCGAGCATTGTTTACTAGTGAAAATTGATAGATAAAAAAGTATATCTCCTTATTAAAGTGTATGTGAATATATGAAATAGTTATGAAACAAACAGTTTTCCATTCATTATATGCCCTTTTACAAAGATTAGACTCACTAACAACTGTATATATATATGTATATATATATATATATATATATATATATATATATGATAAAATCTGATTGATTTCTCATCTTACTATGTTATTCAGCTTATATTATTGCTCTATACACTATATTGAGCTTTGTTTTTATCCTGATAATCTGCGGGTTAATAATATTATTTATATCTTTAAAGTATTATCTTACTTTCTCTCTCTCTCTCTCTATATATATATATATATATATGTATATATATATATATATATCACTTAATATATGTGTGCATGTCTGTGGGCGATGAGCGTGTCTTTTCTACAGACAGAAAGGTTTAAGATTCTACATAAAATCTAAAAGTGTATTTTTCTATAAAATATACCGGAACGACAATGGAAGTGTTCCCGAATTTCTAAGTGTACTCCAATGAGGCAATGGGAGCCTTACTCACATAAAACTTCAAATATATTCTATTATTTATTGCATTTAAATCATATACATTATATCTACTGTGGAAGACAAGAGAAGTAATATCGAATCTCTAAGTGCTCTTTTTACTTAACGGAACTATTAGGGCCGAACCTCCTTTAAAACTGTAAATATATCCTATTTTGATTAAATGTATTTAATATGTATACACTTTTCTATGGGTGACAATTGAAGCGGCCCCGAATGTCTACGTTACCCTATATGTGCTGAATATCTACGTGACCCCACTTCTAAGTGACACATGAGGGCAGACCACCCTCCTATAATTTAAAATAAGAATATCCGGTTTTAATGAAATTTAAACTATATATATATCTATATGTTACGCATTAATTTAGGCAGTTTTGCACTATTTCAACTTTTTGTCCGAGCGTAACGAATCGAGGTGGCAGTAAAAACCAAAGAAAGTAATATTGCATAGTCCCGACTTGGGCCGTGGCAGTACTCGTTTTGTACACTTATCCCGGAACGGCCGTGACAGTTCTTGTTTTATAACTCGTCATTTTAACACCATAAATCATATAGTTTGCATACGTTAAAATTTCTCCCTCGCCGCGTAGAGGGTGCGTCGTCCAGTGGTTGAAATTTTTCTTCTTTCTTTCTGCCGTGAACCACGCCGCTGCGACACAAATACTCCATGACCGACACGGAAGACAAACAATCTTTTAAATTTAATCTCTGTTTTCTTTTAAGCGTTAGTTATACGTCAGCTGGAAGATATCAACTAACGTCGAGAGAGAGAGCAAATTACTGCTTTCGTAATTACTTATCAATTAAGTCCTTAACCATTCGTGGAGGGGGGAAAACAGATCTTTCGCCTGTATTTTCTGGGGGAATCAATTTCCCTGTGTATGTTGCAGACTAACTCATAAAATCACGTTTGATAGGTTCGCCTCCAACACCCAGACTAACTAAAACGCTGCTTCCCACGCAAAGGCCCGTGACGTCACAGAGCCTATACCGCAGGTGCACATTGCCCCTTGATCTGAGGTCTCGTCACGCGGTGACCCTGACACGTCTGTGAGCTCCGACTGTGAGAACAGCCTTACTCTGCACTCGACTGCACGGGCCCACCCGCACTAAATCGCGCAAGTCAAACTAAACGATTTCCAAGATGCGTGCGTTCCCATAGGGGCATTATCCAACAGTAATATGCTGGTATAGGCATGGAAAAAGAAGAAAATAATATTGAGCTTAATTTAATCACTGGCAACGCCGGGTCTTCCTATTAATATATATATATTATTAAAAATAATAGGTCCAAAGTACTTTCTGACCCACCTGGGTCTATCTTCAGTGGAATAATGTCAATCAGGTAAAGACCTGGAGTGGGTGTATAGTTAATTTTGGCGGGAAAATTTAAATACGAAACTATATTTATTTAGTATTATAAACATTTAAGTATATTAGTACTAGTGTTAGTGTTCATGTTAATAACCGTTTTTGTTTTGTTTTAATATGTAAAGCTTCTAGTATATGGAGTATTTGTATATTAGTATTGTGTTCTAGGATTTTTGTGTTGTCTACAAGAAATTTTTGCATTTGCGAGCGGGGACAGGAATGTTCGTTAATGAGGTGTCTGGTTATGCCACTATTATCCGATAGATATAAACTCACTCCAGGTCTTTACCTGATTGACATTATTCCACTGAAGATGGACCCAGATGGGTCAGAAAGTACTTCGGACCTAAAAAAAAATTACGGCAGATTCATCAGCCAATTCTCACACGAGATTAAGACTTTAATCCGGAAAATGGAAGGGATTCATACAAAAATATCCAGACATGAGTTGTCGGTTATTTTTAATAATACGTGCCTTACAGAAAAAAATGCTGCCTCGATACACACACATATATATATATATATATATATATATATATATATATATATATGTGTGTGTGTGTGTGTGTGTGTGTGTGTGTGTGTGTAAAGGGTATCAATAAATGTGTGTACACTAACACAAATTATAACTTTATTTGTATTTCCAATAGAAATAGTCTGTAGAAAATGTTATGAATTGTCATGTACGTAGTTTAAATAATTGAATAATTCTTCACCACTACATCTGCAACAACTTTTGGATAAGTAAACACATATTTTCTTTTTTTCCGAATCAATTTCGTCTACTTGAAAAAAAACATTTTTTTTGAAATATATGAAATATATATGAAATATATGAAAAAATATATGAAAAAAAATATGAAATATATGAAATATATAAAATATATGAAAAAGTCTATATTTTTTCAGAATCAATTTCGTCTATGGCTACAATTGAGGGAAAAATAAACTAAATTCATTAAATATTTGATGTGGACATGTGAAAAGAATTGTGTACGCAACCAAACCTAGTTCATTAGAAGATTTGGAAGCTAAAATAACTAATGCGATTTCAGGCGTTACTGTAAATCAGTTGGCAAATGTTTTCCGTGAATTACAAAATCGCATTACGCTTTGTATTTCTAATAATGAAGAACATGTTGAAAGTTAAATTAAATTTTAATAAAACTTTAAAATATAGATTCACTTTTAATTTTTTTACCTATTATTTCTATCGCAAATACAACTAAAGTTATATATTTTTTTAATGCACACGGATTTAATGTGCACCTTTTCCCAATGTTTAATTTTACTTCAGTAAAAGTTCTCAGAAATCAAGGAGCCCCTTCCTAACACTTGATCTCTATATGAGATACATAGACACCCGAATATTCTATTAAAATTCTCCTTTATTTATCAAACATTGAGTTAGTAAAAAAGTTAAGAATAATATATGTATTATCTCCTCAACTGACCAGTCAAGTATGTCATAGTATATCTTTCTTGTGGTCTGCTGATATTACCGGATTCCAGGACAATAATTCATCTAGTCTGGTGGAGTATCCAGCTACGTGGTGTTATTGAGGTAACATCACTAGGAGAAGATGCACTATTCCTCGTATGAGGGGATCTTATTTGTGCTGCGGATACTATGTAATTTTGAATATTTCGTCAGGGTTTACTTGTAGGGGTAAGTATACTCATGTCAGGTTGTCCTGACAAACCCTTGTACAGAGAACCTGTGTATCTTATGATGTGTATTAGTAACTATCACACTTAGTTTTAAAAACAGTTGAATAATACTCGTTCTGACATTAAGTTTTACAATAATTCTCATTTCTAACTCACATCATTATTTCATATCGAATAATAAGATGGATTAGGTTGTTCCTATGCAGCTTTTTCTGAATATCATAATTCCTTTTTATTTCAATATCTGTAGGTGCCAATTCTGGAATATTCTTTTACGCAATCGCTTCACATTTTCTCATAATCACCGATAGATATGCGTTCACCACATACTGAATCTGATAAAAGTTGACGACAGCAATGAACCCATGAAATTATTCGCCATTGATTTATGCAAACTACGTCATAAAACAATGCGAACTTTCTATAACAGTCCCCCATTAATTAGTCTTCGAAACTATTGTCTTTCGGTCACTTTTTGTTTCAACCAATTTCTTGTTTTATAATTGTTTAGAGAGATAGCGGTGGCTAAGTGTTAACGACGCGGACTAAACACCAAATACAAGTTTGAATCAAGTTTTGTTCACATAAAAACTTTCAGTTAGAAAGTTTGGCAACTTTCACATGGTCTCTTCTGTACGTACCCGATGTATTTCTAGAAATAATTCTAACTAGACAGATATGAGGGCAACCAAAACCAACAATAGAATCATTTTATCCATACGAAATGAATGAATGGATCAATTGTTGGGATCGAACTACTTACACAATAAGTGTAAACAGCAATTATTCCCCATTTGTCAGAAACACCGCTCATGGAATTTAAAGACTAAAGGACAAAATAAGAGAAGCGAGAGTCACGAGGCTGCAGAAATACATATTCTGAACTGTTTTAAGTACATAAAGCAATATGTGTCTCACATGCTTCTTGGGTGTTATCAGGTTTGAATATAAACGTGTAGTTATATTTTCATGTGAAATATTTTTTTTAGAAACCTAATTTATAAATACTAGTTATTACCCGCCTCCATATGTGCAGTACCCGGTCATGGCACTTTTTTATATTTACCAATCTTCCAAAGCTTCCTAACTAATACGAAGGCAAATATTTGTAAATTTTCTTGGTAAAATAATCTACCAAGTATTTGTATTAGAGAGCAAGTAACTAAGATCACTGTATTTTCCTACTTGATTTATTGACAGAAACATGGGAAATGATGTGTTTAAGCTATACAAATCGCTTGAAACTTATGAACAATACGTATATATATATATATATATATATATATATATATATATAGTGTGTAGATTTCAATTTTGTGTAGAGAATCTGAATAACAGAGCTCAATGTAATTTAAACAGAGCAAAACAGAATTATAAAAAGAAAAACTATACACACATTAAGGTTGTACCTACAACCTTAATGTGTGTATAGTTTTTCTTTTTATAATTATATATATATATATATATATATATATGTAAATAAATAAATAAATATATATATGTATATATATTGATTTTTTGGCGGATTATCAAAAAATATCACATAGTTAAAAATACATATTAATGTAATGCATTTCTATGCTATGATATGTGTATTCCTGTAAATGTACTACACTCGTATCCAGTTTAAAATCATTAAGACTCACGTAAGAGTTGAACTCGGGTTTTGACATTGTAAAAGCTACCGCCTTAGTAATGTGAACTCTGCCTATTATTTTTGTCAATCAATTATATGTGTCTATTCTTGTATAAACAAACATAACAACTACATAACAGCCACACACTTTTTAATAGAGTATATATTATTTCAACATATATTCTCACTTAGTATTAAGTCTAAAAGAATTAAAATTGAGTTAAAATTATGGGATTACCTATTAAAAAAATAAAAATAGTAATCTTATTTACATGGCAGGGACAAAGTATATATTTTTATCAGCTACGCAAAAAGGATACTCTTTCAGCGCAATCTCTTCACAATTTAAATTTAAATACGGTATTATTACAGGCCCGTCAAAGTATTGAGCACTTTTTGAGTTGGATATACTTTTTATCAACTGTGTTACTGTATTATTTCACACAGTATAATCTCTAAAAATAAAAATCGAGACATCACTTATGGGATAAGTTGCTGGATAAGCATAAGCCTAGTCGCCTCATTGACAGGTAAAGCTGAAGATATATTTTATTTTATCAACTGCACCAGAAAAAATAGAAAATCTTTCCGATCCAATCTCTTATTGTGTGACACAGTAAATAACTGCGTTGTATAAAAGGACGCCATCTTTTTTCAACCACGAAGAAACGGTAATTAAAATGGCGGCTCGTAGCTCTTAACTCGCCGTAAATTATGGGCACCCGAAAAAGGAAAATGGCAGTTTCATGACGACAGTGTAATGGTCGGTAACTTAAAAAAATGCTGAGTTATGGCTCAGTGATTTCAATTGAAGACAAAGTCATAAAAGGTCGTCTGTTGTCTGAAAAGACGTATAGCTTTAATGTCCTTTTTTTCTGTTTTTTGCGCAATCTTGCTTATTGAAATGTTATATTAACTTCTTTACACCCGTTAAAAATGTTATTTATTAGTCTATAATATATATATATATATATATATATATATATATATATATATATATATATATGTCAAGAGAGGCTATCAGTATATATATATATATATATATATATATATATTGTCAAGAGAAGCTATCAACTTTTTACTCTGAAAGTGATGTCATTTTTGTATTTTTTCTATGTCTGTTTCATTGCATATATTTTTTCATTCTCGAAAATGATGACTAAAGTCGCAAAAAAAGTGTTAAAATACTATGGAGTTACTCCTATACCCAGTTTTATTTTTTCCAATAAACGTATAGAATGATGTGAAAAGCGCACCAATTAAGTCTATCAATTCCAGCTATAGTCATATGTAGCACACTAATAAACTATATCGAATATGCTGTGTTACTTAACTGCGCGGAGGCTTTACATGCTTTCACAAAGT
Source organism: Sepiola atlantica (assembly GCA_963556195.1). NCBI lineage: Eukaryota > Metazoa > Mollusca > Cephalopoda > Sepiida > Sepiolidae > Sepiola > Sepiola atlantica. The sequence continues at coordinate 34,841,751 of OY744553.1, forward strand.
ACATTGAAAAAAAAGTGTTGATGCATATATAGTTGTAGAAACCCATATCTGTTAATTTCTATATTTGATATGTTATATGCTGTGCTAGGGGCATCAGACAGGTTAAAGGGGTAATGATTTCTACCTCGCGTTAACCTACTTCTGTATTCTAAACATATTTGATTACTTTCAAGTATCAGTATTGTAATAAAAAAAATAAAAAAAAATAAATATAAACATTTATAATTCAATATATCTTTCTCATTGCTACCAGCGGGGTTCCTGACTCAGTGGTAAAGAGCTGGGGGTCAGTCACTTTGATGCGGTTTCAAATCTAGGTAAAGCTAGCCGCACTGATTGGCTGTAAATTCAACGAATCACGATAACTTTAGTATAT
>OY744553.1:34844626-34854626 GCA_963556195.1 Sepiola atlantica
ATAATAAATGACCAATAAAGTAATAATAAATGACCAATAAAGTAATAATAAATGACCAATAAAGTAATAATAAATGACCAATAAAGTAATAATAAATGCCCAATAAAGTAATAATAAATGACCAATAAAGTAATAATAAATGACCAATAAAGTAATAATAAATGACCAATAAAGTAATAATAAATGACCAATAAAGTAATAATAAATGACCAATAAAGTAATAATAAATGACCAATAAAGTAATAATAAATGCCCAATAAAGTAATAATAAATGACCAATAAAGTAATAATAAATGACCAATAAAGTAATAATAAATGACCAATGGTAAAGATTTAAATTACAAAAATACTCTAATAATACACAATGAATAGGGCATTTAAATAGTCCTGGGCTTAACAAAAGAAAATGTGATAGATGAGTTTACCCAGTTGGAAAATGGATAAGAAAATAAATTACAAGATTTCACCTTTTAAGTTTTATGAGAAAGAGGTTAATAGTGTCCTCTTCCGGTAGTAGAATACTTTTACTTTCAAGTGATTTTTACGTTATTAATTTTACATTTATTTGTTTTATTTATGTTTGTATTTGAAGAGTTCGAACGTAAAACGCGATGAATCCAATTCGTTTAAATTGAGACCTTAAACAATAAAAACACAAATATACTTAATCTAGACGTCAAATGAAAGCTGATTTTAATTTAAATCAAAAAGAAATATTTCAGTATCATATTGTGTAACAAATAGTGTTGAAATACAGCACTTTTTGTAGGGACAGTTTCGTGATTTTGAAAATGGAGTTTATCGCGTTTTGCATTCGATCTCTTAATTTGATTCCTTTATTTTTTTAATCGTATCTCATTTAGTAATAAAATCCTTGTTTTTTTATAAGGATATGTTCGTATGCTGCAAAATCTTCGTATGGGCTCGCCGGAACTTCGCTCTCAACTTGCCCCCACAAGAGTTGTTTTCTTCTATCGGTTTAAAAAATTGCCTACTTTATTTTTTACTTGTATGGCGTTCTGGATTACTTACAGGTTGCATGCAAACATCCTTTAGGGAGCCAAATCTCTTACGTGGACGGTAGTTTCGATGCAATAAGTACATAGACATAGTGAGAATTTTTTTTTTAGTTACGTAGTAAGTGTTACCGGGTTTCGGACTTACTCGACCTGGAAAAAGCTCTGAAGTATACTTGGCCTGGTTTTACCTATAGAGGAATTGGCGTAGCATGACTTCATTTACGTCTGTACGTTTATCGTCTATCGTGGGTAAAAACATGTGTTGCTGTGCAGAGCAACGATCGAATAGAATGTAGAGAATGAAGTAAAATATTTCCCAACAGGATAGCACCATATTACAAGAATGCAAAGTTACTTGTGTAGCCTTCTATAGTGTGCCGTTTTATTTATCAATTTACCCATTGCCTTCCGGGTGGTAAATAGTCGTTTTAGTAGTCACAATACCTACCACATGTAAATAGTAAGTAGTTTTAATCTGACAGAAAGTCTATTGTTCTACCTGTGTGAATTATATCAGCCATGTCAAATATCGCAAATAGTTCATTCGATATCGTGTGCAGGACCGGCGGCACAGTTATAAAAGTGGGGGGGGGGGCTCTCCTTTAAAGTGTGTGGGCCTGGTAAAACACATGCATATATAACTTCATTATTGATGACCGTAAAGTGGGGGGGGGCAAGTCAAAATGTGTGGGGGGGGGGCTTAGCCCACTTGCCCCCCCCCGTTGCCGCCGTCCATCGTGTGACAGTTTTGCTTGTAATAATTTTACATAGGAATGCAAAGGAAAACGTGAGTGTTTTTCGATTATTGTAAGTAGCTATGTGTTACCATATATAGAGGTAGATAGATGGGCATAAACATCCAGATTTGATCGATGGAGAGGTAGTATTGCTTTTATGAGAGTTCCCTTGTTACCGGTAAATAAGTTAGCTTTTTGATACTGACAAGACGATGTATACTTTTAATTTATTTGAGTGAGATAGGAAGGTTTCTTTCTTTAGAAAAATGAAATAACCGTGTAAGGCGAGGGTGGTATAATTTTCAGTGAAAGGGCGCGAAAATCTTGTAAAGAGTGAGTGAGTGGAGATATTCAGGAAAACGTATCATCAACAGTAGTTTTATATCCAGGACAGTTGTCAATGCTTAACTTAAATTGTGATAGTTCAATTCGTCAACGGTTTATTTTGTAGCTTTTGATTTCCTGGTATTATCAGACATGAAGCTAATACTTTTCTTGTCTGTGATTACAGCAAAGTGTTTTTCAAATGATGGGATGGCGCCATTTTAGTTGAGCTTCGACACTACCAGTTGCCTCTGTTTCTACTGCCTGATGTTATGGTTTACTGGGAATCAATGTTCTGGAATAGAATGCAACCAGACAATTTTGTTGATTAATAGTTACCGTTACACAATTGTAACTAGTGCTATTTTATTCTACAAATTCTTGTTCCGGGTCAACTATTACCATAATAGCATATTTCAAATCGTTTGTTAGTCTTTTGAAGGAGTCTAATACCGGATAAGTTCATGGGAATGGTCTATTTCGGTGTAGTGCTAATATTCTCTCTTAAAATGTCTGGACAAAGTTGCTTTAGTAAGAGAATATTCTAATTATCCGTTTTTGTGAATTCAGATTTAGAGAGAGTTGCATCTCAGGTAGAGATTTAAGCCGAGCGTAGTCAGATGTTTTTTTAGTGTACCCATGAAAAGTTATCGGCAGAACTTAAACGGTGCTTGTTTTACTGTTCAGCTACCTTATAACATATTTTACTGTTCAGCTACCTTATAAAATGTTTACTGTTCATCTACCTGATGAAATGTTTTACTGTTTAGCTATTTCATAAAATGTGTTATTGTTCAGCTTATAAAATGTGTTTCCGTCCAGCAACCTTATAAAATGTTTTACTGTTAAGCTACCTTATAAAATGTTTTACTGTTCAGCTACCTTGTAAAATGTTTTACTGTTCAGCTACCTTATAAAATGGTTTACTGCTCAGCTATCCTATAAAACGTTTTACTGTTCAGCTACCTTATAAAATGTTTTACTGTTCAGCTACCTTATAAAATGTTTTACTGTTCAGCTACCTTATAAAATGTTTTACTGTTCAGCTACCTCATAAAATATTTTACTGTTCAGCTACCTTTTAAAATGTTTTACTGTTCAGCTACCTTATAACATGTTTACTGCTCAGCTACCCTATAAAATGTTTTACTGTTCAGCTACCTTATAAAATGGTTTACTGCTCAGCTATCCTATAAAACGTTTTACTGTTCAGCTACCTTATAAAATGTTTTACTGTTCAGCTACCTTATAAAATGTTTTACTGTTCAGCTACCTTATAAAATGTTTTACTGTTCAGCTACCTCATAAAATATTTTACTGTTCAGCTACCTTTTAAAATGTTTTACTGTTCAGCTACCTTATAACATGTTTACTGCTCAGCTACCCTATAAAATGTTTTACTGTTCAGCTACCTTATAAAATGTTTTACTGTTCAGCTACCATATAAAATGTTTTACTGCTCAGCTACCTTATAAAATGTTTTACTGTTTAGCTAACTTATAAAATGTTTTACTGTATAGCTACCTCATAAAATGGTTTACTGCTCAGCTACCTTATAAAATGTTTTACTGTTTAGCTAACTTATAAAATGTTTTACTGTTTAGCTACCTTATAAAATGTTTTACTATTCAGCTACCTTATAAAATGTTTTACTGCTCAGCTACTTTATAAAATGTTTTACTGTTTAGCTAACTTATAAACTGTTTTACTGTTTAGCTACCGTATAAAATGTTTTACTGTTCAGCTACCTTATAAAATGTTTTACTGCTCAGCTACTTCATAAACTGTTTTACTGTTCAGCTACCTTATAAAATGTTTTACTGTTCAGCTACCTTATAAAATGTTTTACTGTTCAGCTACCTTATAAAATGTTTTACTGTTCAGCTACCTCATCAAATGTTTTACTGTTTAGCTAACTTATAAAATGTTTTACTGTGTAGCTACCTTATAAAATGTTTACTGTTCAGCTACCTCATGAAATGTTTTACTGCTCAGCTACCTTATAAAATGTTTTACTGCTCAGCTACCTTATAAAATGTTTACTGTTCAGCTACCTTATAAAATGTTTACTGTTCAGCTACCTCATGAAATGTTTTACTGTTCAGCTACCTCATAAAATGTTTTACTTTTTAGCTAACTTATAAAATGTTTTACTGTTTAGCTACTTCATAAACTGTTTTACTGTTCAGCTACCTTATAAAATGTTTTACTTTTTAGCTACCTTATAAAATCTTTTAAGATTGTAGTCATGCTCTTTTAAGGGGTTTTCACAAATGGTCACGTTATCTACATAGTCATATGTACCTGATAATGGGTCCCCGCCAACAATGTTATAAATGTGTTTTTTTATAACGCACTAACTTTATTAGTAACACAGAATGGTAAGCGAGTAAACTGGTACAATTGACGATTTTGGATATATTTAGCATAGGGTAAGTGTCCAGCTATGTGAATCTGTCGATGGTGTCGCTATAATTAATGACCATATTTTTCTGGTGTTCGTCCGATGTGACTAGAATATGGCCTCGCCAGATTAAAATTGAGGATTATACAAAATTGTCCTCCAACAACTTTCAGTCTAAATTCTTATGATAATAAGTCCGTCCTCTGGTCTATCAAATTTAGGAGGTGACCTTGTTGTATTTGCATAGAACGTCTTTCCCTTTTAAAGTTTAATTTGTTGCAGCATCCTCGTTAATAAGAGTACCTACGCTACTCAGATCTACTAAGGTATTAAAAGTGCAACCCATTTATTTTAGAACTGATGGGTGTACGTTGAAATACCGCCTTCATATAGCAATTTTTATTTGCCCTCATTCGATACTCTATATATGGTTCTTATTTATCACGATTTTAATGCGGTTTTCATACTCCGACAATGAGTCGACCGAAGGACGTTTCGATATCAACAACACCTTTTTATCCTCCGTTCATTTTTTATATTTTAACCGTCTTAATGAAGTAAGGAAGATTTGTTTTCGCTCTGGTAATGTAGGCCTCCCCGTTCTTGGCAATTATGGTTACCTCGCCATTATTATTCGGATGCATTTAAAAATGTTGTACTTAAAAACACACACACACACATTATATATATATATATATATATATATATATATATATATATATATATATATATATATATATATATATATATATATATATATATACGTTATATATTGGGCAGGACATGTCTTACGTATGGAACGTGATAGAATACCAAAGCAACTGATGTACGGCGAGCTCAACAGTGAAAGGCGAAATGTGGGTCGACCGCTGCTTCGCTTTAAGGACAAGTTGAATATGAATTTGACATCTATCGATATTGCTTATCGTGATTTTGAACAGCTTGCTTCTCGACGGAAGGAATGGCGATCTGACTGCCAGAGGGGCATCAGGCGGTTCTCTGTAACTGCCATTGATCAACAGCGCGAAAGACGCGAAAGAACAAAAACATCTACAAGTATCCCAGCCGATTTTTCTCAAGATCTTCCTTCTTGCATCCATTGTGGACTGGTTTGCAAATCTCTCGGAGGATTCAAATGCCACTTACGATTGAGTAAATGTAGGCATGCTACATCCATCGTAGACTAAACAAATTTTAAGTTGTCATGACATCATACGTCGAAATCGACGGGAGAGTCCATGATATATTTATATATATATATAGAGAGAGAGAGAGACAGAGAGAGATACAGAGATACAGAGACCGAGCGAGAGCGCGCGCGCATGTGCGTAAGTTGTATAAGCGCCCCGGGCGCAGAATGTGGGTAAATCATGATATAACTGATTCCTAAAAATACAATCTTACACTTTCATAAAAAAAAAATCCAAACAAGAAAGACTAAATTCAAGAGTAACAAAAGTCAGGTTATTTCCTACGGATGATCATAAGCGATATAAAAAGAATTAACGATGGGAGATTTCTCTTATCTTTTTATTTATTTTTCACATTTACGTTTTAATATCCTGTCATATAATGATGCCCCAGTGAGATAGAACTTTATCGAAGAGATTTCTTTAGAATCTCTCTTTTTTTGTTTGTTTCTTTATGGTGGTGAAAAGTCGTAAAAGCTTCCATACTAGTACTGATGTACAACCATTCGATTTATCGAGTATTGTACTATTAATCCGCGCAGTCTCATCATAAACAAGCAGGAAGAATTCGAACATCAAAGCAAACGATTTATCGCTACATCAATAATAGCCATTGTAAACTATGATAACCATATGTTTAGGTATGATTTGTACGTACCATATGTGCTTTCTCTACATTAATATATATATATATATATTTCATCGATATATATATATATATATACATATGCATATATATATTAATACATATGCATATATATATATATATACATATGCATATATATATATATATATATATATATATATATAAATATATATATTTACTCATAGGCATATATATATACATATGCATATATATATAAATATATATATATATATATATGCATATATATATAAATATATATATATGCATATATATATATAAATATATATATATGCATATATATATATATATATATAATTTATTTAGATACTGTATATTACATATGTCAGCAATGTACCGCGGTTTCATCCTAAAGGGCAGGTTTAGATATCTTTACTAAATCTCCATGCCCAGAGGAATCATCGGCAAGCTGAAATGATTATAGACACGCCCGACAGGGAATAGCGTCAACAATGCCAGAAAAACGGTGCATCTCTGAGGGCGTCCCCGAAAAAAATCCGGTGTTGGATAGTGATTAACTAGTGCTGAAAGGAGGCTTTAATTTTATTCCCTAGTAAGTTTTATTTATTATTTGTTTATCTGTTAGCAAGTTTTATTTATTTATTCATCTGTTCTTTTGTAATGTTATTATTATACCTGAAAACATACGAAAGGGGTGGCTAAATATTATTTATTTATTTCTACAAATTACAGTGTTATGGTTTTTCAAAAAAAAAAAATACCTTTACGAAACAATGGTTTATAATGTGTCTACTCCTTTCTACTTATTCAAAATGGCGTAACCGCGCTCACAGACACGGACATTCTTTCTCACCAAGTCAATACCACCAGACGATGAAGAAAAAAAAGAAGAAAAAAAGAACACATTGCTCTGACGAGGAATATTTTATATTCGAAAGCTTAGTTTGAAATAAATTAATATTATTTATTTATTTCAACAAATTACATTTTTAGGGTTTTTCAAAAAAAGATGTATACCGGAGACCAACTTTTTATTGGTTTAACACTGGTTGGGGCTCATTTTGTCCCACAGAACGAAGATTCAATTTAATTAAAACACATACTGATACAGCCTTAATGATTTTTTTCTCAGGTGAATAAATAAAATTAATTATTAAGACCTTCAGTAAGAATAACTATCCAATATATATTGTTGAATCTACTATTAAAATCAAAAGTTCGATTTTCTATCAAACAAAAACAGCTTTTGACAGATTTTCTATTAATATTTGAGGTTCTTGCCTGGGTAACGTACGTGATAGATTCGCAAAACAAATATATTTTTCTGTACTACAATGTAACAATGCTTAAAATACACAAGTTGTTTTCCTATCAGACTGATCTTCATGTCGATTCGAAATATGTTCTACCCCTCCCGTAATCATTATTTGATTATTTATTTAAATGCAATTGCGGTTCGCATTACATTAGGAGAATGTTGCAAAGATTTGACATCCAGGTAAAAATCTCGTGCCCATAAATTCGTCAGGCAAATTATTAACCAACTGATGTTTTTAATATATACGGGTCTTCCATCGCTGAACATCTTATAAATACCCGTTATTGTGCTTCGAATTTTAGTGTTGATATACAATCCATTTACACTCAGTTACACTCTCCCTTTGATTCGAAGATTGCAGAAACAATTTAAATTAAGTCTTATCAATGTTCTCCTTGTTAAGCAAAAAGAGAATCATATCGAACTTAATGTAGTTTCTATTAGAGTTTGCTCTTTTCTAGCGTTATAATCTCGATAACTTATTGTTTTTCTCGTTATCTTAACTTCGATGTAGCTCTGTTGAGCGAGGTTCAAAACCAGCCAGCTTGCTGTTTAGTAATTTATATTTTTATTCATCATGTTGAACAATAACTATTATCTATATAACAATACTACATGTATATATATATATATATATATATATATATATATATATATATATATATATATATATATATATATCTGTTCATGTCGAATATATAAAGTTTAGACGAGTTTCCCCTGTACCTTACCGAAAAAGTAGAAAAAAACACATGCATCACAGGATTCTAAACTAAGCAGTATATAAGGCTTATTCATTCGAGATTAGTTTAGTAAAGTTGTTATTATTTTTCTGCAGCTGACACTAAATATTACGTTTGCCACACCTCCTCAATACATACTCCATATAGGTTGTGGCAAAAAGTTTCACCCTTATCTCTAAAGTCCTGTCGCTCCCTCCTTCATCAGCGGGAATAAATAAACAACGTCTATCAAAACAAATGTCGGTTTTTATTCTCTATTGGTCTTCTATTCACTTACTAGATAAGACAAAATATTAGGCATACATTTAATGGACGCTCTCGCTAATTCTGCGAAATTTCAAGAATATCGGGTTACATTATGTCTCCCCATTTCGTATACATTTATAGTAATTCCGGTGTTTTTACTATGCAATAAACGAACATAGTATTTAATAATTTTACATAGTGGCTAAAATTTCTTCAACGACTCTACTTCCGATTTTAGTCACTATACGCCAAGATAAAGAACATACCCGCATACGGTGAATATTTTCTGATTCCCACACCTTTCACACGCGTAATACTCACAAATTGAAAAAACACTTCTATTTCTTAGTATAGAAATGACTAAAAACGTGTGACTGGTGAAACCTACACTTGGTGGCCATACTGCGGATCGTTTCTTACTGGCTGGCATCGTTCCAATGACCTATTTATCTATGCATTTTCTACTCACTTTCTACTTACTTACGAACGTAGATCAGAAACTGATAGGTTTGTGCTTCGACTCCAGTCATTTTGTTTTCATTATAAAACTTCTGCACACGAGCGAGTGAATATCAAAGAGTTATTCGCCGGATTTTAAAAAATCAACGATATCATGTATGCATTTGTCAAAAATCAATGTAATATAAAATAATTGAACTATTGTGAATATCATTTCGATGTGACATATTTGCGGTCGGATGCTGACAAATTTAAATTAATTATGATCTCCTTCTCCCGGGTAAAACCCGAGGTGGTGAGTCCAGATAATATATATATATATATATATATATATATATATATATATATATATATATATATATATATATATATATATCGCTGGTCTATTGCTTACTGGCAATGAACATCAACGAAGCAAACCATAGTTGATTTTACTAACCCTATCACCCACCTTTTTTTATTTTTTAAATCTTTATCCCTTTTCCCCAATTATTTACTTGGCTTTTTCTCCAACTTGAGCTGCCCCATTTTCTCATACTCGATCGAAGTCACTACTTTAATTCCCGACTGCCTGGGTTGAATATTCTCAACTTTTGAAAAACTACTTTCATTTTCGGTCCACAGAAGTATTTCAAAATGGCCACAATTCTCAAAATTACATCTGAATACTTCCGTTCTGTCTACAATTAAACTAAACGTCGTTCTATTGGATTTACTTCATGTTTGAACATTTTCAACGCTGCCTTCACAAAACCCTTTCTTCCCATTTTTAAATTTTCTTTCAACGGAGTATTTATCTAAAGACATTCTCCTACTGGACAGACCCCATATTTTTACACGCACACTCTTACTCTAGATTAGTTTATATTTCTTTCAAATTTCGAATTTTGGCTTTTCCACTGCCAACTAATCCATCTATTTAATTTCTCTGATTA
>OY744553.1:34859626-34864334 GCA_963556195.1 Sepiola atlantica
ATCTTGTGGGTTGCTCAACTGTAGTGATACTAATGATAGGAATGCGACGTCACAAACACACGTGTACTCTTTTCCCGTGTTTAACACTTAGTCGCTGTCCTTTCCCTATGCATTTGACTGCCCATGAGTACAACGTTAGTCATAAGTTTATCTCATATATATGTAATACTTAAGACTTAAGCCTGCTACCATCGGGGGCGCCGGAAAATGTCAGCTAGAAAGTAGATGACATTAAACAAATTACGAAGTGGTACGTTAATTTGTCATAATGCAGAAATCGGTGCCAATATGAAAGCGATTGTGTGGTACAGACGAGGTGACGCCATGGTCAATAAGCCGGCATTTTAAGTATTTATTTTTGTTTGTGGTAATCTGATAGTTACTGGGGATACAGGGCGTATAGGATTCACAATAGAAATTAAATAAATCTGTGAGAAACTGACCGTAGAGAAGCAGATAAGTTAGAGCGTGTTTCAGCAGATGAATCAGATATAAATTGGGCAGACAGTTATGTGGGTTCGTGAAATCTAAGTTATTTGTTTGCTGATATAATGCACTTAAAATATGGGAATTTAGCTCAGAAGAAGTAACACTAACGACAGGGGTCCGACGACATAGACACACACACACCTGTATTAAAAATTTCGTGCTAACATAATATATATATATATATATATATATATATATATATATATATATATATATAATAAAAGGACGAAACGTACACGTACATAGATAATAAACAAACAAATATTTATTATTTTACGCTCCTAGAAAACCCGTCTAAATGGGCACTGTAAGAGTAGTATTAACACAGCATGACGTCGCTAGCTATCTGAGCATCGTTCTTTTCATTAAATAGAACGATCTTATGACGTCAAGCCGCCGCATACAGTGTTAAAATTATCACGGTTTATTCGCTATTCAGCGTTGCCCGAGTTGTTCTAGACGTCGGGATTTGAGTTACAAAATACTCAGCATCCGGGTTTTCGAATCGCATGACCAGTAGTCAATAGTCATATCTCTATGCTGATGAGTCCCGATTATAAAAAGACGGAACGTATACACACATAGATAATAAACAAAACAAATATCATATATATATATATATATATATATATATATATATATATATATATATATATATATATATATATATATATATATATATATATATGTCTGCGTTGTTACTTATTTTTAATTATAGAATCGTTATAGCAATAATAATTAAATGATGAAATAGAATGCGTTTCGGAAGGTTGACGATGGACGAGGGGTCGCAATAGTAATACAAATGGTGCCGTTGGACCATCAGATTGAACCAAAAATGTCGAAAATAAGAGCAAAGTAGAACGAAATAATATAGAATAATGATGGGACACAAGGCTTATGAAAGACAATAATCGAGAGACAAAGAAAAGAACATAAAAGTAGAATGAAAGGAGTACAAAAACAAGGAGAAGAAAAAAGAGCGGAAAGCGGGAGAAAACAGTAGACAAAAAAGACGTAACAAAGATTGAAATAAAAAGGAAAAAGAAGCATTGTAAATGGATGTTTTTAGTTCTCTTTCTTTCAGCCATTATATATGTATATGTATATATATATATATATATATATATATATATATATATATATATATATATATATATAAGTATAATTTTTTATTTATACATACAACCTCGACCCTCCATCAGGATAGGAACAATTTCTGACATACTTAGTAAATATGACATACTTTATACTTATAAACAGCTCTACTTGTTATTGAGCACTTTTTATAAACACTTGAGTTTCTACGGATTTACGTTTACAGAAACTAATACAATACATGTACGATATATATATATATATAGATATATATATATATATATATATATATATATATATATATATATAGATATATATATAGATATGTATTGATATATAAATGTAAATAGTTTTGTTATAGCGCTTATTACTTAGAAATTCTCAGATATCAAACAGTTGAATGTGGCATGCACTTTCGTTGATATTGTTTTAAGTTTCGAATTTGCCAGTAGAAATTAAGATCGAAAAAAGAGGGGGCACAGAGAATTACTATGAAAGTAAGAAAGGTGTAAGGGCTATACTAGACATCGGTATGTTTATTTATTTTATGTTCAAACATGGAGATCGGAGAGCCTCACAATCCGGTAGTAGTAACAATAGAAGAAATACAAGGTCAGGCCCGCGAGCCGGTCTGGTTTACGATGATGATTGCACATCCGTTGGGTTGAATGGATATGTAATAAATACGCTTGGAGGTTGAAAGTTAATCACCGTAAATAAGGCAGAACATTTTTTAATATTGATAGAAGGTTATGATGCGATGTCAAAGTCTTTCCGTGGGAGGTGTTTACTAAGTATGCCAGTAATCTTTCCTATCCCGATGGAGGGTCGAGGTTGAATTTTATCTTTGTAATGTAAAGCAAGTACCAATGGACCGCAGTCTGTTCAAAAAGTTATTTTTTTGGTTTTATATATATTTTAGGGGTACTCAAATACCTCTCGGATTGTGAGGGGGTTAAATGCGCCTTGTGATCCCGGTTTAGTCGTAAACCAATCGGTGTTGTTCTAATGTGTTTGCAACATCCCCCGCACCTTAATAGAAACGCTTATTTCTAGCATGCCCCAAACAGCTTTTGAAGTCGTCAAAACGAGTGGAGGCAGAATTCATTATTATAATTGGTTGTTGAATGTTTTCATACACTTTTCGTACAATCTCGTTATAATTTTGATCAAGTGTAAAATGTCTCATTTTATAAAAATGTAAATTTCTGAATAAAAATGTTTGGAACGTAGTTTTTTTGTTTACATAATCTTTTAGATTGTAGTATTGGTAACCTTAAGTGGGAGGAGTTTAAAATCTATCCTTATAATGTAATCAAACATGTTTGTTTTGTTTTCTAATTCATGTAATAGAAATTTATGATTTTTGTTTTGTAATTTATGTAAAAAATGAAAAATTTAGGAATGGGCGGTGTTTGATAATAAAGACTGGCCACACCCCAGAGCTCGGGCAACAATACAATGTTAACTTAAAAGTAGATGACAATACGAAAGTGATGTGAAAATTAATGGTAATACGAAGCTAAATGACAATCTCGAGAGTGGTACGGAAGTGAATGATAATGCGGAAGCTTAAGAGAATATAAAAAGGACATATCGATGTTGTTGTACTAATGAAGTGACGCCGTGAAAAATAGCAGGGAAAATGTTCGGATGGAGAATTGGGAAGGATGTATTTATTTCGAGTTTAGTTTATCTAAGATAAAACATAAGGTGCTGGATTTCCGGTAGAAAGTAGATATATTTGGGGACAGTCACAGACAAAATGCGCGTGTCGACCTGACCCGCTGGCGAACAGACGAGTTCTAAACGAAACAGACGAGTCAGATGGGTTCTGCAGAGTGATCGAAAGAGTAGTTCTAGCGGGCGAAAGGGAATGAGCTCAACAAACAGATTGCTTGATAAGATCTCAGTTAAGTCTTAGCTGATATGCTAGATTAGAGAGAAACGACACACACACTCGTGTTCAACAAGTCAGTGTTATACCGGGTCTCTATTTGTATCTGCGTTTTTACTTCATTTAAATGCAAACTGTAAACTGTCAGCGATTTCCAATACTAGAAGACACACAGCCAGAATAAATAGATAAAAAAGAAAACAAGCCAGGGCGCATGCAAATCAAAGTCGACTATCTTTAGAGTGTGGGATAGTGATATATATATATATATATATATATATATATATATATATATATATATATATATATATATATATATATTTATATATATATATATATGTATATAATTAGTATTCAGTAGATGTTTGAATTTATGACATAATAAACATTGTAATGATTTACCTCCTGCTCCGAAAATCAACACTTAATGTTTATCCATATATATATATATATATATATATATATATATATATATATATATATATATATATATATATATATATATATATATATATATATGTATATCGTATTTTACAATATAAGGCGTTTTCATATATGTATATATATATGTATACATACATATATATATATATATATATATATATATATATATATATATATATATATACATATATATATAAATACAGCGTGATTCATAAGTCACTTAGCTATTTAAATAGATTACCATATGAAGCACAAACTATGAACTTTTGATGATGTTTATCTTACTCTAATTACTGCTATTTGTCATTTTTAATTTGTCCGTTTATATATCTGTTTCTATATATATTTATTTTTATTTATTTAAATTTGTGTAAATCATCATATGTGCTTTTTTTCAGGCAGTATGTCATTTACAATCGAGAGCGTATTTTTATTGTTATTCATATAACCAAATTTGATGAATCTCCCACAATAAATAGCTAAGTGACTTATTAATCACCCTGTATATATATACATATATATATATTATGTATCATATATATATATATATATATATATATATATATATATATATATATATATATATATATATATATATCATATATGTATTATGTATCATATATATATATATATATATATATATATATATATATCATATATATATCATATATATATATATATATATATATATATATATATCATATATATATCATATATATCATATATATATATATCATATATATATATATCATATATATTATACATATCATATATATATCA
>OY744553.1:34864534-34914534 GCA_963556195.1 Sepiola atlantica
ATGTATATTTTATACATGTATATATATATATGCATTTATTAATATGTATATATATATATATATTTATATATATATACATATATATATATATCCATGTATTTTTATATTTTTTATACATTTATATATATATTCATTTATTAATATGTATATATATATATATTTATAACTATATAGGAATGTATTTATATACATATATTTATATATATATATATATATGTATATATAAATGTATTTATATATATAGATATATATATATTATTTATATATATATATATATTTACATATATGTTTTCATATATATATATATATACATATATATATATATATATGTTTATATATATACATATATCTCTTTAATTGTTTATATATATGTATATATATGTGAACATATATATATGTATATATATATATATATATATTTATATATATATATACGCATACATATGTCTATATATATATATTAGTGATATATGTATATATATATTTGTTTGTTATATATGTATATAGATATATATTTATATATATATTTTGTTATATATATATATATATATATATATATATATATATATGTATACATATCGAAGAAGATGGCCAAGAATAACTGTTTATTAATATATTCTTTACTATAGAGTTTCATAAATATTATTAAGACTAATTTTCATAAATATTCTGAACGATCATTATTTTTTTATCATTCTCTACTGAGTTTATCGGCGACAAAAAAGCGTCTACATTTCTTTTATTTTTCGTTTGACTTCAGTGCTGGCATTCCAACATTCATGGATATTATATATGTTGCTATCATTGGAAACACACATGGTATATATTAAGAGTTCGAATGCAAGACGCGATGAACGCCATTTGCAAAATGGCAAAGCTATCACTAGGCAAAGTGTTGCATTTCAACACTTGACCACCCCCAAAAATGATGTTCCACGTGATATGATACTTGCATAATTTTCTTGTGTTTTTAATCAAAATAAGTTGTTATTTAACGTCTAGATTTTATACATTTGTCCTTTTATTGTTTTAGGTCTTAATTTAAACCGATTTGATTTATCGCGTGTTGCAGTCGACTCGTTATATATAGAGAGATGTCCTAGTGTTCAAGTAAGATTCACATCTACCCCTCAAATGTTCCGTTAGTAAATCGGTCACGAAAATCAATTTTTCTTCCGCTTAATTGGCCACTTAACTTTGGTTTGGGTGGTTTCAAGGAGAAAAATGCATCTGCTTTGGTTACGTATACAGCTTGTACTGTAACTAGAGTTAATCACATTTGGAGAAGGTCCACTATTCCTCCTATAAGCTTTATCGAGAGGACGATCTTTAAACTTCAAAATACTTCAATGTTATTTTGAATATGTGATGAGTGTTTACGTGTCGGAGGGTGTATCTCCGTGCGAGTTTGGCTTGATATACACATGTATAGATAGACCGTAGACAGCCAAGGCTAGTTTCTAGAAAATATTCAAACTCTCTCTATGTTTGTATGCGTATACGTGTGTATATGGATGTGTCTCTTTTATTATTCTCGCATTTTTATACACCCTTTGCATTTTAATTCCCTTTGTTTATTGTCCATGCAACGCTTTCGTCTCCTTTTTTCTGGGATTGTCCAAATTCCCGCAATTATTTGGCGTCATCCTTCTTTCCACGTTCAATTATCTTTTCAAATCTAGTCTCGATCTTCTGACACCTAATCTACTCACAACTCACCTTCTCCCAAATTGAAGACCACTACTTCTAAATTCCAAACCTCGAAACGCATTCTAGCTTCTCAACTTGATTGACCGAAATGCCGGCTCAACAAATCAAAAACTAGTCGCCATTAAATTTACTTTGTTTATCGCGCGCACAAAATGGTGAATCAATGTTTGACTTTGTCCGCGTGTAACGAAGTCAAGTCAGATCGCAAATTAAACGAGACACGGAAAGACGATATTCAGCGTCTTCCATCGGTTCTTCTCGATTCTGACAATTGGATGGTTGGAAAGTTTTCGTTTCCATTCAAGAATTTGTAAACGGAAATAGAACGAACTGAATGGGCGGTGTGCCGCTTCTGTGAGGGACTTTTTGAGCAGGTGGAGAAGCGTAAAATATTCCCAAAATCCCAGTTCAATTAATTTCACGCATAAGACAGAGAACAGAAAGGGGGTATTCGACTGCTAACAACTTGTTAAGTAAATAAAAGAAATTTAACGAATGGAGACACAATAATTTATTAGCAATTTATCTATATTTTTTACATTTTACCCATCTCTTTTTTTTCTTCTTCTTTAGTTCTGTGTTTTATATTTCTATTGTCATTTATATCAATTTGTTATGTGAAGCAACTCGTAGTTTTTGTAACTTCAGAGGGCGCCACACATTATCTAAGTCTTTCGGGAGCTTGCATGCTATTTACGGTGTTGTGGTTGAAGAGGGGGGAATGAGAGGAATAGGAAAATAAGGTAATGAAACTTCTGCGCAAAGCCGACAAAAAGTATGCCTCAGGATTGTCTGATCTGCGTGATCCCATCTTCTATCGATGTATCTATTAGTTATACCTTCTAAATATCAGGAGGTGTCCCCTGATTCCAATGCGAGAAATATCTGAATAAAATGAGTATGTTTTTATGTATTATACTATTACATTGTTTTGGTCGAGAAATAGCGTGTGAGTGAAAGAGAGAGATACACAATCAAGCTAATTAGAGCTTTACTTTTCAAGACTACATAATCTTCAAAAGATATTTTCAAATACTTCTGAACCTGCTTGTGGTCAAATTGTGGTATCAGTTCTGACTGCCACATACTGCTATATTTATCACATTAAAACGTTGAAAACCTTACTTCGTCGGTTTCCCCTACTTCAAGCTAGTTTAATATATAACAAATGTGTAAACTATACAGAAACTTAATTTGAATTGAATACAGAATCGTTCAAATCTAGGAATACAGTGATACTAAACAGAATGTATTTACACCTTATTCACAGAATGTATTATACATATTAACGAATGTTGCAAAACCATGCAATAAGATGCATGTGTTAAGAAACATGTCATAAGAAGCATGTAATAAGAAGCATGTAATACGATGCATGTAATAAGATGCGTGTAATAAGTATCATGTATAATAAGACACGTATGTAAAAGAGAGCATGCAATATGAAACATGTGATAAGAAGCATATAATAAGACACATGTAATAAGAAGTATGTAATAATAAATATGTAATAAGTAACATGTAATGAAAAGCATGTAAACATAAAATAAAATAAGAAACGTGTGATAAGAAGCATGTAATAAAAGAATGCATAGTAAGAAATGAATGTAATAAAAGCATGCATAATAAGATTCGTATGTAATACAAATCATGTAATATGAATCATGCAATAAGAAGCATGTAATAAGAAGCGTGTGAAAAGAAACATGACCTAAGAAGCATGTAATAAGATGCGTGTAAGAAGAACCAGGTATAAGAAACGTATGCAAAAAGAAGCATGTAATAAACTGCATGTAATGCGACACATCTAATAAGTGGAATGTAATAAGAAGCATGTAATACGAATAATTATAATGACTACATACTCTGTGTCAATGGCTTTCTTGATGCGTTTTATGGGATATTAACTGCGTCTGAATTGCTGTGTAAGATCGATGATGTAGACTATGTAAACAAAGAGGTCTGATCATATACGCTTAGTGCGTATCCACGAAGTAAATATAATCAATTAATTCGGGATATATGAGTAATTGATACCCAATTTTGTTCATTTGTGGTTATCTGGGGTGTTCGTGTAGAGGGTGTTGATTTTATGTTGGGAGATTTGACTGTGACTCATCAAAGGTCGAGCATAAACCAAAGTAGGCTATTAAAATAAGCATTTGACACGTGATACTAACATTTTAGGGCAGTGAACCCACGAACATTTTTTAATTAAATGCACGTTAATGAAACTGCGACTGTTGAGAACATAATCATTTTACATGAAGAAAAATACAGATAGTAGACATATTGTTCAATGTCATCAAGCCAACGTCAAGTTGCTTATTGTAGTACTTCGGTCGGGATATTTTTCCTAACTTTCATCAAAGTTTTTTTTTTAACATTTAGTGTGTGTAAATAATATCCTCTCTAAGTTCTAATCAGGATGTTATTCTCACAACGTTTCGGCCGATGTAATCTCTCAGGTGCGTTTTGTCGAACTCTGGAATCTTCATCTCGAACTGATAAATCTGTACGGAATTTCGAACGGAACCCTTTTTTCAATGTACGGGGTTAGCTTACACTCGTTCTGTCAACCATGAACGAGAAGAATTTTTAAGTTATTTGTAAATGTATCTTTCATGGTGTAACGGATAACAGTGCTATATTTAATCAGTTCTAAGTGAGAAACTTCCGGTTAGGGTTAAAGGTTCAACCATCAGTACGAGCGATTCTAAGAATATAATTACAATATATTGAAGTGTTATACCGCTCATGACTGATGAAACGAGAGCAAACTAGCCCGAAGGTTAAATAAAGAATTTTGTTCTAAATTCTGTTAAGATACCCGAGTTTGACTTTAAACTAATTCCAGTTCAACGAGACGCGCCTGAAGAAGGTCGGAGATTACATCGGTCTAACGTTGTAGGAATAACATCCAAAATGAAACAATAGTTCGAATTATACAATTATGACATCAGTATCATAATATTCAATCTGGCTATTATGTATGGTTCCGTACTGTAAAACATTCAAAACAAAAACTCGTCTAGTTACAACAACTGCAAATAGTTTTCCTCTCTTCTCTAGAAAGAAAACGGTACTTACACGAGACAAATTGTCTTTCTAAAAACTATCAATCTGTGAAACACGATACTACGGTGCTGCTTTCTTGCTTACTAAAATATTGTCGTGTTCCTGCCCAATGTTAACAATTCTTGTTGATCTATCATTTTTACTAATACAATTCTTGCCCAGTTTCCACAAGCGGTACCCATCCTCAAGCCATTGTCTCAGCGTACACCTGATATACTCATTGACCATCATTCTCGAATGGCCTTTGAGCCTTGATAAGCGGTATCTAATTAGTACATAAAAAGTATAAATTATATTCTTGAAAATGTCGATAAAATTGGATATGGATTTGTTTTATATGCATTTAGAAACATCATATGGAAACTGATCAACTCGAAGTGGGGAGAGACAGTACACACGCTTAGATGTACTGACTTGGTCCTGTGGTATTCTTATGTTTGAGTATGATTGTACTGTTTGAAAATGATGAACACATGCTGATAATTAAAACTCAGCATTGAACAACACCTGCGGCTTGATCATTGGCTTTCTGAAGCATACCAACCTGAACAACCTGCATCTGCTCACTAGCATTGCCCTTTCAGATGTGAGACGTGAAGTTGTTTGCCTAGTAGAGATCGCAAATATTATTAGTGATGAAGGATATCATCTTCATAGACGGTAACCAACCGTCTAACTATTGAAGTCAAGGAGGAGCTTCTTCAGCCACGTTGAATCCCTTAAAACACCTCAGGAAGAAACCAGACTACCGCTGTGTACAAGACAGCTAAATAATTGCTAGCCTTCTACTTACATTGACATTTTCCATTCGAATATCGTCTCCGATCGGTCCATAACCACCCTGGCTTCAGTGGAAAACACTCAATCTTCTGAAAGAATTAAATGGGGTGATCAAAAAT
Source organism: Sepiola atlantica (assembly GCA_963556195.1). Classification (NCBI taxonomy): domain Eukaryota; kingdom Metazoa; phylum Mollusca; class Cephalopoda; order Sepiida; family Sepiolidae; genus Sepiola; species Sepiola atlantica. Next base: position 34,870,222 of record OY744553.1, read on the forward strand.
AGCTATGAGCAAACGAAGATAGAAACTGACCCAACCAACTGCAACTGTGGAGAGAGGAACTATACGATACAACACTGTCTTGTCTACCTTCTACTGCCCAACTGATGCACTTTGAAAGATCATACAGAGTGCAAGAATGAAACAAATGACTTCTTAAAATAGTGGAACATTGTTATATAAGTAAACGCTTAAAGACACGGAAGTAATATGTATTTATATATATTCGACTGCTAAAATTCGCGTGCGTATTAAAATATATTAGTACAGGTTATTAATACGTTGCTGTAGATTTACGTAAATTCAATGGCTAAAATACACACGCGTAGTCAAAAAAAAAAGAAGTGCATGATAAAATTGCGTGTGTAAACGTATAGTGTTGAGTTAAATTACATATGTTGTGTGTCTTTAGCGTCTCGAAGTAATTCTTACATTTGTATAGTCTAGATATTAGTCTTTTTAAAAAGGTCAATGGCTAAAATACACACGCGTAGTCAACAAAAAAGAAGTGCATGATAAAATTGCGTGTGTAAACGTATAGTGTTGAGTAAAATTACATATGTTGTGTGTCTTTAGCGTCTCGAAGTAATTCTTACATTTGTATAGTCTAGATATTAGTCTTTTTAAAAAGGGCAATGGCTAAAATACACACGCGTAGTCAACAAAAAAGAAGTGCATGATAAAATTGCGTGTGTAAACGTATAGTGTTGAGTTAAATTACATATGTTGTGTGTCTTTAGCGTCTCGAAGTAATTCTTACATTTGTATAGTCTAGATATTAGTCTTTTTAAAAAAGTCAATTGCTATGCTAAATAAAATTTAATGCAATGTCACGTTTTTCATTTAGAACAACAAGTGCACGCCACGTCGGAATTTTATGGTAACCGTTTTCAGAATTCTAAAGGCTAGCACATCAAACGATCTAAACTGCTTGACTCGTGATCTTCAAATTCAGTTTTTGATGAGTTCCTGACGAGATAATGTTGATCTGAAAAGACTACCAGAACAATACAAAAGATAATAAAATCACATGTAAAGTATCTGCAATTTTTTAATATTCTATAAATACATTACAAACAACTATATATGTGTCTATAAGTCTGTTTTTCTATCAGTCGTACTATATATCTTACATATATAGTTATCGGCACAATCACGTTGACACACCAATCACCGAAGTTAAGCGACGTCGAGCCTGGCCAGTACTAAATGGGTAACCATTGTAGAATACCAGGTGTCGTATGTGCTCTCTGCTTATCTCGGCATTGTTTCCAGTCGTCTTGAATTGCTCGCCATTGGAATCAAGCAGTGTCGACTCAGGAGAGGTGTTGTTAGTAATTGCGCAACCCTTGCGTCACAATTACACGCGCCGTCAGCCCCTTACAGGGGGTGTCCATAGTCTGTCTAGTCTGAACGGAGGGCATGTCATAGCTATCGTTATGGATTTTCAAAGCAAGATCCAAATATAATTTAAGTTTACAAATCAAGCGTTTTATTTCTTACTAACCAATTTTCATTTGTTATTATTGTATAGTGTTATTGGTAATATTATAAGGTATTTAATTAAAAGTATTTTTAAATGTTCGCTATCTGGCTCTTGCTGCACAACTCCCAACTTAGGGTGACACACTTAACATACTCCCTAATTCTCAGTAGTCTCTTACGTCTACAATGGCATCCTGCCTGGTTCGGGGTGAAATATTTTTTTTTTTAAATATGATATTTTTTTAGAATCATCATATAAAAGTGTAAACAAAAATAGCATATATATTTGTATTTTGGGTTATATAACATATAATATAACATGTAATAATAGTTTTGTAACTTACAAACTTAATTTACTTTACTAGCAAATATATGCTCCATCTGGTAGCATATTCTGACAAGGCTGGGAGTATTATCTGATTGTGACAGAATTGCATACACGATATAGTTTAAGCAAAATAAATGCATACACTACATAGTTTAAGTAAAATAAATGCATACACGACATAGTTTAAGTAAAATAAATGCATACACGACATAGTTTAAGCAAAATAAATGCATACACTACATAGTTTAAGTAAAATAAATGCATACACGACATAGTTTAAGTAAAATAAATGCATACACGACATAGTTTAAGCAAAATAAATGCATACACTACATACTTTAAGCAAAATAAATGCATACACTACATAGTTTAAGTAAAATAAATTCATACACTACATAGTTTAAGCAAAATAAATGCATACAGGACATAGTTTAAGCAAAATAAATGCCTACACTACATAGTTTTAGCAAAATAAATGCATACACTACATAGTTTAAGCAAAATAAATGCATACACGACATAGTTTAAGCAAAATAAATGCATACACTACATACTTTAAGCAAAATAAATGCATACACTACATACTTTAAGCAAAATAAATGCATACACTACATAGTTTAAGCAAAATAAATGCATACACTACATAGTTTAAGCAACATAAATGCATACACTACATAGTTTAAGCAAAATAAATGCATACACTACATAGTTTAAGCAAAATAAATGCATACACTACATAGTTTAAGCAACATAAATGCATACACTACATAGTTTAAGCAAAATAAATGCATACACTACATAGTTTAAGTAAAATAAATTCATACACTACATAGTTTAAGCAAAATAAATGCATACACGACATAGTTTAAGCAAAATAAATGCCTACACTACATAGTTTTAGCAAAATAAATGCATACACTACATAGTTTAAGCAAAATAAATGCATACACGACATAGTTTAAGCAAAATAAATGCATACACTACATACTTTAAGCAAAATAAATGCATACACTACATAGTTTAAGCAAAATAAATGCATACACTACATAGTTTAAGCAACATAAATGCATACACTACATAGTTTAAGCAACATAAATGCATACACGACATAGTTTAAGCAAAATAAATGCATACACTACATAGTTTAAGCAAAATAAATATGCAACTATTTTTATTATGAATAAAATAAAAATAAAGTACCTCATTTATGTGAGTCAATTGCGAAATATTTTCATGAATAAAATGAAGTAAAACATTTTTCCTTTTTACAACCTCGAAAGCGACCAGGTTTAGCGCCGTATTATATGTGATAGGTTAGTTTTAGGATTAAGATTAAAGTTAAGTAACCCATTCATTAATGATTTCTTCGGCCAATGGTTTGACAGAAACTACTCTAGTATGAGCTATTTTGTAATTATTTGAAATAGATCTTTATTTTAATTTCAGAAATTGATGAGATCCGAATTTCCCAGATTATAATAAAATCAATATTATCCTATATTATTATGAGCCTAATAGTAAATAGATTTTTGAAGAAAAGTTATTTCTATGCAGAAATTATTAATCAAATAACTTCAAGGAAAAAAATATACATGTTAATATATTTTTAGAAATGTACGTGTATGTATCTACCAACATATCTGGTTTGTATGTATTTATCTGTGTTGTTTGTAAGATGTAACTTTTGCATGTTGTAGGGTAAGATATGTTAAGGTGTTTAATTTCCTTGAGGTTGACCCATTTCTAGTGAAAACTAAACCTACTTGTAGGAATTATAATAACCGTTGGTTTATAGTAGTTACATTCACAGAGATCTGGTGGGATGAATCATTCCACGCAAGGCAGGATGGTCAATACAGGCTAAAATCTACAGAATAGGCCATTGAATTCATAAAAGCCAGGCAAAGATAGAAGTGTCACATGAGAATGACGTCAGCCCTTTGTCGAGGAAAAGGAAAAGTAGGGAATATTTCGTGACTTGTCGCATGAGATTATTAACGAGACGGACGTAAAATATGCGGTGAGAAATAGCAAAATCGCCAGATCCGATCCTGCGTATTACAAAGGTATGTTGCACTACCTGCGTAGACAACTAGTTAACCTGTTGCGAGCTATTGCAGAGCTCGAGACGGCTGATAGCTGAGAAAAACGCTATCTTTCTCCAGATATATATTTTTCCAGAAATAAAGATGTATTCCCTCCTTAAACTAATGTCACTGGTTCCCCTATTTGGGCAAAGATGAAAAGTTACTTTGCAGCATCATCAAACGATCACGAGGCAACACAAAGATGAAATCTACACTTCATTAGGCGATCACAAAGCAACACGCAGAGACGGAAAGAACGATGGGTCCCCAGTGGAACGAGATCAAATACATCCTTCAAATGTGGTGTTAAATAGACAATCTCTCTTGGTGACTAAAGAAAAACAGAAAGAAAAAAATAAGACATTGCATCTACTTATGCACCCTTTACATGCAAACAGTATAAGTATATGCATGTAGAAAGAATAGAACGCACACACAATTATAAAAGACATCAAGACAAAAAGTACGAATAACGCTCTCACACACTAACACACTATAAAAGATATACCTAATGAGCGTACTCCCACGCCTACGCCCACGCACAAACACACGCCCAGAAACGAACAATAAGATTAACGCAAATTATGATCGAACACCTACATATGTGAAAAAATAACGTTATTATAAGTTTTAGTAATGTTTAATTTTTTGGGCATTACACCGACGGATTCTTTTGCACGTTTATTAAAGAGAATGCGCATTCTATGTGTGTATTGTGAAGTTGTGGGCATGTAAGCGCTCATATAAAATATAGGCCAATTCTGAACAGCTTATAAACAATGATAATTTTTAACACATTTTAAGCGGCGAGACATACATGCATTCAACTTCTATAAGTGAAGGAATGATATATATATATGATTTCGCCGTTTTTAAGAGCTATGTTCACACTTCATACAAGGTTTTAAAAAGGGAATTGCCCCCGAAAATTTTCTACATACTATCTCTAAAAACAAAAACCGAAAACTGAAATTGGGATGTGCATTACTTCTAAAACCGTCGAATATATTCGGCACGAATTTTTTTATACATTGTTAGTCGTTAATTTACTATTATTTTTCTCCAACATTTATATACACACACACACTCACACACACACACATATAATATATATATATATATATATATATATATATATATATATATATATATATATATATATATATATATATATAGTTTGCAGGTTCGAATAGTTTCGATAGGAATTCGAATCAGAGAGCTCTATGTCCGCTCAAGCAGAGCATGAGGTTTGAATGACGGTTTGAAACACATCAGGGGAGACCTAGTTACGGTCGAAATAAGTTATAATGTGTTCAATCCGAATGTATATCTAGTCTATTTCAACCTCAAAACTTATATATACATATATATATATATATATATATATATATATATATATATATATATATATATATATATATGTATATATATATATTTGTTTGTCTGTATGTTAAATATATGTACAAACTAGTATGTGTGTGTATCTGCTCTTTAACGCAGTAGATATTACTCTAATCCGAATTTAAATTTGTGCAATAGTTTAATTTGGAAATATAAACTTTCATTTCATTAATAATCATATTTCTTTATATTAGTGATAACATATATATATATATATATATATATATATATATGAAACCCGTCATGGGCTACTTATGAAGCATCGACAAGTTAACATGTAATCAGATGAAAAAAAAACAAGATAAAATCTGATGCGAAGTTTTTAAAATATAAACCAAACATTTATTATCATATATTTTGTCATTTAATATTTTATTATAGTTATGCCATCCTTAGGGGTTACAGTGTTGTAGTTTTTTCTAATTTTAAATTGTAAATGTCCCCGATCGGCCAACCCGACCTGTGCTCACGAAAAATCTCGATGATAATGGCGATGGGGGGGGGGGCGTTGTTAAGTCAGGGTAGTAGAATACACGCTGGTTCTCGCGATAATTTAGTAAATTTGTAAGGGGCTACTTACTCAACCTTTCTTGGCCTTTTGGCTAAAATCAAAGTGTAGTATCTGTTCTGATCGATACTGCACCCTATAGACTGGTATTGTCTTGGCATTCGGGGCTTGATTTACGCCGGTCTATGGTCTGTCATGTGCAGTTCTAGTAGATCCACCCTCCCAGGCTTCGCCTCCCCTCTTTGGGGAGGAATAAGTTTATTGGGTACTGCCTGAGGCGCCCCTACCGGGGAATGCCGACAGGGCTGTCCAGGAAATTTTTAAACCCCACTTTCCCGACCCGACCTAGGGTCACATCTTACTTGTGGGAGTAAGATAAAAACTGGCCTTGTGCTTAACACCTGGAGAGGAGTAAATCAATACTTAGGAAGCATCGACAAGTTAAAATGTAATCAAATTAAACACCAGATAAGCGATGCGAGAATTATTTTATGAATTAAATAGTTATGAGTTGTTTCTCAAAATGTATTACATGACATATCTTCCTCAATGGTTAGTAATGTTTTCGTTTTTTAATTGTAGAGATGCGCGATCGACCAAGGCCACCAGAGGTCACGAAAATCCCCGATGATAATAGGGTTTGTGGTATTTTAATTCAAATGGGGTTTTTTTTGCACGTCAGCGTAGTAGCATACACGCTGGTTCGCTTTAGTTTAAGACATTCGTTATGGACTATTTATGAAGTATCTAATTGTATTTTAACTTATCAATGCGTCATAAGTTGCCCCTTACATATTTCATGAACTTACATAAGGGAAAACATTAGTTAGAAAACCAAATAATGTTATTTAAAAAAGAATAAAGTTATCTATTTAAAAATATCTAAGACTCTCGACGTAAAACGTCTTTTTCAAAGAAGCCTTTCGTTTTTATTTTATTTTGCTTAGTGCTGTTCAAGTATAGTTTTGTCTATTTACTTGATGCAGTACCCGTCAAAACTTTATCCTCTGCACTTCAGTTCAAATGACACAAATTTTTTTTTTAATTTAAATTAAATTATTATTGTTTTACTTTAAAAAGATTATGTGCATTATTCAGATTCGGCTACAAAATTATTTGAACACTATAGTAAAAAAACAGGTCTAAGATTCAAACTCTAAAAAATAGCATACCGTATTGGAATTGTAGGCGAACGCTTTATCCACACGGCCACCAATCAAACAAAATGTTGTTGTCCTCTTTATATAGTAGTTGTTCGTCCGGCTATTAATGAAAAATATTAAACCGGAAAAGGGGAACTACAAATTTCGGAGCACTTGTTTCTAATGTTATTTTTAACCTACTTTAAATGTAACATAAGAATTTCGAAAATGTTCAATAACTCTTTACATAGATAAAGACATAGAGGTGTTACCTTATCTGCCGTTCGTTCGGGTCTCATATCAACATTATTCCTGTGATACTGTGACACACGCACACAAAACAGACAACATTGCTCATATATATATATATATATATATATATATATATAATATTTATCTATGTTTCATGCTAACGCAATCTTCAGTGCAGGAAGTGAATTCCCAACGGTCGGCGGGCGCGAACTCCGATCACAAACCGCCACTGATTTGCAGTCAAGAGCGTTAACCCCTCGGCCATAGAGAATTAGCTAATAATTAAAGAGGAATTTAACTTTGTAAATAGCGAGTCGGCGGCTAATTTTACACAAGCAGTTAAAGTGATCAACAAACTGTATTTGGAACTTGCATGAAACTATTTGTACTGCTTGTGATTAAACTCACTCAGAGTGCCCGGCCTTTAGTGAAGGGGGCTTAAAATAGTATTTATATATAAATATTAATTATTTATTACCTACAGACATCGATGTTTCATGCTAACGCAATCTTCATATATTAATTTATCAATTGTATCGAACTTTTCTATATATCTAAAACTATTGCAACTTGAAAATTTATAAACATCCACTTACCCAAACCACAAATAAAAATATGTATAAATTAGCGTGCTTTTTATTATATATTCAAACGGCATATTTCAACATTCCGACAATTTGAATGGAAGACACATCACAGGAAACAGCTTGCATAGTGTTAAAAATATAACCATGGGGCATTCTGGAAATAAATTATTCAGTCTGAAAAAAAAAATGAATTTCCTTTTTCAATAGAAAAGTTGATAGATTACTCGGGAAGAAGTATATAGAAAAATAAGACAAAGAGAAATAGATTTTATTTTTGAATATACCAGAGCGCTCACATCCGTACTGACCGTCAGTAATGTTCTTATTCCTATACGACACAAAACGAGAACCAGCTGTTTTAATATATTTCTAAAGGTTTTAAAATATGAGAGTTGAAGAGAAGTAACTTTGTCTAGTCTCCCTGCCATTTATATCCGGGCCATATTTTATTTTCATTAAGTATTTATTATGTGTATTAGTTTGCAGAAACAATATTGAGCGTGGTAAGCCATCGATTATGCGATGGTGTGTATCGCTTTGTTTATTCCACTCAAAAATTCATGATCAATGTTCATTTGTTTCATGAATTGTAATGAGTATACCTATGTATTATTATTATTATTATTATTATTATTATTATTATTATTATTATTATTATTATTATTATTATTATCATTATTATTATTATTATTATTATTATTATTATTATTATTATTATTGATTCATAGTAGTCTGCAATTTTTGATGTTTTATTTAGATTTTTTTGCATCAGGTCAAATCCCTTGACTTTAGACATTTAAGATGTAAATGAACACTTTCGCCGGTCATAACAGACTCCTTTGGTGGAATTGGGAAATAAATTGTCTCGGCAATCTGTTAAAGCTATTTGTGGTGTGACTGCCTGTTATGGTTCAAAGCGTTCTAAATACAACGGGAATCACCTTGACCTCTTTACATTTCCCTAGTATAATTTCTATTGTATACGTTGGTATTTATTTATTCATTCCTGCTCCTTATCCTGGATTATTATTATTATTATTATTATTATTATTATTATTATTATTATTATTATTATTATTATTATTATTATTATTATTATTATTATAAGTTGTAGTAGTGGTAGTAGTAGTAGTGGTGGTAGTAGTAGTAGTAGTAGTAGTAGTAGTAGTAGTAGTAGTAGTAGTAGTACAGGCTAGGGGTATGACATGAGTCATAATTAATGATTTCTCACTATCATAAACTAGTGGTGTTCCCTGTGATAAAAAAGCTATCTAGATTCCTAGCACTGTCAACATCTATCAATACCTTTTCCAAACAGTTTGCCATATCAGGACAGACATTTACTATTGATTTGTCGACTATGGGCCTTCTCATTTATTTGAGTGGCAATACGCCTCTCCATTGTTCTAGTACTCTCTGCACCCTTCTAGTGGAATTTTGGTCCGTGCCTTCCCTCTTTGACATGCGCATGTATATGTTTTTTTCTTCTTCTTTGGAACGTGCGAGTATAAGCTTTCTGGCAGTTACAGTTCGTTGGCCGGGATACAATGAAGTTAATTTAGGTTTTAAGTTTCGATTTTATATGTCAAGTCATTATTATTTTTACTCACTAGTTCTACAACAGGTCATCATCAGTGATTACCCTCTTATAATAACTTGAGGTTGTCTCTGGAGTCTGGGTGGCAACGTCTCCCTAGATGTACAGTACTCCTCACCTCTTTCGATAACTATTGCAAATAAATGTGCGTTGGCGAAACAACAGCTTTCCGTTGATTTTTCTCTGGCAACAAACATTGGGCTTCTCTGAGATTTGAGTGGAAATGCACCTCCCCAATGTATCAGTAGTTTCCACACTCTACTAGTGGAGGTCTGGATAGTGCTTTATCTCCTCGTTTTTTTCATCTTCCTCGACCCTTTCACAATTATTTTGTTTGGTATCAGCCGAGGAGGATGTAAAAAAAAACCGAGGAGATAAACAACTATCCAGACCTCTACTGGTATAGTGCGGAATATACTGAGACATTTGGGAGGCTTATTGCCACTTAATTCTCACTGAAGAGCAATTTTTATGGGAAGCATAGTTCATAACATGTATTACAGTGTCAGTTCCCTTGGTTTCATGTGGCGTTCCTTCCATGTTTTGGTTTACATTTTGTAGCTTCCATGTGGCTGGTTAGTTAATTATTATTAGTTGTACACACTAGGAGTTCGCCCACATGTCATCATCAGAGATGACTCACTGATAATAACGAGATATGTTCCTTGGAATCTGAGTACAACAAGTCTCCCCAGATCTCCAATACTCTCTACTTCTCTCCGTGACATTTGTAACTGTTTCTATATAGCTATTTTGTGTGGTATCAGCCGGATTTTGCAGTTTCAATTCCCTTGGGTTTATGTGGTGGTTCTTTCATTTTTTGTTTGTTTTACTTTTGTTAAAATTTTAATAAAGCTAGTTAGTGTTCGTCGTTTATGTGATTTGATTGCCTCATTCAAGTATTTTTCTGAAATGTTCAGCTGTTTTTATCATTACTGTAGGTTGTAGAGTATCAGTCTTCCCTTTGATTCCAATTTCTCCTAGTCTTATTTCTATTTTTTTTTTTCGAGACCAATCCTAATATTTCTCCAATTACTGACATTCTGTTCCATATTCATTTCAGCTTCTTGCCAATCTCCGTGTATTTGCTTCTTTTTTCTGTATTTTTTATCTTTACTTTTGTTAACTATTAATACGTTCAGTCTTCTTGCTTGGATGAGTTTATCTGTTTTTACCTCAATGTGCTACATGGATTTTGTGGTTTTCCACTACTGCTTTCGGTTTGTGTCCGTACCTTTTGTCTGCATGGGTCAAAATCTTCTCGTTTACATAGTTCTCAGTGCACTGCTTTTCTAACGCAGTTGTGCCTGTCTATGTATTCTATTTGGGCTAGTTTGCTGCATTCACGTATAATGTAATTTACAGTTTCGTCTTTGTGTCAACAGAGTCTACATTTGTTGTTGTTCTTGGTTTTGTATATTTTAGCTTATACGTAGTATTTCTAATTGCATCGTTCATTTCGTGTCTCTATTTAAATGTCCTTTTCGTAGCAATGTATAGGCGTTTTCCAGAGTGTCTTCTCTTGCCATTTTTATATATCGCCCATATAGATGTTTCTCTTCGCACGTTTTTCTTATTAATTTTGTTTCTGCTTTCACTGTGTCCTGTATTGTTCATTTTGGCAATGCCTCTTGCTGCGGTGATCAGTCTTTTTTGTGTTCTGAGTTATGTATTTTTCCAGGTCTGTTTTGTGTCGTCCATACAGTCTTCTATAGTAACTCGTCCTGTTTCCCATTCGTATTTTCTCATGTATAGTCACTCAGTATCATATTTCGGGTGTAGTGCATTCTGCATGGTAAGTAGTTTTCAAGTTTTCATGTATAAATGCATAAGGTTTGTTTGGTGTAGGCTATGAATGGTCCAGAGTATCTGAGTAGTGATGCTGCCCATATGCTTATTCCTCTTACAAAATGTATACTATATAGTTTTGTTTCTAAATGTTTCCTTTTTCTTCTGTGATATTCTTTTCTAATCTTCTACTTAGTTTCTGTAAGGTCGATGGTATCTACTTCCAGAACTCCTAAATATGTGTATGTGTCCTGTTCCCAAAGCGCTGTAATATCATCTTGGTTGAGCAGTTCTATGCCCTCCGATGTCTCAAGTGTGTCTCTTTTTATCTCTAACAGTGCAGACATTTCCATTCCAGATTTCATTTGTATATCCTAGCTGAACATTCGGATTGTGGTTATCCGCTTTTCACGTTCCTTTTTTCATTTTGCAAGTAGCTTCAGGTCGACCATATACATGAGGTGGCTTATTCATTGTTCTGTGTATGTAAACTTTTATCCGGCATCACGTTAAGTGCTATCATGACAAGTATTATTATTATTATTATTATTATTATTATTATTATTATTATTATTATTATTATTATTATTGTGGTTGTTGCTGTTGCAGTTGATGTTTATGTTGCTGTTGTTGTTTTGGTTGTTGTTATTGGGGTTGTGGTGGTGGTTGTGTTGGTGTTGGCGTTGGTGCTGTTCTTGTTATTATTATTATTATTATTATTATCATTATCATTATTATTATTATTATTATTATTATTATTCTTCTTCTTATTATTATTATTATTATTATTATTATTATTATTATTATTATTATTATTAAATAATTTTGCTGTTTCGAAATTATTTATATTAGACATGGTAATTTGTATCACATAGATTATTCCGGCAAGTGTTCTGACATTGAATGGTATTCTTCATAACGTTTCGACCGCCGAGAAAACCTCGACATTCTTCAAGTGCATCTCGTTAAATTCGAGAATAGTTTTGTTTAACTGTGACTTCGATAAAATACACCTGAAATAGATCAGAGGTTCTATCGGCCGAAACGTTGTTAGAATAACAGCCAAGATTAGAATCGTAGTCCGATTAATCCAAATGAGACAACGTTTATGTTGTTTTTTTTGTTACAAAGCAGCGAATACCATTCAGTCAGACTATTTTTTGCGACAATAAGAATATAATATGTTTCGAGTATGAAAGGACCAATAATAATTAAGACAACAAGGGGGTATATTTACAAGAGTGTGCACTTACAGAAGTGCAGAAATATGTTACAGAGACACTACTCCGACACTGCACGAAGATATGGCATAAGGCCACAAGGTGGAAGGAATAAAGCTAGAACTCTTAATGAAGGGTCACTATTGCCTATTAAATTTGCCTGAGCAGCTTCATCGGAATGATCCGTTCGGTGCGCAACAGGCAGTTTGTAGTAAACTAACTCCACCTAAAGAGCTGAGTCAAGACGTGGGAGAGTGGGCATCCTATCACTACCGATGACAAATAATGTAACCCGACGGATAACATGCCACCGAAATCGCCTAGTTTCTGTCGGACGGATTTTCGTGAAGGGATCCTCGACTGGTGTCTAGCTGTCAAACGTATTAATGCAACAAAATCTGATCCATGCCTGCATCGAAATCTTCTATATTGATTGTGTCTGGAAAAGTCCATTTAGTACCGGATATGGTAGATCATCATCACACCATATAACAGAAGTTATTTTATTTTCAGACGTATGCTTAAATTTATAAAACGATTTGCAGGAGTTAAAATATTTCAATAAAAAATAAAAGTGTGTTCATCTTTAAATCCGGCAAGTTGGAAGGAAGAGAAAAAATATAGAGTCGAGAAAACCTATGCATCAGGCGATTAGCAATACACTAACCCCTTTTCAAAAAGGAAAGTAATACCTGGAAGGGTGTACCTCCTAGAAACCCTCAAAGCATAAGCTTAGTTTGCATAAACCATTAATCATATGGTTTCTGATTTTAAAATAAGGCTTGAGGTTTCAAACTCAAACGCCGGCAGTTGACATCCACCCCGTTTATTCCTTCCTTCCACATTAGTGACGGGCAATTATAGCAATATTTAGTTAGATATGCATATATATTGACAGTTTTATATTACAAACTTTGGTTATAATAAACAACGTGATACATGTCATTGTATAGTCGATAGGTTGCCATTCCTAATGTTCTTTCCACTAAGCACATGTCTATATTTGCATGATGAATCCCAGATAAGGACCTCGGTCGAATTGGATGTTGAGAAGCCTATTGTCGATAAGCCGATTTTTATATTATTTCACATGGTCCATGCGAGAGCAAATCCAACAATCGATTGATTTCCTATCGACTCAGAAAAGATCGATGGCTTCTAGTAGAAAGGGATCAGTGACCAGATGTAAATCATCAGATTATCGTTTATAGGGGTGAGTGTGGAATCGTACAAGGGTGGAAAGAAGATCAAACCCTGAACGCGAGTGAAATAGGACATTACTAGATTTAATAGGCATGAGAACCAGTCGCTGCTAGGGATTTGATCCAACGGGAAAAGTGCAACCCGTTCCACACATCAAACTAATGAATTTCCGACGAAACACAATTTCAGTTGACAGATGCACTTCTCTATAAGTCGATACGTATCAATAATACACATACGGGGTTAAATTATGAAGTCTAATAACGCAAGAAATAGGTTTGGTAAATAATTCGTAAATGTAACAAGATGTAACAATACGTATAGTATTACTGCCAAGTACATTGTTTTGTACACAGTCGATTTAAAATTCTATCGAATCTTTTTAGAGACTGCACTTCTTCATATGCCATGAAATATTATTTTTCCCTTCGGGGTAGCTAAACTAATACAAAAGTCAGTCTGGCGTCGCTTTGTTCTCTACTAGTCTGAGATATGGTCTTGTCCAGATTTAGGAGGTCACCTGCCAAGTCTTTGCCTTATCGCGCATTTAGGACTGATTAGTTTATTGCTAATCCCCTAAGACGTTCCCACCGGGGAATGCCGACGAACTGTTCAATCAATTTTTATTAGACATGGAGTAGAACAATACAAATAGTAGTAGTAAGCAAAACAGCGTCCGCAATCGATGCAGTACAAAATGCATCCAATGTTTATGTTAATTATTACAACGATAAATAAACCAAATCAAATAAAAAGATCAGTAAACTTACTCTGTGTAGAAATCATACTGTTACAAAATTTAGGGGGCGCATTTCACGACTATATAACTTTTTCAATTTTTTCAATTTTTTCAATCTTTTTATTTTTGGACTGTCACTTATTACCTGGATCAATCTTCAGTCAACCTCCTGGATATCTTTCCTCAATATGTTTTTAAATTGTATGACTTGGATGGATTGTATAGATTTAACAAAAAAGTATGTTTTTGGGTTGATATATATGATGTTATATACTTTCATGTATTTTTGTATATATGTTTATATTTTTCAAAGTGTAATGTTATTACATGCAGTAATGTTACTGCGGTAATGGTCCTCTGAGGAGAAGAATTATCTTTGAAAACTCATGAGTTAAGGACGTTAAGATACTTTGCTTGAACTTTGAATTCTAATAAAATTTGATTGGCACCTTATTTCATTATTTAATTATATATTATGATATATATATATATATATATATATTCAATTATTAAATACTAAATATAAAATTACCATCTACATACATATGTGTTTCATCCTAATTGGGTCATCAGTGTGAAATATAACTGTTTAGCCGGTCGCACAATTCCAACCCCAGAGACATGTAACCAAACAACAAAGTCAACAGTTATGCGACAAGCAGTGAAATAATTCCTGTTTCAAGCGGACAATATGATCAGCCGTCTTAACAGTGTTCAACAGATAACATCGACCTGGTTCATCAAATTTTAGCTTTGGTCAGACAGCTTCTTTCATTTTATCTTGAAGAGACCATCTTAAAAGGGGGCTATACATAATTATTTTATACTAAATATGTCATTGTTTACGTTTCATTCTGATGGAATCATCAGTGTGGAAGATAACTATTCAGCCGGTCGTACGATTCAAACCATGGATACGAATCACCATTAAGTCATTTTCCGACGCTCTAACAAAACGACAAACTTACACAGCAAGCGGCAAGCCGAGAAATAAACTACTATTGATGTTATGAAGCGGACAATGTAGGCATCTGTCTTTACATTTTTGAACACATCACGTGGACAGGTACTTCGCATTGTAACTTAGATTCGACAGCTCTTTCTGTTTTCTCTTAAAGAACCCATATATATTGTTACAAAATGTAGGGAGAGCTTTCGGGATTCGAACTCACGACTCCGGTTTACGGAGAGAGATGGGATTCATTTTTGCATATTTATACACGACCGAGAAATTATAATAATGCGACTCGAATGACGTCAGGAAAAGAGATAAAAAGAGAGAGTGAAAGCCAAAAAAAAACTTCAGCCGCACGCGAAGAAGAACAGTCGACAGGAAGTTAACGCGACACAGAGGACGAAGGATGCCGGCAAGGAAGTACGTTAGCTGCCGGGTTAAGACGGACATATTTTGAGGACAACTATAGTCAGTCTTCCCGAGTACCTCTGCGCTGAACGGGGAAGAAATGAACAACCGTCGACAAGAAAGTCGCGAGGAAAGGCAGGGGCCTTTTGTAAATGGAATTTGAAGATGGAATTATATCCGCCCTTGGCTTGGGCGAGACGACCGATGTGCGACTACAGTATCGCAGTGGAGCCTTTTGAAAATGGAATTATAGCCGCCCTCGGCTCGGGCGAGACGAGCCTGTTGAAAATGGAATTATAGCCGCCCTCGGCTCGGGCGAGACGAACCTGTTGAAAATGGAATTATAGCCGCCCTCGGCTCGGGCGAGACGAGCCTGTTGAAAATGGAATTATAGCCCCCCTCGGCTCGGGCGAGACGAGCCTGTTGAAAATGGAATTATAGCCGCTCTCGGCTCGGGCGAGACGACCTGCTGAACTAAGCGGAGAAAAAAGCTTGAAGATGGAATTATAGCCGCCCTCGGCTCGGGCGAGACGACCCGCTGAACTAAACGGAGAAATTAAAATGGAATTATAGCCGCCCTCGGCTCGGGCGAGACGACCCGCTGAACTAAGCGGAGAAAAAGTAACCAGCCAGGAATTGTTTTTCCTGAGAAAAAATGTATTTCAAAACTACATATGCAAGGAGGTACGGCTACGACGACATGCCGGAACTATCTACTCTAAATCGAACAATGCATCCAGTTGTAAGTAACAACCTGAATATCTCTTCACGGACATTCGCCCTTCTAGGGCTGTTATATATGTGTATATTTTTTGTGTAGAAATGAATCCTGCTACTATAAGGATAGGATAGACAATCCCCCCCTCTTCTTAAGAATATACTTTTGTTTTGACGTTTTATTTCGTTTTGTTTTATAGAAACATTCCCTTTTTTCTAGTATACAGTTTCATTATATAAATGAATATAAAATTTAAATCCCAAAGTCTTTTGTCGTTTTTTCGCATCTTTTTGTTGTATTTCCTGACGGTGTCTTATATTGGAGAAATCCCCATCCCATACCATTTGACATGCTTTATTTTGAACCTGGGATAATACGAGCGACTCCGGACTTTTTTTAAAACTTTTTTTAAAACTTTTTTTTTTATCATTGTCACGTAAATGTCTTTCGGTGGTCCCGACCGGCGGCATTCGTGACAAGATATATATATATATATATATATATATATGTAAATAAATAAAGTAATCCAATAACAGGTATAAGCGTCAACTAATATCTCATAATTAGTGAAAACTTCCGGATAAAAACTGAAGCTCAATATACTGGATAGAGCATTAATATTATAATATGAAATGAAATAATAAAATAAGGTGTCAATCAAATTTTATTAAAATTCAAAGTTCAAGCAAAGTATCTTAACGTCTTTAGCTCATGAGTTTTCAAAGATAAATCTTCTCCTCAGACAGCTATTACTATAGTGACATCACTACAGGTAATAAAATTAAACTTTGAAAATATATACAAATATATGTATATATATATATATATATATATATATATATATATATATATGAGTGAGAGAGGGAAAGAAAGAGAGAGGGACAGAGAGGGATAGAAGGAGAGATGGAGAGTATGAATTTACCATCTAGTCTGCCAGCGGATAGATGATGAGAGACTATGAATAAGGCCATTGCTGTAAGATGTATGTACGTAGCTAACATGGTTTCTTCAAAAGAAAATAAAAGAAGCTAAACAGACATCTCGCTGCACAGCTCCTAATTTAGGTCCCCCCCTAAAAACAAAAAAAAAATGTCACACTTACGTCTATAGTGGCGGTCTGCCACGTCTGGGGTGAACTATGTTATGTTAAAAACATGTTTGTATGAATGAAATGTTATGCTAATATATGGCCACACTTTTATAAAGCACTATATTAGTAAAACAGTAGTTAAATATAATATGTTTAAAACACAAAACTTTATATATATATATATATATATATAATTTATCTACCATCCACCATCAATTATAACTATGCAATCCCTACAGCTACATATCTAGAACACGGGGCTGTTAAACCTGACTTCGTAATATGGGGCAACAGGGAGAAAGTAGCAACCCTAGTTGAAGTCAGCGTACCTAATAATGCAGGATTGAACAGAGCAGAAAAGAAAAACATTACGAAATACCAAGGTCTTATGTACGACATGAAAAGAAACTCAAATCTTAGGAAAATCTCCATCATACCAGTAATTATAGGAGCAACAGGACTAATGAAAAAGAATTTCAAAAGCTATCTAGCGAGTATACCCGGTAAACCGAGACCAAGAGAAATACAACCAATTGCACTTAAAGGGACGGTTAGAATCTTAAAAAAGATATCTAGGCTGGAGTCTCTGAAATAGCCAGTGAATGTCTGGCATCCGGCAGGATGCCCCATCTGCAGCAAATTCAGAAAGATAAGAAAAATATAAGATAGTGAAAAATAATTTGTTGGTTTTTTTTCTCACTTTTTTTATTTATTCCAGTTAAATAGTGAATAGGCCCGACGCCATTATTTTTTTAACAAGCACTACTGATTTATATGACCTGAACTCCGTTGCTTTGATTAGAAAAGCGTAATATGTATACTATTGACTATAAGATGTTTATTTACATAATTATTTCAATTTAGTTCTACTTAGATACGAGAAAAACATTAACAATGCTTTTATATGCTGATATTGAAAATTATATATGAATTGAACATTTTACAAAACTGAAAACTTTATAATAAATGAATGGAGACTTTCGGGAAAGTGTTCAGATATAGACGACGTGTCAAAATATTTATTTCTAGACATTTATTTGGATATTTGAAATTATAAATAATATATATATAAAAAAACACACACATACAAACACACATACGCACACACACACATATATATATATATTTATATATGCGTGTTTGTGTGTGTGTGTGTGCGCGTGTGTGCGCGTGTGTGCGCGTGTGTGCGCTAGCGTGTGCGCGTGTGTCGGCGGTGAATTTATACATATATATATATATATATATATATATATATATATATATATTTGTGTGTGTGTGTGTGTTAAGACCTCAATGTCTGTGAATAATCAACATTTTTCTATGAAAAATAATTATTAAGCTCAATTCAAGTCAACTAATTTGAGAAACATCTGAAACGTTTCCAATTAAACAACATTGCGTATTCCCTCTCTTCGTATATAGAACATTTTCTGAGGCTTACTATATTGGTAAAAACAAACATAGGGTTTATTTCTCTCACATTAAAGATGGCAGTCACGAATTAAGAATGTTCATTTAGAGTTATTTATCTCTACGTTTAAAAGCCACACTGCTGTGGTTAGTGAACATGAAATATATATGTTTGTGGTAAATAAATATATATTTACGATACATAATATATATATATATATATATATATATATATATATATATACACGTGCGTTTAAGCTTTTGAAATAATAGTGAGTAACACATTTCTTACATTTGCTCTGCCAAAATGATAGAAAGTGATTTTCTTTCATCTGTAGTGATATTTACTCCTTCAAATATTGGTTGGCAAGAGTACATTTCGTGCAAATATCGACATCACAGAGTGTGGGCACCTGTTAATAAACATTACGCCTGACGGAACACGACGCGATCTTAGCGCATTTTCATCCATGTGTCACCACGTTGCCTAGTCTACACGTACGCTGTTTTTTTCAACAGCGTTTTCACTGTCAACATGTATTTTCTTTAGATGAATTATGAGAAGAAAACAGGAAATAATCTGTAAATATATAGTGCGTACACGCGCGTATATATATATATATATATATATATATATATATATATATATATATATTTATATATATATATATATATATATATATATATATATATATATATATATATATATATATATATATATATATATGTGAGAATAAATGTATAATTTAAGAGAATTGAACCTATGGTGCAATGATTTAAGCCCAATATACGGGATAGACCAATTATGAAGATGAATGAAGGAAGGGAGATAAAGAACTGCGGATGACACATATATTTCATCTTCGATTGTTCAATACAAGGTGTACTCGATAAAAAACATGTTTATGTTTTATTTCTTTAAACCAGGCTTTTCAAAGATAAAAATATAATCATCAGAGGAATTACATAGATGGATAAGTTTGCAGGGGAATAGGCAACATTAAATATTGTTTCTTAATTTTTTTCAAATTTGAAAATTTGCCTTTTCCTCTGCCAACTTATCCATCTATGTAATTCCTCTCTATCTTTGAAAAGCCTCGCTTAAGGAAAGAAAAATAAACATGTGGTTATCATTGCATTGAACAATCGAGGATGAAATAGATGTGTCATCTACACGTTATTATCTCTTTTTCTTTATTCATATGTATATATATATGTATGTATATATATATATATGTATGTATATATATATATATATACACATATACATATGTATGCATATATAAATATATGTATATATATGGACACATATATATATATATATAATGATTATTTTAAATTCTAATTTGCAAATTAATCTCATTATTTGTATTTGCAATGGCAGAATTGTCGATGGTTTTACAATTGTTTATACCATAAATGAATGATGAGTACAGATGGAATGTTGCTCATTGGAATTTTAATAATCATTACATGTGCTTTTGAATGTTTTATCTAATCTTCATCAAGCCTGTAATTTAAATAATTTGGAGGGTCTCCTATTAAGGAATATATATAAATAAATATACATTATCTTTATAAACCTAGACATATTTACATATATATATATATATATATATATATATATATATATATATATATATATATATATATATATATATATATATATCGTGCATGTATTGTATTAGTTTCTGTAAATGTAAATG
The DNA here is from genome assembly GCA_963556195.1 of Sepiola atlantica. NCBI lineage: Eukaryota > Metazoa > Mollusca > Cephalopoda > Sepiida > Sepiolidae > Sepiola > Sepiola atlantica. The sequence continues at coordinate 34,890,843 of OY744553.1, forward strand.
CGTAGAAACTCAAGTGTTTATAAAAAGTGCTCAATAACAAGTATAGCTGTTTATAAGTATAATTTTTTTATTTATTGAGGTTTACTTTCTGGGAAAAGTGCAACCGAAACATGTATGCACATATGTAAGCAATACTAATGTTTGTATAAATAAAAATGTATACTTATATATATATATATATATATATATATATAGCCTCGGAAGTTTCTCAACCATTAAAACTATATAAAAGAACAACAAAAAAACATTTTAGTCCCAAATTGTTCGGTGGAAAATTACTTTTTCGTAAGTCAATTTACTTTTTGCAGTCAGTATAGTAATTTGCTTCCAAGAATGTATACTAGTCTTACCATTATTAAACGGATCATCAGTTGTTTACCATGAAAAACTGTCTCGCGAATTTAAAATAAAACAGTATTTTATTTCATGGCTTCCCAGCATATATATATATATATATATATATATATATATATATATATATATATATATATATATATATATATATATGGAGAGAGAGAGAGAGAGAGAGAGAGAGAGAGAGAGAGGAGTATTAGAAGCCTATCACAATGCGAGAAATGGAAAAAATATCGGCGTTGAGAAGTAAGAGAAAAACAAGTGACTTTGATTATATATTTTTAAAAAAACTTTTTTAATAATTTTTTTTTCTATATAGCAAATGTTATTTGAAAACGTGTGAATCACACGTTTTTCGAGATGTTAACACCTACCATTTGATAATGAGGTCTTCCCCGAAATATATTATGGAACTCGGTCACACAGAGTACATTAGTGTTTAAGTCTTGCTTAATTGAGTAAGATTTGCTATATAGAAAAAAATTATTAAAAACGTTTTTTTAAAATAAATAATCAAAGTCACTTGTGTGTGTCTTACTTCTCAACGCCGACACATTTCATTTCTTGCATTGTAAATAGCATTCTAATACTCCTCTATATACGTATTACACACAATGCTTCAAGAAAACTACATCTCCTTATTATATATATATATATATATATATATATATATATATATATATATATATATAAATGGCTATAGACACCCACCCCTAACCTCTCTCTACCCTCTCCCCTTTCCCTTTCTTTTTCTTTTCCTCCAAACCCCCCTACCTGAGCTCAGCGTTGGATAAAAATAAAAAATAAAAATACAAAAGCTGTAAATTAAATTTTTCTAACGGCAAATATATTTTTCTTCCTTTTCTTTTTCTTTTCTTTTCCTCGCCCCCCCCCCTCTCTACCCCAGCTCAGCGTTGGATAAAATTGAAAATATTAATTTCTAACGGCAATTATATTTTTAAAATCGGTAGTCTGCAGTCAAGCCGTCAAGATGACTAGCCGAACGTATATTTTTCCTAGTCACAATTGTCGCAATTCTGGTAGTGTTAGCTTTGGCTAAGATACTTGTGTCCGGAACAAAACTGTACCACTGCAGACTAAGCATATCCCTTAGACAATGCTAATGAATCTTTCAAACTGTTGTATGTGCAAGTCATACAGCGCCTATGTTTCAGAGTCATAGAGTAAGGATGGCAACACACTTGCTTGATATACTGACATTTTAGTTGTCACGGTTATATAACCATCAGACCAGACTCTATGTTGGTCAACCGGCCAAACTCTTCTGATGCCTTGCTGATTCTTTTTCCGATTTCTGCATGAAAATATCTAACCATTGGATAAAGACCTACAACATAAATTCCAGAAATCTTCATACAGGCAGCACCCTATTACTATAAAGCGCTCGGCAGCAGCAGGTACACGGAGGAGATCTTATACATCCCCAACTCAAGACAAGCCATGGAGCAACCGCAATAGGAGGAGGAGGTCGGTGATCTCGTTTTCACCGCGTTTCTCCATTAACACCAACACCAGAGTAGACCACCTTTTCCTCAATTTACTCGACAAACACTTCCCTTCTACACACAACTTGCACAAACTCTTTACCAGAAGTACAATTAATGTTAGCTACTCTCCCACCCCATCTGTAAGAAAACTCATCTTTACAGAGCCCCCCAAAATAGTAAATACAGGATGATCATGCCAGGACAAAAACAATTGCTCTCGAGAGGGAACCTGCAAAATTCATTCCTTATTATATAAGGTAAGGCTGAAAAATGCAGAGGCATGCCACAGGGAAGTTACAAGCAAAGACTATACGCACACAAGAATACCTTTACATACAAAATACAAGGCAAATACGGCACTCGCAACCCGGATATTGCAACTTAAAGATGAAGGAGCACCCTTTACAATCAAATGGAAAGTGATAGAAGCAAAACCATCTTTCTCTCCAGCCAAAAGTATATGTCTACTGTGTGATGCAGAAAATTATCACATTGACCCAAACTCAAACTGTTTAAGTGTTAGAGACGAAAACTTTAAAGGGTGCATCTTTCCCTTTGCAAAACTCAAATGGATTCTGCAATAATAAAAAGCAACTAATTTCCTCAACAAAACAGCAAAACAAACTACCATGAATAAATATGTGAAGATATAAACAACTTGAGGCATACAAAGTTTTACCAAAATAGCCGTATTTGTCATTAAATAACCCGAAAATGATTTATATGTCGTAAAAACAAACAACAAGACTATCAACATCAGATTTGTGAGAGATAGCGTGCAGAGAAAGTGAAAAGGTTAGCCAATCAAATTACTGATACGTTTTTGCACCTTATTTAGACACCTTAAATAGGAGAAATATTACCTAGCCTAAATATTATAACTAGCATATACATAGTCAGATAGTAGGTGTGTAGATATAGAGCATAACCTTAGGTATGAGAATATTTTCGGAGCGATACAGAGAAATGACTTTACCAGAAGCAGAAAGAGCCATGGATCTAAGTATGAACTTTAGGAAGGATTTGATGATCGAGAAAGATCAGGCTATTCTAGAGCAGATCTCTCCTCAAGAGCAGATCCATTCATGATAAGCTCAGGAAAAAAGGAACACGGCTACGATAGAAAGACACGAGCTGACCTTTAACAAGAGAAAACGAAACAAGCAATTTCGTACTGTAATCCACAACTGAACCCAGGTCAACTTCTTAATCAGCTGCATTACGTAAATAATGCATATTTAATAGTTCCTCTTTTCGTGTCTCTGAAGAGAAGATGTTTGCTAGACAGGAAAACACGTGGAAAAGAAAGAGAGAGTCTGCGTGACAACTCTGGCGAATTTCCGTTTTCATTTATTCATTTACAAATGAATTTAACATAGAAGACATACAAGCATCATTTTTATAACAAAAAGCTAGTCTTGTATTATGTCAAGCGCAAGAACTTAGCTCCGACGAGAAACAAAACAGCGTATTTGACTATTCCCCTTGTGCTCGAGATATTGAGATTAAGCAGACAGCCAATACATTTTTGTTTTTATCCTAATACAGTCATCCAGTATGTCGACAAGAGAATAGAATAGTGCGAGAGAGCCGTGACTGGAAATCAGCTATCATACATTTATGATACTTATGCGGTTAGATGACATAAACAAAACTTATTTAACAGGCTGATGATTTCTGTAGATACAAAGAAAAATGATCAAATAAAAGTAAACCTGTAGAGAAAAAAAAGTGTTCGTTGTGACCAGACCGGCGAAAGTGCGATGTTTCTTTGTTCATTTGTAAATAAATTTAACAAGGAAATATAATAGTATTTGTATAAGCAAAACTATAAAAAACATGAACTATTTTCCTTACTTGGAATTAAACTAACAATCAATTACATGTTGTCTTTATTGTATTATATCTAGCCAGAATATCCCGAGGGAGGATTTGGATTCCCTGTACTTTACGGCCGTGTGCCACATCGTAATGCAATGAGAAGCAGGCAAATAACAAGTCGCTTCGAAGAAAGAAATACACGTTTTTATTTTTTCAAGGTGAAACCTGAAACCGAAGGTGATTGGCATATTTGTTGCGTGTTATCTCGATTGGCGTGCAAGTTGTAAATGGGACAGGAGTCAAAATACGAACGGCAGGGTTCGGTTGAGTCAACGTTTGAACACTGGATCAGGCACCCTCAATTTGCATGACTCTGACAGCGAAACCAAATAAAAAGAGAAAAAAGCTTTTAGTAGGAAATTGTTTCGCATGACAGTGATACGGCGACACAAGCCCCAAAGAGAAGAATAATGGGACTTTTATTTGCCGTGTAATTGTGAATTCTCTCTGATCCTGTTTGGGAACAGAGAATACACAGGCACGTACGATAGTTGCAGTTATTTACTAGTAGAAATACACGACCTACCCGGAGATCAGAATTGTCCTCATATTATAAAATAACAGGACTACCCAGCGTTGCCCGGAGCAAAAGTGTAACCTATTTCAATTAAAACTTGTATCTCTTTACCTCTGTGTCTGTCTCTGTATCTTTTTTTTCACATTCTCCTATTTCCTCCCTTTCTTCTCTTCACCTCTCAGCCTATTATTCTCTCTGGGCATATACACGTACAATTATTCTTCATATAAATTATTCAAGGAATGAGTCGGCATAAGGGAAGTAACTTCTTTATTAAAACACGAGAGCTACTTACATTTAGTTTGTTCATAAACTAACTAAAACACCAACCCTCTATGCCGACATATGCGCCAGTTCGAACTCAAAGGATAGGTACTTTTTTGAACTCAAAGGATAGGTATTTTTTTGAACTCAAAGGATAAGTAATTTTTTGAACTCAAAGGATAGGTAATTTTTTAACTCAAAGGATAGGTAATTTTTTGAACTCAAAGGATAGGTAATTTTTTGAACTCAAAGGATAGGTAATTTTTTGAACTCAAAGGATAGGTAATTTTTTGAATTCTAAGGATAGGTAATTTTTGAACTCAAAGAATAGGTAATTTTTGGAACTCAAAGGATAGGTAATTTTTGGAACTCAAAGGATAGGTAATTTTTGGAACTCAAAGGATAGGTAATTTTTGAACTCAAAGGATATGTAATTTTTGAACTCAAAGGATAGGTAATTTTTTACCTCAAAGGATAGGTAACTTTTTGAACTCAAAGGATAGGTAATTTTTGAACTCAAAGGATAGGTAATTTTTTGAACTCAAAGGATATGTCATTTTTGAACTCAAAGGATAAGTAATTTTTGAACTCAAAGGATAGGTAATTTTTTGAACTCAAAGGATAGGTAATTTTTTGAACTCAAAGGATAGGTAATTTTTTGAACTCAAAGGATAGGTAATTTTTTGAACTCAAAGGATAGGTAATTTTTGAACTCAAAGGATAGGTAATTTTTTGAACTCAAAGGATAGGTAATTTTTGAACTCAAAGGATAGGTAATTTTTTTCTAAATTCGGATATTATTTAGCTAGGTCAACGCTGTAGGTGTTTGTTTTGTAGTTGTTTACTTTTAGCTGAGCATACACACATTACCACATAGCGAATACTGCCCTTAATATAATACGCTACCTATTACTACCCAGCGTTGTCTGGCACTATTCTAATTAGATTTGTGTAAAGCTAATTGAATTGTTTGACATATTTTTTTCATTTCGCCCAAAATAATCATGTTTTTGGAAATATAACTTAATGAAAAACAAATATCATTAAAAACGGTTTCGCAATAAAAAAATGTATATAAGACGTATTAGCAAATAATAAAATAAAAATCCTCTTCATAACTTCGGTTAAAAATACAAAATAGTTGACACTTATTAAAAGAGGAATACAAATAGATAAGTTGGCAATTTCTGGCAATTTCGTTCACTCGCTTTTTTTGCATTTCTCAAATTATGACTTTTCAAATTATGAATTTTAGCATATCTTTTGCAAAAATATCTAGTTGTATTCACCTGATGATAAAAATGCATTCTTTGAAAAGTCATGGATTAAGGAAAAATAAATATTCTTTACTTACATATACGTTGTTTTAAACAACTGAAAGCGTAATAGATACTTTGTTTTCACATGATTTATTTCACATACTTTATTTATCATCTTTCATCTGAACTGATTTAAGAATAGATTTTAAACGAAAACGGCCAAGGCATCAGACTTTTGTGAACTCAAAATGTTTTCCCAGCCATGCAAGCATGGAATAGAGTATTGATTTACTCCTCTCCAGGAGTTAGGCACAATGCCAGTTTTTTTATCTTACTCCCACAAGTAAGATGTGACCCAAGGTCGGGTCGGGAAAGTGGGGTTTAAAAATTGCCTGGGCAGCCCCGTCGGCATTCCCCGGTAGGGGCGCCTCAGGCAGTAAGCAATAAACTTTCTCCTCCCCCCAAAGAGGGGAGGCGAAGCCTGGGAGGGTGAACCTCCTAGAACTGCACAGGACAGCCATATAGACCGGCCTAAATCAAGACCCGAAGGCCAAGACTATACCAGTCTATGGGGTGCAGTATCCATCGGAACAAATGGAATAGAGTAACGTCAGCAGTATCCGGCTAGTTCTTTTTTTGCGTTGTTGTGCCTACTTCATACCAGATCGAGAATGCCTCCTCCCCATGGGGAGGTAACTACCATGAGACGACAGGATACGATTATGGATGAAATGTGTTCAGTTACGAGGGCCGCTGTGATTGCATGTCGAAGACATGAGCCCTGATTTACTTGTAGTGTTATAATTTGTTGATTTGCATTAACTAGCACACATATATGGTGTTTGATCGTAATATATTAGATATTAGATATTGAACTCCCCGTTTGGAAAGGAGGACATGCAACAAAATGTAGTGTGTCAGATTATAGTATTTTTATTCATATATCTAAGTTTTTAATATTACTTCATTCGGGTTCGTCTTAGTATGTTCCATTTATATTTCTAATTGTGTATACAAAGTTCAATATTATTCAACTTACTTGTAGTTGGTCAGCTTCACATAGCTACGTGGGTTGATTTCTGTCATCTGAATATTTCAGTTGCTTTCAGCAATGCGGTTGTGTGTTGTGATTATCTTTCCATTTTGCTTCCAATTAAAGTTTATGAGAACCGAATATGATTGGATTGCAGAAATTACTGTACATTTTCTTAACGATTCCAGCAGTAGCATTCGCTCTCTCTCACTTTTTCTCTCTCTCTCTCTCTCCCTCTCTCTCTCTCTCTCTCTCTCTCTCTCTATATATATATATATATATATATATATATATGTATATATAGATATATATATATATATATATATATATATATATATATATAAAGTGTTTTAAGGTTCATATTTTTTTAAGAAGCATCTATTGTTAAATTTAATAAGGAATAAGTAAAATAAATACCTTTTGAAGCATTAAAAATGCGATATCAATTTTTTTTTTTTTTAAATAAAAATAAATCGAAACCGATTTTTTTTTCTTCTTTTTTTATTATAAACTAGCATTTTTTTTGTTAGTTTAAAGTGATACAGATATTTCGCAGGAAAAAAAATACAAATCCGATGACATCAGGATATATTAAACACCGATGATGCCAAGTTTTTGGCGAAATGTCTGTATCACTTTAAACTAACAAAAAAAATGCTAGTTTATAATCAAAAAAAGAAAAAAAAATCGGTTTCGATTTATTTAAAAAAAAAAAAAAATTGATATCGCATCTTTAATGCTTCAAAAGGTATTTATTTTACCTATTCCTTATTATATATATATATATATATATATATATATATATATATATATATATATATATATATATATAAATTAATTTATGAACCAATTCATATATGAATACAGATTTTTATAATTAATTTACAAATTTATATTTTTGCGTTCACAAAAGTTAGACATACAAGATACAGTACCAATAAAAGAAAAATGCACTTGTTTGCTTATTCTTAAATAATACAAACAAAACGCTCAGGGTAGGGAAAAAACGCATCGTGAAAAAACACCGGTCGCTATGGCCAAAAACAAAACCATAATATATATATATATGTAACTTCTTTGTAAAATAGCAGGAAAAATCCCAGCAGAGTGCCTGATTAATTAAGAATTACATTTTTAAAATTAAAAATTAAGAGCGTAATATTTATTTATTTTGGTACAGAAAAATTAGTACAACATTCGTACGGATGTTGTACAAATTTTTCTGTACCAAAGTAAATAAATAAATATATATATATATATATATATATATATATATATATATAATTATTTAATATATTGAAATAGGATATTATGAAGGGATATTATATTTTATGTATTGATTTCCAGCAGTTACTTCAGCAGTGGTCAATACGTGAGTATATCTAAGTAGTAAGTAATGAAAAATATATTTATGCCAGTTAAGCTACACAGACGCTTCCGTTTTATCCCCGGAGGTACTCATAAGACTACAATTTTAGCATAGCAATTCCCTACGGGAATGAAACGCGGAAGCTCTCGTGTAGATTACAGGCCATGAATATATATATATATATATATATATATATATATATATATATATATATATATATATATATATATATATATATATTAGTGGGTTCTAGTAAGAAATTTATATTTTCAATTGTTATTCTACCGAAAGAAACTAAATCAAAGCTCAATGATGTTTTTTGATAAAGTTCAGAGCATATATGTTATACTGGAGTGCGGAAGTATTGAATTGAAGAAACTAATGAAAATTATGTTTTTAGATTGCCTTTTGAATGATATTTAATTGAATCAATATCACTCACACATATATATATATATATATATATATATATATATATATATATATATGTATATAGATATAGATATATATATATACACTTTTTTATTTTTCTTATCTTTCTGTTTTAGCTAGAGATGGGGCATACTGCCGGATACCAGAAATTGACCGGCTATTTCAAACACTCCATCCTAGAGATCTTTTTAATATTCTAACCGTCTTTTTAAGTTCAATTGTTCGTATTTCTCTTGCACTCGGTTCACCGGGTATAATTGCCAGATAGCTTCTGAAATTATTTTGCATTAGTCCTGATGCTCCTATAATTACTGGTATGATGGAGATTTTCCTAAGATTTCAGTTTCTTTTCATGTCGTACATAAGACCTTGGTATTTCGTAATCTATTCCCATGTGTGTGTGTGTGTGTGTGTGTGTGTGTGTGTAAGTGTGTATGTGTGATGTGTTGCTTTCGATAGTAAAACCCTCACGACGGCTGTCTTTAAATATGATAAATCTCTCGCTGATTTACTGGTTTGTTTACTAAGACGTGTGAATTTGTGTTTGAAACATGATACGTGTTGTGGGGTTCGAGTCCGGCGACCGGTGTTAATAATTTCTCTCTACACTGACGAGTCCCGTAATGATTAAACGTATACGTATGTAGATAAAACAATATATTTTATTAATTATATATATATATATATATATATATATATATATATATATATATATATATATATATACATGTGCGTTTGTGTTCAATATGAAACAAAATTACAAACTAGATTAACATAGAAGTACGTAGGGAAATAAAAATGTATTATATATATATATATATATATAAATAGTAACTCTGTATGTGTGTGTTTATTCGCCTGATCTTTGTGTCTTATGTTCACCTAAACCGCTGGACAGAATTAGTTGAAAATTGCAATATGGACTACTGGCCTCTCAGTGAAGGTCATAAGCTATATAAGAAATACATCACTTCCACGTTAGGAGGGGGGCGGCCCTCCCTACTGAAGAATGTTTTCCGTTAGAGTCAAATGAAATTTCAACCATAGGTAAATGCCTCAAAATGATGTCTATTTCCAAAATGTCAGCAAATTTGTATACTATTAAAGTGGTTCCCGGGGGTACACATCCTCCACTGAAATCTGTTGTCACTTTGATTCAAATTAAATTGTATTCACATTGCACAATTTGTATGTGAACGTAATTACTGTATTTATTAGCGTTAGTTTAAGAGTATTAACATATATCTGAATAGCTCAGTGAGTAAGATATCTAGCTCACAGCATCAAGGTTGCTGTTATAGTAAACTCTCCTTACCATGATGTTGCATATGATGCTATCCCACACTCTAACCTGGGCAACACCGGGTATCTCTGCTGATATAATAGAAAATGTTAAAAAAGCAAAAGAATACGTAAATAATGAGTAAATGGTAAATTAGTTGAAAGAATTCCATAAAGAACTAAAAAAAAACATAAATAAAATAAAAATGAAAAAAATGAAAAAAAACAAACATACAGAAAACGCGTAAGTAATAATGAAACTGTAAGTTCTACAAAATATATTTTCAACAAGCATAATGATTTTTTTCTTCTAAAATACAAAAAAAAACAATACTGTACCAAGAGTAATCTATATTTGCCCATCTGAAAGAAAATGAAAAATCTTCTTCTGAAGCATGTGTAAAAATAGTGAATGGAAAGTTCTTGAACCATCTTGCCATTCGGAGAAAACGTCCGGGTGGCTCTTGAAGGCGGGGAAAATATCGAATGTCTCTCCTTAGTCGTCCACTTGTCCGCCATGTTATTTGATTTGGTCGTTGTTTCTATGTAAGTTATTTGCTGTCAATAAATGATAGAAAGAGAGGGAGGAGAAATAGGTAGAAAGAGAAGAGAGAGGGGGAAGAGAGTTGCATTAAGGAAACAGCTGGCAGGCAGTGTGCGACGCTAAGAAGATTGGGTGAAAAGTTTGCCTCTTATTAGCGAATGCGGCTGGGATTGATTTGGAGTGGATGAATGAAGAGAGGAAAGTAAGAGGAAGAGGTGGAAACAGAAGTAGAAGAAAAAGAAAAAAAGAAGGTAAGAACACGAATTACTAGAAGAAAAAATAGAGAAAGAAAGGATAAACGAGAGACGAAAAGGTGCAAGAGATAGATAGGGAATGCATTCTGGGAAAAAGTTGGCTGGCAGTGCGTGGCGACAATAAGATCTGCTAAATATTTGCCTCTTATTAACGAATGTGGCCGCGATAGATTTGAAGCTGAGGTGCGATGAGAAAGAAGAAAAAACACAAAACGTGAGGAGAAGAGGTCGAAAGAGAAAAAGAAGACGAATAAGAAAGAACACGAATTACAATCAAATAAAGAAGAAAGCCAAGACGATTAAGAAGCTAAACAAGAAAAAGAAAAAGAAAAAGAAAAAAACAAAGAAACAAATAAAGACATAAATAAATAATCTGAAAAAGAAGAAGAAGAAAAGTAATAGGAATTAAAAAAGAGAAAAAAGAGAGGGACTATCGGCGAGAGAGAAAATGAATTGTATTCTGAGAACAGCTGGCAGGCAGTGGGATGCGCTAAGATGATCGGATGGTAGCTATTTGCTGTCAATAAATAGACAAGAGAAAGAGAACTGAGAGAAAGAGGAAAGGAAAAAGAAACGGATAGAGAGGGAAAAGAGAGGATGAGAGAGACAGTTGTATTAAGGCTACGGTTGCGAGGCGCTAAGAGGATTGGGTGAACAGTGTTGCTCTCATATGCGAATGGTGGTTTGGTGGATATGGTAGTGGAGGTTTGAAGAAAACTAAAAAGGGGAACAACAATGGGAGAGGACTGAGGGGAAAAGGTGCAAAGAAAAAGAAAAAGAAAAAGAAAAATCAGATGAAGAAAAGTGAGGACAAAGATTACAAAAAAAGGGAAAAGAAAACCAGGACATAAAGAAGAGAAAAAAATTTAAAAAGTAAAAAGAAAAGGGGAGAAAAACTAAGAGAAGTAAAACGTAGGTTTTGTAGAGACGAGAGTGAAAGAAAAAATGAGAACGGAAAAAATGAAAAAGGGTGGAGAATACTGAAAGAGAAAAATAAAAGAACCCGAGAAAATGTAAAAATGTTAAATCAAAATACATATTAAAAAGATGTAAAATAAAATAGAAAAGCAAAATGTAGGATACAAAATAGAAACAAAACAGATGAAGAAAAAAATGATGTAAAAAAGGCTTACAAGAAATAGGAAGAAAAGAAAAAATATATTTGGGAAGATTACAAAAAATAGCAAAAATAAATATGTTAAAGAGGATTACAAGAAATAGGAAGAAGAGCAAAACGATGTTTGGGAGGAATTCAAGAAATAGGAATAAGAAGAAACATATAATGAGAGAATTACGAGAAACAAACTGAATAAGAAAATATGTAAAAATATGTTAAAGAGGATCACGTGAAAGAAGAAGAAGAGGAAAAAGATGTTTAGGAGGATTACAAGAAATAGAAAATAGCAGAAAATATGTAAGGGAAAATTATAAAAATAGGAAAAATAGAAGAAAATATGTAAGACGGGATTACAAGAAATAGGAAGAAGAGGTAAAACATGTGTAAGAGGATTTCAAGTAATAGGGCAAAAATTATGTTAGACATTATTACAAGAAATAGGAAGAAGCGCAAATAAACTTGGGTGGATTACCAGACATAGGAAAAAGACGAAAATGTGTACGAGAGGATTACAAGAAATAGCATAAAGAAGAACATGTGTAATACAGGATTACAAGAAATAGGAAGATAAAGAAAATGATGTACAGGTTGATTACAAGAAATATGAAAGAGAAGGCAAAAATGTAGGAGAATATTACAAGAAATAGGAAGAAGACAAAAAACATGTTAGGGATGATTACAAGTAATAGGAAGTATCAGAAAAATATGTAGGAAATCATTTCAAGAAATAGGAAGGAAAAGAACATATGTAAATCAGGATTACAAGAAATAGGAAAACTAATACAGAGATGTAAGACCATATTAAAAGAAATATAAAGAAAAAAAGATGTTGGGAGGATTAAAAGACATAGGAAGAAGAAGAAAGATATGTAACAAATGATTTCAAGAAATAGGAAGAAAAACAAAAAGATGTTCGGAGGATTACAAGACATAGGAAGAAGGAGAAAGATATGTAACAAATGATTTCAAGAAATATGAAGAAAAATAAAAAGATGTTGGGAAGATTTCAAGACATAGGAAGAGAAGAAAAGTATGTAACAAATGATTTCAAGAAATAGGAAGAAAAAGAAAAAAGATGTTGGGAGGATTACAAGACATAGGAAGAAGAAGAAATATATGTAACAAATGATTTCAAGAAATAGGAAGAAACAGAAAAAGATGTTGGGAAGATTACAAGACATAGGAAGAAGAAGAAATATATGTAACAAATGATTTCAAGAAATAGGAAGAAAAAGAAAAAAGATGTTGGGAGGATTACAAGACATAGGAAGAAGAAGAAAGATATGTAACAAACGGTTTCATGAAATAGGAAGACACAGAAAAAGATGTTGGGAAGATTACAAGACATAGGAAGAAGAAGAAAGATATGTAACAAATGATTTCAAGAAATATAAAGAAAAAGAAAAAGATGGTTGGAGGATTACAAGACATAGGAAGAAAAAGAAAGATGTGTAACAAATGATTTCAAGAAATAGGAAGAAACAGAAAAAGATGTTGGGAAGATTACAAGACATAGGAAGAAGAAGAAAGATATGTAACAAATGATTTCAAGAAATATGAAGAAAAAGAAAATGATGTTCGGAGGATTACAAGACATAGGAAGAAAAAGAAAGATGTGTAACAAATGATTTCAAGAAATATGAAGAAAAAGAACATATGTAGAGTAGTATTACAAGAAATAGGAAGAATAATACAAATATGTAAGAGAAGATTACAAGAAATATGACGAAGAAAAAAGATGCTGGGAGGATAACAAGAAATAGGAAGAATAATACAAATATGTGAGAGAAGATCACAAGAAATATGACTTAGAAGAAAAAGATGCTGGGAGGATAACAAGAAATAGGAAGAATAATACAAATATGTGAGAGAAGATCACAAGAAATATGACTTAGAAGAAAAAGATGCTGGGAGGATAACAAGAAATAGGAAGAATAATACAAATATGTGAGAGAAGATCACAAGAAATATGACTTAGAAGAAAAAGATGCTGGGAGGATAACAAGAAATAGGAAGAATAATACAAATATGTGAGAGAAGATCACAAGAAATATGACTTAGAAGAAAAAGATGCTGGGAGGATAACAAGAAATAGGAAGAATAATACAAATATGTGTGTAATCGACTGTGTCAAAGAATATTGTTTAAATCTAACTTAAGTATGCTTTATTTAAGTATATTTTGTAAAATGTATTAGGTGTTTTATGTTATGTAGTTCTTCACATTTTATTCTTCATTTTCTATTGTTAATATTCTGTGTAATCAATTCATTTTTATTTCAAATCCAATCTGTGGATGTGTCATTTTAAAATTTACTCCGTCATTCTATCTAATTTATTCATTTATTATTTATCTTATTTATTTACATAACCATGTATTTGTTGGTAGTAATGTGAATTATACTAGGAAGAACGGGCGGTTACACGTCTGTTGTTAATAGTGCGGTGTAATTGTTGCATATACATTTCATATTGACTTTTTTATTTAACTTGTGTATGTTTTATTTTCGTTTTATGAGAGATGGCATATTATTGTATATGAAGATGTTGCTAGATAGGCCTTCCTGTAGAATTTGGTAATGATGTTTTTTCCTCGTTAATGTCGAGGTGAAACTCTAAAATTAAGTAAGGATCCGTAATAATCTGGGTGCTCGATTTTGACTTTTATGGTGTAAAATCGGGTCTGTGGAACCCGGTGAAAAGTCGAAACCTAAACAATACATTATGTGTAATTTGTTATAATTTTAATTTATTATATTAAAATTGTAAAAATGAAATTAATATAAACATGTTAGCTTTTTTAAAATTTGATATTTTATGCTCACTGTGAACGTTTTAAAATATTATATTAATACGAGTAAAATTCACTAATTAATAAAACTTAGTGAATTAAACAAGAATAGAAAAAGCTATTTTAAAAATTAAATAAATAGATGATGAGAAAAACGAAAGAATAGTGGAAATGACTTAAAAAATGCCGATAATGAAGAAATATGCAAAGAGAAAAAATATAAAACGTTATTGCAGTAAGATGATAATAGAAAACAATAAAAGAAGAAATGAGGAAAAGACAACAAATTTAGACGAAAAGAGATGATGAGAGAAACCGAAAGAAATGAAAGAAAGAAAAGTTATGAATAACAAAAATAATTAAATTTGAAAGAGAAAAAATATAAAACGTTAAAGCAGTAAGATGATAATAGAAAACAATAAAAGAAGAAATGAGGAAAAGACAACAAATTTAGACGAAAAGAGAGGTAGAGAGAAACCGAAAGAAAAGAAAGAAAGAAAAGTTATGAATAACAAAAATAATTCAAATTTGAAAGAGAAAAAATATAAAACGTTAAAGCAGTAAGATGATAATAGAAAACAATAAAAGATGAAATGAGGAAAAGACAACAAATTTAGACGAAAAGAGAGGTAGAGAGAAACCGAAAGAAAAGAAAGAAAGAAAAGTTATGAATAACAAAAATAATTCAAATTTGAAAGAGAAAAATATAAAACGTACAAGCAGTAAGATGATAATAGAAAACAATAAAAGAAGAAATGAGGAAAAGACAACAAATTTAGACCAAAAGAGAGGTAGAGAGCAACCGAAAGAAAAGGAAGAAAGAAAAGTTATGAATAACAAAAATAATTCAAATTTGAAAGAGATAAAATATAAAACGTTAAAGCAGTAAGATGATAATAGAAAACAATAAAAGAAGAAATGAGGAAAAGACAACAAATTTAGACGAAAAGAGAGGTAGAGAGAAACCGAAAGAAAAGAAAGAAAGAAAAGTTATTAATAACAAAAATAATTCAAATTTGAAAGAGAAAGAATAACAAATAAAATCAACACGAACTAATTTGTAAAACAACGATATTACGCTTTACATAAAAAAACGTAGAACAATAAATCAGTGTGAAAAAAGTGACGTTCACTGAAAAAAAATGGAGCCAGAGATATTATCATGATGTAGTGAGAGACAAATATCGCATCCCCATGGCGGAGCCTGAAAGAAAGGGAATGATAAAGCAACGACGCAAAATTCAAAATAGCGAAGCGGAAATGTGCAAATCAACACGCATGCGTATTCTGTAACAACACTAAATCCTCAAGCAGATGTCATCGCGATAACCAAATGAAAGTGATTAATAATGTTGCCTGATGGAAACACTATTATTTCTAGAATAACCAGTACTAAATATGACCCGTTGGGTCACCAATTTAGCCGGTGAAATTGTTTAATTATAAATAAGTGAGTTTGCAAAACAGTTGTAAATAAAAAGAGTAAACACCAACAATGATGCACTCATACATAAGTGTATTTCTATTCGATATATATATATATATATATATACATATATATATATATATATATATATATATATATATATATATATATATATATATATGTATGTATATGTATATACATTACTATTTCATGTGTCCACATGATATTTTATGAAGAGATATAAGTTTTTATGTATCAGTTTTCAGTATTTAATTCAACAGTGCTAGATACGTAGGTAGAGCTAGGTAGTAAGTTATGAACATATATTTATAACAGTTAATCTTCAGGCTAAAATGCATTTTAGCCTGACGATTCGACCCGCGGGGGCCTCTGTGTAGCTTAATTACCATAAATATATTTTCATAACTTACTCTCTCTCTCTCTTTCTCTCTCTCTCTCTCTCTCTATGTATATATATATATATATATATATATATATATATATATATATATATATATATATATATATATATATATCAAATAGAAAGAGTACCGCGGGCAAAACGGAAGTCATCTTAATTTACGGAGATAAATATATAATGTAAGAAAGGAAAAGAAAATAAGTAATAAGATGACTAAAAACACGTGTGTGTGTGTGCATATATATAGTCATGTACATACGGTATGTTTAGTTGTATCACAGCTCTTATGTGCGGCTAGACCAGCTATTGCCTCAAGCCGGGATTGAAACTCAACTATCAAGCTGACGTTCGTCGCCTCTACCTCTTCGCTTTCATACAACACTGGCTGAATGTAAGTTAGATCTACGTGTAAACATTGCCTAGTGCCGGGAGCTCGAATTAGTTTTAGCCAATGACCTACGCCATAAATATAGTAGGGGTTTGCAATATCCTTATAAATAAGCTCCACCCAAGAAAGTGAGGTATATATAGTCATCCACATACAGCCTGTTTTGCTAATATTGATGAGTACTGTTTGTAATTTTGGTCCTACTCGCCTATTTTTTTTTATTTTTCTTGCGTTTTTGTTTTGTTTCATACAATCAGCATTGAAGATAGCCACACCAAGAAATAAATGCACATATGCTGGTGTTAGCCGAAACGATTGTATGCTGAATAAAAGATAAGTTTTATGAAACCACGTTGTGTATTTTACACCAATGATATGTTATAAAATTAATTTAAAAAATATTAAATATATATATATATATATATATATATATATATATATATATATATATATATATATATACACTACACATGCAAATGTCAAACCTAAATTATTTATACATTTATTAATGTTTCGTATTTATTCAAAGACTTTCTGAAGATGAGTCATTTGTAAAAAAAACAGAGAGAGAGAGAGAGACAGATGTTTTTCATATTTATATATATATATATATATATATATATATATATATATATATGTACATGATTCATTTTCTAAATTCATACACCGATCATTATGCATCATGGGACATTGGAACTATACGCCTAGGAGCAGGTCAAAATGTAGACTACATTCAGTCAACTTTAGTTTTATTTAAATAGTATAAGTTGCAATAGAAATTAAACAGCAATAAAAGGAAATATCCTCAAAGTTCTTTGAGGTATTTATTAATGTAATTTAGTGGGCATTATATTGATTAATCCCCACATTTTATAATGTATACATGTCGGAGTCATAAGACAACTATTGGGTATTTCAATTTTATCTAAAAAATATTGACAGTTAAGTCTAGATTATAGACATACTCTACACTCATAATGATGCAATGGAGTAAAAACGATTCTGGCAATAGTAAAACGATTCTAGAAATTAGGTTTAGTATAGTTATACTAATTCTGGTAATAAATTCATCTAACAAAACACTTTCGTGCGAATTGTATGTCGCATTTCGAAAATTAATCTTATTTCTAGAATCCATTATTGCAATGTTGATCAAACTACATTACATGATTTTGATTCTAGAAAATGTCGAAAATTTAAGGCTTAAGCTTGAATTGAATTTCAATGAACATTTCTTAATCGATATCTAATAAACATTAATCAAATTTGATGCACATCTCACAGAATTTTTCTTTCACATCGAAGGCTGTTCCCAATTGTATGCCCCATCAAAAACGTTTTAAAATAATCCAATTAAACTGAAATTTTGTGAATATTTATTAACTTATGCCTGATACTTATTAATACAATTTCAGACACATCAAAAGTATCAGAATGTAGATGAAGGGTTCCCTCCTCTTTTTCATTTTTTGTTCTCTATTTGGAAAAAGGTGGTCTTCTCTCGAAATATTAAAAAAAAGTGTACACCATCCCGGATTTATGAATATGAACAGTAAGTCTTGTATTAACTAATATTGTATATGAAATATCTATCAAAAATTAAAAAAATATATAATTGTGAAGATTAATACCCCAAATAATGTCTTACATTGATTGCGGCATTGCTATCAGCCTTCATATATCACCACTTACTAATTTCCATTTACAAAAACAACTATTTCTCTTTTAGTAAGACAATATTTTATTATATATTTTTATATAGTCATATATATATATATATATATATATGAAATATTTAGAAAAAAATAAATAGATAAGTACTTACTATCATTAAAAAATCACTTATAGTTTTAGTTTTATTACATTTGCTGCCGATTTTAATATTTACTGCGTAATAAGCAATATTGCCATCTACACGTTTTTTGAGATTTGAAACACCTTCCATTTGACAAAGAGGTCTTCCTCGAAATATATTATGGAACACGGTCACACAGATTAGATCAGTGTTGAAGTTTTGCCTAATCAAGATTTTCTATATAGGAAAATAAATATTAAAAAAGTTTTTTGAAAAAATATATAAATCAAAATCACTTGTTTTTGTCTTACTTCTCAACGCCGACATATTTCCATTTCTTGGATTGTGATAGTATGTGTATATAATTAGTTGATTGGAAAATCATAAGAGAACTATTGTGCGAAACAAGTAGGTAACTTACTATTTCGTTCTGAGTGTTTTGACGATTTTACAAGCAACCTGTATCCTAATTAAATGTTGGGTTTCCTATTTATTTCGGATATTCGGTACGATAATTGGCAGAAAACTGTGTTCTCTCTTTAAGCCTTCCATCAAGGGTGACCAGAATTTTTTAAATGTTTAACAAAATGTGACGTCTTTGGCAGTGAACAAATTGCATTCGCTCTTTAGTCTGTTTTACGCTTAAATGAACAAAGATAGAAACGAAATAGATAAAAGAAAGAAAACGAATGCTCCTTAATCAAATTAGATTATCTGATGTGGGTGAGTGTTTATTATCTGTGATCGACGGGATTTTCTGAGGATTTATATCTAACATTTAACTGTTTCTGTTTTTCGAACGAGTTTGACTTATGAGATAATTTAATTTTGGGTTCAGCCTTTTTGCCCGTGGTGGCCAGACAATTTGAACTGTCGATATCTAAAACCATCATTTATTTGTTTTGTCCGTGTGGCTAGATAGAAATATAATTATATTCCGTTTTTTATTTAAACATGTATATTATTATAACCCTATTTAAAGTAAAATGTAAAGTCGAATACTGTCGGAAAGATTAAAAGTAAACATTCACCTAAAAGTCTCAGTGCAATGCTCCTACTCTGTCATTCAGTACTACGTAATGTGTAGGTATTGATGATCGCCGATTTCAGTGTTAATAGTGTTAATATCACCAAATTTATCCGTTATTATGTGATAACCTCCATGTGGTCTAGTGGAACTGGGTTAATGGTTACAGGTTCAAGGTGTCTCTGTGAACCGAGTTCGCGCCCTATGACCGTCTGAGAATGTAACTTCCCTGCGCTGATGAGAGCCATGAGCTTAAAAACGACGTCGTACGTAGGTAAAACATAAATAAATATAATTCAATATCACAAACACACACATCAATTGACTCTAATCTATTTCGCTTATGAGCCGACCTGATCCCCATATATTGACATTATAATGTATAGAAAGTAATATATATATATATATATATATATATATATATATATATATATATATATATATATATATATATATCTATATATATATTACTTTCTACACATACTAATGTCGCAACTAGTGGCCGACAATTATGATTAAAATACATTTTGTATTCCAATACGTAAACTTATCAGAAATAAAATACATCTATATCTAAACATGTATATATATATATATATATATATATTAGTAAATGATTTATATATACATACATGTATATATAGAGAGAATCAGAGCGCGCGCAAGTGAAAGAGTAAAAATGCATAGAAAATGTTTGGTAATGAGATCAATAATGAGAGAAAAAAGAGATAAAGCAAGCCAAGATAAAAATATAAAAAAGAGGGAAACAATTAGGAATAAATTAAGATTAAGAATGAAAAGAAATAATGAAAGAGAAAATAGAGTGTAAAAAGTCAGGCAGGCAGAAGAGAAACGAAAAGAAAAAGTAAGGTTTAAAAAAGAAGGAGTGAAAAAGAAAAAAAAAGGAGGAAGGCATAAAGGGTGGCAAAAATATCAAATAGAACGTTGTAGAGTGAGAGGAAATGGAAGAGTTGTCATCAATGGCGTCCTGGTATGGTGTTGTCCATATCAAGAGTCTTAGCAAAGATTCATGTAGCGCTTAATCAAAAGCGATGGACTCACGCGGTTGGCGCCATCGATCTTTCCTGGCTGGTAAAGTCGTGCGTAGCCGCGTGATTTTCTGATCGGCTTAGGAACTGGGAGGAAGGAATGAATAAATGAGGAAGAGAAGGATTATTGGGAAGAATATATTTCGAGAAGATGAAGATGAAGAAATGAGTTGATGATGAAAAACGAAGAAAAAGAAGAAGAAGAAGAAGAAGAAGAAGTTAAAGAAGGAGAAGAAGATGAAGAAATTAGTTCATGATGAAAAACGAAGAAAAAGAAGAAGAAGAAGAAGTTAAAGAAGGAGAAGAAGAAAAAGTTGATGAAGAAGAAAATGAAGCAGAAGAAGAAGAAGAAAAAGAAGAAAAAGGAGGAGACAGAAAAAGAAGAAATTGAGGTAGAAGAAAAATATGTAGTAGAAGAAGAAGAAGAAGAAGAAGAAGAAGAAGAAGAAGAAGAAGAAGAAGAAGAAGAAGAAGGAGGAGGAGAAGAAGCAGACGAAAAAAATTAATGAGGATGAGAAAATAGTAGATTAATGAGGAAGAGGAGAAAAAAAAGAAGAATATGAAGAAGGGCTAAAAAAGAAAATAATTACCAAGAAGAAATGCCGATAAGAAGAGAACGACAAAAAAAATATGATGAAAATCGAAGTGATGGGGAGACGGGAATAAGTGAGAGAAAAAGAAAGTGAATAAGAAAAGGGAAGAGTAAGTATGATATGATGAAGGAAGATACGAAAAAGACATACATATTATTGAAAAGAAAAACATACAAGAATAATGATAAAACGAGTAAGATGAATGAAAAAACGAAGAAGAAAAATATAAGAGAAAGAAGACAGTAAAGAAGAAATAGAGAAGGAAGGAGACTATCAAGATGAAAGGGATGAAAAAACAAAGAGTTATTTAGAATAAGATGAAGATGAAGGAGATGAAGAAAGAAGAAGAAGAAGAAGAAAAAAAAGAAAAAGAATATAGATAAATTGTAAATAGGAAAGAAAAGAAGAAAGTGAAAAAGAAAAAAAAACAGATTTAAAGACGATGAAGAAGAAAGTGTCAAATAAAGAAGAGGGGAGTAATAGTAAAATATTATGCAGAAGTATATAATGAGGATAAGATGAATATGGAGAGTAGCAAAAAAGGGGAAAGGAAGAAAGGAGAACAAGAAGAGGAAGAAGTAGAATATTGAGACAGTGAATAAAAACTGGAAGAAGTAGAAGCAGAATAAAAGAAGAATGAAGAAGAAGAGAGGTAACATGAATTGGAACAAATACATTGAAGACATTGCCAAGGCTGCCGCAAAGAAGAGTGGCTCCTTCTACCGTGCTAGTAAACTCCTCACACCTGCCATTATCCTATATCTCTACAACGCCACAATCCGCCCATGCATGGAGTATTGTTGTCACATCTGGGATGGTGCATGATCTACTAATCTCTCCTTCCTTGACAAGGTCCAAAAAAGAGTTGCCAACCTAATAGGTCTCTCACTGTCAACCAAGCTCCAGTCCCTGTCCCATCGCCGCAATGTAGCATCCTTGTGCGTGTTTTACAAATACTTCAATGGATTATGCTCCGATGAATTGGCTACTCTGGTGCCCCCTCGACGTAAATTCACTAGACTAACTCGACAATAAACTAAATCTCATTCGTTCATTGTGGAGGTCCCCAGATGCCGGAGAGCCTTCTACTCAAATAGCTTTTTTCCTCGTGCTGCTGGCATCTGAAACCCCCTCCCTGCTCCCTGTTTCTCCAACAGTACTGACATGCAAAAATTTAAAACTAATGTAAACAGACATCTCGCTGCGCAGATTCCAATTTATGTTGCCCCCCCAGCTTCTCCTTTTTTCTTTTTTCTCAGTTGCTCCTTATGTCTACAGTGGCGGCCTGCCTTGTTTGGGGTGAACTATGTTTAATAAAAAAAGATGTAGATGACGAATGAAGGGATATAAGAAAGAAGAGGAGGAGAAAAAAAGGTATTATTAAGAAGCATTTGCTGAGAAGAAGACGAAAAAGAAAAACATAATCAACCAGATGAAGACAGGTGAAGTAGATGAAGAAACAGAACAAGTAGATGAAGGGGAAAAGTTGTTTGATACCATTCAACACACAACAATTTATGTAAACCAATGAAATATTAAAGGGAATCTTCAAATGCGAGAACCAACTCCAATAATCAAAGGAGGTGAATCAGTTATAAGTGAGTTGAAATTGAAAGACAGCAAAAAGAAGTGAAGGAACATTACACTAGCCGAACGGAAAGTAAATCGACAATAATGTATATATATATATATATATATATATATATATATATATATATATGTGTGTGTGTATATATACTCTCTTGACTGCGAATCAGTGGTTATTAATGATCGGTGTTCGCACCCATCGACCGTCGGGGATTAGCACTGAAGATTGCGTAAGCATGAAACATCGATGTCTTTAAGTAAAATATTATATATATATATATATATATATATATATATATATATATATATATATATATATATATATATATATATATATAAACTTGATGTTTTATTTAATTAAAGATAACTATTTAAATTTAAGATTAATCGCCAAATAATAGCCGTGGAGTTATTCTCGAACGGGAAGCAATCGATAATATCGCGTGTCAATCTGGAAGATGTTGTAAAAGAAAGAAATAAACAATAAAAAGAAAAATAGTGAATGAAAAAGCGAGAGTAAAAGCGAGGAAGAAAATAATGTAGTAATGGAAAGGGTAAAGAAAGCCAAATGAAACTTAGAAAAGAAAAGAAAGAAAACAAAAAATAAAGACACAAGAAATACATAGGCAAACCAGAAGAGTATCCGGCTCAATGTAAGTCACAAGACACTTCATTTGTTATATCGATTCGGGCGAGAGTTATACAACTCCTACCCACAACAGGATATGTGACACAAGGTCGAAAAGTGGGATTTGAAAAGCCAGCGCCCGAGAAGGTGAGCACTCTGGCCATTTAAAAATTGC
>OY744553.1:34919534-34939534 GCA_963556195.1 Sepiola atlantica
ACGATTGGATTTTCATTTATTCGAAACGAATCAATGTATATACAAGTGGGTTACTCGCCCAAAATCTTACACAAACCACTACACACACACACACACACACACATATATATATATATATATATATATATATATATATACATACATACATATATATATATGATTATTTTTATTTTCACAGACATGTACAAAATCTGCGACACTAGCATGTCGATGTTATCGATCAACAGCAATTATAAACTGAGATCTCATCAGGCAGTGTTAGAATCCGATCTTAACCTTAGATCATATTTGGAAAGAACCTAATCTACGGATGTTATATAAACTGAGCTTGTGTCCTTACTTGGAATATTAATTCTTAGTTACAGAACTAACTGAGTCGAACAACAGCTTTGGACCGGCACAAAATGTGGGACGGTCGCGGTCAGTGAAGTAATGCACGCATGCAGGTTCACAGAAATAAACAAATAAATACACATTGGTTAGCATTATTGACGAAAGAGTATTCTGTCTGATATTTATCCTTTGAACGTGACTCTCACACATACAACATATATAAACAATGCTGTGTTAGTGAGATGTGTAAGATTCTCGTGTGTATGGTTATCTGGAAGTGGAGGTACTGTTGGCTGCAGACTTCGAGTCGCCATTAGTATATCGTCTGATTTATTTGTTCAGGTTTGACATTTAAGCTTTTCTTACAACCATATTTATCTTCCTCAACATCCCTCACTTCGCCAGCCTCTGAATATATTTTCCAAGGCTTTCAGGCTGCCCTTTGAACGTAGTCTGTTTGTTTTTCGATAAAAATCTGGACGAAAAGACGACACACAATAACCAATAATTACACCAGAAAGGAGAACCAAGAAAGTAATACGAAGCAAAAGAAAAAAAATTCAGTCATATATATACATATATATATATATATATATATATATATATATACATATACATATATATATATGTATATATATATATATATATATATATATATATATATATATATATATATATATATATATATATATATATATATATATATATATATATATATATGAAATTAAAAATGGAACAGTGGAAGATCCATAAGCACGACGTTTTACCCGATGTGATGTGGACTTTTTCAAAATCAAACAATCTTGAACGAAAATAAGATACGTCTAGACACTTGTTGATTCCCTGAATATTATTATTATTATTTTTTTTTCCTTATTTCTTCTATTTTCTTTCTTTTTTCTTTTGTCTTCTATCTTCTCTTTAGTTTCTCCTTCCTTTATTATATTACTATGTACATTTGAAATTGCAGGTTTATTTATGCATACATATATGTATTTAAAATATATGTATATATATATATATGTGTATGTATATATTCTGACATTTTGCACACTTATTTCTGACACTTTACATATTTGCATATATTTCCCTCCATTCAAACCCTACCACTATATATATTCCCCAATTATATGACCTACCCGTCTTTTATCATTTTTAGCACACTTTTCATCCGCTCTTGAAAAAGCCCACATCACATCGGGCGAAACGTTGAGCTTATGGGTCTTCCACTGTTCTATTTTTAATTTCATTCGGTCGGATGGTCTTATCCTTTTATCTACCCATATATATATATATATATATATAAATATATATATATATATATATATATATACATATATACATATATACATATATATATATACATATATATATATATACACAGATATATATATTCTTTCTCTTTGTGTGTCAAGTTTAAAGGCTAAGAGCTTGGACTGAGCAAGTAGAGTGAATGTTTGAGAGGTCAAAGTCATATACTTCCAAAATCCTACATTTGACAAAATGTGTTACCAACCCCTACAACAGTCCTCTTTACTTAATAGTCCCTACCATTTAATGCGAACACCTTTTCTGTAATCTGATAAGCGTATTCTCAATTTCCGGTTAACCGCATGGGTTCAAGTCCAGCACTAAATGACCAGTTTTATACAATTATATTGAGACCCCGAGCTGCTCTCCACATCTACACCGAAGAGTTAAAAGATCTGATTTTCTCTAGTGACAGCGTACGTCAATTTTTCATCTTGCAGTTTAAAACGTCATCAATTAAAAGAAAGATGGGGATCATTGTGCACTTCGAATGATGTCAGAAAATGATGACGTCATGGTTTTAATCACATACATATTTGAAAGACCGAAACGAACTGTGAAATAAACTGTTACAGGACGTCTACTAGAGAAACGTCTAATGGATGCATACGTTTTCTTATTCAATCAGGTAACGCCGAGTATATAACTATAAAGGAAAAACAACAACAAATTCTTTGAATATTTTGTCATTCTATCTATTATTTGAAAAATTGTCGGACTTCATTTAAAAAAAAACTACATTATTGAGATTATTCGGACTACTGTTTTCATCCTGGATGCTATTATCATAACGTTAAGATATAAACCTCTCTCT
Source organism: Sepiola atlantica (assembly GCA_963556195.1). Taxonomy (NCBI): domain Eukaryota; kingdom Metazoa; phylum Mollusca; class Cephalopoda; order Sepiida; family Sepiolidae; genus Sepiola; species Sepiola atlantica. The sequence continues at coordinate 34,921,993 of OY744553.1, forward strand.
TTTGCAGGTGCCTTTTGTTGAACCTAGGAATCTTTATGTCGAACTCGGGAATCTGTATGGGATATCGAACTACACTTTGTATTTAATCCATTGGAGCAAATTGCTTACTTTCCGTCATGCATGACTGGGTAGAAGTAATAATTAATTCGTAATTGTATTATAAGTATCGCAAATACCTGTATCGCAAGGAATATAAATGCTAAGTAATAATCGATTAAAAGTGGCAGTCTAATGGAGTGTTAACGTTCAATTCTCAGTTCGGGAGTTACTTAGAATACAATTATAAATTTTGTAAAACGTCTTTAATGGCTGACGGAACGATCGAACCCTACCATAATGGAGTAAATACAGGATTTCATTTGAAATGTCGTACTGATTTTCGGGTTCTACAAGACGCACCTGAAGAAGATAGGAGTTTACATCGGCTGAAACGTTGTGAGAATAACATCCAAGGTGAATATAGTAGTCCGAATAATCTAAATAACATAAATATGTTGTCTTCTTTTAACCGGATAATGCATATTCTCTCCACAAGTTCATAACTAACGGTCATATAAAATATACTCGTGTGTCACTCAATTTAGTATTTGAAATAATTGCTAAGCTTCATGTAAAAATAATAGTGTGTAGTCAAATAACACCAGTAACGTGGATTTTGGTGTTATTGTATATGTGTCGCTTTATACTGCCCAAAACAGTCTGGGGTGACCGTGGGATGGACCTGGGTGATTGGCTTTACTGTCTGGTGAGTGAACGTGCGGTTATAATTGAGGTCCTGATAATCATAAATGCCCCACTTGGGTTTGACCCCTTGATGAGGATAAACGTGATAAAAACTCTAGGCGGAGTATCCGTATTGAAGTCAGGGGATGTCCAATTTCTTGAAGAGACAGTTTCTGTTAGCGCGGCTGCGCAAACCGTTATTATTGAAGAACCTGATTTTCAAGCAGAGTTTAACCAACAACGAAATAAATTGACTGCGACATGGAAATGGACTGTGTCATGGCTTTTGACAAGCTGAAACACTGTGCCACAGAGAATTCGATACAGGCATCAGGCATGAAAACTATTCGAAGAAGAAGTACACCGATGGATCAGGAAAAGAGAGTATGCTCTTCATGATGGGCAAATGTTGGAAACCCGAGAGACAGCTCCGTTGATGGTTGTTGTCCAGCACAACACACTGGTGAGCGGCAGGAACGACGGTTTATTATTAGAAGATAGCCTCAGATTTGTTTTTTGTTTTGTCTTGCGTTGTTACCTTACAATTGTATTTCTTTATTCTTAGCAATCACCTGTACTAATACAGGAACGGCTGTGTTTTTCTTCCAGCCTAAACATTATACTACATTTAATACATTTGTATATTTACATATTTATTATTTTCACTTTACTGTCAACCTTCGTAAACGAAACACATCATAACCGAATGTAATATCATTACCAAAATTATACTTTGATATATAGTAAGTATAGTTACAAATGCTCCACTACCACAAAGATGCAAACTTAAACGAACGTGGACTTATTACCCCGTACGAGAACATCAATTGTTAGGACCATGAACACGTTCAGTAAAACTTATAGTCCATGAGCCAGACCAGATATTAGTACCACCTGGGGGACAAAGGGACACTATGATATTTCGAAAGACATATGTATCTAGTTACAGAAAAACTTTGAAGCCAAGCTGAGATCCACAGCTAAAGTGCAAAAAATCACTATCGATTATGGGTACCCTTGTCAAGAATTGTGCCATAAAAGAATGGGGTGGGGCAAATTAAAACGCCTATAACTCAGTAACTAGAGGGGATATATTGACATGTGACCACTCATTTTGCCCCTTACAAAAAGGCCTATGAAATAAAATTAGATGTCTTGTAGCCCTGACATAGGTCATTGGAGGTCAAAGGTTAAATGTCAAAAAAATTGAATTTTTTAAAAATTAAGGTGTAAGTATTATTAGATGAAAAGGTGATAACAAAATGTGTATTTCTCTGACAAAGGTAGTCTTTTCTTGAAGAAAACAATCTAGTCCATTGATAAAAAGTACAAAATAATGTTATGGTGGTTTGATGTCCTGAAAAAAAAAGTTAAAAAAAAACGATAAATGTATTTTGAGTATAATCTTTTTTTATATGTTGCTAGGGGTAAGGGAAAGGTAAACTGTGATAATTTCAAAACTTTCAAATAACTTTTAATGAAGGACTATTCATTCTATTGCTTATACACTAAGGTACAAATGAAGGGTCATCTTATGCGTATACCAACATTTTATGTGGGTCATCAAAGGTCAAAAGGTCAATTTCCTCAGTTTTTTATCGAATCGAGGTGCAAATCAGAAAGGCATCAGACATGCCTTTTTAATTGTCACCTATCGGTATATGGAATCTAAAATGAGTTATTTGTTACCAGTTAATGCCCTTGAAGTAATATTAGTTATCATATTGACATTTCTGAGACCCAGTTTCAGGGAAGACTGATCTACTTCAGGCCATTTTTAAACAGTCATTTTGGGAAGTACCGGTGTCCCACCTCTGTAGAAAAGTGTATGCAAAATCCAAGTAGCTAGAAACTAAGAAAGACTATTTATACAAATAACCTATGTGTGCCACTGGAAAGGCCCCCATCAGCAGACTTTCATATTTAATTAGATGATATCCCTATTAATAAGTCATTATATAGGCCAAGAAAGATCAATAAGTCGCAACCTCTATTTACATTAATATTCTAGATGGCATTGCACCCACGTTCTCTATCATTTCTGGATGTTACTTAATCCTGCATTCCAGTGCTTGAATGACACAAACTAAACTGGTGAATCGCTATAAACCAAATTAAAATTTAATTGTAATGTTTTTTGTTCTTCCACAGAAAATCATGCATAATTCAGATCATTCAAAACAGATCATCACATATCCATGTCATCATCCTCATCTTCCTCCTGAGAACTATCACCACACAAATAATTCTCATCTGTATCTTCACTTTGGTTGGTACAAGTTGTGAGTTTGCACATATAAGTACACTTTAGTCTGTTGCGCAAACAACTACATGTTTCCTCGACGCACTTCCGCGAACATGTGCAAGAAAGAAGTTCCATCACCACTTCTGGTGCAGGCGATGCAGAACTCCAGTCAATGATAAGCTTACCATCTTCAAGACCCCAACCATGCCCTATCGGATCAGGAACTTCCGGAGAAACCTCTAAGCTTCTCTTCCAAATGGCACACTGGTAATTTGCTCTTCGGCAGTGATTGACAAGAGATGATGAACATGGTGGTAATTGCCAAGATTCTGCTTCACCTTTTCGAGCACAAAATAAGTTGAATCTGAGATGATTTAAACTTGATATAGTTGTCTTTGAATTGTAAATATTGCAGGTGAATGCCTCCAGTTTTTCCATAAGTTCATCCGATATACTCCAGTAAGATCCAAGCATTTTCAATGTCTGCACATGTGTCTTGTTTTTTGCCAAAAGTTTATAAGCAGCTATCTTCCCTTTACCAGCAAATGCAGAAACAGTGTCACAACCAGTGAATGCATGCAAACCTGGTAATGCTTGACAAATGTCTTCTCCTAACATCTTAGATATTTTCTGTATATCAGTGAATTTGGTGCGTGTCTTAGTTCCACTTTTCAGATAGAGAGGGCAAGATAGCTTAGATGAAAAGGCAACACACAGAACGAACACATCTGTGTCCTCAGAGATTATGATGATTGAAGGAAATTTGGCTGCAGCGCAATGAGCTGCATGCAACAATAGTCGTGTATCAGCCTCCTCCTGATAAGACGCTAGACAACTGACACTTTCTACAGAGCCCTGTGACAGTTTTTTACAGAGTCTTCCTGTTGTAACAAACATACATTGGTTATCTAGTCTTTCTATTCGTGATGGTTTGCTCCACTCATTCACTAGGAATTCAATTAGTTTATTTTTATTATCCGGTGCGCATAGAAATTTTCTCCACTGTGTTATTTTATGTCCAGGTGAAATTGTCTTGTATGCTGTTCCAGTTGATGAGCCCCTGTTAGCCCTCTCTAGATCCTTTATGGACTGCTCTCGGTAAACATCGAAAACAACATCTATGCGACTACATTTTGGTCCCTCTCTCAATACCATATTAAGCACAGTATCAGCTACATCAGTGAAAGTCATATGATTTGCATCTAATTTCTGGACCAGAGCCATTCCATCTATGATACATGCAGAATTATCAGGAATTGTTTCTACTGGCGTTGACTCCTTTGTCAAGTGTTTGTAGAGAGATGATTTCACAGTCTTCCGTAGTGTACCCTCTGGTGTAGCTAATGCCCATAGAATAGGGCCCAAACGATGTGCAAGTACCTCTTTCAAGTCAACTTCACGAGTTTGTGTAATCAATATCATCTTAGCAAATAGATCTCTATCGGCTTTGATGATGATTGCTCTCCCAGCAGACTGATAAGTTCTCTTCACTCTCATGTCAGTAAATGTTTTTAAGTTAGCTTTCTTTATAGGATCATGGAATTTTGTTTTTGGTGGTTGACTTTCGAGTCTTTCTTCTCTGAACTGAATATATGAGTTCTCGCCAAGTTCTTTAGCTGTCAAGAGATCATGGGAAATATCTCCAGGAGCAGCAATCCCTGTGGAAATGTTGAGAAGTTCTTGATTTGGAGAACAGAATGGATTGACCCAAATATTTTCCAACATATTCACAAGCGAAGTAATGTCTCGTTCATCTCTTCTCATTCGAGATTCACTCAAATCTGGATGAATAACAGCGGTACAAGCATTGGTACCTAGGGTATCCCTTAGTAAATGTAGAAATGAACTGCGATATTCAGCAGTAAGATAGTATCTGGTAATTGCACTAGCTTTAAAACTAAAACCTTTTGTGCCTCCTGCTGTTTGTGTGTCTTTATTCACTGTTTCCTCGATAGCTTGGTCAATTGGGATCCTTCCGAATGGGTTCTTGGAACTAAGCTGAACTGAGAATCCACCATGATCAAGGAAATTGTGAAGCTCAGGGGGCTCCTTTTTAAGATGGGTCATTTCTGCATAATAATGTGTAAGATACCGTGCATAATTCATTCGGTCGTATGCGAAGCACCATGGTATCATATCCCGAACTGACTGCAAATGTAAACACCAATTTCCTTCCCGGGAGGCACGAAGCATATTTAGGACGATGTTTACTAGGTCTATGTAAGACATCCAAAATGCTGCCAGCTCACCTGACTGAAAGCGTAGAGTTTCAAGATATTCAAAAAACTGGTAAGCCACAGACACAAACAATAGATTACAGAGAGTCTCCGACAACATTTCAGAGCATACATTGCTGGAAAAATCTTATATCAAGCTCACAATATCACCACAACTATCTTCAAAGTCTTGTTTTTTACAGAAGCTTCTCCATGCAAGACGAAGTAATGCCTCATAAAGAAGTTTGTGGAATCTAACTGCACGATTGTACTTGTGCCCATCAAGGACCCCACCAATCGAACCTTCAGCTATTACTCCGGATTCAATACACAAATCCTTCAAACCAGCATCCTGAAACCGCTTCCCTATGACATCAAGCAAAGTGCATACTGTATGGAACACACCCAGCCTTAGAACGATATCAGAAAAGGTGTCTTTATTTTTCCAAATCACCTCAGTTGCTTTTGCGTATAGAGCTTGGTCAAACACTAGAACAATGCTTTGGAGGGACAAAGCACGTCTGATTTTCTGTGACTGTAGCAGTATCTCATGCATTGTTGACAGTTCTGGTGCTGGTGCATTTATGGTAGGTAAGTATCGAACAGTGTCTGCTGTAACTTGTTCATTTTCACGCACATTGATATGAAAACCAGTCCAACTACCAACACATTGATTCACAGAGCTGTGCAATCTCGCAAGAACCCAAAGTAATGTTTTCTTATACACATCATAGTTCATTTCATCATCCTTCACATCAATGTACGCCCGAGATAAAGGACCAACACGTTCTCCAGCATTATATAGTGGTAAGCACGGTTGTATAACACTCAATGTTCTTGTCCTTTTAAATGACTCTAGAGAACTTGTCGTTTTATCAGCTGTTGGCAAATAATGTGGGCCATATATTCTTGGTTGTATTAGAATTCCATTCACCCTGTGTGATGTGCCCCCTCCGCTGAGTGTTTCCTCTAACCTATCAATATTGTCCCATGCCAATGTCACCATTGTGTTAGGGTAAATGTCATTGGGTAATGCAAATTCATTGTCAGTGTGGCTCTCCAGTTTTTTTAGAGCAAGAGCAGTATCAAATTCTTCCATCGTTGTGTATGAAATGCCATGTCCATAACGATTGAGAATTTGTATCAGTTCGGTGTTTCCAGTGAGGCTTTTCACAGCTTGGAGGAGAATAATATGTTTTGGTGGTTTCACTCTAGCACAGGTCACACCATACACAATATCTTGTCCAACAGACTGTATTAGTATTTGTGTTTTTCGAGGAATATCATCAGATACAGGTGAACCAACAAAAAGAATTCTCAAAAAGTTATTTAATGCATCTGGAATGAAAATACATGGGTCACTCATCTCTGCAGCTGCGACAGGCCATGGTGTGCTGATATCTATCTTTCTAACATCATTTCTAATGAAACGAGATGCTTTGCTAATGATTCCATCTTTGTCCACAGAGTCATTTGTTAAGATATCTAACTCTTCTCTCGATCTCATGTTCTCTTTCACTAGATCACCTCTTAACAGATTGTCTGGGTACACTAACATTTTACCACTGTCATTAGGTATCATGTGAATGTTCTGACCAAATTCCTTCTGGAGCTTCCTTTGAATGTGCTTCTTTGTTGAAGATTTAATTTCAGTGATTCCCATCTCACGCAGAAAACTTGTAAGGTCCTCCGTTAATTATGTTAACTTGATAACCCTCGGTTTTTTAAATAGTACATCTCTAATGTTATCAAAAAGTTTGTCATAACATAGTTTTTCAGCTCTAGCATATAGAAGTTCAGAATCAATGTTCTCTGGTGTGGTAAAAATACTTAAGGAAGTTCTGGTATTGTTACGATCACCAGATTTAGGAGGTCTGGTGTAATCACGGTAACACTGACGGTGATAGTGACCCTCGGCAGCTACAAGATCACGTGAGAGAAGAGCGATAACTCGGGTGTCATTTTTATGTGTAGCAGCATCTCTGGTTGTCTTATCTGCTTGGAGGTTAACACATTTAATCAGTGGATCTCTTTTGTTTGTACTTTTCATATATTTACTAGTCTTCAAACAGAAGATACAAACAGCCTCGTACACCCTTGATATTGAAGATGTGACTGCGGTTTGACGTCTGTAGAATACTTTTGAACTACCTGCCTGTGACTGTTCAGGTTCTCGTGGATCCTCACTTATTATAATAGAATCTAGATCCCGCTTATTGGTGAAACGATTCCTGCACTGTCGGTGATAAAAGATTTCTGGCACACATCCATCACCTGCTGCTATAGCTATATCAAGAATTGCATCAAAACATCTCATTTCTGCAGCGCGAACAAGTTGTGTCCATGAGTTCAAATCCTTTGGTGAATTCAAATCGGAGTCTCTTTCAGAGCAATTGAAAATACAAGAATGTCGACGACGTTTTTGTAAAGCTTCACAGGTTCCTTGGTTGCCCTCAGACTCTTCTACCTCACCTTCTTCCATGCTTACATCAGTGCGTTCCATACTTTACCTGAAAAAAAGCAAATTTCATAAGAATGTTGTGGACTCGCCAAAAAGATATAATTTCTGTAGCAACATATAAAAAAGATTATACTCAAAATACATTTTTCGGTTTTTTTTCAGGACATCAAACCACCATAACATTTATTATTTTGTACTTTTTATCAATGGACTAGATTGTTTTCTTCAAGAAAAGACTACCTTTGTCAGAGAAATGCTCATTTTGTTATCACATTTTCGTCTAATAATACTTACACCTTAATTTTTTTTTAAATTCATTTTTTTGACATTTGACCTTTGACCTCCAATGACCTATGTCAGGGCTACAACACATCTAATGTTATTCCATAGGCTTTTTTGTAAGGGACAAAATGAGTGGTCACATGTCAATATATCCCCTCTAGTTACTGAGTTATAGGCGTTTTAATTTGCCCTACCCCATTCTTTCATGGCACAATTCTTGACAAGGGTACCTATAATCGATAGTGATTTTTTGCACTTTAGCTGTGGATCCCAGCCTGGCTTCAAAGTTTTTCTGTAACTACAAACATAGGTATTTCAGAAAAACGTAGTGTCCCTTTGTCCCCCCCAGGTGGTACCAATCGATGAAATTTATGGGTTTCGCTCATGGACTATTAAGTTCGTATTTGACTTAAACAACGTTGAGAAACCCGCGAAACTACACATCACATTCCGTATCCTGTATATTGGCCATGATCAATGTATGAAACAAAATATGGTTGTAGGTTTACTTTGAAGGTTTCTTCGTCATATTTTGTTAACCATTTATAGCCTAAGATAGTGTTGATTGTGAATTCTATGCTTATCACTTGGTTGCCGGTGCCGTTTCGTATTGTTTGTTTGAATTGGAAATGATGTCAAAAACGAACTCTTACCAATTTCAAAACACATTAGATTCTTCGCTTATAAGACATCTACTTTCGAAAGAAATAAGCATTTGTGTTCATGATAGCATATTTTTATAGTTGGAATAAATTTGCATGAATGAGCACGTGTCTTTTTTCCTGAGATTCTCATGTAATGTAGGAATCTGCTCTTGAGGAGAAATCGACACTGAAACTTATTGGTCTTTCTTCCTCAGAAAATCTTTCTTGGACTTTATATATTAGATATATTGTTCTTTCTGCTTTTCGTGGAGTTGTTTATTTATATCGTTCAAACCACCTTCTAACAGATGAGGATATTCTCTATCGCGGCAAATCTACTAGAAAACCATGTATTCAGCAGGGTTTAATGAATCTCTGTCCAATTTAGGGGAAGTTGATAAGGTACGGAAACCTATCTGTAATTTGATTGGCGCCATCTTATCTTTTCCCCTGCACCCTTTCTCTTACATACATGATGTTGGGTAGTCTAAGTCCTTTCGATAAATACTATTATGTTATTTGTTCTTCAGAATTATGTGATCTAGCCCCAGTTTCCTTTGTTCCAGCTTGTTTGACTCGTTGGTCTAGTGGTCTCTGTCACTTTACTGTTTTGATACTTCATTTTAATACATATTTTTCTATTCCAGTAGATCCATACAACTGCGTGCCTGTAGAACTCTCTTCCTACTGACGGGTTTCCTCCTAACTATAGCCTTAGTATTTTCAAGACGAAGGCCAATAGGCATCTCCTGTCTGTACGATAGTCATATATTTTATTTTTGTAAGCTCCGTACATCAAGGGGCTTAATGGAGCGATTTCTATAAAAGAAACTAAATGACATATATACAGACTAAATTACTTAGAATAGACGACGTAAAAGCAGTTAAGAAAAGACGTTGGTGTTGGTAAATGGGCAGTTGTTATTGCAGTATTGTTTAAATAGGGTTTTTATATTTAAATTGTACAGTAATCATAATCTTATTACACCCAGCTGTGATTTTTATAAAAAAACATAGTAGTTCATGTTAACAGATACCCGACGAGTACACACAACTAAATGTATTATTTTTCAAAAGAAAAAAAAGATGTATTTAAATAATACATCTGTTCTCTCTATAAAAACATAGTAGTTCATGTTAACAGATACCCGGCGAGTACACACAACCAACCGTATTCTTTTTCAAAAGAAAAAAAAGATGTATTTGAATAATACATATTTTCTTTCTATAAAAACATAGTAGGTTATGTTAACAGATACCCGACGAGTACACAGAACCAACCGTATTCTTTTTCAAAAGTCTCAAACTGTGGAACATCATATAACTGGATTGCTTTCCTGATGACTACAACATGGTCGTCTTCTAGTCCAATGTCAACAAATACTTGTGTAGGCGTTTTTTTAATTAATCAACTTATGTGCATTCCACTTACAGTCTATAACCCCTTTTTTAGTATCGCTCACCATCACCCAACTGGCTAGGAAGTAAGTGTAGTATCTGTTTCGAAGGATACTGAACCCAATAGACAGGTATCGTCTTGTCCTTCGGGGCTTGATTCCGCCAGTCTGTTGGTTCGTCCTGTGTAGTTCTAGGAGGGCCACCCTCCCAGGCTTTGCCTCCCCTCTTTGGGTAGGAGTAAGTTTGTTGCTTACTGTCTGAGGCGCCTCTACCGGGGAATGCCGACGGGGCTGCCCAGTCAATGTTTAATTGCCAGAGTGCTCACTTTCTCGAACGCTGGCTTTTCAAACCCCACTTTCTGGACCCGACCTTGTGTCACATCTTACTTGTGGGAGTAAGATAAAACTGGCCTTGTGCCTAACCTCTTGGAGAGGAAGTAAATCACCATCACCCAACTAACAATCTTCTTAACTCTTATCTTCGAGTACCCCCGGATCATATTAGGTAATAACGTATTAGTATGCAAGATATTACTATAAAACCACTTCATAAATATTAATAAATTTATTGGATTCCTCGTACGAAATCTCATCGAGGAATGTTGTGTTGATCTTGGCATATGACTTAATTTTTAAGTACATCTCTTAATAGAAGCCCATACATATACACAGGAAAACTATACGATGTACTACATTATTTACGTATTTATTTTATTTTTTCTTTGCACTAAAGTTGATTGCAATGCTGACAAAACAGTCGTCAAGTTCATATTCAAGGGGCAATAATCTTTCCATTTTTTTAGGCAGCCCCAGATACAGAACGAGATGATAGAATCTAGTCTGGCTTTTATTTCATTATTTTCTATTTTCCTTTCGTAATTTTCCACCGGGAATTAGGTGTAAGAATTCTTTGTTGTTCTTCTCGTTAGAAATTCGCAGGTAATTGTGGGGCTCGTTATTCTTGCCGTTTCGTCAACCGCTACAGATTGAGACGTTTTCTGCCTACAGTGTCGAAAGAAGAACACTCAATGGAACGCATTAACCATAAAAATAACTAGAATTTTCAATTTTGAAGCAAAAAAAAATAAGAGTACGGAGATAAAAAGAGTACTTACACACATGTATGAATGTGTATCTATATGGACGAGTGGTTATAGCAATTGTCTTTGGGCTGGACGACCCGGGTTCGATCCCACTCACGGCATGCGAATTTTCGTGTCTGAAAACTACATCTGTCCACCCAGCAGTAAATGGGTACCTGACAAAAAATCAGGGAAGGTTCAAGGCAGCGGAAATAGAGGGATGGGCTCCCCCTTCTCAACAAATCACCGCCGCTACGGCCATGGGCAGTGTGCGATGTCGGCAACGACACTCGTGCGCGTCAGGGCTATGCGACCTTTACCATTACCTTTTAGTAACATATATATATATATATATATATATATGGGAAAATGAAAAAGGAAAACCAAAAAATGGATGTTTTTTTATGTGTACATCAACGTTTCGTCTTTATTTATAAGACTTCATCAGGATGATAAAATAGAGAAAAAATGTCATGCAAGCACAGATACATGTATATATATATATATATATGCAAACATTGTAAAAATTAACAGAATTCGTCTATTTAATTATACCTTCTTTATTTATTTCAATTTTTCTGATGGTCTTGTTTGTATTGAAATCAAAAAAAAAAATGTTCCATAGGTTTCATATGTTTCACAAACGTTTTCGATTCTTCGTCGAATCATCGTCAGGTGTCAAAAGCAAATGAACAAAAATCTGGAGAAAGAAGAGAATTTTCAAAAGACGTGGAGAAACGGACGGAGAACGTTTTTTGCATTGTTCCAGGAAGTCGTTGGCGATTTTTAATTCAGCAACGCTGGGTGTTATCACAGAACAAAATCGCATTACGTTAAGCATTTTAAAATGTTACCACTGGTTTCATATGTGATGTTGTTAATTTTAGGTTGTTGTGTTTCTGGAAAAAACTCTGTTCTTAAATTCACCATAGAACTCAACGTAAATAAAAAGATACAATTCCTAGACGTGTTTATTGACGCCTCTAATAAATCGTTTAACACTTTTACTTATAAAATAACAACCAGTATAAATTATTGTCTTTTAAATTTCAAGAGCGAGTGTCTCTATCGCTACAAAATATATATTTTAAAAATATACTAATACTATTCATTGAATTAAAACATATAAAACAAGTACTTATTAACAACGAATATATATATATATATATATATATATATATATATATATATATATATATATATATATATGTATATATATATATATATATATATATATAGCACTAGATGAAGTGAAAGCATAACATAAGGTGCGAATAACATTTTAATAGAATTCAATGTTCAAGCAAAGTACTTTAAAGTCCTTAACTCATGAGTTTTGCTTGAACATTGCATTCTAATAAAATTTGATTTGCACCTTATTTTATTCTCTCACTTATCTAGTGCTATTAATGCTCTATCCACTATATTGAGCTTCTGTTTTATCCGGATGTTCACTAATTAAATATATTAGTTGCCTCTCATAGGCAAAACCCTAAATAGTATCATTTTAAAAATGGCCTATATTATATCTTTTGGTTCCTAGAATTCATGATTATAAGTCCAATAGTTTAGTATTTTACCCATCCCATGAACATTATTGACACTCACACACGCGCATCAATCAATTTAACACGCATAATTGAATATAATTCAAACTTTGAGTAAGAATACTAATTTCTGTATTGACATTTTTAAATCTAACTTATTTAAAATGTTTTTTAAAGGTGGATTCGAGTTTTGGTACGAGCAACCCATGAATCGTAAAGTTTACAAGAAAATAATGTTCCCAAAGGTTGCCTAAAATGTATACTCCAACGACATAATGATTCGTTCATGAAAACAAATAAATTAAAATAAAACTATACTGCAAATTATTTTGCCTGTTCCAGTCTGAAACTCGAAAATCTAGAATTGATCAAGTAAAAATATGCAGACCCAATTAATCTGTAGGATTTAATGAAACATGCATTCAATGGAATAAAGTTGCATATATATATATATATATATATATATATATATATATATATATATATATATATACAGGGTGGGCAAAAATAAGGGTCCTATTTTTAAAAATTCATAACTTTTTTATTTATTGATTTTTTTTTTTTTTTAGAATAAGTAAAGGACCCCTTCCGAAGCAAGCATGAGCCGTATTAGCCCTAAGGAACGTATCCTCATTTAGAAAACATTATTTTTGCTTAAAAAACTCAAAACAGTGTAAAAAACAATACTTTAGTTTTTGTAAGTTTTAAGAAGTGTTTATCGGCTAAAATTTGTTTTGTTTATTTCAAAAAATCTCGGAAGGGTCAGTCTACACACACATACAGTTTGGTGAGTTTAACTTTTATTTTGTGGAAGTTATTCAAATTAAAGTTATTCAAATTTAAAGATAGGACCCTTATTTTGGCCCACCCTGTATATATATATATATGTACATGATTCATTCTCTGAATTCATACACCAATCATTATGCATCATGAGACATTGGAACTATACACCTAGGAGCAGGTCAAGTTATGAAAATATATTTATGTCAGTTAAGCGGCACATGAGCTCCCGTGTTTTATTCTCGTTTTATTCTCGTAGCGGATCGTCAGGCTAAAATGAAACGCGGATGCCTCTGTGTAACTTATTTCTCATACATCTATGTTCATAGCATACTACTTAGGTTGCCTCACGTATTGAGAACTGTTGGAGTTAATACTGAAAATTGATATATAAAAAAGTATATCACCTTATAAGATTTTATGTGGATACTTGAAATAATAATTATCCATGTATATATATATATATATATATGTATATATATATGTATGTATATATATATATGTATATATATATATATGTATATATATATATTTCTGAACTTCCTTGATGTTAGTCTTTAAAAAGAATTATCACATAATGCATTTATTTGGGCGCTAGCATCTAATGAAGATGCTGCAGCTATACTGTGAGAGATATGGTAGATCTGGGAGCATTCCTGATTCGATAGATAACGAAACGCTAAATATGAGAAACTAACGTAGTGTTCCATGTTAGCCTAAAGAAGATCGATGTTTTAAGCAATAACACATTCAAGAATATGCACTCTAATCAAGTTTAGGATCTAACGACTATTAACTCCAAGTTCGTGCATATGCCTGTCTTACTCTTTAGGGCAAGGTGAGTGGTATCTCATGTCAAAGCGCTTGGAGGGTGTTGAGGAGTGTAGGTAGGTACACCTAGTGCTAGAATATCCGAAGATATATTAGGAGAAATTCTACACCGTCTAGATTAGTCATAAGCCCTCAGATACTTGTTAACGCGACCATTAAGGAAGGAGGCGAATTTGTTTTGTTTAGTAAGGTGTATAGTTAGTCATATTTTTTCGTTGGGATGTAATTGCATTTAATTGTTTCAGATTACGTGTAAATTATATTCGGAACAATGTGTGTCTGTTTGATACCAGTAGACACACACAAGAAAACTATGAGCCGAGTCTTTATATATTTATGACCTCGGGAAAACCCACCGGAGAGAAGTGCACTACCCTAACAGCTGAAATAGTAGCTGCTCTTAGTACTACAAACGTGATAGGTCTGCTACACTATCAGTCAAACACAACAGCCAGACCTGCTGTAAAACATGTACCCTCAACCTTTCAAACATCCGATACAGCCCGACTAGTTGTGAGAAAATAAGTCGTAAGCAAGCTTCACACAGTTGCCCAGTTCGAGAGAAAGGGACATACGGAGACGGCATTCATCATCCAAGTCAGGAAACAAAGCCAGGTACTGGGTGTCACATGTGAGTCCCTGTGATATTACCTCTACGGCTAAAACAAATTATCCGGTTTGCAAACCTAACATTGCTTTAGGAAAAGGTAGGCTATGCCTATCGCTCGACTTTCACACTCCTAGTATGTACATTAACTATTTAACTTAACAGTACAATTATGGAATGCATATTCTAGGCAGTACGGTGAGTGGTATGGCACACTCCTTTTGTGTACATTAGTATACAAAAGGAGTGTGTAAGTCGAGCGATAGTCATAGCCTACCTTTTCCTAAACCAATGTTAGGTTTCCAAACTGAATAATTTGTTCTAGTCTCAAGGAAGGTTGTCGACCAGGACTAACGAGGCATACTTCTATATATGTTTCCTCTTTATTAACAATGCGAACATAGGTGAATCTTTTGAAATTATCAAAACTTTGCTTTTTATAAGGTCTTGTCGTTTTTTGTTAGAAAATATCTCAATTCATTGGAATTAAACAGTGGCATTCTATAAAATGTTGATATCCATCTACTCTAGATTTGAGTTTGACTAAACATTCAATATATATATATATATATATATATATATATATATATGTGTGTGTGTGTGTGTATATGTATATTGAATATATATATATATATATTGATATATATTTATATATATATATATTGAATATATATATATATATATATATATAAATGAAGGAGAATGGAAAGGAATTAGAGAAAGCAAAAGCCAAATCAAAATTCAATTCAAAAGTTCAAAGCAAGGTATATTCCGCAAAAAGGCAATTTATTCAAGTTAAATTTTCCTTAAGCCAGGCTTTTCAAAGATCAAAATCTTATCATCAGAGGAAGTCGCTGGGATAGATAAGTTGGCAATGGCCAAGATTTAAAATTTGAAAAAATGAAATAAAATAAAAGTTGTAGGGAAAGAAACGTAGGGCAAAACTGTGCCAGGGTGCAAGCAAATGTCCGATTGCCAAAAAGTCCGGTGTCGAAGAGTCCAGCGGAGAGGATACGATGTAGATAGGTGGGTCGTTAGAGGCACGAGAAGTAATGAGAGAAGTTTCAAAGTTAAAATCCAAGAAGCCACAACTTCAGGTACGGCGAAAATAGAAGATCCAAGAAGGGTAAAGAGTCCAATAAGAGGTACATTCGATGATGCAGGCAGGCGTCAGAGGAGATTGAGATGTAAAATATTCGCCATTAAAGAAACTTCCCGGGCAGAGATGACAAAAGAAAGTGTTTTAAAGTGGAAAAAAGGGGCAGTGAGAATATTTAAAGTCTGCCCAGTTGAGAAAGCCGGCTATAAATGAAGAAAAGCAAAGACAGTGAAAACAGGAATATAATATGCGACCAATGGGCAAGGGAGGAAACGGGTAAGAGGTGTGTGGGAGGAGAAAGGGACGGGTACGAGGAAAGAGAGGGGGGAGGAGAAAGGGAGCGATGCGGTGAAGGAATGCGGATAAAACTAAGAGTGTGAAAGTCGGGGGGGGGGGGGTGAAACATAAAGTTGAAATTGGAAGTTAGGATTCAAATAGAAAAGGGGAAGAAAGGAGTGGGGGTAAGTTAACGAATGTTAGGATAAGGGGTTAAAATATCAGAATATGTATAAGAACAGAGTTCGGGGGTTTAGAAGTTTAATCAAATGACCTTAGATATGAACAATGAGGCAAAATATATACGAAGGGTACGACTAGGAAAATGAGTTAAAAATTAAAAGAGTAAAGATAGAAAATAAAGATAAAAATAGTATAAAAAGTAGAAATAAGAAAATAAAAGAATAAAGAATGAAAAATAGATAATAAGATTAGTCTTAAGCTCGCAGGGAAAATTGAGGATTGACCGAAAAAAAAAAAAAATAAATAAAAAAAAAAAAAATAAATAAAAAAAAAAATAAAAAATAAAAAAATAAAAAAATAAATAAATAAATAAAAAAGAAAAAAATAAAAAAAATTAAAAATAAGATACTAATAATAGAATGAGGGAAAAGTCGATAAGATTGGAGCTCAAGAATGAAAATTAGAATAAGGAAAAAGAAAAAAGAAAAAGGAAAACAAGACCTAGAGAGGATATCCGGAATGGGAGTCTCCAAGGTGGAAAAAATTATGGGTTGAAGTAAATAAGCAGTTACGGGATGCTAGTTCAAATAGATATGGGAAAATATAAACTTTGAAATTTTATTTTAAAAAAGTTATATGGAGGTTAATTAAGAAAATTGTTAAATAGGTTAGTGAAGGCCGGAAGAGGTAAGAGATATACAAGGTTAAAAAAGTGACAAAGGATTAAGCCAGAGGGAGAGTGGAGATCGCAGTTACAAGTAAATACTATAGGGGTTAAAAGATGTAGAGCTAGGGCGGGTTAGGGGTTGAGTAGTTTGAGAGAGATGTGCGAAGGGCGAGGTAAAACAAGGGGGGAATAATCGAGGCTATTAAAAAAATGAGAAGAATTAAAAACAGGAGGGGAAGAATAATTAGAGTGCACAGTGGAAGCAGTAAGGAGTTCGATATCGAGGTGTGCAAATGGGATATGGAGTAGATAAGGCTAATCAACAAGTAAATAAAAGGGCTAGGATGTAATATGAATAGAGTGGGTTAGTTATCACGTTGAGAGGGAAAAGAATGAAGAATGGAGGTGCTGCAGGGAAGCGGACGAATGCATTAAAAGAAGTTAAACGGGAAAGAAAATGGAAAGCCAAATAAAGTTATACAGTTAAGGAGGTTAAGTG
>OY744553.1:34944534-35027034 GCA_963556195.1 Sepiola atlantica
GATAGATTAGTTGTCTTAAGTCTTTTGTTGACTCTAAACTTTCTTTATCTCTCTCACTCTAAGTATATTTTACTTCTTTGTTCTCTGTGCTCTCACTGAGATAACTTCAGAGCTTTTTTCTTGCAACCATTTATTTAAGTTATATACACCCACCCTGTAATCATACGTGAGTGTGGCTGAGTGATATAATTCTTGTCTCCAGGCAATGGTCGTGTGTAAATTAGCTTAGGGATGTTTTGAGCCGATCCTAATCAAACTTTCCCGATCCAAGCGTGTAACACTTCCTGACGTGATCTAATCCAATGACCTATGCTGACATCACCTCCAACCGAATTCTATTACATACATATCAAAATACACACACGCATACATTTGTACGTAAAAATATCACAGTGATAATGTGACAGATTCTTCTATCGGCATTAAGTCCGGTGTTGCTTACTGACAACTAAAATAACTCTGGGGATGAAGTTGCGTGCTTCTCTTTGACGATGAGGATGATGTCACGAGTGAATCTCGTGATTATTCAACTTTCCTTATATAAGGGATTAGATGGAAACACCCATATATACACACAGATACACACAGCCAAATATGTATGTATATTTATATATATAAGTAATTTATAATATGCGATACAATGCAGAGTTTTAACGGATAAACCCAAACTGAAGTAAATTAAGACCTATAAAGGTTGAATGAGTTTCATATTTTCCACCTTTTATTGATGTAATTGTTTTTATATTACAATTTTAATTGGCGCAAGTGCGGTAGGATTGAAGTTCTGTATAACATAATATGTCAGAAAAAATGGGCTTTCCTGCGGTCAACCTTAATACAAACATGCATATAACAACCCGTTTCCGGTAGGGGAGCATTACGTGAATCTCTTTGAGGATGAAGTGAATGTAACTAGTTTGTCGCGTAATTATGCAACTTTCTTTATATAACGGATTAAATTACAAGACACATATATACACATCTCTCTCTCTCTCTCTCTCTCTCTCTCTATATATATATATATATATATATATATATATATATATATATATATATATATATATATATATGTATATATTTCTCTTTCTCTCTCTCACTCTCTCTCTCTCTCTCTCTCTATATATATATATATATATATATATATATATATAGTTACTCTCTCTATGTATATATATATATATATGTATATATATATATATATATATATATATATATATATATATATATATATATATATATAAGAATGTGTGCGTCTGTGTGGTCGGTAAAAAGACAAATGATAAAACCTAAATTTTAATACAGGAACATCAGCATAAAACGGGATATTGTGCCGATTTCATTCAGATCAACGAACTTATTCAGGAAAAAGTTCTGAAGACGTTCGTATATCCGAACGAAATTTGTAAAATCTCTCGTTTCTTATTTTTTTACTTGTATTTAAATGTGTTTTTCTACGTTTGTCAATTTCACACAGCAAGTCTTCGACGCCATTTCATTTTATGAAATATCGTGCATTTTATCCTAACACAAACACACACACACACACACACACACATATATATATATATATATATATATATATATATATATATATAAAAAGTAATTATAGAAGGAAATATAATGCAGCGGTGCAAGGGAGGAACAGGAACTTAAGTAAATTAACACACCTAACGGTGCATTGCGTTTTTAAGTTTCCATATATATATATATATATATATATATATATATATATATATGTATGTATTTAGATATTTATGGCTGGGTTTCCTTCCTCTTATCTGATTTCCTGTCTGGTACCTAAGGTACTAAAGCTTTATTTTTTATTTATATATTTTTAATGCAACTTTAATTCCTATATAATTTTATTGCTAGCTACCATATTGCAGAATCGTTCTTGTGTGTAGTGTTTAGATAGTATTATTATTACTTTTAATTTTTATTATTATTATTGTTATAATTAATGTTATTTGATATGCAAATTATCATATCATACGGTAGTCTTAAGGGTATTATATTATTATTATTATTATTATTTTATTATTATTATTATTATTATTTATGTATTTATATATTAGTGAAATTTTAAGCTGAATTATTTCGACACTTGATTATTGGGGAAATGGTAGTTTAATTAGTACCAGTGGAGAGCCATGAATATTATAACTGTCCTGTTTTTAAATCTGCGAAACAGTTACATGGTAAACAGCTGATGATCCCCGTGTAAATATTAGACGCTTAAGGTCTCCTGTTTTTGTTTCACTCTTAGACACTTGACCCCCCCTTTTTATTTTTTTTATTTACTTATTTTGTTATTTATTAATTTCCCAACGAATGTTAAGTCTGCAATATCTTGAATTAAGTTAGTTTCTCTGGGAATTTAAACTGCATTTTACTTTCTTTTTTGTTTGTTTAAATGACTCAAAGCTTCTTTAGACTATATATATATATATATGCTTTGCATGAACTTTGAATTTAAATAAAATTTGATTGACACCTTATTTTATTACTTCATTTTATATTATAATATTAATGCTCTATCCAGTATATTGAGCTTCAGTTTTTTATCCGGATGTTTCACTAATTATAAGATATTAGTTGACGCTTATATCTTTTGTTGGATTGCTTCATATATATATATATATATATATATATATATATATATATATATATATATATATATATATATATATATACATATATATATATGCGTTTTATTTAGTCTATAAAATCTAACTCAATAATAAAAAATAACCGCGTAATATTTATAAAGATCAACATGGTACCTTAGGTTTCCAGCTAGCAGAGTATAACCAGGAAAAAATACTGTGTTTTCTTTAGTTTTACTTATACATAGAAAGCGCTCATCAGCGGTGTGTCTGCTCTATGTAATCTATAGTGAAAATATGTGGTCTTCTTATAGAAATTCACTGCTATTTATTTTCATTTCCGGTTGCTAAATCATAAAGCTTGTTTCCAAAAACAAAAACACCCAAAATAGGTCTGAAATATTGCTGACGTAGTCGGTGAGCGGTTTAAACTGATAAGTAAAACTTAAGGAATGACAGTTTTTATTTTCACATGTGTCCGGTCTCCCAGCTGTAAAACGCAAGTTACCATGTTCATCCCAAATTCTGTATCATGCGATAGCAATTTCTTAGAATATATGTCAGAGTGTATAGATTTTAGAATGAAATCTTAATAGTACCGATAATGGGAGTCGTACTGATCTGACGGGTCAGCTTCCGTCTCGTATACTTTTATACGTCCCTCTTATACTGCATGTACTCATAAGCTTTTTTTTATTATTAACATAGTTCACCCCAAACAAGGCAGGCCGCCACTGTAGACGTAAAGGACTACTGAGAAAAAAGCATTCGTTTCAGGACACCAATGATCACCATTAAAGATATATTTTCTTACAAATATTATTTATTCAAATTAAATGTTTTTTCCTACACGTGTTTCACTACCAAGCAGGTACTTGCTTTGCAGACCATCAGGGAATTTAAATGTCTAGAATACGAGTTTCAACTGCCGACAATACACAATGTGGCGTTGCAATTGGTGTCCTGAAAGGAATGATTTGGTAAGCCTTCATAAAATCACACATATATATATATATATATATTATGCATGAAACTGTTTCATGCAATCACTATGTACATGGTAAAAAGAGTGAGGCATGTTCCTCGAAAAGCTCTGTCGAATTAAACTAGTTTATTCTTTATTTCTTACATGAATAATTCAATTCTCGTAGCTTTGTCAATCTATCTGTTTGTTTGTCACTCTCTCGCTCTCCCTTACGTTCCCTATTTCTCTCTCTATCTATTAATTTAACATACTACTTATCCTATTGGCTGACTGGCATCTTATTTTTGTAAGTGTAGTTGACATCTAGTAAAGTAAGTGTGTTTATAAGCATATCTGGTGTGTTGGTATGTGTACATCTATATATATATATATATATATTTATTTATTTTTCTCGCACAAGGTAAGATGTGACACAAAATCGGTAAAGTTTGATTTGAAAAGCCAGCGACCGAGAAGGTGAGCACTCTGGCCTACAAATGATGCCTGGGCAGCGCCGTCGGCATTCCCCGGTAGGGGCGCCTCAGGCAATAAGCAATAAACTTACTCCTCCCCAAAGAGGGGAGGCAAAGCCTGGGAGGGTGCAGCTTCTAAAACTGCACAGGACAACCCCATAGACCGACGGAAATCAAGACCCGAAGGCCAAGACGATACCGGTCTATTGGGTGCAGTATCCATCGGAACAGATACTACACTTTTATCTTGGCCATTGGTATCTCTATATTTATCTCACTCATATATGTATTCTTGATTTGTTTAATACGTATAGGCTTGCCCTTCTACATGAATGAATTTTTATGATAAATACACGACACGGATTTTTGTCATAATTTATTTGGTGAAAACAGAGGGTCGTGTTACGTTGAGTCAGTCTATGCCAGTAAGCGTAGGTGAAACGTTGACAAATTCATAGCTCAAGAGCTCTTGATCGGCAATTGCCGACTGTAAATGAGTTGCTGACAGACCAGCTTCCCCCTCGATGATCGTCTTCAGTGTGACATACGGGCAACTAGCTTTTCTCTTTGAACCTTGAGACCAGAGTAGGAACCTCCATGCGGGTCTATTGTGACGAGTGGCATGTCCCACAAGCACTAGTCGTCCCCTCTTTATAATTAAACACATTCATTTTGTTATTCTTACATAAATAACTTTCGTGTTATTCTTACATGAATAACTTCTTTTGTTTATATTGTTACATAAATAACTATTTTTTTCTTACAGTAATAATTAAATATTTTTCACTCTGTCTGATTGTCTGTCTGTCTGTCTGTCTGTCTGTCTGTCTGTCTGTCTGTCTGTCTGTCTGGCTGGCTGGCTGGCTGTCTGTCTATATGTATGTATGTATGTATGTATGTGTGTATGTCTATTTGTCCTCTCTCTATCTCCCCTATGTTTCTATCTCGCCCCCCTCTCTCTCTCTCTCTCTCTCTCTCTCTCTATCTTTCACTATAATTTTAAGATCTCCTAATCGCATTGTTAAGATTTACTCATCTCATCTCATATTATATGTAAATTAAGTCGCAATTCAGCAGAGTAGATCTGTTTATAAACATATCTCATTAGTTTTTTATATGCGTATGTATATAGTTATCTATGTTACGGCGACGTTCAACAAGCGGCTCAATCTTTTTTGTTGTTCTTTTTCTTCTTTCTCTATTCATTATCTGAGTTTAATCGGTAAACATCACACTCGATATCTGGAATTCGTTTATACACCTCTGTCTCCTATTCAGGTGAAAAATTCCATTTATATTTATTTTTTTGTTCCCAGCCATGTGATAGTGAATCAATTGCGCGTGTTACCTGTTCGGTAAGAGAAGAATCGAACATCAGAAGAATCGCGTTGGCTTCTTATCAAAGAATAGTTTACGCAAGTGCAATAGAGAAGTGTTCATGTGTTATCTCTGCGTACAAATTCAATTCGTTAGAAAAGTTTCTCTTTGTGTACATATAACGAGCAGGCCCTTATCTACAAAAACCGGAAAGCGCATATGTAGTGTATAATGGTGAAGCACCCACATACACAGACTTGCCATAACAATATGGCTGCAACTGGAAATCTCTAGCACAGTGTATTCTCTCGTATGGCATCGAGATAAATAATAAAATGTATCAAGCCATTACTTTGCTTGATAAGTACTTTTTTATTCGATCAAAAACCAATGATTTATCAACACACGGAAATCAGATGTTTTCATGGCTTTGAAAATTTGGAGCAGTACTTTTACTCAAATTAATGTAATTTGTAAATTAATAATCAGCTAGTGCTATCATTACCACAGACCACGGAAATATTGAATGATGAAGTTTTCTTTTGGACAACACCGTATCAAACAACGGAACTCAGAAAAATACGGAACTTTCTAAGCACATATGTATTGTATAATGTTGAAGCATTCACGTACACAGATTTGTCAGAACAATATGTCCGCAACTAGAAATATCTAACACAGTGTACTTTCTAGAATATTGAGTTACTCCTTTCCAGGAGTTAGGCACAAGGCCAGTTTTTATCTTACTCCCACAAGTAGGATGTGACCTAAGGTCGGGTCGGGAAAGTGGGGTTTAAAAATTGCCTGGGCAGCCCCGTCGGAATTCCCGGTCGGGACGCCTCAGGCAGTAAGCAATAAACTTACTTCTCCCCAAAGAGGTGAGGCGACCCATAGACCGGCGAAAATCAAGCCCCGAAGGCCAAGACAATACCAGTCTATGGGGTGCAGTATCCATCGGAACAGATACTACACTTTGATCACCGAGATAAATAATCTAATTTACCATGCCATTTCTTTGATTGAACAGTATTTTTTTCGATCAAAAAGCAATAGTTTATCAACACACGGAATTCAGATGTGTCCATTGCTTTTAAAATTGGGTTCATAAGCTTCACGTAAATAAAATTAATTTGTAAACTTATAATCAGATTGAGCTATCAATATGTCAGGCCTGGAAATTATCGGATAATTGGTCATTTATTTGAACAACATCGGATTGAACAACCGAACTCACAAAAATAGGTAACTTTCTCAGATTACACTAAAACAACAGAGGTTACTAGCACAGGAGATCGCCCTTAAAAGGTCAGAGTGCACTGTACGCTGACTTATTTTCTTCAATTGCTGGCCTTGTGCCCCATTTTCTTACAGTGGAAGGAAAGTAAATACTAAAGAATTAGGTGGCGGGTGGCGTGACAATATAAACAACGGCGGGGGGAAAAGGTTATTTCTATCAGTTTAACAAATGTCCATTGGTGATTTTAACTCAGTCAGAATAGAGTAAAGGACAGGCACAATTAAGTAAAAACCAAAGAAATTAAAATTACGAATAAACGGTGTTTACTGATATTTTTTACTCGACGATAATAATATTATACAAATATATGTCTGTCTGATTTTAACTAATAAAATATATAGTATTATAGTAATGAGAGGGTGTGTGTGAAAGTTTCTCTTCTTTATCACCAGGTTACAGGTTCAATTTAGCCATGCGTAAATCTGTTTACAAGAGCTTGAAAACCATATGTCAACGGTCAGCCCACGATTTGTTAGTGAAATTGCATAAACAGCATAGATCGGATAGTATAACCATATGATAGAAAGACACCGCCAAATATGTTGGCTTCTAATCACAGAATAGCTTAGAATAGTCCTAATAACCACACTTACTTTCCACATCAAGAAGCAATGTTTTTACCAACTGACGAATTTCACATGTTTCATTGTTTAAAAAATCTGCAACAGGAGTGTCGCTCCACAACAACATATATAAAATTTGCCAATTATTATCATGAATTTTGATTTGACTAATTATATTTGTTGGTTTTTAAGAGTCAGTGAGATCAAGGAATATTAGTTGTTACATACCTTTTTGCAACTTCAACTCAATTTAAAGGTACGTGATTCAGAAAACAAGTTAGATCAGGTACGTATAATTTGTATGAAACATTATGCATGAAAGTGTTAAATAACTGTAATTTATTAAATAATAAATCTATTGCGCTCGAATTCTTACACCTATTATGTGAAGGTTAGTTTTATATTAGTGTCGACATTTATATGTCATACTCATGAATTAATGCAACTCATTAATGATCCTTAAATGGTTGTGAAATATACATGTTAGGTTTATTCATGTAGTATTTGTGAATAAACACTCTGATTTCAAATATACATGTTTAAATATGGTGACATTATTATCACAAATAAATATGAATATGTGATACATTAAACATGCTATTGGAATCCAAGTAAAATGTTATTAGTGAGTCGTAAGGTATGAATGTAAAGAATCAATTGGATGAAAACTCTTCTGTATAGATAAACAAATATAACTATATATCATATATTTACAATTGAAAAATATGTTATATTGAAAACGTAATAATCATCAGCAATAAGAGCGATGATGATAATTATGATGATGAAAAAAAGTGATGGCACCAGCGTTAGCTGATACATTAACACAATGGTCGTAAAAGGGTCAAAGAGGACGGAAAACCCCGAGGTAAGATAGCACTAACCAGACATCTGCTGAAAGAGTGCGGAGAGTACTCATTGCCACCATAATTGCAGAGCACATCAATTGTCTTTGTCAGCGAGAATCAATTGTGAACTGCTTTTGCGATAACGCGAAGTCATTTGCAATGGTTATAAAAAGAGACGGAGAGTACTGGACATCTGGGGAGACATATTGTCACTCAGACTCTAAAGAACACAACCGGCTATTATGTGTGACAAATCACAGATGAAGCCCTATGTAAAAGGTCCTAGTTAGTACGTGCGACTCCTCCTACTACTAATACTACTACTACTGCTACTACACCTAATAATAATAATAATAATAATAATAATACGTAGACTTCGCCGTTCCAGCAGCCACAGAGTGAAGATAAAAGACACGGAAAAACGAACTAAATACACAGAACTAGCCAGATAACTGAAAGGAATATGGAGTATGAAGAAAGTTAGTATAATACCGATAATCGTAGGAGCATTAGGAAAACTCCCAAAAAATCTGTCAAAGATTTGTAAATGTAAAACAGGACTCAAAAGACATTGAATTGTCCGGCATTGCGCACATAAAAAAGGTACATCAAAAAACAAAAGCTCAACCTTATAGGAAAATAAGAAATAATAATTTTGATGTAACAAAGACAAACCAAACCAGTAAAAAATAAATAAATTGCCACCAAGCCCTTGTTCACGCTGTGGTAATCCACATTGGTACAATGAGTGCCCATTCCGTTTTAAAACCTGTATGAAATGCAAAAATATTGGACATAAAAGTTCGCACTGCAGAACGGGCAGAGGAAATAAAATGCGGATTCAAGCCACTAGGACAAAGAAGGAAACTTGCATGAACATAAGAAAATATGTACAGGTGAAAATCCTGGATAAAAATATAAAATTGCAATTGGATTCTGGTTCAGACGTTTCCATTATAAATTTACATACATGGAGGAGATTAAATAAACCTACTCTATCAAGAACAAACAGGCTGGCAAGCACAGTTACTGGTGAAAGAATTACATTTGAAGGAGAATTAATCACAAATGTGTCCCTAATGGGAAATACTAAAAAACTCAAACTACTTGTACTGAAGGATTCGAAGAATCTTTTTGGTTCAGATTTTATGCAGGCATTCGATTTATGGAAGTTGCCGATAAATACATTTTGTAAAAAAATAAATAGTCGCGCAACAGAATCGGAAAAACTACAACGAGAATTAAAAAAAATCGTTTCCAGAGGTTTTTTCTGGCGGTCTTGGATGCTGCACTAAAATGACTGCAAAATTCCGTCTAAAAGAAAATGTACTGCCGGTATTTAGAAAGGAAATGAAAGTACCCTTCGCCTCGATTGAAAAAATAAACGCTGAATTAGACCGACTGGTAAAGATGGGTATTTTATCAAAAGTACAACACAGCCAGTGGGCAGCACCCACGGTTTATGTAAAGAAAAGATCTAATGAGATTCGTGTATGTGCAGATTTTTCAACAGGACTGAATACTGCCATCGCGGACTATCACTACCCACTCCATATTCCGGAAGAAGTGTTTGCAAGCTTAAATGGAGGAAGATTTTTTTCAAAAGTAGACCTAAGTGATGCATACCTACAAATACCGGTGGATAAAGATTGTTCTAAGCTGTTATGTATAAACACACATCGTGGTTTATATAAATTCGAAAGATTAGCGTTCGGAGTTAAGGTCGCGCCAGCCATTTTCCAACAAGTAATGGACACAATGCTGGACGGACTGGATTTCGCAATAGCGTATCTCGATGACATCTTGATTAACAGCAAAGATATCGAACAACACCAAAAACATGTAAATCAAGTGTTTGCGAGAATCTAAGATTATGGGTTCAAAGTAAAAGAAGAAAAATGTGATTTTTTCCTGGAGGAAATAAAATATCTGGGTCATGTGATCGACAAGGACGGCAGAAGACCAGACCCAGAAAGGGCTACCGCAATAAAAAACATGCCGGTGCCAGAAAACGTCATGACATTACAGAGTTTTCTGGGCCTAGCAAATTACTACCAGGCTTTTATCCCAGAAATGCATAATTTGCGTGCTCCATTAAATGAGCTATTAAAAAAAGGTAAAGCCTAAGTATGGACACCTGAATGTCAGGATGCATTTAATAAAATCATAGAAAGACTTACGTCAGAGTTATTTCTAACACATTACAACCCAGAATTGGACATAATCGTAGATAGCGACGCTAGTTCATATGGTTTAGGAGCATGTATCCTACACAACATGCCTGATGGAACCCATAAACCCATTGCACATGCATCAAGGACCTTGCTCCCAGCGGAAAAACAGTATTCTCAAATCGAGAAAGAAGCCCTAGCAATAATATTTGCAGTAACAAAGTTTCACCGATACATACATGGTAGACAATTTACCTTACAGACAGACCATAAGCCGCTAATTACAATTTATGGATCTAAAAAGGCCTACCTGTATATACAGCTAATAGACTACAAAGATGGGGAACTATCTTATTAAACTACAACTTTAAAATCCAACATTTGCATTCAAATAAAATCTATCATGCAGATGGATTGTCGAAATTAGTGTCAAAACAGAGAGAGACTCTAGAAGACACAGTGATTGCGTCTCTTCAAACAGAAGGAGATTTTAAAGAGAGTTTGTGCAACGCAGTGAGAGAGCTCCCGGTGACACTATACGAGATAAAAAAAGAAGCTCAAGAGGATGAATTTATCACCAGAACAAAAATGAAATTGGTAGATAAGGATCTACATGCGGCAAAGAGTTTCTTACTCGGTGATGATGTACTCATGCATAACGAAAGGGTGGTCATCCCAGAAAAACTACGAAAGCAAATTCTGAAAGATTTTCATGTTGGCCATCCAAGGATAACCAGGATGAAGGGGTTAATGAGAAGTTTAGTGTACTGGCCAGGTATGGACAACGACATTGAAAAAGCAGTAAAGCTGTGTAAAGGCTGTGCCTTAGCGGCAAAAGCACCGCATATAAAGCATAGCCCATGGCCAAAGACCGACCGACCGTCCGTGGGAAAGAATTCACGTGGATTTCGCGGGACCATTGGAAGAATTTTACTACTTAATCGTAGTCGACAGTTTTTCAAAGTGGCCCGAGGTACTACGTTGCAAGAGTCCCACGTCAGAGGTTACGATAAGATTCCTATATGAACTATTTGCCCGTTTTGGGGTAGTGGATTGTTTGGTGAGTGATAATGGGACGCAGTTCACGTCATCAGATTTTGAGGAGTTCTGCGCGACGTTTCAAATCAGACATATAACGACGCCCCCGTATCATCCTAGGTCAAACCGCCAGGCAGAACGCTTCGTAGACACATTAAAAAGAGCATTAAAAAAGGCCGGTGATACTCCTAAGGAGAAGGCTTTACAACAATTCTTACAAGTATATAGAATTACAAAAAACATGAACATAGCATCATCATTATCCCCCGCAGAGATGATGTTTGCGCGGAATGTGAAGTCTGTGTTTGATAAATTATTACCTAAACATAATAATTATGACCGAATCTCTACGGTACCGAAGAAAAAATACAACCCAGGAGATAGGGTATATTTTAAGATGTTCAAAAACAATGCATCGTTCTGGGAACCCGGTACAATTGAAAAGAGGATCGGATCGATGGTCTATATCATAAAAAGACCACGGTTCTCGCATAAGAGACATCTAAATCAGATCAGAAAAAGACTGTCAGATGACACTGACAGCGCCCCACAAGGAGAAGACGTGATGGACGTGATATATGACACCTTCAACTTACCAGCACCCCAGGTAGTCACACGTAAACGACAACCAAAAAGAAAACGAATGGCTCCGGACTACCTAGAGATAGATCCGAAAAGGAAACGTTATTAAGACTCCTGAGGAGGTAAGGCTTGGAAGGGGGGGTTATGGTGCCGTACCTACCTACAAAGAACTAATGGACTCGTCCACCTTATAAATACGGGAAGCATGTGACACTTGTTCTCTTCTTCCCAGGCAAACCGGCAATGGCGGTTGAGAGCAACATCTCCTTGTAATCTCTTTCTTTCTATTATATAATATATACCTTTGTTCATTTAAACCATGTGTTCCTGTGTCATTCATTCGGCCTTACCCAGGTCCACAACACTCTCCCCCTACAAATACCTTGAAATTAAAAAGAATTACAAATTATTTTGTTTTTAAATAAGGAAAGACAAAAAGTAAAAAAAAGGATTGAAAGGAAGAAAGGAAAAATTAAAAAATCGAAAAAATAAACTTTTTAAAAATTAATTTGAAAAAATATTGTTATATTTATTTATTTATTCATTCATTTATTTTTTATTTTATTTTATTTTTTTAACTTGTGCCGGCCTAGGCTGACACCAGACAAATATTTGCAGAGAGGCGAGGAGGATGAGAAGACCGAGGATGGACAGCACAAACCAGACCTCTACTAGAAAAGTGCAGAGAATGCTGGGACCTTGGGGAGGCTTATTGCCACCCAAATCTCAGAGAAGACCAATTGTCCTTACCAGCGAGAAATCAATGGTCAGAGGATGTTGCGATACCGCATCGTTATCGAAAAGAGGTGAAGAATCCTGGAAATATGGGGAGACTTGTTGTCACTCAGACTCCAGGAAATACCACTGGTTGTTGTTGGCGAGCAATCACTGACGATGATCTGTGTGAGAACTCCTAGTGAGTACAAATAATAATAATTTTTTTAATTTTTAAATTTTTTATTATTTAAAAAAATTGTTTATATATATATATATATATATATATATATATATATATATATACAAAATATTTGTAGAGGGTCGAGAAGGATGAAAAGACCAAGGAGGGACACACAAACCAGACATCCACTGGAAAAGTACAAAGAATGCTGGGACATTGGGAAGGCTTATTGTCACCCAAATCCCAGAGAAGACCAATTGTCCTTACCAGTGAGAAATCAATGGTAGGAGGCTGTCGCGATACCGCATAGTTATCGAAAAGACGTGAAGAATACTGGAAATCTGGGGAGGCTTGTTGTCACTCAGACTCAAGGAAATACCACTGGTTGTTGTCGGTGAGCAATCACTGACGATGATCTGTGTGAGAACGCTTCGTGAATACAAATAATAATAATCGCTTGTAAGAGCTGCCCTAAACTTTACGATTAGTAGAAAATAAATAAAAACAACATAGTCAAATCCCAGGTCAATAGTAAATGTAGACTCTGATGAGAAAAGTGTTTAAACAGTAAATCACATTATAACGCACTGCATCAAACTAGAGTAAACGGAAAAGAACACCTGCCACGAATCCATCCAAACATATTCATCATCGTCATCATCATCATTACAATTATATTAATAACGATCATAATAATAGTAATCATTAGTAGCAGGCAACAGACATATACAAACACCAAGAAACCAGTAAATGTAGACATTGTGGACTGGGAAACGTAACACTAAATCACATATATGATTACAGAAAGCTTCAACATGCTGACAAATGTTACAAACATAAATAGAACTACTGGTAGAGTATGGAAAACAAATCTGCAAACAATTGGAAGTACAATCGAACACAATTAAATAACCAAATATAGCAGACGTAATAATAAGTAAAATAAACGATAACGGACGTGATAATAAGTAAAATAAATCATAACGGACGTGATAATAAGTAAAATAAATCATAACGGACGTAATAATAAGTAAACTAAATCATAACGGACGTAATAATAAGTAAAATAAATCATAACAGACGTAATAATAAGTAAAATAAATGATAACGGACGGAATAATAAGTAAAATAAATGATAATGGAAGTAATAATGAGTAAAATAAATCATAACGGACGTAATAATAAGTAAAATAAATGATAACGGACGTGATAATAAGTAAAATAAATCATAACGGACGTAATAATAAGTAAAATAAATCATAACGGGCGTAATAATAAGTAAAATAAATGATAACGGACGGAATAATAAGTAAAATAAATGATAACGGACGTAATAATAAGTAAAATAAATGATAACGGACGTAATAATAAGTAAAATAAATAATAACGGACGTGATAATAAGTAAAATAAATCATAACGGACGTGATAATAAGTAAAATAAATCATAACGGACGTGATAATAATCAATAAAAAGAAAACAACCTCACAAATACTAAAGGTTTTACCTGCAACTATTACCAACCGTTCTCAAGATATTTGCCTTAAATCGCAAAGAATAGTATTGAAAATGTAAGTTCAACCTTTCGCGTACCAGACTGGCAGATCCTTTTATTGAGATACATAGGCATACGTGATAAGAAAAGAGTCTAGAAATGCCATCCTGTTTTTGTACTCTATTCGCAGAAATAGAAAAACAGAAATTTAATATTTTTTTATTTAATTGTAGAAATTCAAATGTGTGTATGTAGGTGATGGGAAAAAATAAAGCCCCGATCATGTGTGAGTAAAGATAGGTAGTTGGATCTCATTGGGACAGATAATAGAAACAGTAAATGTAATATTTTAGGGAGAATTAAGGGGAGCTCCTCTTAGGTATGAGAGGGGTCACTGATAGAGCCGAAGGATAAAGCATAGAACAAGAGGGAGTTTATTTGAATGAAAATTCCGCTCCATCAAAAGGGATTTCTTAAAAACCAAAAGGTTAGTCCTCATTTGACGAGGGGAAGATGATAAACAAAGCTGACTCATTTAGTTTCCCCATGACTTAACTTATTCGGGTCTAAAATGAAATTTTAATCAATGCGAGTATACTTTTTAAAAATCAAACAGTTATACTCTCCGTATTGTGAAGACTATTGATGACGTCATTGAACCAGTTATATATCAGGACCCAGAACTTACACATATGAGACGTATAATACACAGATAATGTATAACCAAGTTCGCGCAACTTCAAGCTCTGTAAAAAGAAAAATAATAATTGTTTGTGTGTTTACCTCAATCCTACCACGGGAAGATGTGGCACAAGGCGGGAAGATAGGTAAAATAAGCCAGCGCAAAAGTGCACTTTGAAAAATGTCTGAGTATTGATTTACTCCTCTCCAGGAGTTAGGCAAAAGGCCAGTTTTTATCTTACTCCCACAAGTAAGATGTGACACTAGGTCGGGTCGGGAAAGTGGGGTTTAAAAATTGCCTGGGCAGCCCCGTCGGAATTCCCCGGTAGGGGCGCCTCAGGCAGTAAGCGATAAACTTACTTCTCCCCAAAGAGGGGAGGCAAAGCCTGGGAGTGTGCACCTCCTAGAACTGCACAGGACAGACTCATAGGCCGGCGTAAATCAAGCCCCGAAGGCCAAGACATGTCTGAGTAACCCCATCGGTATTACTCAGTGAGGGCGCCTCAGCCAGTGAGCTGGAAACATAAACTAACACCTTCCCAAAGCGATAAGGCAAGCCCTTGGATACACACTCTGTCTCTCTCTCTCCCTCTCTCTTTCTTTCTATCTATCTATCTATCTATCTCGCTCTTTCTCACTACTTTCTGTCTGTCTTTCTCTTCTTCAGCTATTGTGAAGACTTGGCGCGTAAAATCATCACGTTAACCAGTTCTATAAATAAGTCGTATCTAATGACAACATTAGATCAAATACGGCCGTCCAGACATGTCTGTTCTTCTATGACTTCCGCTAATGGTTCTAATGCACAACCATTCGCTATTTTCTTCGAAAAATCAATGGTCCTATTCAAGTTTCTTGTTAAAGTATTTTTACTTCCATCCCTATCCTTTTCTTTTACTTTTTCAGTTTGTCCTTTCTTGTTCCTTTGTTCACTACAAGTTTCATTTTCTTCTCTAGTTTTCTTTTCACCCATTATCGCTATTACTTTCTATATTTGTTTTCGTTATCATTGTCTATTTTTAATCGCTTTCTGTCCTTACTCTCAAAATTCTTTCTTTTTATTTCAAATTTTTTTTTGTTGTCTTGCTTTCTCAATTTGCCCGTTTCTTTTCGTTTTGCCTGTTCTTTTCTATTCCCATTTCTTCTACTATTTCTTCGTGACGGGTTTCTTCATATTTGCTATCACAATTTCTACATCTCTTTGTGTCTGTATAATTTTTCTCGACCTCTTTTAAATACTTACATTGTGTGTGTAACTCTCTGTCACCCCCCCTCTCGCTCTCCTTCTTTCTCTCTTTATAACCTTCAATTTTACTTTATTTTTCTAATTTTCTACACTCTCTTTAATTTATTTTTAATATGTATCTCTCTAATCAGACCGACACACACTTAGACATTATGTGCTGTTGTAGCCTTGTTCTCCGTTGGGCTGATATATAGTCCTGCGCAGTTCTAGGAGATCAACCTTCCCATGATTTCCCTTCTCACCCTTTGAGAAGGTGTTAGTTAATTGCCTATTGCCTGAGCCGCCATTACCAGGGAATGCCGACGGGGCTTTCTAGGTATTGTTTTTGTCAGGGCAATATTCCTCTTCCAGGGCGCTGGCTTTTCAAATCCAACTTTTCTGAACGTGTGTCTAATCTTCCCGCTGAGAGCGAAATAAAAAAATATATTTAAAAAAAATAATTTCTCTTTCTGTTTCTCTTTGCATTTCGCTTCCTCATTTTGTCTTTCTAAATATACACCCTTTCTCTTTCTTTGCATCTTCTTCCTTCTCTCTCTTGTTTATATTTCTTACTATTTTCTCTCTCTCTCTTCTTTTAATTGTATCTACCTTTCTCTTTTTTCTGACTTTTCTAACTTACTGCTTCTCTTATTTTTTTGTATCCGTTCTTCTTTTAGAGATTGCTTCAAAGCCTGACAGTAAACATCAAAGTCAATTAATCAATGTTCTTTTATTTTCTTTCCTTTATTCTTTACGTTTTCTTTCGTTTTATTGGATTACTTTCATCTTTGTTTTATTTCATTTCGTTTGTCTTCTCTCTTTTTCTCCTATCTTCTGAAGTATTTTCTTTTTATTACTTTTGTCTATTTTATCTTCTTGTGTTTCTCGTAAAAATCCTCTTCTCATTTTCCCGTTCGAAAATGGCATTTCCATTGATTAAAAGTAAAAACGTCTTGCCAACATACAATACAATAGACTCGAATTGTGTGCTCAAGATGGCCGCCGAGATGACACGGAAGCAAACGAAATAAAAGTCGTCTAATTTCTTCAACTCAATGGATGTTTATTACCCAGAATGCATCTGACACCAATGGACGCTTCATGTTTCAAGCTTAATAGACACATTTTTGCCGGCCAATACATAAAGAAGATAAAGTCTCATATTTATACGAGTCAGTCATAAATATAAACATATTTTAATACGACAGAAGCATGTCCTAAAATGAAAATGTTTTATTTGTTTGGGATCACAAATAAGCCATTATACTTGATTTGTTTCGTGTAAAGTCTATTTTTATCGTAGTCCCACCAGGTATCAACATCAAGAGCCAGTCAAAGATTAGGGTTAATAAGATGGAGATATTGTCGAAAGATGAGAAACAATCGGTATAATGAACTTTTCATTACTTAAAGGTGCTTGTTGACATTGGATTTGAAAACAACTATGTTATAATCTGGTGGGAAATATCCCTGCGATAATGTTTCCTACAGACAGAAAACTCTTACATATAATCTATGTCTATAGAAATTCCGACTAACGCTAGGAATATGGAGGAAGACATGAAAAATCTGTCCTTTTGTGGTTGAAAGTATTTTGCTGTTCATGTGTTACAAAGAGGGGCCAGATAATTTCTTCAAGTCAATGAATGTTTATTAGTAAGAATGCATCTAACAGCAATGGGCGTTCCGGTCTATGACTTTATTCAAACAATCTAGCCGGGCAAGAAATAGATTAGATAACTTGTTATCTTAATGAGAGTCGGGTAAAAATTACGATTTTTAAATACAAAATGGAACGTTTCAATATATGTTTTCTTTTGTTAAGTACCAGAAATAAAGCATAATACTTAACTGTGAACTCTATTTTAAGCTATAAATTAGGTTCTTATTAAAATTTGATGGCTTGAAAACTACTCTAAGATTCATAACGAAAGTAATTTAAAATATAATTTTGTTCATGTTTATCTTTATTCTTTGCATTTTTTGGGTATTATTATTTATTACGAGCAAATATATTTCCCCTCCTATCTAGGCATCGGAGTCTCACTCCCACTCTCTCTCTCTCTCTCTCTCTCTCTCTCTCTCTCTCTCTCTCTCGTTCGCCTTCACTATATCTCTAATTCACTTCACCTTTCTCTCTCGCTCCCTTTCTCTCCCCCTCCCTCCTAATCTCTCTTTCGCCTTCACTATATCTCTATTTCACCCTACCTTTCTCTCTCTCCTTTTCTTTCGCCTTCATTATATCTCTATTTAACCCACCTTTCTTTCTCTTCCTGTCTCTCTCTTTCTCTTTCTCTCTCGTTCGCCTTCACTATATCTCTTATTCACCCCACCTTTCTCTCTCGCTCCAAATTTTCTCTCTCCCTCTCTCTCTCTTTCGCTTTCACTATATCTCTATTTCACCCCACCGTCCTATCTCTCTCCTTTTCTTTCGCCTTCATTATATCTCTATTTAACCCCACCCATCTCTCTCTCCCTCTCTCTCTGCCATTGTTAAGACTTGAGGTGTAAAAATATCACGTTAATCCGGTCATTAAAATGTTGTGTCTAATGACAACATTAAATCAATTATGGCCGCCGAGACTTGTCTATACGTTTCCGGTCTCTTATATTTTGGAGTTTGCTATCGCGAAGATCAAGCAAATACGGCACGTTACCATGAGAAACACACATACACTAAATTACTCCTACATGGTAGGAGATAATGCATGGCAGTGTGGCAGGGTAGATGTACAAACTACCACATTACTATCGAACAGCTTGTTATGATGTGTTTCTCCTCCCATTTTTTGAAAGTCGGAAAAATTGAAATAAATGTTACCGTTTCTGTGGGCTCAAAAATGAATTATGTAAACTTGAAAGACGAGTGATGTTTAAGGATGTTTCGGAAGGGGTATATATAGGAGCTAATAAGTAGATATAAAAAGAGAGCGATCAAAACTAATAATATAGTGTCGGCTTCAGACAAGCAGATACATACTCTCAATTAATAATAGATATTTAATTTCCTATTGTTCATAATTTTTTTTTTTCTTACTTTTCCGTTTCTTTGTCTTTTTATATTTTATTTTCTGTTTTTACTCTATTCTTATCGCTTTAATGTATTCTCTCTTTTTATTTGGGTCCTTCTATCTATCTTTCTTTTCCTATTTCCTTTTATTCTGTTTCTTTCATTCTATTTTTCTTTCTCATTCTCTATATCTCGCTCTTTCTCCTGTTCTTTCATTTTATTTTCCATTTTGTTCATGTTTATTCTTTTCTTTCTATTATTCTTTCTTTCTTTTTTTATTTCTTGCTCGCTTTTCCTTCAATTTTATTCCTTCTTATTTTTTTCAGGATGTTCACATTCTCCGTCTCTCGTATCTCTTTAAAAAATCGCTTCACATTTTTTTTATCTTCTTTTAGAGTTCGTTTCGTTTTCTCCATCCGTTTTTCTTTTCTTTTTTTATGTATTCATTACTGTCCTCTTTCTTTGTTTTTCCTCCATTTCATCTCATTGCGTTTCTCTTTAAAATGTCCTGTTCTCGTTTATCTGTTCGAAATGTCATTTCTATTGATTAAAAGTAAAAACGGCTTGCGAACTGCCAATACAATGGACTCAAATTGTCTGACCAAGATGTCCGCCAAGATTAGACGGAAACAAAAGAAATAAAAGTCGTCTAAGTTCTTTAACTCAATGGATGTTTATTACCCAGAATGCATCTGACCGCAATGGGCGCTTCCGGTTCCAGACTTAACACACACAATGGAGCCTATCAATAAATAAAGCTAAAGATGAAGTCTCATCTCAACAGGAGTCAGTCATAAAAATAACAATAGCTTTTATACGAAAACACACGTTTAAGACTAAATATTTTTCTTATATTAAGAGGCTATAATAGTGGCAATAAACCATAATAATTCAATTGTTCTTTTTGAATGGCTTGAAAAATATGTTTTGTAAATTATTAAGACGAAGATTTATACTTCGTATCAAACGTCTTGCATAGTGAGTTATGAGCAGAATCGTCGGTATGCAAGTCCTATGTAAGTGTGGAAAATGTATAGAACAGTAAAGATATTCCGCCGGCTCAAAGTAAATATAGAAGAACCTTGACAAATCGTGATACGTGAAGATATTCAAAAGTCGTGGATGGCTGACCACATATAAAGGAAACCGGGAAATGGTTTAACTTTATCGGACGAAATGAAAATCATAGACAAATAAATACAGTGGAGTGTTAGACGTCAGAAAAAAAAACACCGAATATATTCGGCGACAATTACCTCTTAATACGCACGGAATGGAATTTTATAGAATATGCGTACCATCAATAATAAATAATTAATTAGAATATATATATAAATATAATCAGTTAGTACAGTACGAAATTCATGACATGATCAATATTTTGTAAAAATTCTATAAAAATTCGACATCAACCAAAAGTATTGTGTACACATCTTTCAGAAAATGTTTAAATAATTAAATCATCAGAAAAAAAATATTTCATGAGTTGGTTACAGATCAAGATAACAAGATAATTGTTAAATTATCGCAAAGAAAAATAAACAAAAAATCCATAAATCTTATAACTTTTACACTTTTCTCCATTCACACATTAGTAATAAGTGGATTCATGATTGGATTTTTCATATATACCCTTTGCCGATCTGTTACTTACCGAAAAAAAAAAAAAAAAAAAATACTATTTGGTATTTAATCAGTTTTCGTGAAATTATTAATAAATCGTTTTGAGTTTCACTTTCTCCCTGCGTTTATTTCTTTTCACTTTTCCATCTTACGGCAACCATATCGCATTGCTATAGCCTTGGACGACTAATTTACACTTACATTTACCAGCAATGCTTCAAGCAAACTACAATCTCCTTTTATATTTATATATATATATATATATATATATATGCGTGTGTGTGTATGTGTGTGCGTCTGTATGTGTGACAGACAGTAAAGAGACACAATTAAACACAGGAGAGAAATAAAAAAAACGAGATATCTCCGGTAAATGTCTGTGTTCATTTTTTTCGTGTGTTTAATTGTTTTTCCTTTCAGTCTTTCATATATTATGTATTAACCGCGTTTTATCATATTATATATCATGTATTTTGTCCTCATATGTATGTAGTAATTAGTATTAATAATTAGTGATAAGTAATTAGAGTACACATCGAAAAGAAGAAGAGTGTATAGTTATAAAAGTACAACATTGAAAAAGAAAAGAAAAAAGAAAAGATATAGAAATAAATTTAAAAGCACACGAAGTATCGATATTTTTCGAGAACATTAAAGGAAAGCAAGCATATGAAAGAAAATAATAAGAATAATATATTACGAGGTTTTGCGATTGTTTCAATGATGTTCAATAAATACGGATGATAAAAAGTTCAACAATTTACTTTATTATAGCTTTCAGTCTATAAGTATCGCAAGAAACAATCAGTTACCAACGTATGAATAAAATATGAATTTTCAAGTGTATTCCTAATAATGACGGCAACATGTTATTCAGCATGTGTCAAACAAACTTTAAATGCAATACACACGCGTGCACACACACACACCCACACACACACACATATATATAATATTTGTATTTCATGTATCCACATGAAAATTAAATAAGGAGATATCATTTTTTATGTATAAATTTTCAGTATTTACTTCAACAGTGCTCGATGCGCAAGTAGAGCTAGGTAGTAAGTTATGAAAATATATTTATGTCAATCAAGCTACATAGAGGCTCCCGCGTTTTATCCTCGGGGGAATCTTAAGGCTAAAATGCATGAAGTTACTTTTGCCGGGTGTTTTTATATACACGGCTTGCCAGTTAAGCAATCAGATTCTTTGTTGTTCTCTCAGCCACTTGTTGGGCTTCCCGCGAGCAAAGGCTGTGTTGGTGTTACTCCCTATACCCTATTGTTTTCTTATCAATGGATTTTCCTATATCCTGTTTCCTTTGTTGTGTCCATATAATGGGTGAAGTTATTTTAACACGTGGTTCCTAGTATTTCTATTTTAGGTTTTAATTTTTAAATTGTTAAGTTTTTTGGGGTTTTGTTTATTTATTTATTTATCGTTAAGCCTAAGGTAAATTTATTTATGTGTAAGCAACTGTTTGCTATTTCACTTCTAGAGTTTAATAGATTACGGGGATCTTTAAAATTTAAGATTTCAAATTTTTCATTCAGGCATAATCTGCACGGGTCGTCTAAATTTCTGCATGTACCGGCCTGTCTTACTATTTTCCATTCGATTATTGGTGAGTGTCCATTATCTTTGAGATCCGACTAGTGGTTCGCTAGTGCTGTTTTAGTTCAACGTTCCCAGTTTTTAAATGCGTTTTTGTGGTCATAGTATCTGGTCTTAACATCTAGGGAGGTCATACCCACGTAGTATTTCTTGTTATTTGGGCTTTCCTTGGCAAATATCATTGCCTGGTATACAATACTGTTCGTTAGGCATTTATTTTGTAGCGGACAAAGTTTACGATTCATGCAGTTACATATTTTCTCTTCATTGCTAACTTTTTCGTTTCTATTCGGGTGGTTATTATTGGTGTTTTCTTTATTTCTATTAGTATTGTTTATATGTTTGTACTTCGTAGTGTTATTTTTGTTATATTTTCCACCTTTTTAATGTAGGTTGTTATTTTTTCCTCTCTGTTCTCTTTTAGTACTGTGTTATTGTGTGCCTTAATTATCATTTCTATGTTTTCGCAGCAGTTGTATAATATATATATATATATATATATATATATATATATGTATATATATACATATATATATATATATATATATATATATATATATATATATATATATATATATATATATATATATAATTCGAGTATGGTATAGATTCACAAGGTATAAATCCAGGGGAGTTGAACCGGGTTTATGAGAGCGCTTAATAAACATATAGAGCAGACATATAAATATAAATGATAATTTATTTCATTTTGACTACAAAATTAATTTTGTTTCACGAGAGCGGTTTGTGTGGCTCCCGTTCTTCAGGTCTTAAAATAAAATTATGCCTGTTAGAATAAGTTCACCATCACACAAAGTTTTATGACAGGAAGTTGAAATAAAAATGTAATCTGAATAGAAAAGAAATAGAACAAACAAAACAAAGGCAAAAAAACACAGACAAAAAATAATGATAAAAAATTAAAAAAATAATGATAAAAATAATGATACAAATAAAAATTAAAACAAAGGCAAACATACAATTGAGAAGAAAAGAGAAAGAAAGAAAAAGAAAAAAGGAAAAGGAAAAGGAAATATTAAGAAATATTAAGAGCTACACGGGACAAAAAAAGGAAAATGTTTTTTGTATATATATATATATATATACATATATATATATATATATATATATATATATATATATATATATATTGTATAAAATAGTTGTCTATCAGCCTGCTTCTAAAGAAACGATTAGCTTGTTCTTTTTAAAGACCAACACTCCCAATGCGAATCCAAGGAGGAAGATAACTCAATCGATACACAAAAATAAAGAACTATACTTATTGGTGATGAGTACGGACGTGTCGTAACAAGAAAAGTCCGAGTTTGTCGCGTAAAATTTAACAATGTCGATGTTCGTTGCAAAAGCTTATAAGGAGGCGGCCTGAAATGTATGGAGTAAGGTTGTTGTTGCTCTCTTAACCCATACAATGCAGTACCAAAAATCAGTAGTCAGGGCAGTGCTATGAAAAGCATATTATACGATAATCTAGTATATAAACGTCACCTGTCTGTATGGATGTATGTATGTATGTATGTATGTATGTATGTATGTATGTATGTATGTATGTTGGTCTTCTCCTCCGAAAGTACCCAACACACGGTCACGCGGGTGACATTATTAAAACCGGCCAGCCCCCAGACGTGCTAACTCTGAGAATTGGGGGGAAACGTTCATGTTTTCGTATAGAAATGGCTCGAAACGTTGAGGGGGGGGGATATCTTACACAATCAAGACATAGTACAAAAACGAATTGCGCATGCGTGAAATATATGTCACTTCCTCAATAAGACCATTTTGAACGCGGCAAGTATGAAAACGTAAGTTTACGACATTTTTTTTATTTGTTTCTGTAATCAACAATTATAAACAACTTAATTTTTATTTAAACAAAAAAATTCGCTAATATTATTTGTTTATTAAACGTATCGTAAAAAAATATATATATATGAGTTTATTATGCATTCTGTCCTCGTGGGGAGGCAAGTAAATATTTACATTTCTCTTCGTAAGCCAACTCCAAATAAAACGGTATTTTCACACTTAAATAAAAACATTCACATGTACACATTTGACTGACAATTGTTAATCCCCCCCCCAAAAAAAACACAACAAATTAAAATATATTTATTGCTAATATTATTTGTTTATTAAACGTATCGCAAAAAAAAAAATATATATATATATGAGTTTATTATGCATTCTGTCCTCGTGGGGAGGCAAGTAAATATTTACATTTCTCTTCGTAAGCCAACTCTAAATAAAACGGTATTTTCACACTTAAATAAAAACATTCACATGTACACATTTGACTGACAATTGTTAATCCCCCCCCCCCAAAAAAAAACACAACAAATTAAAATATATTTATTGCTAATATTATTTGTTTATTAAACGTATCGCAAAAAAAAAATATATATATATATATATGAGTTTATTATGCATTCTGTCCTCGTGGGGAGGCACGTAAATACTGACACAAAAACATGTTTGTTTAGTTTCCCAACGTGAAACGCAATATATTTTAATAAATAAACAAAATATATACATTTTAAAACATAACCCTACATTGGCCTCACCATCCATAATCAACAATTAAGATCGATAATTTTATTTACAAATATTTCTATAACTTAATTTTTTTGTTTATTAAACGTATCGTAAAAAAAAAACAGGATATGACTTTATTATGCAATCTCCCTTCGTGGGGAGGCAAGTAAATATTTACA
Organism: Sepiola atlantica; assembly: GCA_963556195.1. NCBI lineage: Eukaryota > Metazoa > Mollusca > Cephalopoda > Sepiida > Sepiolidae > Sepiola > Sepiola atlantica. The sequence goes on from OY744553.1 coordinate 34,969,674, forward strand.
TTTCTCTTCGTAAGCCAACTCCAAATAAAACGGTATTTTCACACTTAAATAAAAACATTTACATGTACATTTGACTGACAATTGTTCATTCCCCCCCCCCCAAAAAAAACACAACAAATTAAAATATATTTATTTATAATTCTTATGTATTTTTCTTTACAAGTATTAAGAGTTTTACTTATTTACATGAAATTAAAACAACTGTTACTTATACAGAATTTGAACTTTCTTAAAATCGTTTTAAACGATCACTATTGACTAATCACTAACTACTCATTTCATTGATAAATTTTCACTTCAGAAATTACTGTTGCCTACTTTCAGAAACTTTTCATTCATACAATAAGATAAATCGATGACTTTACATTCAGTTTGGCACTTCCGGTTGACTCGGTGGAATGAATGGAACTCTTCAATTATTAAGTCCAAGTGACGTTTGAAATGCAGAACTACCCTTACTTATTACAATAAAATATCAGAATTTGTTAAAGTTTTTGTATTGTTTCTTTTCTTATTTTTTAGAGTTTAAAGTTTTAATTTTTTCCTTTTTTATAATATAAAGTATAAGAATTTGGCATAATTATTTTGTCGTGTAAATGAAAAATCTGTGTAAACGGAATAAATGTTCCCCCACCCACCCCACCTAAATATATAAGACAGCGACTACATAATAACGTGCCACCCATTATAAATAATATTACAATATTTTTATAAATAATATTACAATATTTTTAAGTATAAAAACTCATCGGACATAATCAAATATGAATTCGTAAACGTCGATAATTAAATATGATATACTTCTTTTTAAGGCATTAGAACTTTACACGATAAAAAACAATTGACAAATTCGGATATTTTCCATTATAATAAATTAAAAAAAAAAAACATTAAACTCACAAAAAAAAATAAAACAATTGCTGAAATTTTTTAATAAACACTTACTCTGTCTGTGATAAGGGGGCCTTTGAAAATTAAAGAGGCCTACAGAGCCACATTAAAATTACCCCCCCCCAAACTGCTGCCCTTATATTAAATACATTTTCTTCTTTTTTCAACATACACTAATTGACATTAATTTAGACTTAGATTTACCCGTGAGGCGGTGGCAAGCGACATATTGTCGATAGTGTTCACCACTCGACTACAACAATATTTCTGTTTCACACTTACTACAATAACTTCCAGTAGTATTTACTGACCAACACATCAGATTTGTTTGCCTTTCAAGCTCCATACGGAAATAGAATTTACGTGCTTTAAATAGTAATTAATGCCCCCCTTCATTTGCCCAATTGATACACATCAGAAACATATTACATACAATAACATATCCTTTGGACTTTTAACACAATACATGGTTCAGATCAAAATTGGTTTAATTTCTTGCAAATCAGACGTGACTAACCTGCCACATTTTCAAGATTTTCATAGCAAGAGTTTTCCATCTAAAGCTAGGTATCCAACTCCTAACGAAAGGAAACATTTTAGGAGTGGTCATAGCATACATTTACACTGTTGAGTGGCAGAAAAGAGGATTGCCACATGCTCATTGTCTGGTTTGGCTTCAACAAAAATTGAGATCCTCTGACATAGATTCAGTTATCAGTGCGGAAATTCCGGATCCAGTGGCAGATCCGCTTTTACATGATATCATTAGGCACCATATGATTCATGGACCATGTGGAAACATAAACAGATGTTCACTCTGTCTCAAAGATGGACACTGCAGTAAGAGATATCCCAGACACTTCTTGAGTGAAACTCAATCGGATACAAATGGCTACCCACAATATCGACGACTAGCTCCTTTAGCTGGAGGTTTTGAGACGACAGTTACCCTACCTGGCAACATAACGGTTCCTGTAGACAACCGATGGGTTGTACCACATAATAAACTGCTTTGTAAGATTTTTGATGCACATATCAATGTTGAATACTGCAACAGCGTGAAATCAATAAAATACATTTGTAAATATGTAAATAAAGGTAGTGATCAAGCTATCTTCACAATTGAAAGTAATGCTCATGATGAAGTTAAGAGATACGAAACAGGACGTTACATATCAACCAATGAAGCCATTTGGAGAATACTTAACTATCACATACATGTACATCATCCCCCAGTTATTCACCTATCAGTTACTCTAGAAAATGGACAGCGAATATACTTTACTGAAAGTACTGCAGCAGATAGAGTTGCAAATCCACCTACAACCACTCTAACAGCTTTCTTCAAATTGTGTCAAACAGATTTTTTTGCACGTACACTTTTTTACTCGGAAGTTCCACTTTATTATACCTGGGACAGTAAAACTAAGCTCTTCAAGCGACAACTGAACTGTGTAGAACACAATAAAAATTCCAATATTCATTGCCACCATGTTCTTTTTCAGTAAGTCACCAATTTCAAACTCCTCAAGAGTTTTCAGAATTCTAAATTCATTTTAACTACATTTTGTTTATACAAATTACCTATTCTAAAATGACAACTCTCCCAGAGTTTAGAATAATTAAATAATGAATGATGCCCCCCCCCCTGAGTTGAGAATGACTTAAAAATGAATGACAACTCCTCCAGAGTTGAGAATAACTTACAAATGAATGACAGTTGAGAATTGACTAAAAGAACATGGTTTTGGTTGCTTAACATCCAAATATGCCTCCCAAAATCCAACCTCTGGTCCCTGTTCTGGGAGGTGGTAACAGGGTAAAACAGTGTAAATGCTTAGGAGGTTATGGATGCAACTTTACACCAGTTCTTATAGCCCGTTTCACTCTGTATAACCCTGGCTAACAAGGCTCTGGTAATGTATTCTTCAACTATTTTGTTTCAAACAAGTATTTTTATTTGCTTGCTATTTAATCTATTAGTCTGTCGATGTTACATTCAATAAACAGCATGTGTATTATTCTATTAACTATGCAACACCATATAAATACTGCTACATGATATAAACCAAACCATGCACACAGATGAAGCAAGGGAGACAGTCGGACAGATAGGGGAAAACAGTCATTATCAGAGAAAATATTTTTGTTTACTTTTTTGGTGCACATTCTTTTTTTTATAATTATTTTCACTTTCTAAGTAAATGTTTGAAAACTATTAGCACTGAAACTTAGTGAAAACAATGGCACTTTGGTGAGAAGTGAAATGACTGTATAGTCCCATTGAGACTCCCTCGTGAATATAGTAAGGCACCTCACCCAACAGGCAATAGTAAATACATCTCCTATTAGAAAGTTACACAAAGGAAAGCATCAACACAAATTTACACTAGAGTATAGATTTACTCCTCTCCAGGAGTTAGGCACAAGGCCAGTTTTTATCTTAATCCCACAAGTCGGGTTGGGAAAGTGGGGTTTAAAAATTGCCTGGGCAGCCCCGTCGGCATTCCCCGGTAGGGGCGCCTCAGGCAGTAAGCAATTAACTTACTCCTTCCCAAAGAGGGGAGGTAAAGCCTGGGAGGGTGGACCTCCTAGAACTGCACAGGACAGATCAGACCCACAGACCGGCGGAAACCAAGCCCCGAAGGCCAAGACAATACCGATCTATGAAGTGCAGTATCCATCGGAACAGATACTACACTTTGATCTTAGCCAAAAGGCGTTATTTAACCCCCACCCACAATAGGAATATGTGACACAAGGTCGGAAAGTGGGATTTGAAAAGCCAGCGCTCGAGAAGATGAGCACTCTGGCCATTAAAAATTGCCTGGGCAGCCCTGTCGGCATTCCCCGGCAGGGGCGCCTCAGGCAGCAAGCAATTAACTTACTCCTCCCTAAAGAGGGGAGGTAAAGCCTCGGAGGGTGGACCTCCTAGAACTGCACAGGACAGATCAGACCCACAGACCGGCGGAAACCAAGCCCCGAAGGCCAAAACAACACCGATCCATGAAGTGCAGCACCCATCAGAACAGATACCACACTTTGATCTTAGCAAAATGGCCAAGCTATTTTACTACTAAACAATATCTTAGTTCTGTTTCAGTTTGGAATTGCTTAACAGCCTGAGACCCCCCAGTACCAGAAAATCTCAATTGAAGCAGCCTTTTTCAATAGAGTACAGCATTTGTTCTTTGTAATTATATATCTTTTACTACAAAACTATCTATTTTTAAACAAACTGCATTTTATCCTTTTCTATTCACAATTCAGAACACCTTTTAAATAGATTCCTTTATGTTCTATATATTTGATGCTTTCTTTCCTTCAGATTTGATTATCAGAGTCCGGCTTTACCACAATTTGAATTAAGAGAAATTCAGACTACCCATTATCTTATGCATGGATTAATAGACAGCATTTATTCTTATAAACACAGGACTCACTGCTTCAGTTATTTTTTGTGTGTGTGTAATCGTTATGAACAATTTCTTTTTAATACATGACTTTAGTTTGATGTATGATTAGTAAAAAAAAAATTTAAAAAAAAGATCAGTGATCATCACAAACGAAGGACTCTGTTCTTGCAATAATAACTACGTCATAGCTCTCATGTTTTTAATTATCTATTCCTCAAAATCATAAAAGAAAGAACATTCTTTGGGGTGGATTCTTGATGATAGCAAGTCACTAATAAGAACTTAACACAAACATTTCAGTACTTTCATATTTTGAGTTTTAAAAAGTGATTATTAATGATGTACATTTTTAGCCACATCATTTTGATTACTGTACTCATTCAATTGAATAGTATATTTTCTAATTTCATCTTCCATTTCAGACAATTTGGTTGTTTTTCCCAATTACATCTTTCATTTAAGTGAATTTGCCTACTTAGTTTCATTAACCACACAAGCTACATTGTCATCATCGAAATCTCCAGGTTGATTGAAATTTATTTTTATATTCTTTTATATAAAATGAAGACTATAGCAAAAATCTTATTACAAATAATCAAACGATTAAAAAAACGTTTTATTACTAAAACATCACGGTTGAACAATGTGTTTCTGTGATTGATATCATTAAGTGCTGCAGTTCCTTTTTTAAATTTGTGTTTTTATCTTTTGACACAATTACACATTCTCAAAAGACACATTAAAATAAAAATCACCCATTTAAATATAAAATTGTTTTTGTTTTTTTACAATATATTCTTGCTTGAAAGTGGTGAACAAACTTAAAATAAATGTGTTTCAATATATTGAGCAATAAACTAATCATTTTTCATAAATATGTTAAGCACATTTTTTGACTATTGTTTTGTTGTTCATGCCTAGGTTTATAATCTGAAACAAACTCAGGAGCAATACATTATTACTGCACTAGGACACTTTCTAAATGTTATATTTTGTAGAAAACACTGATCAGTTCCCTAGATGCAACAGATGTGTGCAATAATGCAGTAGGACACTCAAAACATAGTAAATGCTGCATTCGGATGTATTTAATACTCTAGATAGAGCAAGTATGTGTTATAATATAGTGTGACTCTTAGTATGTCTTATGGTGAATCTAACAGTGCACAATATCATAGAGATAGCATGTGTGTAATTTACTAATGGATATATACTAAATCAGTAACTGTTCAATATGTTAGATAGAACAGTGTAAAACTTGGTAAGGTGTACCTGCTTAATCTGTCGGTGTTCTTTACCCTAAATACAGCAGCTTTCTGTAAATTCGGTCTATTCTACTTTTAACTAGAATGATCAGTCACCACAATACCACATTTACTCATAACCGTATATTTGCTTTTTGCTTTATTGAACAAGTTGTAAACTTTCATTCTTTTTAGTTTTTACGGACGTTAACCATCCATCTGAACAAATACTAAACTTTGAATTATTTACTTGCAGAAAATATGAAAAAATTACATTCAAAACAAGGCTTTCAAAAGTGTTCTAAAGTAATAAAAATGTATATCCTACTATAACTAGAATGTTAGTCACCACAATACCACATTTACTCATAACACAAATTAGACACAAGACCATCAGAAGTGTGGGAAAGAGTGTCGTCGGTCATCATTGTTCTAACATATGAAAAAAAATTAATATTTCTATGTTTCTCCAGCTAAGACATTTGTTTAAAAGAAAAAATTATTCTTCCCCATTGATACCATTTATTATATTCATATAAAATATTTAATCGGTGATCAACCTAGGTTATTTAATCTAACATACACAAACATGAAAGAAGTAAATAGACACCATTATTATCATTAACAAAGACTGCTGTCAGAGGGGCCTGATCAACCTAGGTTATTTTATCTAACATACACGGACATGAAGAAGTAAATAAACAAACACCCTTATTAACAATACTAATGAAGACAAATATGGTACTTTTAATAGAAATGTTACATTTTTACTCCAGGGAATGGAGAGGTAGTGCAGAGTTTTGGGGAGGCCTGAAAATAGTGGAAGGTTAACATAAAATAGTAAATTCTTTACAGTAAGGTAACATTGGCATTTTCCCTTTAATGTTATAATTAAACACTGCTTTTAATGTTATCCAGTAAAAGAGAATAGCAAATCAGTCATCATTTTTTTACATTGAAATTTAACAAGTTCTAGGCGCTTGATTGTGATAGTGCTCTCTTGGCCTCCTTATTTTAAAAGTGCTCATTATCCTACATAGAACGAGTGTTTAATTAAATAGAGTTCAATATCCTAGATAGAGCAGATGTGTTTATTATACACACCATAGCACAGGATTAAAAAAAAAACTGATGTTCGGGGAGCAGTGAAACAGTGAAACAGTCAAAGCTGGAGGTTCGGGAAAAGATTCAGAGCTTGCAGTATATGAAAGAGTCACCCTGATGTTTAAGGAGTCGGAGCCAGCTCTTCAGGAAGTAGTCAGGTCCTAATTGTTCGGGTAGGAGTCAGAGCCTGATGTTCAGGAAAGAGTCAAGGCCTGGAGTTCAACCCGAATGGTATATTACGGAGTCTGAGTAGAATGGAATAGGAAGGGTCCCCATTGTTAGCACTATTATTTATATTCATATAAAATAATGTCTCGATCGGTGAATTTAAAAGAAAAAATTATTCTTCCCCATTGATACCATTTATTATATTCATATAAAATATTTAATCGGTGATCAACCTAGGTTATTTAATCTAACATACACAAACATGAAAGAAGTAAATAGACACCATTATTATCATTAACAAAGACTGCTGTCAGAGGGGCCTGATTGACCTAGGTTATTTTATCTAACATACACGGACATGAAGAAGTAAATAAACAAACACCCTTATTAACATTAATAATGAAGACAAATATGGTACCTTTAATAGAAATATTACATTTTTACTCAAGGGAATGGAGAGGTAGTGCAGAGTTTTGGGGAGGCCGGAGATAGTGTAGCCAGGGTGAATTGGCAACCATGTACGTGACATATTTTACTCCTGGCAACTGTGGAAGGAGGGCGACTGGAGAAGTGATCCCCGTGCAACGCCAATAGGTACGTATATAGTATGCGCACCGGGGCTGTAATAGGTACGTATATAGCATGTGAACAGGGATGGTGATAAGTAAGTACATACCATGCGCACCTGGGCGACAATAGATACGGATTTAGCATTCACACCAGAGTGGCGATAGGTACTTATATATTATGTACCTATATAGAAGGCACAGACAGAGGTGGTACTTTTTATAGAAATATGTCATACTTTTGCCCTGGCCAACGTAAGAGGAATGGTGGAGAAGAAACAGCTTTCGCAAAAGGCAAAATGAGAAAGTAGCTGTGAAATTGGGCGACCAGAGAAGAGAAAAGTAGAAAGATAAAGAGACGGCTATAGAGAAAGGGAGAGAAATAGAAGTTTGAATATAAAGATGTTACACACGCGATTTTTCTTCTATTCTATAACCTGAGCAACGCCGGGTAGCCCTGCTAGTATATATATATATATATTAAATCTTTACTATTAACAAGTTTTCTTCCCACTTCTTTATTTTTTTACATATATCAGATGCAGTACGTTTTGCATAGTAATCATGTGTTCGTTTATTTTTTAACTTCAGATATCTGGGCTATATTTTTACCCAGTTAATGAGGTGTCCCAATGTCGTTATTAGAGATACCTGTTGGATAATACCCAGTGAGAACGGACGCATCTTGAGGTGGGCGTATCTGTTGGAAATCGTTTGGGTTTATCTTGCGCGATTTAGTGCGGGTGGACTCGTACAGTAGGGTGAAGAATAGGGCTGTTCTCACAGTTGAAGCTCACAGACGTGACAGGCCACCATTTTGATGAGACCTTTTAGGTCGACCAATTCAAAGTGACGAATGCACCTGCACATATAGGCTCTGTGACGTCACGGGCTTTTGGGTGGGAAGCACAGTTTTCAGTTTTGGTGTTAAAAATGACGTGTGTTTAAACAAGAACTGCCACGGCCCGTTTCGGGAGGAGTATACAAAATGAGGACTGCCGCAATCCATTCCGAGACCGTATGAAACATACCGACTAAGCATGTATTGCTTTAATTAGATGTCTACTTTATATCTAAAGTTCATACATATGTCTTTTTTTCCCCGTGGCTAAGATCAAAGTGTAATATCTGTTCCGATTGATACTGCACCCCATAGACTGGTATTGTCTTGGCCTTCGGAGCTTGATTAACGCCGGTCTATGGGTCTGTCCTGTGCACTTCTAGGAGGTCCACCCTCCCAGACTTCGCCTCCCCTCTTTGGGGAGGAGTAAGTTTATTGCTTACTGCCTGAGGCGCCCCTACCTGGGAATGTCGACAGGCTGCCCAGGCAATTTTTAAACCCCACTTTCCCGACCCGACCTTGGGTCACATCTTACTTGTGGGAGTAAGATAAAAACAGGCCTTGTGCCTAACTCCTGGAGAGGAGTAAATCAATACTCTAGCTATTTATAGTTTACGAGTTAATCACGTGCCCTCATCACATTTATATGTTTTAGTTCTCGTTATTTTTAAAACATTATTTCACTTCAGATGAAACACATTGCACCTGAAAAGTAAGAAACAAGATTAGACTTAAGATTTATAGCGGTCATCATCAGTTGAAAGGTGTGCAGCAAAATGTATATTAACATTACATTTAAATGTTTGCATGTTGGTACAATTGTGGAAACAGGGAGCTGGGAGCTAATTTACAAGCACTCGATCCGGAATAAAAAATAATTTCATAGAATTTTTTTTGCATCTAAGGCTCTCTACAGTGAACGGGCGGAATTTTGCTGCTAGTCGGGTGGTTCGTATATATTTACGTTGTTGTGTACTGTGAAGTAAGTTCGGAGCATATTCCGAAAAAGTACTTGTAAAAAAGCTAAAGGATGCAAAATGGAAACGATAGCACAGTGTCTGGAGCATGTTAGACAGCGAGAACCTATTAGGGAAGAAACTCTCCAATTTTACGGTGTCCACAATGGAGAGACTAGTAGTTTGTGGACCAGCCCAGATGTGGCAACAATACTTCATGCATAGGCAAATGGTAACTACATAGACATACTGTTAAATGTTAGAACTTTATTTTAATCCAGTACGACGGGTACCACATTCTTTACAACATATTGCTTGTATCTTCTATATATTTATTTCAATCCATGTTGCCTGAGAATGTTGGCCCACAGAGTTTAAACATTTGATTCTTGGGAAGGGTACAATATTGGTTGAAAGGTTTAATTTAGTTGTAGAAAGATGCGTTAAAATTACTACTACGAAACTGACGCCCCCTATGTAAATTTGAAAATAATTGTTTTTTTTAAATCTTACTGCCAAATGTGTTAGGGTTTCGCATGTAATCTCCTTTAAAAAGTAGAATCTCATTTAAGAGGGTGAGGTGGTAAGCTGGTTCGAATTATGAAACTCTTTCTTTTTTTTGTCGGAATAAAAACGTTAACTGATTGCGGGCGGGTCTTAAAAGAAAAGAATCATCGCATGGATTTACCGATAAACGAATGACGGTGAAATATGGCCGCCATTACAGTATATTAACGAGATCTTTAATGGAAATAAGCACCTAACATGAACTCAGAAACAGTTAATAAACAAAGAAACAAAGAAAGACTTACTTTTCGATTTTAAATTTCTAAAGAAATGTGTTATTGTCTTTGCACTATGCATTTCGCTATATATATATATATATATATATATATATATATATATATATATATATATATATATATATATATATATATATTTATATATATATATATATATATATATACGTATCGAGCCCTGTTGAAGTAGATGCTGAACATTGATACATAAAAAAGTATATCTCCTTTTAGATTTTATGTGGATACATAAAAAAGTAATATATATATATATATATATATATATATATATATATATATATATATATATATATATATGAAGTTCAGTAACCACAATTATTTTTTGCCATTTCAGACGACAAGCTCTTTTAATAAAATGCAGATTTTCTAAGGATACATTTTCTAGAATGTCTAATTACTACCACTCAAGCGCTACGAGTTTAACTAGTATCACTAGATATGAATTCATTATATATATATATATATATATATATATATATATATATATATATATATATATATATATATATATATATATGTATATATGTATATATGTACGCATCGTGAAAAATCACCGGTCGCTATGGCCAAAAACTAAACCATATATATATATATATATATATATATATATATATATATATATATATATATATATATATATATACAGGGTGGTCCAAAATAAGGGTCCTATCTTTAAATTTGAATAACTTGAATTTGAATAACTTCCACAAAATAAAAGTTAAACTCACCAAACTTTATGTGTGTGTAGACTGACCCTTCCGAGATTTTTTGAAATAAACAAAACAAATTCTAGCCGAAAAACACTTCTTAAAACTTACAAAAACTAAAGTATTGTTTTTTACACTGTTTTGAGTTTTTTAAGCAAAAATAATGTTTTCTAAATGAGGGTACGTTCCTTAGGGCTAATACGGCTCATGCTTGCTTCGGAAGGGGTCCTTTACTTATTCTAAAAATAAAAAATAAAAAAAATCAATAAATAAAAAAGTTATGAATTTTTAAAAATAGGACCCTTATTTTTGCCCACCCTATATATAAAAAAAAAACTTATAGTCTCAAGTCTTCCAGTGGAAAATCACTCCTGTAAGTCAATTTATTACAGTTATTATATTAGTTAGTTTCTAACACTATTTTAAGGGATCATCAGTTGTTTACCATGAAAAACTGTTTCGGGAATTTAAAAACAAGACAATATTTAATTTCATGGCTTCCCAGCAGAGTTGATCAGACCCCACTTCCCTGAAAAGACAAAAACATAAACGTTCCTTATACTAAATCTACGTGTTGTTCCATATAAATGTTTTGCTAACTTATATTAGTTATTTAAGACACACAAATATATATATATATATATATATATATATATATATATATATATATATATATGAAATTATATGTTGCTAGTGATTTCCCTGATGAAAATAAGTAACACTAAATAAGTGTGATTTTATAAAAAAACACAAATACCTGTGAAAGTATATATATATATATATATAAAACATGCCTCGCACTTCAAAGGCAATCAAGATACAGACAGAAACATATTAGTGCAGATTCACACCGCTAAAATTGTTTCCAAAAATATTCCTAAAAGTCGAAAGCGTGGTCGGTGAGTGCACATCTACAATAACGATGTTCAATATATTTTCTAATCTATCTTAGATTATTTTCTCATATCTATAGATTTTTTTCTCTTGAATTGCTAAAAAATAAGCTACGTTTTACGTTTATCATATATGTGTTACACATACAAACACACAGACATACACCCACGCACACACACACACATATATATATATGTATATGATTTTTTGGCAATAATTCCTGTTATGTTTTCGAATGTTCTTTGCATCATGAATCATTCTAAGAAAATAAGTTATATGAGGCTGTTTCTGAAAAACAAAATATTTAAGACATAAATGATAAACTATCTGAACACGTATATATATATATATATATATATATATATATATATATATATATATTCTTTTCTACATTCATTTCTATTTCTCCAACAAATACGGACGTCCACCCAGCAGTTGGCCACTATTTCATTCTATTTTTCCCAATATGTCTACCCTACATGTATCTGTGCTTGCATGACATTTTCTCTCTATTTTATCATCCTGATGAAGTCTTATAAATAAAGACGAAACGTTGATGTACACATAAAAAACATCCATTTTTTAGTTTTCCTTTTTCATTTTCCCATCACGTCGGATTACTTTCATCCTCTCTTCCCATATATATATATTAGTACTTCATGTATCCACATAAAATATTATAAGGAGATATAATTTTTTATCTATCAGTTTTCAGTATTTACTTCAACAGTGCTCGATACGTAAGTAGAGCTAGGTAGTAAGTAATGAAAATGTATATGGCAATCAAGCTTGATTGCCATATACATTTTCATTGCTTACTATATATATATATATATATATATATATATATATATATATATATATTGTGTGTATTTTGGCAGCAATCGTCATTTATGCAAACTTTCTAAAAAATAACAGCATTTGTCTGTTTAATTATACATTTTTATTTTTCATTTTTTCGTACTTAAAATCAAGAAATCAATAAAGGTTTCAGGAGTGTTTTCTATTCTTCGTCAAATCATCATCAGGTGTCAAAAGCAAATGACATATAAAGCCTGAGAAAAGAACGTTTTTCGCATTTTTCAAGGAAAGTCGCTACTGATTCAAATTCAGCGACCTTTCTCCGCCAGTCCTCGTAATAAGGAGGCTACAACATTTTTCAATAAATGTTTATCATTATTAACTACAAACATTCATGCTTCATGATCATGCAATATTCAATATAGGAGAGTGTTAATGTTTCCCTGTCAGAGAGCACGAACCAAGTTTCACAATCACCTCTAACTCGTAGTCCGGTATTTTCTACTCGGCCACCGCTAGTATGCACGGATATATATATATATATATATATATATATATATATATATATATATATATATATATATATATATATATATATATATATATATATATATCCTCATCACCTCATAATAATAACAAATAATATAACATAGGTCAAACACTCACTAAACAAAAAATAAAAAAAATAATAATAATAATAATAAATAAATAAATAAACAAACAAACGGGGAAAAAATTAAATAAATAAATAATAAATAAATAATAAAAAAAAAATAGATAAAGATAAATGAATAAATAAATAATAATCTTTAAAAAAAAAAAGATAAATAAATGATTAAGTACAATAAATTAATAGATAAACAATAAATAAATAAATAAAAAAATAATAGAAAAAAAAAAATAGGAAAAAAAAAATAAATAAATAATAAATTGAAAAAATATTAAAGTCTATAAACTAATAATAGTAATAACTTAACCGAACAAAAAGATTAACTATAATAATATAATAATAGTAACAATAATAACAATAGCAAAAACGAAACAACAACAATAATCATGATAATAATAATAATAAATGAAATACCGGAACCACTCCAGATAACATTAATAATAATAATTAAAAAATAAAATAAAATAAAATAAAAAAAGGGGGAAAAAAAAAAAAAGGAATGAAACATTCATTATAACAATATTTTAGCCTAACAATTAGAAGTAACTAAATTACAAGCGACGTAAACAACAAATGGACTGAATTACCTCCCTTTCATCGTTGTCTTAGCGTTGCACGAAAGATAATATTGAATTAATTAATGAAATATACATATATAAAAATAGAATAAAATAAATAAATAAACTAAATATTAATACACACAATAATTTAAAACGAACAGAGAATGCAATGTTTAATGGCAGTATTAACCGACATATTAATTTAAACGAATAGAATTGGTTAAAAAAAAAAAAAAAAAAAAAAAAGATTTAGATTAGAATTTAAAATTTAACGACAAAAAAAAGGAAAGATTCTAAAAAGTAAAAACAAACAAACATAAAAAGTTTAATAAAGTAAATAGATGAATAAATAAATTAGATAAAAAGTAGATAAATAAAATATTAATAAAAAAAGTAAAATAATAAAATAAATTAATAATAATTAAAAAAAAAAAATTTTTTTAAAAATGTTTATTTTATTTTTGAATCTGGTTTGGTATTTAAATTTAACCGGTATTTTCTGCGAAACTATATCTTACAGCTACCTTCATATGCACGCTTGAAATTGAGTTGAACACGTTTCTGAAGAAGGGAAGAGTTCCCGAAAATTAAAAAAAATATATTATATCATACGGAATTTCCACCAGACCATCTTGATACAGGTATTACATAACATTGTAACATTGTGTAGATAGACAGATATATGTGTGTTTTGAAAGGGGGGAAAAAAAAAACATAATAAATATATATATATGTGTATGTACACATTGTATTAAGGTTGAAACTAATTCATTTGTTCCACCATTATATGTCTTATTTGCTCCAACTTGTGTCTATCCGTCACACCTCTGCATTGTATTGCCTTCTAAATATTACATTTCTATATACTAATAAACAATGCTTCAAGCAAACTACATAAACCTCTTATATATATATATATATATATATATATATATATATATATATATATATATATATATATATATATATATATATATATCGAGGCAGCATGTTTTCTTTAAGACACGTATTATAAAAAATAACCGACAATTTTCGTCTGGTTATTTTAGTATTGATCCTTTCAATTTTCCGGATTAAAATCTTCATCTCGGAAGAAAATTGGCTGATGAAATTGCCGTAATGTACAAGTTGGTCCAGAGTACTTTCTGACCCGTCTGAGTCCATCGTCAGTGGAATAATTACAAACAGGTAAAGACCTGGAGTGAGATTTATAATTAATTATGGCGGGAAAATTTAAATATGAAACTATGTTTATTAGGTATTATAAGCATTTAAGTATATTAGACGGGTCAGAAAGTACTCTTTACCAACATGTACATTACGGCAGATGAAGATACATTTTATTTCGTTCTTGACACGTAGATTCTATTTGCAAAATGGCCATGAATATTCTCCGTTAGTTTTTTATATAAAAAGACAGACACTTCTTTTCTAGTTGTACTTTCAGTTAAATCATCTCATTGACATGAAACACTTCTAATTTAAAGACACGACGCAGATACCTCGACTGGTAAATGTTAGATAATGGCCTTATGGGAATGGACATATCTGTTGGAGATCGTTGGTTTGACTTGCGCGAGTTAACGCGGGTGCATTCGAGTGCAAAATAGGGCCTGTTCTCACAGTCAAAGCTGACAGACGTGACAAGGTTACCGTGTGACGAGACCCAGATCAAGGGTCAGTCTGCACCCGCGAGAGGCTCTGTGACTTCACTCATTCTTGTGAGAAGCGAGTTTTCGTCAGTCTGATTCGGAGGGCGAACCGAGCAGGACGTGCGATTCACGATGTAAAAATAAGGGAAATATTTCCCTTAAGGGAATACAAGCGAGAAATCCTTTTCCCCCCCTCTATATGAATAGTTAAGAAAACATTGTTAACTAACTACGATAAAGTAGTGAGTTGCTCTCTCCCTCTCTCTCTCGACGTAGTGAATGACTCGCAGTTGAAATAACAACGCTTGTAATAAAATGAATTAAATTTAAAAGTAGAGTTTGTCTTCGGAGTGCGTCATGAGGCTTTTGTTGCAGACACGAACGGCGTGGTTCACGGCAGGAAGGAAAGAACAAAGAATTCATCCACTAGACGACACGACCACCCTCTACAAATCGAGGGAGAAAAAAAAGTGTGCAACAGTAACGAGCACGTTGCTTTAATAGCAAAGCGCTCGAATTCTAAATGTTTAATAAACATCTCTCTAAAGAAAAGCAAACGACACAAATAAAAGTTAATTAAAACAAAGTTTAAATTAAGAGATGTTGTGTGATGCCGAGTGTAAGAAGTAGCGATAAACTGTGAGGCAAATTACTATTATTTGCTGTCCTCGTTTTAATTATAAAATAGAATACCTTTATTTTCGCTTTGCAAAATGGCCGAACACGTAATTTTACGCTGTACGCTATGATGTTTTTCTTTTATCTTCTTTGCATTTGGGGTTTTCTTTATCGATGTCAGGCGATTTCATTTGAATTAAGAAGCTACAATGCGACTGTAATCTGTAGCTTCAATATTACGATGGGGCTAAAAGATCGATTGCATACCTAATGCTCACGAATAAATTCGATTAATAAATATATATATATATATATATATATATATATATATATATATATATATATATATATATATATATATATTGTTATGGTGCCGTACCTACCTACAGAGAACTAATGGACTCGTCCACCTTATAAATACGGGAAGCACGTGACACTTGTTCTCTTCTTCCCAGGCAAACCGGCAATGGCGGTTGAGAGCACATCTTGTAATATCTTTCTTTCTATTATATAATATATACCTTTGTTCATTTAAACCATGTGTTCCTGTGTCATTCATTCAGTCTTACCCAGGTCCACAACATATATGTATATATATGTATAGAACAACCTTTTATTTATAACTATATAATTGATTACTTATTATGTGACTTCTTGAGAGAACCAGCTCTTGCAAACCTTTAGATTTCAATATTTCGTAAGGTCTGACAAAGCTGGCTCTCTCGAGAGGTCGCAGCTGAAAAATGTATGTATGTATATATCGAATAATAAACATGTCAGAGGATAACATTCGGTAATGTGGTATTTATAATAAATTAATATTACCGGTTCCATTATCCTCTGATATATTTATTTATTATAAATACCACATTACCGACGTTTATCCTCTGACGAGAAGAGTTTTATCTTTGAAAAACCATGATTTCAGGATTAGTGTAACTCTTGCATCTGAACTTTCGATGTAATAAAATGTGTATCAATTTTATGTAATTTTATGTAACTTTAGGCAATTTTTCATCTTCATCTTTCCTTCTTTTAAATTGATTGCTCTACTCAACGTATTGAGCTTTACTTTATCACGATAGATCAATTTACGATACTTCACATTAGACTACATGAGCCTTGCCGCGGCTTCTCGGTTAATGTACGTTAATTTCAATTTGTGTATGTTGCGATCTTTCGCGGCGGCGTGACCATAGGCGGTATGCTTTTGATTCTAGGCGGAATCTACGAACTGCTTTCGATTCTACGCGACCGCCTTCAACTGTCACTATTGCACTTATTAACTAAAATAAAAATACATTATACTTTGTAAAAAGAAATTGGCGTATTCTTCGGACATCTTCATCGTAATTACGAAGAACAATGTATACAAATACACACTTTCTATGTGTAACTGCACTGGGGACCCGACCAAAATTGTTCCCTTGTGCCAAAATGTAAGTAGACATAAATATCCGTCATTTTGTATTGGTTCTCGTTAACATAAAAACGCGTATCATGTCTGGCTTTCAAACTGGAATATCTTTAAAAACAGACGGAGTCGAATGTTTTCGTAGGCCGGCCATATAGCACAATGGACCAAAAAAACGTGTATCCTGGTAACAGTGTTGGGAGTTTTTTTTATTTTTAGTTTTATACGTTGAAACTGCCTGTCTTAGTGAGTAACTTTCAATATTTCTATGTTGTTGTTCAGCGAAGCGAAAATCTGAACGAACAAAAACGACCCTCGGCAAAAATAAATCCAGCGAGGCGGGAAGATTCCAAACAAGGAAATATGCATTGGGAGCCGCCATTTTTTTTTTTTGCGTATTTCTTTATAAGCGTTCGTATCCCACGGGTGATATTATTTAAACTAGCACATAGCAACAAAAAGATAATGAGATGGAAAATTAATGGAAAGAAGCTGGGAATAGAGTTGGGGGAAGAAGACAAATGAATTAATGTGGAGTGACGAATAGGAAGAATAAAGAAAAGTGGAAAAAAAGTAAAATGAAGGAAGCATATGAAGAAGTAAAAATATATTAATAATATTGTTCAAAGAAAGAAATTTTAAAAATGGAAAAAAAGAAAATATATGAAAAAAAAGAATGAATACATGATGTGAATAACAATATATGAAAAAAAGAATGAATGAATGAATAAATTGTGTGAATAAAAAATATATGGAAGAAAGTAAGAACACTGAAAAATAAAGAAATATATATGCGACATCAAATTTAATAAGCAGGAAGAATAGCTGACAGTGAAGAATAAGGAATTTTGCGTGAAGAAAACAAAGAAAGAAAGACATGGAAATGAAGAAATGAAGAAAAAAATAAAGTCAAAAAGAATATCTGATAGTAGAAAAATACACCGGGAAAAAACTATAGAAGTAGCCTCGACTCTCTAAGACTATCCCTAAGGGAGCTTTCAGGGCATACGCCCAGTAAAACTTCAAATATATTACCTTTTTATGAAATTTGAAGCATATGCATGCCATTTTCTGGGGATGCTAATAGAAGTGGTCCACAATCTGTAAGTTGTCTTTTAACTTAAGGGAGCTAAGGGAGCGACCGAACCTCGTGTAGAACTTCTAATATGTACTATTTTTTTTAAATTAATAACATACGTATTAAATTTTCCGGGGAAGACACTGGAAGTGGTCCTGAATCTTTACATATCCCTCTATGTGCCGAATATCTACGTGCTCCCAATTCTAAGTTACTAATGGGGTGATTACACTTTTAAAATTTCAAATGCGTATGATGCATTTTTTTCATAAGTTATAAATTAAATGTCGACTCAACAAATGTTTACATTTTTAGTTGGGAAATTTACACTCATCAATGGATTAATTTTATTGTGTAAAATGTCAGGGAAGTACCCAGAGGCGCAGAACTGCTTTCAGTATGTTCACATGCAAATTGTACATGTGACTCCAATTATTTAAGATACCCTCTCTAGTACATCTTCGTTGTTACGGGCACGTATGCACAAAGACAAAGACAAAGAGGTATTACCGCATCTTGTCAAATACAGAGTTAAAATATATTTATAATATATATATATATATATATATATATATATATATATATATATATATATATATATATATATATATATATATGGGAAAAGGAAAACCAAAAAATGGATGTTTTTTATGTGTACATCAACGTTTCGTCTTTATTTATAAGACTTCATCAGGATGATAAAATAGAGAAAAAATGTCATGCAAGTGCAGATACATGTAGGGTAGACATATTGGGAGGAAAAATAGAATGAAATAGTGGCCACTGCTGGGTGGACGTCCGTATTTCTTGGAGAAATAGAAATGAATGTTGAAAAGAGTGAGTGGGGAAAAATGGAGGGATGGGGTGAGCAAGGACTACTGTGGCTGGTGGTAAGAGAAAGAGGTGGGGGATGAGCAGGGGTAAAGTGGATGGCAGAGAGAGAGAGTGGAGGAAGAGGGGGGAGGGAGGTGTTTGACCAGATGGCTGCGGTTCAAGATTGAAGGGGAAAAAGTAAGTTGGAATGTTTGTGTATGGGGGGTGTATGCAGGGAAAGAAGGATGGGTAGAGAGGGAGGGGGGCTGTGATTTTGGTGGATGAGCGAAAGTTGTGGTCTTAGAGAGCGTTTTAAGAAAATGAGGGAATTTATATATATATATATATATATATATATATATATATATATATATATATATATATATATATATGTGAAGAGTTCAATTGCAAAACGCAATAAATCTAATTCGTTTAAATTGATACATGATATAATAACATGGCGAATATATTAAATCTAGCCGTAGACTAAAAGCTTATTTTAATTGAAAACAAAACGAAATGATGCCAGTATCATATTATGTGACACATTATTTTGGGGTGTGGTCGAGTGTTGAAATGCAACGCTTTTTGTAGTGATATATTTTTTTTATTTTGAAAATAGCGTTTATTGCGTTTTGCATTCGAACTCTCCATATATATATATATATATATATATATATATATATATATATATATATATATATATATATAGTCTCGGAAGTTTCTCAACCATTAAAACTATATAAAAAAATATATATATATAAAAAAAAAACTTATAGTCTCAAGTCTTCCAGTGGAAAATCACTCATGTAAGTCAATTTATTTTTTACAGTTATTATATTAGTTAGTTTCTAACACTATTTTAAGGGATCATCAGTTGTTTACCACGAAAAACTGTTTCGGGAATTTAAAAACAATATATATATTGGGTATTTTGATATGTCTGGCTAGGTTTCCTTCCTCTTATCTACTTGTCTATCTGTTACCTAAGGTACTTACACTTTTATTATTTTTTTTTCAATGCAACTTTTATTCCTATATATTTTTATAGCTAGCTACCATATCTCAGAATTGTTATTGGGTGTAGTGTTTAGATAGTATTATCATTATTATTATTATTATTGTTATAATGAATTTTCTTTGAGATGCAAATTACCATATCACACATTAGTCTTAATGGTAATGTATTATTATTGTTATTATTGTTATTATTGTTATTATTGTTATTATTATTATTATTATTATTATTATTATTATTAGTTATTTATGTATATATCAGTAAAATTGTAAGCTGAATCATTTCTACACTTAATTATTGCGGAAATGGTCGTTTGATCAGTACCATTGGAGAGCCATGAATATTATAACTGTCCTGTTTTTAAATCTCCGAAACAGTTACATGGTAAACAGCTGATGATCTCCGTTTCAATATTTCACTCTTAAGTTAAAGTCCCCTATGTTTTTTCACTGTTAGATACTTGAATCCCCTTTTTTCTTTTCTTTTATTTATGAATTTACCAACGAATGCTAAGTCTGCGATATCTTGGATTTAGTAAGTTTCTCTGGGAATTTAAACTGCATTTTCCTTTTTTTTCATTTGTTTAAAATGACTCAAAGTTTTTTTTAGACTATATATATATATATATATATATATATATACATATGTATTAAGGGTGCGATAAAAAGAAATAGAGAAACAGAGAAAGGCAGGCAGACAGAAAAATGTAAAGGCCTTAGTATGAAATACGTTTAAATTCACTATTTATATTTATTAAGTAAGTAAAAAGAAAAAGAAATTCTTTGAATTTACAGAATTTTGTTTTTAAATCATGAGTGTAGAACCGAAACCGCACACCCTATTTTATCAGTCTTATACTTTCCCAACGAAACAATTGAAACATTTGTTAAGTCATTATTAAAAGGAAACTCTCTTTCATTTATTACACGGGATAATCGCGTTGACACACCGGTATGTGTTAGATAACTGATGTTAAATTATGTCGACCCTGTCCACGACATGATGGGTGAACATTTGGAAATACTAAACGCTGTAGGTCATCTCTCCTAACCGAAATAGCTATACTGAGTGGGAGCAGCATGTGAACTTGTATTCCACATAAACTTCAACTTTTAGTTTCAGGCGGAATGCCTGACGTTGGTCGAACACCACAAAAACATCATTACCGGTTATTTGAAATATCCTTTATTTGTTCAATGTATTTTTATGTAATTATTTTTATTGGTGATTGTAGCGTTCGTTGTTATTTTGCTTACTATTATTTCGATTGTCTCACTTCCTAAGTGATTAAGATGCAAAAAAATGCATTATTAGTCGCCCTTAACTTCATAGGACTTATTTTTCGTTAATATAGATATTTTTATTTATTTTAGGCGTACATAAAAGTAATCCATGAACACGTGTTTCTGGCTCATAGCTGTCATCAGCATGGCTAACTTAGACAGAGATCGAACCTTCGATATTGATGTCTATAGTCCAGCGTTTAGAAATATGTACGATGTTTATCACATAAATATTTAATGTATTTTTATGTAATTATTTTATGGGTGATTGTAGCGTTCGTTGTTATTTTGCTTACTATTATTTCGATTGTCTCACTTCTTAAGTGATTAAGATGCAGAAAATTGCATTATTAGTCGCCCTTAACTTCATAGAGCGTATTTTTCGTCAATATATTTATTTTTATTTAATTTATACGTACATAAAAGTAATCGATGGAAACGTGTTTCTGGCTCACAGCCGTCATCAGCATGGCTAACTTAGACAGAGATCGAACCTTCGATATTGATGTCTATAGTCCAGCGTTCTACCACCAAGACGCTCTGTTTAGAAATATGTACGATTTTTATAACCTAAATATTTAATGTATTTTTATGTAATTATTTTATTGGTGATTTTAGCGTTCGTTGTTATTTTGCTTACTATTATTTCGATTGTCTCAAGTCCAGCGTTCTACCACTGGACCAAGACGCTCTGCCTATTTGTTCATATATTTATAAGTATTACTCATCGGACAAAACACGCAGTTTATTGGGATTGAATGAGGAAATATGTATTTTTACCCCATACAGTTTTAATTGCTTTTTAACTGTCACCTTCCCGTTTTGTCATAAAATATAGGATGAAAAGTGTGTACATTAATAAAATAATAAAAACCCTAATGCGTAACAAGAATTCAAGACTTACGAAACTATTCTGTTTATTGACAGATAGTGATTCGTCAGTCCAAGAAATGGCGGAAGCTGTTTGCAATTGTAAAGTTGCTAAAACTATGTGAAAATGCTAAAGACACTAAGCATGTGAAATGTTAGAATAAGATTTTGATTATGGTTAGGGGCAACACATTAATCATCTCAAAATTGAAGTTGCTAAATGTGTGAAAATGCTGAATACACTAAACATGTGAAATGATAGAATTAGATTTTGATTATAGTTAGGGGCAACACTTTAAGTATCCCAAATTTGAAGTTGCTAAAATATGTGAAAATGCTGAAAACACTAAGCATGTGAAATGTTAGAATTAAATTTTGATTATAGTTAGGGGCAACACATTAAGCATCTAAAAATTGAAGTTGCTAACAATATGTGAAAATGCTGAAGACACTAAGCATGTGAAATGTTAGAATAAGATTTTCATTATAGTTAGGGGCAACACATTAAGTATCTCAAAATTAAAATTGCTGAAACATGGGAAAATGCTGAAGACACTATACATGTGAAATGATAGAATTAGATTTTCATTATAGTTAGGGGCAACACATAGAGTATCTCAAAACTAAAGTTGCTAAAAATATGTCAAAATTCTGAAGACACAAAACATGTAAAATGTTAGGATAAGATTTTCATTATAGTTAGTGGCAACACATTAAGTATCTCAAAATTGAAGTTGCTAAAATATGTGGAAATGCTGAAGCCACTAAGCATGTGAAATGTTAAAATTAGATTTTGATTATAGTTAGGGGCAACACATTAAATATCTCAAAATTGAAGTGGCTAACAATATGTGGAAATGCTGAAGACACTAAGCATGGGAAATGTTAGAATTAGATTTTGATTATGGTTAGGGGCAACACATTAAGTGTCTCAAAATTGAAGCTGCAAAATATGTGAAAATGCTGTAGACACTAAGCATGTGAAATGTTAGAATTAGATTTTGATTATTGTAAGGGGCAACACATTAAGCATTCCAAAATGTAAGTTGCTAAAATATGTGAAAATGATGTAGACACTTAGCATGTGAAATGTTAGAATTAGATTTTGATCATAGTTAGGGGCAACACATTAAGTATCTCAAAATTGAAGTTGCTAAAAATATGTAGAAATGCTGAAGACACTATACATGGGAAATGTTAGAATTAGATTTTGATTACAGTTTAGGGCAACACATTAAATATCTCCAAAATTGAAGTTGCTAAAATATGTGAAAATGCTGTAGACACTAAGCATGTGAAATGTTAGAATTAGATTTTGATCATACTTAGGGGCAACACATTAAGTATCTCGAAATTGAAGTTGCTAAAATATGTGAAAATGCTGTAGACACTAAGAATGTAAAATGATAGAATTAGATTTTGATTATGGTAAGGGACAACACATTAAGTATCTCGAAATTGTAGTTGCTAAAATATGTGAAAATGCTGAAGACACTAAGCATGTGAAATGTTAGAATTAGATTTTGATTATAGTTAGGGCAACACATTAAGCATCTCAAAGTTGAAGTTGCTAAAAATATGTAGAAATGCTGAAGACACTATACATGGGAAATGTTAGAATTAGATTTTGATTATAGTTAGGGGCAACACATTAAGTATCTCAAAATTGAAGTTGCTAAAATATGTAGAAATGCTGAAGACACTAAGAATGTGAAATGTTAGAATTAGATTTTGATTATAGTTAGGGGCAACACATTAAGCATCTCAAAATTGAAGTTGCTAAAATATGGGAAAATGCTAAAGACACTAAGCATGGGAAATGTTAGAATTAGATTTTGATTATAGTTAGGGGTAACACATTAAGTATCTCAAAATTGAAGTTGCTAAAATATGTGAAAATGCTGTAGACACTATACATGTGAAATGTTAGATTTAGATGTTGATTATAGTTAGGGGCAACACATTAAGTATCTCAAAATTAAAGTTGCTAAAATATGTAGAAATGCTGAAGACACTATACATTGGAAATGTTAGAATTAGATTTTGATTATAGTTAGGGGCAACACATTAAGTATCTCAATATTGAAGTTGCTAAAATATGTGAAAATGCTGTAGACACTAAGCATGTGACATGTTAGAATTAGATTTTGATTATAGTTAGGGGCAACACATTAAGTATCTCAAAATTGAAGTTGCTAAAATACGTGAAAATGATGAAGACACTAAGCATGTGACATGTTAGAATTAGATTTTGATTATAGTTAGGGGCAACACATTAAGTATCTCGAAATTGAAGTTGCTAAAATATGTGAAAATGCTGTAGACACTAAGAATGTAAAATGATAGAATTAGATTTTGATTATGGTTAGGGGCAACACATTAAGTATCTCGAAATTGTAGTTGCTAAATATGTGAAAATGCTAAAGACACTAAGCATGTGAAATGTTAGAATTAGATTTTGATTATAGTTAGGGCAACACATTAAGCATCTCAAAGTTGAAGTTGCTAAAAATATGTAGAAATGCTGAAGACACTATACATGGGAAATGTTAGAATTAGATGTTGATTATTGTTAGGGGCAACACATTAAGTATCTCAAAATTGAAGTTGCTAAAATATGTAGAAATGCTGAAGACACTAAGAATGTGAAATGTTAGAATTAGATTTTGATTATAGTTAGGGGCAACACATTAAGTATCTCAAAATTGAAGTTGCTAAAATATGTGGAAATGCTGAAGCCACTAAGCATGTGAAATGTTAAAATTAGATTTTGATTATAGTTAGGGGCAACACATTAAATATCTCAAAATTGAAGTGGCTAACAATATGTGGAAATGCTGAAGACACTAAGCATGGGAAATGTTAGAATTAGATTTTGATTATGGTTAGGGGCAACACATTAAGTGTCTCAAAATTGAAGCTGCAAAATATGTGAAAATGCTGTAGACACTAAGCATGTGAAATGTTAGAATTAGATTTTGATTATTGTAAGGGGCAACACATTAAGCATTCCAAAATGTAAGTTGCTAAAATATGTGAAAATGATGTAGACACTTAGCATGTGAAATGTTAGAATTAGATTTTGATCATAGTTAGGGGCAACACATTAAGTATCTCAAAATTGAAGTTGCTAAAAATATGTAGAAATGCTGAAGACACTATACATGGGAAATGTTAGAATTAGATTTTGATTACAGTTTAGGGCAACACATTAAATATCTCCAAAATTGAAGTTGCTAAAATATGTGAAAATGCTGTAGACACTAAGCATGTGAAATGTTAGAATTAGATTTTGATCATACTTAGGGGCAACACATTAAGTATCTCGAAATTGAAGTTGCTAAAATATGTGAAAATGCTGTAGACACTAAGAATGTAAAATGATAGAATTAGATTTTGATTATGGTAAGGGACAACACATTAAGTATCTCGAAATTGTAGTTGCTAAAATATGTGAAAATGCTGAAGACACTAAGCATGTGAAATGTTAGAATTAGATTTTGATTATAGTTAGGGCAACACATTAAGCATCTCAAAGTTGAAGTTGCTAAAAATATGTAGAAATGCTGAAGACACTATACATGGGAAATGTTAGAATTAGATTTTGATTATAGTTAGGGGCAACACATTAAGTATCTCAAAATTGAAGTTGCTAAAATATGTAGAAATGCTGAAGACACTAAGAATGTGAAATGTTAGAATTAGATTTTGATTATAGTTAGGGGCGACACATTAAGCATCTCAAAATTGAAGTTGCTAAAATATGGGAAAATGCTAAAGACACTAAGCATGGGAAATGTTAGAATTAGATTTTGATTATAGTTAGGGGTAACACATTAAGTATCTCAAAATTGAAGTTGCTAAAATATGTGAAAATGCTGAAGACACTAAGCATGTGAAATGTTAGAATTAGATTTTGATTATAGTTAGGGCAACACATTAAGCATCTCAAAGTTGAAGTTGCTAAAAATATGTAGAAATGCTGAAGACACTATACATGGGAAATGTTAGAATTAGATTTTGATTATAGTTAGGGGCAACACATTAAGTATCTCAAAATTGAAGTTGCTAAAATATGTAGAAATGCTGAAGACACTAAGAATGTGAAATGTTAGAATTAGATTTTGATTATAGTTAGGGGCAACACATTAAGCATCTCAAAATTGAAGTTGCTAAAATATGGGAAAATGCTAAAGACACTAAGCATGGGAAATGTTAGAATTAGATTTTGATTATAGTTAGGGGTAACACATTAAGTATCTCAAAATTGAAGTTGCTAAAATATGTGAAAATGCTGTAGACACTATACATGTGAAATGTTAGATTTAGATGTTGATTATAGTTAGGGGCAACACATTAAGTATCTCAAAATTAAAGTTGCTAAAAATATGTAGAAATGCTGAAGACACTATACATTGGAAATGTTAGAATTAGATTTTGATTATAGTTAGGGGCAACACATTAAGTATCTCAATATTGAAGTTGCTAAAATATGTGAAAATGCTGTAGACACTAAGCATGTGACATGTTAGAATTAGATTTTGATTATAGTTAGGGGCAACACATTAAGTATCTCAAAATTGAAGTTGCTAAAATACGTGAAAATGATGAAGACACTAAGCATGTGACATGTTAGAATTAGATTTTGATTATAGTTAGGGGCAACACATTAAGTATCTCGAAATTGAAGTTGCTAAAATATGTGAAAATGCTGTAGACACTAAGAATGTAAAATGATAGAATTAGATTTTGATTATGGTTAGGGGCAACACATTAAGTATCTCGAAATTGTAGTTGCTAAATATGTGAAAATGCTAAAGACACTAAGCATGTGAAATGTTAGAATTAGATTTTGATTATAGTTAGGGCAACACATTAAGCATCTCAAAGTTGAAGTTGCTAAAAATATGTAGAAATGCTGAAGACACTATACATGGGAAATGTTAGAATTAGATGTTGATTATTGTTAGGGGCAACACATTAAGTATCTCAAAATTGAAGTTGCTAAAATATGTAGAAATGCTGAAGACACTAAGAATGTGAAATGTTAGAATTAGATTTTGATTATAGTTAGGGGCAACACATTAAGCATCTCAAAATTGAAGTTGCTAAAATATGGGAAAATGCTAAAGACACTAAGCATGGGAAATGTTAGAATTAGATTTTGATTATAGTTAGGGGTAACACATTAAGTATCTCAAAATTGAAGTTGCTAAAATATGTGAAAATGCTGTAGACACTATACATGTGAAATGTTAGAATTAGATTTTGATTATAGTTAGGGGCAACACATTAAGTATCTCAAAATTTAAGTTGCTAAAAATATGTAGAAATGCTGAAGACACTATACATTGGAAATGTTAGAATTAGATTTTGATTATAGTTAGGGGCAACACATTAAGTATCTCAAAATTGAAGTTGCTAAAATATGTGAAAATGCTGTAGACACTAAGCATGTGACATGTTAGAATTAGATTTTGATTATAGTTAGGGGCAACACATTAAGTATCTCAAAATTGAAGTTGCTAAAATACGTGAAAATGCTGTAGACACTAAGCATGTGACATGTTAGAATTAGATTTTGATTATAGTTAGGGGCAACACATTAAGTATCTCGAAATTGAAGTTGCTAAAATATGTGAAAATGCTGTAGACACTAAGAATGTAAAATGATAGAATTAGATTTTGATTATGGTTAGGGGATACACATTAAGTATCTCGAAATTGTAGTTGCTAAATATGTGAAAATGCTAAAGACACTAAGCATGTGAAATGTTAGAATTAGATTTTGATTATAGTTAGGGCAACACATTAAGCATCTCAAAGTTGAAGTTGCTAAAAATATGTAGAAATGCTGAAGACACTATACATGGGAAATGTTAGAATTAGATGTTGATTATTGTTAGGGGCAACACATTAAGTATCTCAAAATTGAAGTTGCTAAAATATGTAGAAATGCTGAAGACACTAAGAATGTGAAATGTTAGAATTAGATTTTGATTATAGTTAGGGGCAACACATAAAGCATCTCAAAATTGAAGTTGCTAAAATATGGGAAAATGCTAAAGACACTAAGCATGGGAAATGTTAGAATTAGATTTTGATTATAGTTAGGGGTAACACATTAAGTATCTCAAAATTGAAGTTGCTAAAATATGTGAAAATGCTGTAGACACTATACATGTGAAATGTTAGAATTAGATTTTGATTATAGTTAGGGGCAACACATTAAGTATCTCAAAATTTAAGTTGCTAAAAATATGTAGAAATGCTGAAGACACTATACATTGGAAATGTTAGAATTAGATTTTGATTATAGTTAGGGGCAACACATTAAGTATCTCAAAATTGAAGTTGCTAAAATATGTGAAAATGCTGTAGACACTAAGCATGTGACATGTTAGAATTAGATTTTGATTATAGTTAGGGGCAACACATTAAGTATCTCAAAATTGAAGTTGCTAAAATACGTGAAAATGCTGTAGACACTAAGCATGTGACATGTTAGAATTAGATTTTGATTATAGTTAGGGGCAACACATTAAGTATCTCGAAATTGAAGTTGCTAAAATATGTGAAAATGCTGTAGACACTAAGAATGTAAAATGATAGAATTAGATTTTGATTATGGTTAGGGGATACACATTAAGTATCTCGAAATTGTAGTTGCTAAATATGTGAAAATGCTAAAGACACTAAGCATGTGAAATGTTAGAATTAGATTTTGATTATGGTTAGGGCAACACATTAAGCATCTCAAAGTTGAAGTTGCTAAAAATATGTAGAAATGCTGAAGACACTATACATGGGAAATGTTAGAATTAGATGTTGATTATTGTTAGGGGCAACACATTAAGTATCTCAAAATTGAAGTTGCTAAAATATGTAGAAATGCTGAAGACACTAAGAATGTGAAATGTTAGAATTAGATTTTGATTATAGTTAGGGGCAACACAGAAAGCATCTCAAAATTGAAGTTGCTAAAATATGGGAAAATGCTAAAGACACTAAGCATGGGAAATGTTAGAATTAGATTTTGATTATAGTTAGGGGTAACACATTAAGTATCTCAAAATTGAAGTTGCTAAAATATGTGAAAATGCTGTAGACACTATACATGTGAAATGTTAGAATTAGATTTTGATTATAGTTAGGGGCAACACATTAAGTATCTCAAAATTTAAGTTGCTAAAAATATGTAGAAATGCTGAAGACACTATACATTGGAAATGTTAGAATTAGATTTTGATTATAGTTAGGGGCAACACATTAAGTATCTCAAAATTGAAGTTGCTAAAATATGTGAAAATGCTGTAGACACTAAGCATGTGACATGTTAGAATTAGATTTTGATTATAGTTAGGGGCAACACATTAAGTATCTCAAAATTGAAGTTGCTAAAATACGTGAAAATGCTGTAGACACTAAGCATGTGACATGTTAGAATTAGATTTTGATTATAGTTAGGGGCAACACATTAAGTATCTCGAAATTGAAGTTGCTAAAATATGTGAAAATGCTGTAGACACTAAGAATGTAAAATGATAGAATTAGATTTTGATTATGGTTAGGGGATACACATTAAGTATCTCGAAATTGAAGTTGCTAAATATGTGAAAATGCTAAAGACACTAAGCATGTGAAATGTTAGAATTAGATTTTGATTATAGTTAGGGCAACACATTAAGCATCTCAAAGTTGAAGTTGCTAAAAATATGTAGAAATGCTGAAGACACTATACATGGGAAATGTTAGAATTAGATGTTGATTATTGTTAGGGGCAACACATTAAGTATCTCAAAATTGAAGTTGCTAAAATATGTAGAAATGCTGAAGACACTAAGAATGTGAAATGTTAGAATTAGATTTTGATTATAGTTAGGGGCAACACATAAAGCATCTCAAAATTGAAGTTGCTAAAATATGGGAAAATGCTAAAGACACTAAGCATGGGAAATGTTAGAATTAGATTTTGATTATAGTTAGGGGTAACACATTAAGTATCTCAAAATTGAAGTTGCTAAAATATGTGAAAATGCTGTAGACACTATACATGTGAAATGTTAGAATTAGATTTTGATTATAGTTAGGGGCAACACATTAAGTATCTCAAAATTTAAGTTGCTTAAAATATGTAGAAATGCTGAAGACACTATACATTGGAAATGTTAGAATTAGATTTTGATTATAGTTAGGGGCAACACATTAAGTATCTCAAAATTGAAGTTGCTAAAATACGTGAAAATGCTGTAGACACTAAGCATGTGACATGTTAGAATTAGATTTTGATTATAGTTAGGGGCAACACATTAAGTATCTCAAAATTGAAGTTGCTTAAAATATGTCAAAATGCTGAAGACACTAAGCATGTAAAATGTTAGAATTAGATTTTGATTACAGTTAGGGGCAACACATTAAATATCTCAAAATTGAAGTTGCTAAAAATATGTTAAACTTTTGAAGACACTAAGCATGTGAAATGTTAGAATTAGATTTTGATTATAGTTAGGGGCAACACATTAAGTATCTCAAAATTGAAGTTGCTAAAAATATGTGAAACTTCTGAAGACACGAAGCATGTGAAATGTTAGAATTAGATTTTGATTATAGTTAGAGGCAACACATTAAATATCTCAACATTGAAGTTGCTAAAAATATGTGAAACTTCTGAAGACACTAAGCATGTGACATGTTAGAATTAGAGTTTGATTATTGTTAGGGTCAACACATTAATCATCTGAAAACAGTAAATGATGTTGACCACTTTCCCAAATTATTAAAATAACATAAAGTGGCTTTCAAATCGTAAACTGATTTGGCTGTTACCGGGACTAACACTGGTTTCACCGACAATAATCTTGACTGATTACATAAGTACCCAAATCCTGTGGATGCTCATTCATTATAACTACCGTGAGAAATCATTCAAATTAGTTTGAACTATAAAAATATGCAATTACGAATACAAGTGTTATTCTATCCGTAAAAAAAGGTTGTCCGACACGCGAAATATTTCGTCTATATTGTTCACATTTTAGTAGCAATCATATGGGATCAATATTTTGGTGTTCAACCTAATCCGGTAGCATTACCTCATGCTGTGTATTGACTTATAAGTTTGTCTCTTAAAATGTGAGAAAACTCTTCTCAAAGAAAATTAGAGTGGTTCAGGTTCATATGATTACCACCATGGTGTAATACAGTATGTAATATTATATATATATCATGGTGTCCATGTTTAGTATAGAACTGCGATTAAATAAATGTCATGATGTCCATGAACTTAAGCGAAGGAGAATCTTCCTCAGCCAAGTCGACATTGGAGCGACCAGATGCAGCTGTGGACGAAAGAGACACAGAGCGAGAGAACGAGAGAGAGACACACACAGAGCGAGAAAGCGAGAAGGGAGGGCGGGAGAGAATGCTCTTATTTTGAAACCGACGCGTTTGCTAGAAAAAAGAATATAGTATGGTTCAAAAGCTGCTAGGCAACATAGGGGCGATAAAACAGACACAACCGTTTGCCAATTTTGAGGGGAACACCATACGAAGCAGCAATGTGTTTAATGGCCTTTATTGCGCAACCAGCATGGCTTAAAAATGTTGCAGATTGCTATAATAATTAAAAGTACTATCTGAAAAAGATAGCTACATGCTTCAAAAATGCGCGAAGCTAAATAGTTACCTTTAAAAGGTGAGAAACGTTTCGCAAAGGAAATTAGAGTTATTAAGGGATATATGATTTTTCTGCAATAATTCAAGACGTGATGTAATATCCTGTTCATCATACTATCTACGTAGAGTATAAAACTACGATGCAATAAACTGCACGACAAACATTGCGATTTAGCAATATAATAAAAAATAAAAAAACAAATAGAAAGAAACAGGAAATAAAAAAACAAAAACATGCCTCAAGGAAGCATGTGAGTTCTCAAAATGGAATCCTATGAAGATAAAAGAGTTGTGTATATTTTTTTATATTTTTGCTCAACTATATTATATTATGCATTATTGTACGTTTTTCTTCCTCCTTGAAGCAAAATCCTAAGACAACAATGCACAATAATAGTAAAATAAAAGAATAGAGGAAACAAAAATAATAAACAAAGACCATAAAATGGAAAAATGATTGTTGGTTGTGGGCGGACGAAAGCGTCGCTAGGAAGCGGAAATGACGCTGCAAAATAAAAACGCACTTATGTCCAAATGCATTCTGGGAAAAAATAATCGATCGGTGAAAGAACTTAAACGAATATTGATTCATCGATCGGCCTCATCCGCTGCTTCCAAATTTTCTCACGGCTATTTTTGTGTTGAGCCGATTATATATATTTACATAAGCGGCTATGAATATTCATGAAGAAAAAACATCGGGACTGATCTGAATATATTTAAGTTCAGTATTTGGAATTGGAGAATTTAAGTGAAGTTTGTTTTATCTTGTGATTAGACTGACCGTTTCCTATCTCGAGAGACAATGGTCACCATCTGACATTGTATTATATACGAGTCTACACAAAAGAAGTTTTTCAAGACGGAACTAACTTCAACATTACAATATCATTTGTTTTAATGATGGAGCTAGAAGAATACTTGTCTTTGGGCGGGTTACGTTCCTCTACGGAAAAGATTTACATCAAGTTAAAGTCCACTTACTTCATTAAAATCAAGATATGATACAACTGGACCTTGACAAACATCCTTATTCCACTTTCAATAATAATCCATCACATAAATAAGAGTGTAAAAACTGTATAAAACTTAAGAATAAATCTTAATGGAACTTCAGATAAAAATTAAAATCCAGGGACTCATTCTGAATTGTTGTCAGCTGTCCATAGATCATACATCTAAAGTTTTTAAATACAATTCCTTCTAAAATGCTTAAAATAGGCAAAAGAGAACGTAAATTTGGCGAATATATTTTAATTGATGTCTAATACATATATTACAATTTCACAAAGTATCGAGAAATCCGAATTCTAACGAACGGCGGCCATTGAATATTTACCCTGCCTAGCATGAAAGTAACTTATAGTAAATATATAATATTGGCATTGAAGTTATCCATCATAATCAGACATAAGTTAAGCTAGATTTTCAGAAATTAAAATTATTCGTAAGTCCTCTTAAGGTAGAGTATTTTACGGGAATATCAACGGATTCATTAGGAGTCATTAATTCTCTCCTGAGAATTAATACTATGCCTAGAAAGAATTTAAATAAGGAAACACACAATTTAATATATCAAATATATACATTATTTTTTTCCGAACCGAAGAAACATGTTTATTCGAAGTTGAATAGCTTAGCTTACACGAGCCGTCGCGTACACTATGCAAACACCAATCTGATTTCAAACTCATCGCTGCGGACAAAGCGAGAGAGAGGGGAGAAAAGGTGAAAGAAAGAAAGAGAGAACGAGACATAAATGCAGGACAAGAAGAGGAGATACATATAATGTAACCGACGCTGTCAATTTAAACTTCCGACTACCGATTTGATTTTGCACTCTACCTAGTGCACATGTTAACACTAAATTTCATAAAAAATCACGTGACCTCAAGTTGTTCAAGTCTTTAACCGTAGTGACAGTTTGGGGTCGAACTATTTTCAGTGCGCGGATGATGCAAGCTATGTAACAAGTATTTTAAATGTTGGATACCCAGCTCACACAAAGTATGTCACTATCCCTGCCCGCTCTACATTTCTTTAAATATATATATATATATATATATATATATATATATATATATATATACATATATATATATATGAAGTTATTTTTATTAAGTCAAATAATTCTGACTTTTAATTTTAATTATATATATATATATATATATATATATATATATATATATATATAATTAAACTTAAAAGTCAAGATTCTCTTCATTTTCTAATAATAGTTTCATAAATATATCATTTTTAAATTGATGTTTCTCTGGCTTCTATTAGTCATGTTATGAGAAGCACTTGGTAGAGACTGTTTTGGAATTATAACACGAAATAAAATATTCCAAACTTTTTCAACAACGAGTATATTCTTAATTCTTGAGCGAATATAAATAATAGGCTAATTTAAGAGTATCTCACATATATATATATATATATATATATATATATATATATATATATAAAAGTAAGGTTCATATTATATTCCAATAACAATGTTTTTATTTTATTATTTTTATTTTTCCACATTTTTAAAGAACATAACATTTCTGTTAGATATATTTTTACGGCCTGTTTCATTTGTTGTGAGCCAAACAACATTTTTATGTAAATATCGTCTCTTCAACGTCAGAAAAAAATTCACTAACAGTAAAACTTTCTTGGATTAAAGTGTCTTGAAAACACTTTTACTATAAAGATGTGTATTTTTGGGTTAAAGCAAAAAAAACAAAAACAAAGAAAAGAGCAAACTCACACGTGGGGGAACCAACTAATACGCCATTTTGATTATTTTTATTCTAAATGTATATTTTTACGTTGTACACAATGTAAAGAAAACATGGCCATAATATAGAATGTTTATCGTGCTGAAGTGAATGTGAGAATAGTTGAAAAGTTCGAATGCAAAACGCGATAAACGCCATTTTAAAAATCACGAAACGGTCCCTACAAAAAGTGTTGCATTTAAACACTCGACGACACCCCAACACTATGTTTTACCTAATATGATACCGAAATAATTTCTTTTTGATTTCAATTAAAATCAGCTTTCATTCGAAGTTTAGATTTAATATATCCGTGTCTTTATTGTTTAAGCTCTCAACTTAAACGAATTGGATTCATCGCGTGTTGCGTTCGAACTCTTCAGTTTGATAATTGTATGGTTATGAATATTTATCTGTCTCCTGATACAACGCTATACGTAGTAAAGTCTAAGTGCTGTTCTGATGTTTCATATCTTTCGTGCCGTTTAGAGCTCTCCTACTTTTTTGGAGAGAGTACAAACCCGACTTCGCAGTCTAACGCCGAATGATTGGAATGCATCTCACATCCCTTTTTTATACAAAATAAACTATTAAGATTGTATATCACACATAAATAATTGTTTGGTTTAACTTTTGTATTTTTCATTCCTATATTTTCACTAAATCTCAGTGTGGCGAGTTGTATAGAACTCTAATCTATTTTTTTTTCTTACTGATGATGTATTTGTCGTAAAACCGTTGTTTTAAAAATGCTGTACACATTGGTTATATATATATATATATATATATATATATATATATATATATATATATATATATATATATATAGTCTCGGAAGTTTCTCAACCATTAAAACTGTATTTAAACAAATAAATTAATAAATAAAAAAATAAAAAATGTTTTAAAACTTTTAGTCCCAAGTCTTTCAGTGGAAAATCACTCATGTAAGTCGATTTATTTTTTACAGTTATTATATTAGTTTGTTTCTAACACTATTTTAAGGTATCATCAGTTGTTTACCATGAAAAACTGTTTCGGGAATTTAATATATATATATATATATATATATATATATATATATATATATATATATATATATATATGTATATATATATATATGTATATATATATATATATATGAAAAATGTTTTCATTTGGAAAACCTAAAATGATTTGCGTTATTTTTATGGTAAAAAAAAAGTTATATTAACTTCGTTCAGTTTTTTCAGATATAACTGATTTGCCAATTAAAACGTGTTTTGGTTCATATTGTCTGAGATAAAATGACGACATACAGGTGGAAATCATGTCTTTTAGCGCTGGTTTGAATACCAATATGTTTAAACATATTTTAAAAACATTCTTGCAATAATAAATTATTGTAATTAGGAAATCCTTTAATAATGTTTTATTTTTTTGTTAAAATAAATAATATTAATTTTCACATTTCTTTGTTTTCGAAAATATAACTCCCTTCTCAAAGGAAATCTTTTTTGTTAAAGGAACGATTTGTTGTTCTTATATTGTCTGGGATAAAGTGCATAAATGTTGGCGGAAGAAAAAAAATCATAGCCATGTCTTTTAGCGATGTTTATGCTGGTTTTAATAAGAATGTGTGAAGACATATTTTCAAAACCTTGTTGTTGTAGGTAAATATTGATATTTGGAAAACATTACACAATCATTTTTTGTGAATTAAATACACTTAGTTACACAATGTGTATCATATTTTTGTGAATTAAATACACTTGGTGTTCACTTATTCTATCATCCATCGATATAATTATTGTGTCAAAGCAAAAAGTGTTTTACGCATATTGTCATAGATTGACAATATGATGCTAAAAATATACCTACATATATTATCTCTCTTTTTTTTCTGTCTCTCTGTCTCTCTGTATATATATATATATATATATATATATATATATATATATATATATATATATATATAGGGAGACAGACAGAGAGAAAGAGAGAGAGAGAGAGTGGGCGAACGAGAGATATTTTCAAATATATAATCTCATCGTTTTGGTGCGTGAAAAGGCCACAGGGTCGAAATAAATAATCGCACCGGTTATTATGTGATTCCATGTTACTTTATTTTATGTTATTCTTACTGTGTTTATTACATTGAGCTCTCATACCTGGATTTCTTTCTGCAATTCATTTCACTCTAACACACTATATATATATATATATATATATATATATTCAAATTTTCTTATCTTTTTGTTTTTGCTGGGGATGGGGAATATTACTGGATGCCATATATTCACCTGCTATTTAGACACTACATCCGAGAAATCTTTTTTAAGGTAGTAACTGTTACTTTAAGTGCAATTGTTTGTATTTCTCTTGCACTTGGTTCACTGGGTATATTTACTTTTAAATAAAATATTTTTACTTTTAAAATTATTTTTCATCATTCCTGAGATGATGCAGATTTCTTAAAGATTACAGTTTGATTTCATGTCGTACATTGGAATTTCGTAATATTTTCCCTTTTAGCTCTGTTTAATACTACATCATTAGGGACATTAACTTCAACTAGGGTTGCTACTTTGTCACTTTTGTCCCATATGACGATGTCATGTTTAACAGCTCCTTATAAAATGTTATGTGGATACATGAAATAGTAATATATATATATATATATATATATATATATATTTATATATATATTTATATATATATACACTAATAAATATTTGTATTTTTTTATTATCTACGTACGTATACATTTCATCCTTAATAATTGGGACTCATTTGCATAGAGATATGACTATTCGAAACCTCGAATTACGAGTATTTTTCAACTCAAATCCGACGCCTAAACACGTCCAATTAGCGAATCAACTGTGATAATTTTAACACTTAATCGCCGACTTAACGTCTGAGAACGTTCTACTTTTTTAATGAAAGGAATGATGCATTTAAAGCTAGTGACATCATGATGTGTTAATACTACACTTACAGTGCTCTACTTTTTTGGAGCAGCGACAAATAATGATAAATATATGTTATTGTTTATTATCTATGTACGTATACGCTTCATCCTTAATAATCGGGACTTATCGGAATAGCGATATGACTATTCACTACTGGTCATGCGATTCGAAACCTCGGAGTACAAATCTGACGCCTCAACCACACGGCCAATTTCAAATAGCAAATAAACTGTGATAATTTAAACACTTTATAGCCGGCTTAACGTCTGAGAGCGTTCTACTTTTTTAATGAAAAGAACGATGCATTTAAAGCTAGTGACGTCATACTGTGTTAATACTACACTTATATATATATATATATATATATATATATATATATATATATATATATATATATATATCAAGGGAGGCGCGATAGCGCTCTATTCCTTAATAGACTTCAAAAACGACCTATGCTAGAAATCTCATTTCTTTGATCAGTCATAATTCAAAAACCAATGAACCAAATTAGTTAAAACTTTGCACAAAAGGTTCATTTGATAGGATCTATAAGTGTGTAGAATTTCAGCATCATTAGTCAAGGTAACCCATAGATCCGTGTTATCCGTGTGTACGTACGTACGTGTGTGTCACCATGTATCTCATAAACTATTTGATGGATTCAGCTGATTTTTGGCAGAGATAGAGGTTCTAGGGTCTAGTTGATGCCATTTTAATTTCAGTTTACCATATACCTTAGTTCTCCAGAAAATTCAAAATAACCTTTAAAATAACCATTGTCTTGAGGCATAACCTTTACAAAAGTAGTGACATTCCATTATAAATGCCAGTATACTGAAATAGTATTCCCTTAATAGGGTTAAGATGTAAATTTATATACACTAAATGTACAAAAGCAAGGAAATTCTCAAATTTTTACACTTTTATTGTCATTAAGTGTATGACTACATATCAACCAAACCATTTCATTATCACATCACTACAGTATAAATAGCTATGCATGAGTGGATGAAGTGTGTGAGGTGCGCTGAAGAAAAATTCCTACAAGTAAAATACATAGCCCTGTTGTGCTCGCATACCCTTAATGACAATAAAAGTGTAAAGATTTGGGAATGTCTTTGCTTTTGTACATTTAGTGTATATGAATTTTCATCTTAACCCTATTGAGGGCATATGATTTAAGTATACTGGCATTTATAATGGAATATATATATATATATATATATATATATATATATATATATATATATATATATATATATATATATATAATCCAAGCAATGCATTGTATTATGCCAACCACTTTGTATATAAGAATTTTTTCTTCCTAAGATTTACTTCATGGGAACAAAATATTAAGAAAAAGAAAATCCCATTTTTATTTATATTTCTTGTGAAGAAACTTTTTCTTATTTTTCAATCAAGGTTTTGATTCTTGGTTTATTGTTATTTTTTTTATATTTGCGAAGCTTTCTGGAAAGTTTGTCAAACATGTTTGCGCCTGGAGGCATCCGCAAGTTGAAAGCTGGTACCTTCGCGGACCGCCTATAAATGGACTTAATCGAAAATGCGCTATGCAGTCCAAGTGCCCTGGGGGTCATGAAATAACGAGCATCTTATACACGGATAATTTATTTACCGATTACTTATCGACCCACAGAATCCTCTACTTACACGATAGATTGATAAATAGATAGATAGATAGATAGATAGGTATATAGATATACATTAATATAGAAGATATTAAATATGCACAGAAATACATTTATATGTGCAGAAAACTAGTATATATATATATATATATATATATATATTTAGAGAGAGAGAGAGAGAGAGAGAGAGAGGGGGAGAGAGAAAGAGAGAGAGATTAAAGTGATACTTCTAAGATATAAATAATATCTGTAAAATCCTTAATCCACGGATTTACAAAAAAAGAGCTTTTTCTTAAGAGCACACTTACTGCAATGATACAACTGTGAGTAAACAATTTCGCTTTTGAAAATATATACAAATATATAAAACATAAAATGTAACGGCAAAACACACTTTTATGTTAAGATACCCCATCAAGGTACGGGCTGATTTGATGTTAGATCTTTACAATGTATCCAAGTTAAAATGTTTTTAAAGAAAGTTTTTTTATATATAAAATGATGTCTGGATATCCTTTGGTAGATCCTTTCAATAGTGCGAATCGGGATCTTAGTTTTGGAGCGGAATTAGCTGATGAATTTGCCATAATTTTGATTTGTGTCCCAAGTACTTTCAGACTCATCCGGGCCCATCATCAGGGGGTGAGGATAATCATTTACAGACCATCTATAATACTAACACATGGACAGCTGTCTCTTATATTCAACAATATATATATATATATATATATATATATATATATATATATATATATTGACAGTGGGCAGGGAGGAGAAGAGCGTTGCACTTAAAGTGTGCTGTTAGATTCTAAACTTGCTGAAGTTTTTTTATTATAGTTTCTCGAATCATATAAATATATCACATGATCTCTGATTGTAGTTGTTAGGGAAGCGGTAATGTCTCTCTCTCTCTCTCTCTCGCGTACTCTTTGCTAATTTGCTTTCCTTGGCTTTTAGAATTTCAGAAATTATCAGAAATCTAGTATGGTTATTGTTTATTTGACGAAGTCACTCAACAAGCCATAGTGTAAAGACATTCCTACGGTTAAACTACGTTGCAGAAAGGCAATGTATTTAGCAACTTAAAAAAGTAAGTACTACTGCTTTTCTCCTCGACCTGATCGATCTTAATTGTCATTTAGGACTCCAGATTTTCTCGGCAGTTACTGCAAATGCAAAACCTAATCCTACACAAGGAGGCTATGTAGAATTGACTCCTGATAAAGCATAGAGCCACTAGATGTAAGGAGCTAAGAGGGACGAAATAAAATTATTGCAAAAACAAGAGATGCCTATTGACCTTTCTCCTAAAAAGACAAACGCAATTTGAAGGAGAACTATAGTCAACAGGAAAAGAGTTACATATGCCTGCATTTTTTGGAAAGTAGCTGAAAGAGAAAGCTGTATTGAACGATGTATAAAACCAACGAACTGATTAAGACCACTAGACCAACGAAGCAATCGAGCTGGCATAAAGGATGCAGGGAATGAGCAAAACAATTAAGGAGGAAGTATTCCGTAGTAGTATTTATAAAAAAGACTGATGCTACTACGTACATTTCTTTTTTGAGAGAGAAATGGTGCAGAAAAGAAAAAATGGTGGAGTCAACCAAATTACAGATTAGCTTCTGAACCTTATCAAGAACCTAGTAAATGCATGAACATGCATGCAAATACGATTAAACAGTCCATTATCACCGGTACCCTGTATAGGTGATCATGGTTTTGCAAGGAGCTAACGCTTTTCCACTTTGGGAATTGTAAAAGAATGGTTAAAAAAAGTTAAGAACTTTGGTGTATAATCTGTTTTTGTAAAAAAAGTAACGAAATCCGAATGATGCACTCATGTTGAAATTTTGTCTGACAGTAGAGTCAAAATGGCGGAGGGAAACCGGCTGCGAAGAATCATTGAATGTTTTTCGCTTTGCACGCATCTTCGACTGTTAATAGAAAGAGTGAACTGGTGATATAATTTGATTTAGGAAACGTTTTGGTTTGTTTCCAAGTAAAATTGCAAAAAAAAATTAAGAACGCAAGGAATGATGGAAACTCAGATGCAATGGATTTCGAAGTAGGAATTGTATTTTTAAATAAATT
The DNA here is from genome assembly GCA_963556195.1 of Sepiola atlantica. Classification (NCBI taxonomy): domain Eukaryota; kingdom Metazoa; phylum Mollusca; class Cephalopoda; order Sepiida; family Sepiolidae; genus Sepiola; species Sepiola atlantica. The sequence continues at coordinate 35,011,199 of OY744553.1, forward strand.
TGTACGAAAATATAACTTTCATTTATATCGATGAATCTTTGTTAAATTTGAGTTTTCAGTTACTTGATGCACTGCACAATTCTATTACTTCGCTCACTCTCCTCCTCTTTAGTGTTTCTATAGGACGTTTATCGTAGTGATAATGTTATATATATATATATATATATATATATATATATATATATACATATATATATATATATATACATATATATATCCTCTTATCTATTTGCCTTTCTGGTACCTAAGGTACTAAAGCTTTTTTTTATGTTTTTTTTAATGCAACTTTAATTCCTATATAATTTTATTTCTAGCTACCATATCGCAGAATGGTTATTGCGTGTAGTGTTTAGATAGCATTTTATTATTATTATTATTATTATTATTATTATTATTATTATTATTATTATTATTATTATTATTATTATTATTACTAGTATTACTATTGTTATAAAGAATTTTATTTGATATGCAAATTACCATATAGGACGGTAGTCTTAAGGGTAGTATATTATAATTATTATTTTGATTATTATTATTATTATTATTATTATTATTTATATATAAGTAACATTTTAAGCTGAATTATTTCGATACTTGATTGGGGAAATGGTAGTTTGATCTGTACCATTAGAGAGCCATGCATATAACTGTCCTGTTTTTAAATCTCCGAAACAGTTACATGGTAAACAGCTGATGATCCCCGTGTTTATATTAGATGCTTACGTTAAGGTCTCCTGTTTTTGTTTCACTGTTAGATACTTAATCCCCCTTTTTATTTTATTTACTTACTATTATATATTTTATTTATTTATGAATTTTCCAACGAATGTTAAGTCTGCACTGTTTTGGATTTAGTTAGTTTCTGTGGGAATTTAAACTGCATTTTCCTTTTTTTTTGTTATTTTGTTTAAAATAACACACAGCTTCTTTAGACTATATATATATATATATATATATATATATATATATATATATATATATATATATATATGTATATAGGAAATGAAAACGGAAAAACCAAGAGATATTTTTTATATATTCATCAAAGTTTCGTCTTTATTTGTAAGACTTCCCCAGGATGATAATTTTAAGAAAGGAAGTCTTACAAATAAAGACGAAACGTTGATGAAGATATAAGATAAATATCTCTCGGGGTTGCCTTTTTCATTTCCCATTACGTCGGATGACTCTCATCCTTCCTTTCTCATATATATATGCATTTCTGGTACCTAAGGTACTAAAGCTTCTTTTTTTTTTTTTTTTTAATCCAACTTTAATTCCTATATAATTTTATTTCTAGCTACCATATCGCAGAATGGTTCTTGCGTGTAGTGTTTAGATAGCATTTTATTATTATTATTATTATTATTATTATTATTATTATTATTATTATTATTATTATTATTATTAGTAGTAGTAGTAGTAGTAGTAGTAGTAGTAGTAGTAGTATTACTATTGTTATAAATTTTTTTATTTGATATGCAAATTACCATATCGCACGGTAGTCTTAAGGGTAGTATATTATTATTATTATTATTATTATTATTATTATTTTGATTATTATTATTATTTATCTATATATAAGTAACATTTTAAGCAGAATTATTTCGACACTTGATTGGGGAAATGATAGTTTTATATGTACCATTGGAGAGCCATGCATATAACTGTCCTGTTTATAAATCTCCGAAACAGTTTCATGGTAAACAGCTGATGATCCCCGTGTAAATATTAGATGCTTACGTTAAGGTCTCCTGTTTTTGGTTTCACTGTTAGATACTTAATCCCCCTTTTTTTTTTTTATTTACTTACTATTATATATTTTATTTTTTTATGAATTTTCCAACGAATGTTAAGTCTGCACTATTTTGGATTTAGTTAGTTTCTGTGGGAATTTAAACTGCATTTTCCTTCTTTTTTTTTGTCTTTTTGTTTAAAATAACTCAAAGCTTCTTTAGACTATATATATATATATATATATATATATATATATATATATATATATATATATATATATATATACAGGGTGGTTCATAAGTCACTTCACTTAGCTATTTAAAATGATTACCATATGAAGAACAAACATACTATGAACTTTTGATCATTGTTATCTTACTCTGTAATTACTGCTTTTTTATATGTGTTCGTTTATATATGTGTTTCTATATATATTTATTTCTATTTATTAAAATTTGTGTAAATAATCATATGTGCTTTTTTTCAGGCAGTATGTCATTTACAATTGAAGAGCGAATTTTTATTGTTATTCATATGGCCACATTTGATTAATCTCCCACACTTGTTGAAAGGCAATGGAAACGTGATGTGAACAGAAAGCCTACTTCGCACTCAATCACTCAATCAATCAAATATGCTACAAAGAGTCGTACTTCCTTGCAAAAAAGAATGGAGCTATGCATGCAGAACGAAGGTAGAAATTTTGAAATTTTGCTGTAATTTTAAACTCCCATAAATTAATTTGTTGAATAAATATTCTGTTTTGTATTACCGTATTTTTTAACTTTAGAATTCAAAAAATAAAATAGCTAAGTGACTAATGAATCACCCTGTATATATATATATATATATATTGGTACAGAAAAATTAGTACAACATTCGTACCGTCGGTTTCAAGCATAAAAGGACTAAGCCATCCGGCTCTCTTCAACTTCTGTTGTCACCTGTTTCGGAAATATGAAGTCACGTGTAACTCTCGTCTGGATGCGTCATTTGCTTAGAGTGTTATGTATGTTTGTTTAAATTTAGTGTAATGGAAAGTTTAATAAGGTTTGAAAAAAAGGGGGGAAAAGTAACAGTTGAGATTTAAACCGGAGAAGATTTAAAGAAATATTTTGAAGAAAATGAAACATAAATTAATACATAAATAAAATAATAAAAAATAAATAAAAATTCTATATAAATCCCGTAAGCCAATATTATGAATATCGTATATTTGGCCGCTACTGTTTAGGGGTTTATATATATATATATATATATATATATATATATATATATATATATATATATATATATATATATATTAAAATAAACATAGTTGGAGTATCCGACAATTGTTTCAGAGCTAACAAGATCCTCCTCAGGGAAGTTACTATGTTTATTTTAATATAAAAGCTCTAATGTATATTGATCACTTTTGAGAAAATTATTGTTTTTGTTCATTTCGTTAATATTTGAACTTAATTAATTAATATATATATGTATATATATATATATATATATATATATATATGAATGGCGTTAACATGACACGGATGGGGTGAGCCAGGACTACTGTAGCTGGTGGTAAGAGAAAGAGGTGGGGGATGAGCAGGGGTAAAGTGGATGGCAGAGAGAGAGAGGTGAATAAGAGGGGGGAGAGGTGTTTGACCAGATGGCTGCGGTTCAAGATTGAAGGGGAAAAGTAAGTTAGAATGTTTGTGTATGGGGGATGTATGCAGGGAAAGGAGGATGGGTAGAGAGGGAGGGGGGCTGTGATTTTGGTGGATGGGCGAAAGTTATGGTCTTAGAGAGCGTTTGGAGAAAATGAGGGAATTTAAGAAGGGGTATGGGAGAAAATAGTTGAGTGGGGGAGAGGGAGGTTTGTTGTGGCTTGTTGTAGTCCTGGCTCACCCCATCCTTCCATTTTCTCCCAACTCATTCTTTTCAACATTCATTTCTATTTCTCCAACAAATACGGACGTCCACCCAGCAGTGGCCACTATTTCATTCTATATTTCCTCCCAATATGTCTACCCTACATGTATCTGTACTTGCATGACATTTTTTCTCTATTTTATTATCCTGATGAAGTCTTATAAATAAAGACGAAACGTTGATGTACACATAAAAAACATCCATTTTTTGGTTTTCCTTTTTCATTTTCCCATCACGTCGGATTACTTTCATCCTTCTATTCCCATATATATATATATATATATATATATATATATATATATATATGAATGGCGTTAACATGACACGAGAGTCTCAGACAAAATGTGAAACAGGTTTAGGAAATGTGGATAAAGCGGAGTAGCATACTAACTAAAATAATGACGCACACGCATCATTAAGATACGGCCAACATATTTCGATCGTCGGTTAGCGATCATATTCATTTGGAAGATAGATTTATTAGCAAACACACAGGCAATTTAGACAAAACGTATGCTACTCTGCTTTTTGTACATTTACTAAACACATTTCACACACACACACGCCCCCACACACACTCCCCCCACACACACATGTTGAGATGAGAGCGTAGATTACGGATAAACGCCGTCAAAAAACACGTAAAAAGTAAAACAGCTGGAAATTCATATTTGAAAAAGGAAATAATTGATTGTTCTATTCAATATATTGAGCTTTATATTATCACAATAGATTATTATTAAACGATAATTCAATTATCTTTAATTTAATTCAACATTTAAATAATATATATTTTTAAAATATATATATATATATATATATATATATATATATATATATATATATATATATATATATATATGAAGATTAATGTTCAGTCAACCTTCTGGACTTCTTTCCTGATCAAGTTTTTTAAAATATATGACTTGGATGGATTGTATAGATTTAACAAAAAAGTGTGTTTTTGGGTTGATATATTTGATGTTATGTATTTTTATGTATTCTTGTATATATTCTTATATATTTTCAAAGTGTAATTTTATTACCTGTAGTAGTATAACTGCGGTAATGGTCCCCTGAAGGGAAGAATTATCTTTGAAAACTCATGAGCTAAGGACTTTAAGATACTTTGCTTGAACCTTGAATTATAATAAAATTTGATTAGCACCTAATTGTATTACTTCATTTTATATTATAACATATATACATATATATATATATATATATATATATATATATATATATATATATATATATATATATATATTAATAAATTGATATGTAAGCCATTAACAATGCGAGATTAATTTGTATTTTTTTTTCATTAATCTTATATTTCGGAATAAATTCCATCTTCAGGGGTGACCAGTTATTGAGTCATTTTTTAATTTATTTTTTAATTAAAAACAATAATAACCAAATTATTTCTTTGTTACGTGATAAAACGCCTCTCCGCACTGCTGGTGTTGGCGGCCATGATTCAAATTCCGGTGTCGAACGAAGAGCCTGGCTTGCTCATGTAGGTAATAGTATTTGTTAGTCGTCCATTTAAAGCATTGTTGGATGTGTTAATAAATTGATATGTAAGTCATTAACAATGCGAGATTAATTTGTATTTTTTTTTCATTAATCTTATATTTCGGAATAAATTCCATCTTCAGAGGTGACCAGTTATTTAGTCATTTTTTAATTTTTTTTTCTATCAAAAACAAGAATAAGCAAACTCATTTCTTTGTTACTTGATAAATGTATATAAAGATAAAGATAAAGATACTTGAAAAAGATATATATATATATATATATATATATATATATATATATATATATATATATAAGAGGTGTACTAAAAGCGAACTTTTAGGAGAGGTAAAACCTATTGTGAAGAGTGTACAGCTCAATATCCAGGATAGAGCAGGTAGATATGAAGAAGAATGGACTTTTTAGCAATCGAACATTTGCTTGCAGTTGGGCAGAGTTTTGCCCAGCGTTTTCTTTCCCTACAACTTTTATTTCTTTTTTTCAAATTTTAAATCTTGGCCATTGCCAACTTATCTATCCCAGCGACTTCCTCTGATGATAAGATTTTGATCTTTGAAAAGCCTGGCTTAAGGAAAATTTAACTTGAATAAATTGCCTTTTTGCGGAATATACCTTGCTCTGGGCAATTGAATTGAATTTTGATTTGGCTTTTGCTTCTATAATTCCTTTCCATTCTTCTTCATATATATATATATATATATATATATATATATATATATATATATATATATATATATATATGTGTGTGTGTATATATATATGGTATGTTGACGTAGTTTGCATTGTTTAATGTGTATAAAAATGGAATTTATTGAAGAAATGCAATGCAAAGGTGTATCGAATGAACACGAAATTAAGCAAATTAAGGCATATAATTATAGCATATAACGATGGAATTACTTTTGTAGTTTCCACCGTTTCATTAATACAATATACTGTTATATTATATTATTTTATAATAACAAATGTATTAATAAGGTGGAAACTTCAAACCTCACACTGCCGCAATATGCTATAATTGGCTTAAGCAAATGTGTACCTTTTACACCTTTGAACTGTATTCATAGCTACAACGAGACATTTGCGTTTCACTTCCATAAGCAACTGTCAGGCTAAGTTCACAGATATGTTTTACTGTTTTTTTCAAATATATCCACGTGCTGTTTAGTTTAGCTAACTAACCAATTAGATACATTGTTATTTATCTCCCACGGGTTATGTTTTTATTAGCCAATAGCTGAGCTTCTCTCATCCAAAGGTCCGGTTTATCTTTACTTGACGTATTTTCCTTTCTTTGTTTCCTGCAGCGCATCCTTTTTGTGAATATGTCGATTAAACATTTCGCCTTATTTTAGCACGAGTGCTATTAGAATGATTTATTTTCTGTGTTTATGTTATTCACTGCTAGTTAAAGTGTTTATTTAGTTTTTAATTTACGTTTTTTTATTTACTTATTTATTATTTATGTATGTGATTATCTGCAACTAAAGCTCATTCTATAACTTTAATTTATTGCTATTTTATTTCTACAGTTTAGTAAGTTTTGGAGATTTTTAAAATTGATCATATGTGTATATCTAGGCAGCATTTTCTCTTGCAAGCAAGTATTGTTGAATATAAGAGGCAACTCATGTCTAAATATCCTTTGGTAGATACTTTTAATAGTCCGAATCAGGATCTTAGTTTCGGAGGGGAAATGACTGATGAATGTGCCATAGTTTTGATTTGTGTCCCAAGTACGTTCAGACCCATCTGAGTCGATCTTTCGGGGAATGAGGTTAATCAGGTACAGACCAGGTGTTAGTATTATATAATTCTCGATAAATCCTTCTACAATACTGACACCTGCTCTGTACCTGATTAACCTCATTCCCCTGAAGATGGACAAGAATGAGTCTGAAAGTACTTGAGACACAAATAAAAACTATGGCAAATTCACCAGCCAATTCCCCTCCGAAACTAAGATCTTGATTTCGACTATTGAAAGCATCTTCCAAAGAATTCTAGACATGAGTTGTCTTTTATATTCAACAATATATATATATATATATATATATATATATATATATATATATATATATATATATATATATATATGTGTGGGGGTGGTGGATGTATGTGTGTGCGTTTGATCATTTATTTTATACGGATTGCTTTCATTATTAACCTTTGGGAATTGTAAAGTATGTTTTCAGGAAAGAAGCGAAAGAACTTTTGGTGCAAATCTGTTTTTTAAAAAGAGGTATCCGAATGATTTAGTCATGTTCAAATTTTGTCTGACAATAGAGTCAAGATGGCGGAAGGAAATCTGCTGCGAAAAATCATGGAACGTTTTTCGCGTTGTCACGCATCTTTCAACTGTTAATGGAAACGCTGAACTTTGAATATAATTTGATTTAGGAAACGTTTTGTTTTATTTCTCAACGAAATATGAAAAGACAGATACATTTGTGAAGAATGATGGAAAATGCTTACGTGCGTTCGGCTGAAAAATAATAATGTCGCATTCGAAAAAGGTAACGAATAAAAAAATGAGAGAAGGCGACAAAAGAATCTGTTTAATAAATTAGTTCGGAAATGTCACTTTTATTAAATATCGTGAATTTTTGCGAAATTTGCATTTTCAGTAACTTTATTCAACACTTAACTCATTGCGATTCTTCTTTTCGAGATATCAACACACACACAGACATATATATATATATATATATATATATATATATATATATATATAAATATATATATATATATGAAAAAAATATTAATTATGTATTACTTACAAATATCGATGTTTCATGCTTACGCAATTTTCAGTGCAGGAAACTAATTCTCTCGCAGTCAGGAGAGTTTCCAGTTGGCCACCAGAAATTAGATTAGAATTTACGAGGAATTTAACTTTGTAAATACCAAGTCGGCGAGTATTCACATCAAGCGCCGAAGAGTAATCAGCAACAACAACAAATCGTGTTGGATCTCGCAATGAAGCTAGTAATACTGCTTGTTATTAAATTCCCTCAAAGTGGCCAGCCTTTGTAAAGAGGGCTATACAATAATATTTATGAATAAATATTATTGTAAAGAGGGCTATACAATAATATTTATGAATAAATATTAGTTATTTATTACCTACAGACATCGATGTTTCATGCTTACGCAATCTTCAGTGCAGGAAGCTACTTCCCGACGGTCGACAGGCGCGAACTCCGACTACAAATCGCACTGATTCGCAGCCCGGAGTGTTACCAGTTGGCCACCAGAAATCAGCTTAGAATTCATGAGGAATTTAATTTTGTCAATGCCAAGTCGGCGAGTATTCACAGCAAGCAGCGAAGAGTCATCTAACAACAACAAATCATGTTGGATCTCGCCATGAAACTAATAGTACTACTTGTTATTAAATTCACACACACACACAAACACACACGTATGTATATATATATATATATATATATATATATATATATATATATATATATATATATTATTAATAACACACGTTCTTATTATAGCGCAATAGTGCTATACTAGAGTTTCTCAAACAACTTTATGTAATATAAACCTTTATTAATGACGGGAGCAACATTTCATGAGTTAAAAAAATAACTGTTTATATCGTAAAACGATTGTTTAATGATTGGAAAAAGAAACAAAAAGTTTGGTTTTTCCTTATCGATGTTTAACGATAAAATATGAACACGCCACTAAAGTCAACGCACATGGTTACGGACAATTTTGACATTCAGAAAAATTATTGCTGAACAGATGTTCACACACAAATAACTCTTCCTTGTAATTATATATCTGACAAATATGATATATATATATATATATATATATATATATATATATATATATATATATATATATATATATATATATGTATAATAAGAATATTAAATCGCACCGCACCTTTTCAAATCGAATAAGGGAACTTCTTAGTTATTGCCGAATACCCCAAAATAATTGTTGATATTATTGTATATTTTTACCTTTTATTTTGACAGAAAAAATCTGTGTGTGCTTTAAAATTAAACAATTGTATTCTAATAAAAACAGTTTCTGATGAACTTATGGAAATGTGATCTCTTCATAAACTAAGATTAATATTACATAAACAAACACATTAATTTATATATATATATATATATATATATATATATATTGATAGCAACCGCTTCGAGAATCTTTAAATATATATATATATATATATATATATATATATATATATATATATATATATATATATATATATATATATATATATATAGTAAGGTATGAAAATATATTTATTGTAATTAAGCTACACAAAGTCTTTCGCGTTTCATCCATATAGGGGATCGTCAGGCTAAAATTTTAGCTTTATGATTCCCTACTGGGATTAAACGCGGAAGAGTCTGTGTAGCTTAATTGCCATAAATATATTTTCATAACTTACTACCTAACTTAACTCACGTATTGTCGAAGTATATACTGAAAATCGATATTATATTTCCTCATATTGTATGTTGATACATGAAATGATATTACATATATATATATATATATATATATATATATATGTGTGTGTTAAAACAATTGTAAGTTTGAAAAGTCAGACACACCGCAGACATATTAGTTAAATACATATTTATTTAAAAATAGTACATTTTCGACCACAACGTTTTCCTCGTCAGACATAGAAACAATTTGAGTTGTTTTATTTATTCTCTTTATTGGTTGTTGTCGCTTGTGCCCTCGACATTGTGATGGAGAGAAGATAAGAGTCCATGTGATGTTTACGGTGATAATTTCTAAATGATCAACCGGAAATGGAGATACGCGATTGCGCGCGCGGATATGAATAAATATGTATTCACCAACTTTAAAGCCTTGTGTTATTTTGAATATGCATTTGTAATTTTCAAAAGCCTGTAACAACGCAGAAATACGAAAAAATATTCATTCATTTTTAAATAGTAAATTTTCGACGGCAAACCAATCCTCGTAAAACATAGAAACACTTTTAGTTTTTGAGATCCTTTGCTTGAGGAGATCTTATTTTGACGTTACGTTGTTTGCGTGTTGAAGACTGTTTTTGTTTTATCTTTTGTTTGCGAAAGGAAGACAGAAAAATTACTGCAGATACTAAGGACGAACGTCTTTCTTGTTTGTGAAGAGAAAGAAAAAAATCTGACACGAGTGTGTGTTCTTTCAAGTTTAAATAATTTTTATGACTGAAATAACAATTACTAAACCAATTATATCTTTCACAATTATATTTTATAAGCATTTTTAGAACACATGAATAAACATTGCTAAGGTTTATTTTTCAGAGCTTGATTTGAATATTTCAATTTTGTATCATATAATTAATTGTGTAACTTACGCATTATATTTTACTAGTAAAACCCACCACACCGGGCAGCAATTTATTGGTAAGAGGGCGTATACTTTAAAGAACAATTTTACTCAGAGAATCCAAAAGTTTTAAAAACAAACTTTGATAAATTGTAGATTGACATCCTCAAATGTATTACAACACCTTAAAAATGCGATTCTACTTTTTGGCTCATTCAAACTTATCAGAGCAGCACCGATATATATATATATATATATATATATATATATATATATATATATATGTATATATATACACACACACAGACCCACACCCGCACCCACACAACACACATACACACATATATATATATATATATATATATATATATATATATATGTACACTTAATCTTGAATACACATCCGATTTCACTTTCTACAATGACGTTATATATATATATATATATATATATATATATATATATATATATATATATATATATATATATATGAAGTGAAATCGTATGTGTACGCAAGCGTGTTTTGCGTTGATTTGAATAGGGTACACTTCTTTTCTTTTAATACAACGTGTATTTAAGTGTATTTAAAGAATTTAAGAAAAAACAAGAAACGTTATTTTTTATATATTTATTAACTGAATTAAATAATTTATTCATATATATTCACACTCACACAAACATCCACACACACACATACACACACACACACACACACATATATATATATATATATATATATATATATATATATATATATGGGGGTGTATGTGTGTGGGGAAATGGGGGTGTTTGCATTAGCGGTTTCCCGCGTGGAGATGTATTACTACTCGGAAATAATTGTTTTATGGTATTTCACCCCCCCCCCAAAAAAAAAGGACGCCACTGTAGACGTAAGGGGCTACTAAGAATTAGAGAGTAGATTTAGGGTGTAATTCTAATATGGGAGCCATGCAGCGAGATGTCTATTGTCATTAGTTTTACACCTCTGCATGTCGGTACTGTCAGGGTAAAAGGGAGCAGGAGGAGTTCCAGAGCTCAGAAGCACGAGGCTATGAATATAACCATGTTAACAATGTTTGCCTTGAAAGAAAATTAAAAATTAGATAGGCAATATGAGGTCTATTAATAAAAGTGTGAGTTAGCTCGGTGTTATTTTTCTTAAAAATACATACGTGTGTTAACGCCAATGCAGTTAACCGGAAAACAGATTGAAGGAAGCGAATAAAATTAAATATTTCGTTCAGTGGAATCTTTACAAAAACAATAAAAACTATTATCTAAATGTTTAAACCCTTAAAAATGCATTCTTTACTGGAAAATGCTTTTTTTATTGTATTCTTATTCTATGAAACGAAGAAATGAATAGTTAAAACGAATTTTGTTTCTTTTACGTTCTCATATATTTCGCTTATTTTATTGTAAAAGATAATTCGACTCAGTGATCCCCAAATAAAATCGAAAAAAAACACGAATTGTGTATTTAGAGTGAGATAGAAACAGGGACAGACACACATTGCGTGTCGCCTGAGGCTCCCTTGATTGTGAAGTAATATCCACGGATCTATGCAGGTTATTTTTCTTTTCTGTGCAAAGTGTGTATTTCAGGATCTGAATTGCCAACCTTTAAAAAGAATTATGTTCAGTAACTTTACTCAGGGAGTGATGTACAGAAAAGGGAAACAAAGATTTGACGAACATCAGAAACGCAGAGAGTAAGATAAGCAGGAAAAAAGCAATATAGTTAATGATAGAAGTACCATAAACAAGAAAGGGAGAAGGAGACGGAGAAAAATATATAAAGTGAGGGTGAGAGAGAAATAGAAAAAGACAGAACACAGAACAAAGTCAGCAAGCTGTTTATAACTCTCGGCGTTTTGGCAGAGTTTAGTATCTATTCTTATATATATATATATATTCCATGATAAATGCCAGTATTCTGAAATAATATGCCCTTAACAGGGTTAAGATGAACATTAATGTACACTAAATGTACAAAAGCAAGGAAATTCCCAAATGTTTACACTTTTACTGTCATTAAAGAGATGACTACATATCAACCAAACCATTTCATTATCACACGACTACAGTATAAATCTCATGCATGAGTGGATGAAGTATGTGAGGTGCGCTGAAGAAAAATTCCTACCAGTAAAATACATAGCCCTGTTGTGCTCGCATACCCTTAATGACAATAAAAGTGTAAACATTTGGGAATTTCCTTGCTTTTGTACATTTAGTGTATATGAATTTTAATCTTAACCCTATTAAGGGCATATTATTTCAGTATACTGGCATTTTTCATGGAATGTCACTATTTTGTAAAGGCTATGCCCCAATACAATGGTTATCTGAAATGTTTTTTGGTATTTTCTAAAAAACTAAGGTATATGGTAAACTGAAATTAAAATGCCATCAACTAGATCCTAGAACCTCTGCCAAAAATCAGCTGAATCCATCAAATAGTTGATGAGATACAGGGTGGCACATACGTACTACGTACGTACGTACGTACGTACGTACACACGGATAACGCAAAATCATGCCTGACCTTTCTGGATCTCTAGGTTGCCTTGACAAATGATGCTGCAATTCTACACACTTATAGAACCTATCTAAAAAAATTTGTGCAAAGTTTTAACTAATTTGGTTTATTGGTTTTTGAGTTATGTTAAAGGATAGAGCGCTCTCGCGCCTCCCTTGAGTTTTAGTCCAAGAGTGGCTTTGTTGCTGTCGGGCAACAGATATGGTAAGCTTCCGTACTAACCTGTCTGCCATCATTGGCTTTACCTTCTCTTGAATTAGGGTTAATTTATCTCTAATCGCCTGAGGCGCCCCTTCCGGGAAACGCCGACGGGACTGATGAAGCATTGCTTATAGGCTGAAGTGAGCTTATATAAGTGCGCTTGCTTCTTAGAGCTTCACCTTATTTCATCTTGTGTCGAACCACTTGGCAAGGAACAACTAATATAACTTCAGGCAATCATAATTCTCCGCCTTGAAAAAACGACCTTATGGATATTTAAGAAATACAGGGTAATGGGGGGGGGCACAGGAATAAAACAAAAGTGAAAAGCGCAAGTAGAAAGGGAAAATGAAATAGAGCAATACGGAGGGAGAAGAGTGAAAAGAGATGGAGGTTAAACCGAATTATGAAAAAAGGAGAGAAATTGCAATGGAAAGAGAAAACATGTAACGGAGTCAGTAAGTCGTTTACAATTTCAGGCAAGGATAATGCATTCTCATTAGAAATTTCGAATCGCCTCCAATACCGCAAAATTGACATTTGTAAATGTAAACGAATGAGTCCACAAGAGGACGGATCGTTTCCGCTCTGCTAATTTTATGATCGCGTTAACAACTTGTCTTAAGCATACAACACTTTCGGTAGTTCGACGACACGGTCGAGAGTCAGACACATTTTCCCTTCTTACCGGGAAGCGTGTTTTAATTGGGTAAATGACAGGTGCTTCAGCTTCAATTCACCGGCAATCCTGCAAACGATTCGAAATGCGTAATCGGGAATCGAACCGGAAATGCTGTATCAGATAACTAGATATTTAAATAGCACGTGTGTTGATTGATATATATATATATATATATATATATATATATATATATATATATATATATATATATATATATATATATATATGAAGTAAATCCAACAAAAAATATAAGAGGCAGCTAATATCTTTTAATTAGTAAAACATCCGGATAAAGACTGAAGCTCAATATACTGGATAGAGCATTAATAGGATAATATGAAATGAAATAATGAAATAATGTGCTAATCAAATGTTATTATAATTCAAAATTCAGGCAAAGTAACTCAAAGTCCTTAACTCATGAGATAATTCTTCTCCTCCTCAGAGGACCATTACCGCAGTGACGTTACTGCAGGTGATAAAATTACACCTTGAAAATATATGAAAATTGAATTATAATAAAATTTGATTAGCACCTTATTTTATTTGTTCATTTCATATTATATATATATATATATATATATATATATATATATATATATATATATATATATATATATATATATATATTGTTGAATAAAAGAGACACCTCATGTCTAGATATCTTTTGGTAGATTCTTTCAATAGTCCGGATTAGGATCTTAGTTTTGGAGAGGAAGTGGCTGAGGAATTTGCCATAGTTTCAATTTGTCTCCCAAGTACTTTTTGGACCCATCTGGGTCCATCTTTGGGGGAATGAAGTTAATCAGGTACAGACCATGCGTAAGTATTTATAGAAGGTGTTTGGCGGCAATTATGTACTAAGTACGAAACTATGTTTGGAGTTATAAACATTTTAGCATATTATTACTGATATTAAAGTTAATTCTATTAATTAGGTTTTTGTTTTTATATATAGGGCTTCTAATATATGGAGTTATTGTTTGTTAGAGTGGTCCGAAAGTACTTGGTAGAGACACCCTAACTATGGCAAATTCATCAGCCAATTCTCCTCCGAAATTAAGAGCCTGATTCGGACTATTGAAAGGATCTACCAAAGGAAATCTAGACATGAGTTGTCTCTTATATTCAACAATACTTGCTTGCAAGAGAAGATGCTGCATATATATATATATATATATATAGAGAGAGAGATATTGCTTATCGTGATTTTGAACAGCTTGCTTCTCGACGGAAGGAATGGCGATCTGACTGCTAGAGGGGCATCAGACGGTTCTCTGTAACTGCCATTGATCAACAGCGCGAAAGACGCGAAAGAACAAAAACATCTACAAGTACCCCAGCCGATTTTTCTCAAGATCTTCCTTCTTGCATCCATTGTGGGCTGGTTTGCAAATCTCTCGCAGGACTCAAATGCCATTTACGATTGAGTAAATGTAAGCATGCTACATCCATCGTAGACTAAACAAATTTTGAGTTGTCAAGACCTCATACGTCGAAATCGACGGGAGAGTCCATGATATATATATATATATATATATATATATATATATATATATATATATATATATATATATATATATTGGAAAGAAAATAGAAAAAACTAAAGATGTGTTTTTAATTTATTCATCAACGTTTTGTCTTTATTTGTGAGACTTCCTCAGGATGATAATTTTTAGAAAAAATGTCATGCGAATACATAGAAATATTGGGTTTACATGATGGGTTAATGAGAAGAAGTAGTAGCCACTACTGGGAGCGCAGCACCAAGGTCCGGGCTGAGAGAAGTCGGTGGCAGGGAGTGAAATGAATGTGGATGGCTGTGAGTGAAAAAGTGGAGGGTTAGAAGTGTTAGTGAATTTGTCTTAGGGTGGGTGA
>OY744553.1:35032034-35052034 GCA_963556195.1 Sepiola atlantica
GACGCATATGAAAAAACGAAAAGTCAACGAAACAAAAACAGAAAACAAGAGTAAAAAATATTTAGAAAGTAGAAAAAATATTCAAAAAATATATATGAAGAAAGTAACTAGAAATAACACATAAATAAATAATTAACTAGTGAATAACAAACTAGAAAAAACGAAAAGAAACAGAAATTAAAAATGTAGGACACATATAAAAAACGAAAAGTCAACGGAACAAAAATAGACAACACGAGTAAAAAATATTTAGAAAGTAAAAAGAAAGCAAAAAATATAAAGAAAATAAATATGAAGAAAGTAAAAAGAAAGCAAAAATATTCAAAAAACATATATGAAGAAAGTAAAAAGAAATAACACATAAATAAATAAATACATAACTAGTGAATAACAAACCATCAAAAAATGAAAAGAAACACAAATTAAAAAAGAAGGACGCATATAAAAAAGGAAAAGTCAATGAAACAAAACATAAAACAAGAGTAAACAAGCCGCGCAAGTGTGGCCCCTTTCTGTATGTGACTAGATGTGACGAGTGTAAAATGCAATAAATTTGGGCAATTTGGGGCATTTTTGACCCCCCTTTGACCCCTTGGGGGCGCGAACCAGAATTTTTCTGAGGTCAAAGATGCTCATTTTATATCCAGAACAATTGCCTCTACATTTTAGCCAAGTTTCAGGAAAATTGGAGGGATGGATCAAACGTTATGGGGGAAAATGGTAATTTTTTGCCATGTTGGGCGCTTTTGACCCCCTGGGGGCGCGAACCAGATGTTTTCCAAGATCAGCGATACTTATTTTCTATTAGGGACAATTGCCACCACATTTTGGCTAAGCTCCAGAGAAATTGAATGTATGGATAAAAAGTTATGGGGCAAAATATGTCATTTTTTGCCATTTCGGGGCTTTTTGACCCCCTAGGAGGCTAACCAGATTTTTTTTCAAAAGTCTGAGACAGTCACTTTCTAATCTTACAACTTCATGCTAAATTTCAGAGAAATTCAATGGATGGTTGCGGAGAAATATCCGGACAGACGGACGGGCATGCCTCAAAACATAAGTCCCCCGATTTTATAAATCGGGGGACCAACAAATATTAAGAAAGTACAAAAAAAAGAAAACATATAAAAACATATATGAGGAAAGTAAAAAGAAATAACATATAAATAAATAAATAACATATAAATAAATAAATAACACATACATAAATAACACATAAATAAAGAAATAACATATAAATAAATAACATATAAATAAATAACACATACATAAATAACACATAAATAAAGAAATAACATATAAATAAATAAATAACATATAAATAAATAACACATACATAAATAACACATAAATAAAGAAATAACATATAAATAAATAACACATACAAAAATAACACATACATAAATAACACATACATAAATAACACATACATAAATAACACATAAATAAAGAAATAACTAGTGAACAAAAAACTATCAAAAATGGTGATGAAATAAAAACATAAAGCAGTTCGTTTAAATCGACAACATAGCAATAGATTCAATTAAGTAAAGCTGTACTTATTTCTAAGAACTTTCCTGTCGCCAGTAATTTTTTATACGCTTTTAGCTATTCCTATTCTTCTAGTAATACTGAATATATCTAATATATTTATATTCAGTGTACACCTTAATTTGGCGTATATTTTTATCAGAAAGTACAATAGCGTATAATCACTTAGAAGAGTAAATATACGCTAGCATTTATATATTTCGAATATATTTCCCTTTGATGTACAAATTATAGATGTGTATGTTTAAATGTAGATATACAGTGCCATATTTTATGTTTTTTACTCATTTGATGCGATGAGTAAATTGAACTTCTGATCTAAAGAACCACTTAGCTCAGACGATGCTTGTTAAACGCGATCATAGAGACATATATAGAATGATATTTCTATTATTACTCATCATAGTATAATATATATATATAAAAGATTCAATAGAATTAGAACATTACAATTGTTCCAAGAATTAGAACATCAAGGCTAGTATGGCGTTGATCGTTTCCAAAACATTTTGGAAATACTTTATTATATTTTATTTTTCCAAAACACACACACACACACACACACACACATATATATATATATATATATATATATATATATATACATATATATATATATATATATATATATATATATACATATATATATATATATATATATATATATGTGTGTGTGTGTGTGTGTATTTATATATATATTTTTTAAAACAAACATCAGAGTAGCTGTTTCGTGTACTAGGTTATACCGGTTTTGTTATGCCGCTTCTGAGATACTCACTTGTATTTTCAGACCCAATCTTCAGCATCGTTAAACCGTCGAGTACTTCGGGAAAAATGGAAAAGATACGGCGCAAAAACACAATTCACTGGTTGAAAACAAGCGGTGATCGGGAGTATCTGTTATGGAGGAACACAAAAAAACAGACATCGCTTTCACTGAACCCGTGAATTCTTTATTTGTTATTGTACATCAGAAACATTCTGTTGTCAATATTTTGTAGCTGTATTATTTTTCATGGAAGTCGCTCCAGACAAGACGTGCAGCCACTTGATCAAAGGAGCTTAAAAATATTTTTTTTTGAATTCAATGTTAAAAACTAGCTAACATTATTGATATATTACGACCCAGAAAACAGCAATACTTCCCCTTTGTCAGAAACACAGGTAATTGAACATGAGGACTTAAAGGCAAACTAAGGGTAGCGAGAGTTACTAGGCTGCCGAATAGAAACTCACGGTCAACTTTCTACTCTCCAATGTTTATTTAAATGTTACATATATGGATTCACATTGATTAGAGTTTCGTGGGAATTTCAAGTATGAAAGTCGAAAATAATCCTACAGGACTGGCAGTACGCTGTGGCGTTTCCTTTTTTCAAAAAAGAGAAATGTCTTAATGCTAGAACTACTATGGTATCGATAACCTAGATGTTAGTGCGAAAGTCTTCGTTTCCATCATCCTTCCGCGTTTTCGGAGCATACACGATGCCCGCACTATACCTAACTAGTGCGACTTCCGATCCGGCAGAGGTGGTGCAGACCAGTATTTCACCTTGAGACGAATCCTCAAACACAGGAATGCATTCTAGCAGATGACAGTCAGTGCATTGGTTGATTTCGTGCCGCTTTCGACTCGAGGAATCGCTCCTGTCTATGGAGTATCCTTTAGCTGGATAGAATGACTCCGAAATGATCTCTTTTGGATAGAACATATTACTCACAGATTCGTGAGACGGTCCGGATGTCAAGTGAACAGAGCGCTTCTTTCACTATCGTCAGTGGTATGCGACACGGCTGCATCATGTCTTCAACTCAACTATGCAATAGATTGGATTATGCAGGATTCTTTAAAGGGAAAGGAAGGAGTCGCCATCTCGAGTGATATCAGCATCACAGATCGGTATTACGCGACTGATATTGTGATTCTTGATACGATGAGCTTTAACTTCTACTGGGCGGAGTTCGCTTGTCCGCGTAGAATATCTGCATTCGCATCAACAATAACAAAACGAAAATTATGTCTGCATGTGTGCTGGAGGAGGATAAAGCGGCCATAATGCTGAATGTGCGGTC
Organism: Sepiola atlantica; assembly: GCA_963556195.1. Taxonomy (NCBI): domain Eukaryota; kingdom Metazoa; phylum Mollusca; class Cephalopoda; order Sepiida; family Sepiolidae; genus Sepiola; species Sepiola atlantica. Next base: position 35,035,659 of record OY744553.1, read on the forward strand.
CCACAGAGAAGTAAACCAGTTCGTCTACCTCGCACATGAATTCTTCGCCAATGGTCAGACTACACCCGAAGTAAATAGATGTATCAATCCCGCGCATTGACATTCGTACGTCTCACCACTCGCTTATAGAGTCAGCGTTATATCCGTATCATGACGAAGATACCTATCTATCAGGCACTGATTCGGAACATTCTGCTATACTGATACGAGACCTGGTCTCTCCGAGCAGTGGATATTCGCCGAATTAGTGTTTTTGGCCGCTGGTGTCTGCGGTGGATCCTGTGACTCACCCTACTGGCGCGAATTCCGAATGATGTCATCCATTCGCGGTGCAGCATTACACCTAGTGAAACGAAACCACCTGCGTTGATTCAAGTACGTTTGCGGGCGTCCTGACGCAACTATGCTAAGCAATAGTCTCAACCCCCAACCCATTCAACACAGTCGGCGCCGCCATAGTCGACAGCTGACGACTTGGTTAGACACAGTTAGGGCCGATCTCACTGCACTGATTGCACCTCAAATCTACAGTGTACGTCGATGAAAGAAGGAGTGACTCAGCTTATCTGTGGATCTGACGTTCAACCGGACGAAAGGTTCATTCGTAACGGTGCAAATGAGAGGGCCGGCTCAACTTGAAAAGTACAAGCCAAAACTAGTAGTAAATGTTAAATCAAGAACTATTGTTAAAGAGAAAAACAATTTTGGTGAAGACTTCCGTTTTTAAAATCGGATATTAACAAGCAGTGTGTATCAAAATGCCATGCATCATAATCTGCATACAGTTAGATTTGGCCGGATTTTTTTTTATTTCACTAGTTTTTAAACATTTCGTTAAGAGAGTTAAGCAACTTTCATTTACCACTAACCCCAACTTCGAGTGGCAATGTTGTAAAACAACACGTAATCGCCTGAAAAAGTAGAAGGCTCCTACAAAGCGTTTGAATTGATTATTTGTAATAAAAATGTCCAATCATAAAAAAGTTACATTAGATTATTTGTAATAAAAATGTCCAATCATAAAAAAGTTACATTAGATTATTTGTAATAAAAATGTCCAATCATAAAAAAGTTACATTAGATCATTTGTAATAAAAAAAATGTAAACAATAGTTTGATGTTGCTGTGTCAACAATTTTAAAAAATGTTGAAAACAAATGTATTATTAGTCCCTAAAAATGTCTGAATTAAAATGTAAGTGGTTTCTACTTTTTGATGAACACCGCTCGTCCATTTCCGATTAGAAAATCGGATGCCGTCACCAAGTAGTGTTTTTTGTTTTTAATTATACCCTCTGATTGTTCATTATTTTCTCCGTATAATTATGATCATGATCAACAAAGAGTTGGTGTCTAAGGACGCTTCTTTTTCGACAAACAAACAATGTGATTAAAATGTAGTTTAAGTACAGTGTGATCCCTAAAACAATGCCACCCATGTACTCATTAGAAAAATTCAGAATCATTTCTGAAATCGAACTATGTTTGGTGCACATACACATCAGTTTCTGCCTGACTTGTTCCCAATTATGAGTTAAGAATGTTCAAGAGTCTTTATTTTATTGTTGTTCAATTATATGCAAGGACATTTCTATGATCGGATGATCTGTAGAATACTGAATTTACTTCACACTGACAGAGTTGTGACCTCCCATATTTTATCCGTTGTGCTATCTCAAAGATAATATCTAAAAAATAATCCAAAACTATTTGTGAATTGGAAGGGAATCTTAGACAACACCAAGGATTAGCGTGTAAGAGTTATTGACATTTTTTCACATAGCATGCAGCTATGCTTAGCTAACGTCTATATATAACACACTGTGAGACATTTATTACTTTGATTGGATGTACAAGTTAGACAGAGACTGAAGTTAATTTGTCCAAAATAATGTTAAATTCGAGAAGTGATTGCGAATTTTATTAACGATCCCCCCTTAAACTAAAAGAATATAAGGTACCACGAAATTGATAGTATATTCACTACGAAGCTCGTTTGGTGCTCCGTTAGTTAATATTTTCGTCGGATTATTAGAAAACAATTTTTTTTTTTTAACTACCAAGCCGATATCATACATAGGTTACGTTAATAACACGTTTGCCTGTTTCTCGTCAGGCAGTGTGGCAGAAACGTGTCTTTGACGTTTCTGTACCTTTCATCCATCGTTTTAATTTACCAGGAAAGTTGAGATGACTGTTCCCTCCCATTCCTTGATGTGTTAGTGTCGAAAGCAAGTCCAACGTTTGAAACCTTTGTGTATAGAAACCAAACTTTACGGGACTCTATTTAAATTAATATTTTTATGACGCAAAATCGAAAAATAATGACCTAAGCAGTACCCTTACCATTGTTATTAGATTGGGGCGTTGCCTGTACAAATCAAAAGTAGGGACAAATTTAGATGTACAAAATTAAAAGAAAAATAAAGTAATACCTTTAAAAATCTAAATGTTATCTATACTGACAAATCTCAGTGGACTGGTGCCCGTCCGTTTTTCAATATCGTCTTCATAAAATATGACTTATTTGGGATAGTAAACATATACTACAGGACAGATATATTGTTGAATGTGGATCCAAGAGTTATTATACTGGGAAGGTAATTGTTGAAACCTTTTAACGCACATGTATTAAATAGTTATGATGAAGTGGGTAATGAAAACACTTTTAAATAACCCATCATATGTTGTATTGCTGCCTTGGCCTTTTGGCTAAGATCAAAGTGTAGTATCTGTTCCGATGGATACTGCACCCCATACTGGTGTTGTCTTGGCCTTCGGGTCTGTCCTGTGCAGTTCTGGGAGGTCCACCTTCCCAAGCTTTGCCTCCCCTCTTTGGGGAGGAGTAAGTTTATTGCTTACTGTCTGAGACGCCTCTACCGGGGAATGCCGATGGGGCTGCCCAGGCAATTTTTAAACCCCATTTTCCCGACCCGACCTTGGGGCACATCTTACTTGTGGGAGTAAGATAAAAACTGGCCTTGTGCCTAACTCCTGGAGAGGAGTAAATCAATACTAACTCAGTCAAGGAGTTTATTTTTATTCATTTTGATGCAAACAATAAGTGCGTTTAAGAGGTGTAACAGAAAACTACATCTGACATTAATAATGACGGTGTATTTCCATTACTCTTGTTAAATACATGTAAATATAGCAGGACAAGCGCTTAGTAATATTCTCAAGTAGTAGAATTATATATTAAACTATCAGATATTAACTAATATACATGTCTCTGCTTTTTGCAATAATCCACGATATGTGTTTTTTTATCGTCTAGTAAGTTTTGAACAGTGAAGTGTAAGAAAACATATGGTTATACTATCTCGTGTTAAATAGTTTAGCTCTACTTCGTTTATATAAACAAATTAGAATAAAAACCGGGATTAAAAGAACTTTTGCAATAACTGTGTGAAATATGATGAGAAATATTTTTAAAATAAACCTCATGAACTGATCGCCGATCAACATATAATGGTCGTTGCATCAATTTATTCATCTCATATGAATCAGATGATTCTGTTGTTGGCATTGGTTTCCCTGATATATTTCTAGTTAGAATGTTTTTCTAATCATATATCGGGTATTTTCAGAAGAGACCAAGTGAACGTTGCTAACGTCCTAAGTGAAAGTGTTGTTTGTGGAACGAACTGAATTTGAACTTCGCACACCAAGGTTGTAAGTTGATGTCGTTAATAACTTATCCAGCGTTTGCATTAAATAACGGAAAACCGATGGCAAATAAGTATTAATAATTAGTAATATTTCCATTAAATAATTAATACTTTAAATAAACATCTGTAAATCATTTTCAGCAAAAACTCGTCTAGCAACAACCACAGCAATACACTTCCCCATTTCTTCGCCATTGGCAGAAACTAAGCGATACTTCCATGAACAGAGTTTCTTTCTTAGAACATCCAGTCTGTCGAACCAATAAGGTTACGAACCTACTTACCAACCGACAACAGCTCGGTCGTTTTCAATTCAAATGGGAACCAATACTTGAGCTGTCCGCATGGAAAATATATTCCCCTTAAGTAATGCTCTGCTCCTCCCACGAAAATGTGTCCGATCCTCTCGGGGAGGAGAGTATTACTGACGATTTTTTAACACTTGTCCTCGAGTAGCCCACGGGCCTTTATAAGTTGTGACTATTAAGTAAATTAAAAAAATCGAATTCCATCTCTTATCAAACTTAGTGATAGTCATCATTCAACATCAGCCTATGAGCTTTGTAATGTAGATACGTTCAGAGCATATATAGACTGGTAAAACACCTGGCTTTTGTTCACAGGAGACATCAGCAACAGAAACACCGGGCACTTCCGGTTTAGTTGACTCGGCGTGCTAATATGCTTGTAAATAATTGAAGTCACAATAAAATGTTGAATGAACACCTTGGCTATGTTTTTCTTGTGAGTAACTCCGCATGGCGACGAGGATGAGATTCGAGCTCAGGCGTGGAGACCCCTATAGATAAGCATCTACATATGTGTCTTTCATAATAGAATGGGGTCATTATCGATGATAAATTGCAATACAGCAGTGAACACTGGCATTCTTCTTCCTCTTCTTTCGTGTGAATCAGCTGATTCTGGTGTTGGTATTAGATTCCCTGATGTTTTTCTAGTGAGACATCTTTCTGGAAAGACATCGAGTACTCACGGGAAAGACCACGAGAAGGTTGCCAACATCCCTAAGTGAAACCGACTGGATTCGAACTTATAACAACCAGGTCTTCAGTCCGTGTCGATATCAACTTAACCACTGCCACCTCCCACTGGCATTCTGATTGCGTCAGATCGTTGACCAGGTGTTAGTTTTCTCTGATATCGACTCATAGTCGAATTCTGATGTTTGGAAGATCAAACAGAATCGGGAATCGGAAATATCGGAACATTATTAGGCTAATTTTCAATTAAAAAAAACGATTCTTAAACAGTTTTTATTCATTTTATTTTATTTTTCAATGGCTGTTACTAATTGTTAAATGATAAATATCTATTGATTTTAAGCTACACATAAACTAAAATCTATAAATCATAATAACGTATTCATGTAAAGATTGCACCTAAAAAGATGAACAAACCTTCACTTGCCTCATTTTTCAATAAATTACGGGAAAAACATTTGAGAAAAAAATATTTAAAGGATCCATTCGTGAAATATACCCCCTTTCTTCGCCAAGTATATATTACTTTTGCGAAAATATATACACACATTACATGGGTGTTTACGGTAATCAGAAACTTCAAAGAAATCTATGACAGGATATTTAAAAATGTTTAAAATTATCGAAATCGGAATCGAAATTGTATCGGAATCTGAAATTGTGAACAGTATCGGTAATTATATCGGAATTGTGAAAGAATATTGGAATCGTCGAATCACTATCGCATCATGAGTCGTTCAATTCTTTCTGACCTATTCTACAATTGAAGAGTTAGAATGCAAAACGCGATAAACGCCATGTTGCATTTAAACACTCGACGACACCCCAAACCAATGTGTTACATAATATGATACCGAAATAATTTATTTTTGACTTCAATTAAAATCAGTTTTCATTCGAAGTTATAAAATAATTGGATTGATGGGTGGTAAAATAAGACGTTATATAAAAAAAAACTGTTTTAAAAATAATTAACCCATAATTCAGACATTTTTGTTTTGCGAATAATTAAGGTTGTTATAAGCTAAGTAAGACTAAAGAAACACGGAATGAAAATACATATTAAAATGTCTTAATTAATAGACACATAAAAGAGAAAAAAACAGAAAAGCAACTACAAAAATGAACTGACGCCTTTTTTTATCAATCTTTACTGTTTCTTACATCGGATAAGTCATTAAAAAAAGGCTACCAAGCGTTCAGAAAAGTAGACACAGTGAGAAGCGAAGAAAGGAATATATAGATATATATGAAAATCATCGAAATATAAATAAATGTACATAAGACGTGTTATATATATATATATATATATATATATATATATATATATATATATATATATATATATATATATATGTATATATATATATGTAGAACCATGTAGTTAAAAATAACACTTCTCAGACAAAAAATACACTAGGAAAGACCAATGTGATATACCAGTTTAAATGCCCAATGGGAGAGTGCATCTCCGACAACAATAATGATAAAACTAGGTCTTACATTGGTTTAACTACTACAACATTGTCCCGAAGACTCACCTTACATCTTTCCGAAACTAGCTCCATTTGCCAACACTTAAAAAAGCATGACTGTCTCCCTTCTCAATACAGAGAAATCTTAGTCAATAATACAAATATATTACACCACGATACCAACATTAAAAGGCTGAAGATTCTTGAGGCCCTTTACATAAAAACGAAACGCCCTACAATCAATAACATTGTTTATGAGACTAGTCACAACATTTTGAAGTGTCTAGCTTAGTAATCAACGTTATTAAATTCCTAACCATTAAACAACTACACGTTTGAAGTTTAAACGCTCTTAAAACATGGTCGAATTTTTTTTGCGCTTAAGAAATCAAACTCTAACTTCACACCCCTTCGAACATAATCACGCCCTTGTAACTTTTCAATACTTTAGACGCTCCTTACATATTTATTTGCAAGCTTTTCTTGATATGTGAAGTGCTCATGATTTGTCCCTATTTTCATGCAAAATAAAAAATATTTTTTTAAATCGTTGATTTTTATCGGTTTACCATTAATTTTTACCATAGATATACAAAAAAAAACATCTGGGTTATTTAAAAATGTTCGGTTTTATGTTTCCATATTAATTGTAAAAGTTGTTTCGGGAATTAGAATTCACCTAAACACCTGTGACTAACGAATAAAATTGTTCACAGATATTTATAGAATAAATAAGTTTACCAATTGAGATCTCAAATGCAACGCACATAAAGCTGAAGGAACAATATTAACTAGATATTTTCCTCACATAACGGCAGGGGAATCACATGGAGAAGTTGCCTCAAGTGCTAAAGTTATGTTCATGCTAATTACCACATAAACAGAAATAATGCAAACTAACAAAGATTCTTTATACAACTAATATAGAAACTATGAATTATAGTGCAAACGGTGACAACTTGCTAAAAATACATTCTGTATTACTCTTAAATTAATCGAATATCAGACAATAAGCCAATACATGAAAAACACACATTTTGAAAGCAAAAACCATAACATTATTTAGCAAATGTTACTTTGTATTTGAATGCAGCGGCTTAAAGAACCCAGAAAATCCAACATTTTCCAAACAGCGGACCAAAGTGTGTTGTTATTGACCAGTGCTATCTTTATATTTGTCGACCAATACAATCTGTTGTTTCACCCCAAACAGCGAGACATAATTTTAGCCCGATATGGGTCAAGGCTTTATTTGCAAAATAATCATTTCTTCGTAGGTGTAAACAGATAATGGTATTAATGAGAGTGTGCCCACGAAGACTTCTAAATCGCAACACACATATACATGCACACACACACACATACACACACACATATATATATATATATATATATATATATATATATATATATATATATATATATATATATATATATATGGTGTAAGGTACACAATCAGTCATGAAAATGCCGTGGTAGACAAAATGTTTGAAAAAAGACAAACGGAAAACAGGTTAGAATGCAGGAGAAAAACAAAAAAAACAGAGATTTGCCCGGTTTCGTTCGGATTTTCGAACGTCTTCAGATGTCTTTCTGAAGACGTTCGATAATATGAACGAAACCGGTCAAATCTCTTGTTTTTTGTTTTTCTCCTGCATTCTAACCTGTTTGTATATGTGTATATTTCATCAATCTTTTTTATTTTAACTATTAGAAAAATTGAAAATATAAAAAAGATATAATTAGACAGAAGCGTTCTGTTATTTTTAATCATCTCTCTCTTTCTATATATATATATATACATACAAAACCACATACGTACACACTTGCACAAATACTTAATTACACACGTAAAGACACACATAGGTGCCTATACACGTACGTACACACTTACATAAGCACGCATATACACAATATACACTTATATACATTTTTAAAAAATCAATTTACGAGATCAATTGTATAATTTTTTATTTTATGAATACAAATTAACGATGTTTAGGATTAGTTTATATTGCAACTAGTAGGACAATTGGCGCTGCGCAGGATCGAAGATGTTTAACTTCTGTGTACTTTTTGAACTATGCTCATTACACCATATTACTTACTTTGTATTTACTGCCCACCTGCTCACGTTTCTTCTCCTAATATAGTCTGAAAGAGCTTACATGTTGGAAATCGCTCTGAATTAGTGTATTATACATAGGGTTAACATCTCATTAAAATCGGAGATACGTATTTGAAGATTTAAGGGGGTTCTATACCACTGTGTAACTTTTTATGAAGACGTTCGTAGATCCAAACAAAACCGGTTAATCTCTCGTTTTTATTATTTCTATCTGTGTTTAATTGTTTATCTTCTTCATATATTTTTTTCACAGAAAGGTCAATATGCATGTGTGCTTATTCCCTATAAAAGGAAAGGCCGGAATAAAAATAGTTTCTTAAAGCATATATATATGTAAGTTTTCCGGGGAAGACAATGTAAGCAATTCCGAATGTTTGATTTCACATAAGTGCGCTATTGGGGAAAACCTTCCTTTAAAACTAAAAATATATCTTATTCTGATTAAATTTAAATCATATGTATAAAATTATCGATAGAACACAATGAAAGTAGTTCGGAATTTCTACGTACCCTGAATGTCTTCTCTCTAATAAGGCTTGTGTCATAACCTCGAATCCGTATATCCGATTTTTATAAAAAAAATTAAACCATTTATAATACACTAATTGATAAAGTTTTAAAACATTCACTTACTTTCTACTATATTTAGAGGACAAACAACGAGGGGTCAGTTAAAAAGAAGTTATTTGGTAGCATATAAAAACGATACAGTGTTCTTCTATCAGACCCTAAACGCAAAGTCGGATCTTCCTGCTACTTCAAATATATAAATTTGTTTACTATTACTAATATTTCTCATATATAATATAACACTGAATAGGTCCTGGCTTGACATGTAGATGGTGCGACTAATAAAAACATTGATTATGAGTTTACAAATTACACTTATTTAATCAAATCTACTGTTGCAAATTTTACAAAGCCATGAGAACATCTGAATTCCGTGTAGATAAAACCTTACCTTCTAATGAGAAAAATACTGTTCAAGTTAAGCAATGGCTTTATAAAGGTTAATTTTTCCTTTTTTATCAGGAAAATGGTTAAGATATGATATGCTGACTTTAAATGTGCAGGTCGCCTATATTCGGTAGTTTTTTTTTCCGGAAAACATAAAAACATAAAAACACCACTCGTTTTCTGTTATCTTAAATTGAAGTTGTGTGAGATAGAAGAGGAGTTAAACACACACGAAAGGCAGTGTATTCACGATTAGACACGGACATTTGTCAATGATGAAGCTGTTTCACAAGTGGGGGCCGCGTTCGCTCACAGTCGGTAGAAAACGAAAACCCCGTCTACGATTTGGAGCTGTTTTAACTATTTAAACGCAACACAAATGGGTTTTTTGTCATTATCTGACGATCGGTGAACAAGGTATCTACCTCTTCCAACCGTGGTTTAATAAGCAGAAAATTGAGCGAACAGCAGCAGCTTCGATCCGTCAAAAGCGATCGAGACGAAAACATCAGTAGGACTGATAGTTCCCTCCGTGTTTTCGAATACATGAAGTATTTAGTTAATGTGTTACGAGGAAAACATGAACAACAAATAGCGAATATTATGCACCATTTGGGGGACGACATCGCCAAAATAACGCCCACAAATGAAGAAAACAGTGCTCTTTAACCAACTCATACTGACACATGTCGACCACAACGATGAGAAAGCTACATGAATTAAACTTCAGAATTGCTTCCGCAACCACCCTATTCTCAAGGTATGAATCCATCAACTACTGGCTGTTTGGAAATGCCCAGAAAAAGGGATTTAACACAAATTAGAAAGCGAGATCGGAAACTGAAGCGTATTTTAAAGTCAAAGATAAATCGTTCTTCGAAATAGTGCATCGAATGGTTAGAAGAAGCGTTGGAATAAGCGTATGAAGACAACAATGAATAGGGTCGAATTTGCATGAAAGTTGTGTATTTATTAGTAAAGCCAAAGATGTAGTGAATGCCGTTTTTATATATATATATATATATATATATATATATATATATATATATATATATAAGAATATTATTTTTTGAAGGCGATAACAATGCGTTGTTAGAGTGACACATACGACACGTGGAATCGTAAAAACAAAACAAAGTGACAATATTGAAAAGTCAATAATTTTCAAAAAATTTTTTTTTATTATTTACCAGTGTATCGTGACCGTGGTGTTGGGTTGGAGTGTGTCCTTTTCATTATTTTTTTTAATTTTCGAGGGTATCCCTCATCCTCAGAATAAAATAAATACTACCACTCGTTGGAGTGTGTTTTTTTTTTTTTGCCAAAAACCGGGGCCGGAAATGTTGGTTTGTTTTTGGTAGTAGGTCCGGAGAAGTTTCTTATTTATTTTTATAAATTATTATGAAAAGGACACACTCCAACCCAACACCACGGTCACGATACACTGGTAAATAAAAAAAAAAAAAATTTGAAAATTATTGACTTTTCAATATTGTCACTTTGTTTTGTTTTTACGATTCCACGTGTCGTATGTGTCACTCTAACAACGCATTGTTATCGCCTTCAAAAAATAATATTCTTACTCTATACACAATGCTCCAAGTGAACTACAACATTCTTCTCATATATATATATATATATATATATACATATATATATATATATATATATATATATATATATATATATATATATATATATGTATCCAGGGTGCTAGATCTAACCTACATAAACAGCTATTTCCTTGCTGATTGTAATTTATTTTATTTCTGTAAAGCCAACTTTTTACTTGATGATATATTTTTTTCATTTCAGGGTTAATGGCGAACAATTTAAATCAAGAGAAAAGGAAATGGATATTAAAGCAATATTGGAAATCTGAAAATGCCGAGATGGTACGTACAGCATGGCAAGAAACTTTTGACACTTCTCCGTCTTCACGACAAACAATTTATCGTCTAATGAATAAATTTGATGAAACAGGTTCAGTGAGTAATGCACCGAAGTCTGGGCGTCCAAAAACGTCTGAGATCGAAGAAAATGAAATGTTAGTGGCTATGACATTTGTGAACAGTCCAAGGAAGTCCACACGACGTGCTTCCGCAGAACTATCAATACCAAGAACATCGTTGCAACGCTTAATGCGTAAACTGAAATTAAAACCTTACCGACCAAGACTAGTACATGGTCTTTTAGAGGACGACGCAGGTCGTCGACTGCAGTTCTGCGAAATGATGCGTAATCAATTTACTGGAGAACAACATGACTCTTTGGATAAGATTATTTGGTCAGATGAGGCTTGCTTTACACTATCTGGTCATGTGAACAGGCATAACTGTGTGTACTGGGCCGCTGAAAATCCCCATTTGACCATAGAGACTAAACTGAACCAGCCTGGCATTACAGTTGGGGTGCATTATCAAGCGAAGGTGTTATTGGGCCCGTTTTTTTAAATGGAACTGTAAATGGACATGCTTCGTGAAATAGTAGTACCACAACTAAAAACTAAACCTGACTTTGATGAACTTTTCTTTCAGCAGGATAGAGCACCACCACATTATGCGTCTAAAGTAAGAGACTACCCTAACCAATTTTTTCCACAGCGTTGGTTCGGAAGAAAGGGCAGCATCGACTGGCCACAACGTTCACCTGATTTCTTTTTTGAGGTGTTGTTAAGAACAAGGTTTATGAGAAGCAACCAAAAACAATAAATGATTTAAAAGATTACATTCATGTCGCATTCACAGAAATTGATGAAGACCGGAATGTGTGTCGTACTGTGTGTCAGAATGTCCTGGAGAGATTTAAAGAATGTTGCAATGTTCAAGGAGGACATTTTGAGCATCTGAGAGATTAAAGTATTTGCTTTTATGCTAACAGGTATAATGAATTTCCCGTTGTTCTGGTGTAGAATTTCAAATAAATATTTAACCTATTTAAAGTTTTTCGAATAACCTAGTTAAAAAACTTCAAATATTGAATGATAACTGTAAACCTACTTTTGGGCCATACTGTATATATATGTATATATATATATATATATATATATATATATATATATATATATATATATATATATATATATATATTATGTTGATCTAATTCAAAAGAAAATACAAAGACCATTCAAAAAATATAACTATCATTATTTCTGTCAATTCTATATTTCGACACTTCTATAGACAGTTAGCTTTTCCTTTTTCATCTTACATACTTTTTTCCTACACGTGTTATTTGGTATATTTCATAACACTTATAGTTAGATAGTCCGTTTGTCAATCATCGTGGAGAAACGGAAATATGTAGTAAAGTATAGAAAATACTTATAAACAATATAGTAAATAAATTAATTGACTCTTTTTTGTATGTAATATAAAAATATAAATGGTAAATTTTCACCGTAGTTCGTGAATTAAGAATTGAAGAATACATGGAAATTTTGATATTGTATAGCTCTTTGCATTGAATTTTTTGAAATAAATCAATATAACATATGTGCTCTGATCTTTGTAACTCAACTTCAGTGAGTTTGAATTTGAAATTTTCGGACACTGTAAGGAGTCTAAAATTAACCACATACACCATTTACAAGAAACCCATATATATATATATATATATATATATATATATATGATTTTTTTTACACAAACATGTAACATATCTGGAACACTGGCATGTCGATGTTATCGATCAACAGCTATCATGAACTGAGATCTTATCAGAGAGTTTGAATTCGGTCTTAACCTAATATCATATTTGGATGAGATCTCAGTTTATGATAGCTTTTAATCGATAACATCGACATGTCAGTGTCGCAGATTTAGTACATGTCTGTGTAAATAAAAATATTCAAGTTCTATTTGATATTCAGCACTTTTTTTATGAACCGGGTTTAAATTCTTAGGACTACTACCCTGTGGAGGTTTTACATGGAGTATTATATATATATATATATATATATATATATATATATATATATATATATATATATAATAATGGTAATAATCCAGGTGAAAAATATCCACAGGGTGGTAATCCAGAGAATTTTAACAGGGTTTATAAAAAGTGCTCAATATCAAAATAGAGCTTTATATATGATAATTTTATTTACACAGACATGTACAAAATCTGCGACACTGGCATGCGATGTTATCGATCAACAGTTACTATAAACTGAGATCTCATCAGGCAGAGTTAGAATCCGATCTTAACCTCAGATTATATTTGGAGAGAATGAAGTGGAGGGATAGAGAAAGAGAAGAAGGAAAGAAATTTAACAAAAATTAAGGCTGTTTTTGTTTTTTAGATTTTTTTTTTAGATTTTTTAATTTTTAATTTTTAATTTTTTAACGGCCTTAATTTTTGAAATGTTAAATTTCTTTCCTTCTTCTTCTCTTTCTCTATCCCTCCACTTCATTCTCTCCAAATATGATCTGAGGTTAAGAGCGGATTCTAACTCTGCCTGATGAGATCTCAGTTTATAGTAACTGTTGATCGATAACATCGACATGCCAGTTTCGCAGATTTTGTACATGTCTGTGTAAATAAAATTATCATATATATATATATATATATGTGTGTGTGTGTGTATATATATATATATAGATAGAGAGAAAGAGAGAGAGAAAGAGAGATAGATAGATAGATAGATAGATAGATAGATAGATAGATAGATAGATAGATAGATAGATATATTGATATATTACTATTCGAAATATTTCCCTTAAAACTTTTCCAATTTCTTTACTCACTTGTCAATTTCAATTCTCGTCATATCGCTATCATTATCGCTGCCTTTTATTTGCGCCCTTAGCGCCATTTTCTTTTGTTTAATATTTCCCCCACTAAAAGAAACCTGCAAGCAATACTCATACACCCGCTGCGCAAGGCGAGCCACTTATTTTTCAAGCCGAGCGGAATTACATTACCACTTACGTTCTCTCGATGATCAGCCATTTTCTTCCCGGGTCCTAAACTTTCCCGCGCAGCTCACTTCGTCGTAAGTTTGTATGAAAAAGCAGCTGAAGTGGGGAGGGATGGAGTTTCAGGAGATGAGGAAGACCCACATCTCCAATCAACTTTCCTAACGACTTTCTTCTTCGAGAGCAGAAAACAAGCGCCATCTTCAACTGACCCGAAATGCACATTTGCCTTCCGGTTGTACTTCACAGCATCCGGCAAAACGAAAGAAGAAATGCGGAGATACTTTCGGCTCTGACGGGAGTAATGTGAAGGACAATCTATATAGACCTGTGAAGGCACTCACTTCAGAGTGATATTGACTGTAATCATGAGGTTTCGATTATAAAAACTGGCGGTTAGGTTATATATATATATATATATATATATATATATATATATATATATATATATATATATATATATATATATATATATATATAATGGTAATAATCCAGGTGAAAAATATCCACAGGGTGGTAATCCAGAGAATTTTAGCCGGGTTTATAAAAAGTGCTCAATATCAAAATAGAGCTTTATATATGATAATTTTATTTACACAGACATGTACAAAATCTGCGACACTGGCATGTCGATGTTATCGATCAACAGTTACTATAAACTGAGATCTCATCACCTCTCCCCTCATCATTATTTGTTCCTCTTTCCACCTTATATATTTATTTATTTATTTATTTGCCCTGTCTGTTTCAGATTCTAGATTTTAGATTTTTGTTTTCTGTTTTTTGTTTCTTAGATTTTTAGATTTTTAGATTTTTTAATTTTTAATTTTAATTTTTTAACGGCTTTAATTTTTGAAATGTTAAATTTCTTTCCTTTTTCTTCTCTTTCTCTATCCCTCCACTTCATTCTCTCCAAATATTATCTGAGGTTAAGATCGGATTCTAACTCTGCCTGATGAGATCTCAGTTTATAGTAACTGTTGATCGATAACATCGACATGCCAGTGTCGCAGATTTTGTACATGTCTGTGTAAATAAAATTATCATATATATATATATATATATATATATATATATATATATATATATATATATATATATACATATATATATATATATATATATATATATATATATATATATATAACTATTTCATATATCCACATCAAATTTCATAAGGAAATATATTTTTTTGTGTATCAGTTTTCAGTATTAACTTAAACAGTATTCGATACGTAAGTAGAGCTAGGTATTAAGTATACAAATATATTTATGGCAATTAAGGTGCACATAGGCTCCCGCGGTTCACCTCCGGGGGCGGATCTTCAGGCAAAAATGCTTAATTGACATAAATATATTTTCATAACTCACTATCTATCTATCTATCTATCTATATATATATGTATATATATATATATATATATATATATATATATATATATATATATTACTATTTCATGTATCCACATGAAATTTTACAACGAAATATAATTTTTTGTGTATCAGTTTTTAGTATGAACTTAAACAGTGCTCGATACGTAAGTAGAGCGAGGTATTAAGTTATGAAAATATATTTATAGCATATAAGCTACACAGAGGCTGCTCCGCTTAATCCCAATAAGGAATCTTCAGACTAAAATGCTTAATTTCTATGAATATATTTTTCATAAATTACCGTATATATACATATATATATATATATATATATATATATATATCATGGACTCTCCCGTCGATTGCGACGTATGAGGTTCTAACAACTTTCATTTGTGTCTAGATCGTTCATGACACCTGAGTCCGGCAAGAGACCTGCAAGGAAAGCCGCAGACAGTGCAAGAGTGTGAGTAATCGGATGCCAGGTGTGGAGCACTCTCTCTAGCTTTTCGCCTAACTCTGGCAGTTCTCATATTATCCACACAGGTCTCGTGGAATCTTTCCAGTCCAATGCAACAAGCTGCTCGCCATGTCTTCCTGTCTTTTGTACAGTCTTCAAAGTTTGGGGGGGCACACCAATTGCCGTCAGCGCATCTTTCAATGTATATTTGTACCTCAGCAAGGGCCGACCAACATTCCTGTTACCACAAGCTAACTGACTGTACATCAGTGCTTTAGGTATCCTCCCGTCGTCCATTCTTGCTACATGACCAGCCCATCGCAATTGAGACTGCAACAGGAAACCTTCAATTCCACCAATATGGCATCTGTTGT
The DNA here is from genome assembly GCA_963556195.1 of Sepiola atlantica. Taxonomy (NCBI): domain Eukaryota; kingdom Metazoa; phylum Mollusca; class Cephalopoda; order Sepiida; family Sepiolidae; genus Sepiola; species Sepiola atlantica. Next base: position 35,052,020 of record OY744553.1, read on the forward strand.
AAAGATCGGTGTTAG
>OY744553.1:35059534-35094534 GCA_963556195.1 Sepiola atlantica
AGATAAGCAAATAATAAAAGTTGCTCCAGATTCATATAAGATAAGCAAATAATAAAAGTTGCTCCAGATTCATATAAGATAAGCAAATAATAAAAGTTGCTCCAGATTTATATAAGATAAGCAAATAATAAAAGTTGCTCTAGATTCATATAAGATAAGCAAATAATAAAAGTTGCTCCAGATTCATATAAGATAAGCAAATAATAAAAGTTGCTCCAGATTCATATAAGATAAGCAAATAATAAAAGTTGCTCCAGATTCATATAAGATAAGCAAATAATAAAAGTTGCTCCAGATTCACATAAGATAAGCAAATAATAAAAGTTGCTCCAGATTTATATAAGATAAGCAAATAATAAAAGTTGCTCCAGATTCATATAGGATAAGCAAATAATAAAAGTTGCTCCAGATTCATATCAGATAAGCAAATAATAAAAGTTGCTCCAGATTCATATCAGATAAGCAAATAATAAAAGTTGCTCCAGATTAATATAAGATAAGCAAATAATAAAAACGTAAAACCAAATATGTCCAACATTTCTTTAAGTAAGTTTGCGTCTGTTTAGTTTAGTTTTAAATTGATGATTTAAGAAAAATGTTAAATGTCGGAAAATATGTCGTGTTGTGAAATAATCGTTACACAAAATATAGCAAATGTAAATAACCGCCCATTTAAACTAGGATGTTTATTAAAAAGGTCGGTCATGGACAGAAAACTGAGGCACACAGTATCAACGCCGGCGTGCCTCAGGGTTCTATTCTGGGCCCAATTCCTTTCCTGATCTTCATAAATGATTCCCCAAATCATATTCTAAGATCTTTCGTCGACATTTATGCTGACGATACAACCATCTATGGAAACACGTCGAAGGGTATTAATGATAAGGTTCTTTCTGTCTGTCTGTCTGTCTGTCTGTCTGTCTGTCTGTCTGTCTGTCTGTCTGTATGTCTCTCTCTCTCTCTCTCTCTCTCTCTCTCTCTTCCGACCCGAAGCAAGTGGTGCGATGGCGGAAAAGGTGGCTGGTTACTTTAAATGCGTCAAAATACAAGCCCCCCTTTTTTCAACACAAACGCTCCGATCCCAACTTTGTCCTAGTTGAAATGAATGGTTCCACCTGTAAAGAAGCCCACTTCTTTGATAAGCTCCTAGACTGACATTCACAACAGTTTTAAAATTGAAGACTTACATCATATCTGTTGCTAAGACCGCTGGAAAAATGGTTGGACAATTATACCGCCCCAGAAGGTATCTAACGCCCGACGGTATCCTCTACATGTACATAATGAAATACGTCCTAAGTTGGAGTACCGCTGACACATATAAGGACGTTCCACTAAGAGCACTCATTTCTCCTTTTACAGAGTTCAACACTGACTTTAAAATCTAGTGAGGGATGTCGTCTTCTTTTCCCTACAGTCACGCTCTAACAGAACAGATATTGGTTGTATTTCTTTGCTCTACCGTTATTATCATGGTACGTGCTCGGCTGAGCTCAAAGCTATGCCCCCTTGTAAAACATTCACAATAAGAACCCGTGTAGCTACTACCAATATCAATGATTAACTTTTCTCCCTCTGCGTGCCCAAGACAAAACGAAACTTCCATGGACAGGTCTGCTTCCTAGAACTGATCATCTGTGGAACACAATGTCGCCAGTCTATTTCCCTGTTGACTACAATATGATCGTCTTCAAGTCCAATGTAAACAAGCTCATGTTAAATCGTCCCCGTAAATAATCAATTCCTGTCCTGCTACCATAATCCTGCGGGTGAATGCGATGCTGTCTCACCATCCACAACGAAAACTTTTAACCCCTATGCTCAAGACAAACTTTTCAACCTTTATCGTTGAGTTGAGTTTAATACTTGATAACCGGTTATCGTTAATGTAAAAAAAGAACATAGCTTGTATACGTAATGTGGAGCAATGTGGGCGATATTTTATTCAATTTTATGTAATTTGGACAGAGTTTTGAAGTATGTCTGTGAAAATTCATGTACCTCTGATTATTGTGAATTCTAACAATAAGTACTAGACATAAATTAATATAAATATATATATATATATATATATATATATATATATATATATACATACATATATATGAATATATATATATATATATATATATATATATATATATATATATATATATATATATATCTATACACTGAAGGTTTTTTAATATTTAAAACGGATATAAAAGACAATAATATGGTACCTAATTCCCTTTTAAAAATTTAAGTATTTTAGATTTACATTGTATTTTATCCATAGATATTAGATACCAATAATGGACATGCACCCTTTTCTTAAGACTCCATCAAATTATACCTTCAAATTTAGATATTTTCTAGTAGATACTTCATTCATTCCCGGTATCATATATATATATATATATATATATATATATATATATATGTATATATATATATGTATATATATATATGTGTGTGTGTGTGTGTGTGTGTTTGAGGCCGAAATAATTGTATGCAAATAACAACTGCGTTTTACTGAATTTGTGAAAATATGTTTCCTACATTTTCTGTAGATTATTTTCTTAACGCTCTTGTTCAACACAAACGAGCAATTACAAGATCGTTTGTGTTATAAAAAATGCATATGTTAAATTTTAAAATTTAAATATAAATATACACATATACATTACCGATTAACTATAAATATATCCATACAAAGTAGTAATAAGACGATTCCAACGTGTTTCCCAATTCCGATACAATTACCGATTAGTTCTAAATTCCCGAGTCCAGTTAAATTATCGATTCCGATTCACATTCCAATAACTAAGGCGACCAAAGACACAAAGCTGCACCATGAAAGTAATATTCTGTGCAACTTTAGCTCATTTAACGAAAGAGTTCATAAAATGGTCTCGATTTAATTTCGTATATTTAGTATTTTTTCCATATTTTATACTTTTCTTATTTCAAACTTATTCCTAAGAAGAACGATGAGACTAAAATCAAGTATATCGAAGTTATGTTTTTAAAAAATCAACAGTTTCTTTCCGTCAGTTTTCTTTAATATAATTTGTCGCAATAACAAATCTAAAATAAACGGGCATGTTATTTTTTGTACCTTAGTTATTAGAAAATAGAGATTGGAAAACTTGTAGATATTGTATTTGTATTTCTTGTGACAGGATGGTATTCATTTATAACGATGTTAGAAGGCTCTTTTCGACAAATTTGCAACCGGAGAATTCGAACCAAAGTAATTCTACCCTAAAGAATATGACGCATATATTGTTGTATGTACTTTTCGCAAATTGATAGGATATTTGACACTGAAGAAATGTATTATTAACAAACAATTTATGAATTGTTGACGCCATCCCCTGTCGGGCGTGCCTACAATCATTTCAGCTTGCCGATGATTCCACTGGGCACGGAGATTTACTAAAGATGTCTTAATCTGCCGTTTTGGATGAAACCGCGGTACATTGCTCAAATATTTAATATACAGTATCTAAATAAATTATATATATATATATATATATATATATATATATGTATATATATATGTATATGTATATATGTGTATATGGGTGTATATGTGTATATATATATAATGAAGAAGAATGGAAAGGAATTAGAGAAGCAAAAGCCAAATCATAATTCAATTCAATTGCTCCGAGCAAGGTATATTCCGCAAAAAAAAACATTTATTCAAGTTAAATTTTCCTTAAGCCAAGCTTTTCAAAGATCAAAATCTTATCATCAGAGGAAGTCACTGGGATAGATAAGTTGGCAAAGGCCAAGATTTAAAATTTGAAAAAATAAAATAAAAGTTGTAGGGGAAGGAACACAGGGCAAAATTCTGCCCGAATGCAAGCAAATGTCCGATTGCTAAAAAGTCCGGTGTCGAAAAGTCAAGCGGAGAGAATGAGATGTATATATATATATATATATATATATATATATATATATATATATATATATATATATACTGACATACTACGCGTTTCAGCGTATGCTTTCATCAGTGTTGGAATTGACATTTTCGGACTGTCATAGGGCGCGAACCTGATTCACAAATTTAACAAAACAATTGCACGCTTTCGCACTATCTCTACGGCTATCAGAAATTATCACGTGATACAGGATAAACTATGCTCAATTTATGCCTAAATACAATAGACAGTAAACAGCAGCCAGTGCAGAGGATTCGACGAAATTTATCGACACCTAACTCATAGCTAAGTAACAGTCTGTTTTTAATATCTCCGAACAGTGCTCAACTTGGATTTGTTAAAGCGGCTTTATGATAATAATACTTATAAATAAATATTAAATGATGTATACCTACCCGATTACAGGGCGCGAACTCAGTTAAGGAATTGAATGATGCAAATAAAAATTAGATAAAATACAACATTTATTAATTTATTAAGTATTCAAACAAAGAATATAAAAAACTCATATATATATATATATATATATATATATATATATTAAGTATTCAACACATTGGCGATGCTGTAAAAACGATGACTCGTTAAGTAAATGTAGTATTGTGTTGACTTAAGACAGAGGATGACTAACAACGTTCATTTAATGGTCTTGTACTATGTTATATGCTGTGTTAAACTGATCACAAACTATAAATTCTAAACACATTCATTCGGGCTGTTTACAAGTAATCGCCTAAATAAAGTATAATCTAATTTTTGTTTTAAGAGAGGTTCAGCTGAAGATTTTCATCCACTATAATAAATATAATAATAATAATAATAATAATAATAATAATAATAATAATAATAATAATAATAATAATAATAATAATAATAAATTCACACACAATGTTTGCATAGGGTCAAGGAGGATGAGAAGACCGAGGAGGGACAGCAAAAACCAGACCTCCACTGAAAGTGCAGATACTGCTGGGACCTTGGGAAGGCTTATTGCCACCCAAATCCCAGAGAAGACCAATGGTTCTTACCAGCGAGAAATCAATGGTAAACGACTGTTGTGATACTGCAAATTTATTTGCGGTCGCTATCGAAAAGAGGTGGAGAATACTGGAAATCAGGGGAGACTTGTTGTCACTCAGACTCCAGGGAATACCACCGGTTGTCGGTGAGCAATCACTGATGACCTGTGAACACCTAGTGAATAATAATAATAATAATAATATTAATAATAATAATAATAATAATAATAATAATAATGATAATGAAAATAATAATAATAATAATAATAATAATAAATAAATAAATAAATTAATAAATATAATAATAAATAATAATAATCACATAATAAGTGCTGCAGGAAACTAGCTTATCACATAATATCTCAATGCAGCAAACTAGCCCGCAAAGCATGCAAGAACCGGCACGACTGCGTGGGGAAAGCAGTACACTGGAAACTATGCAAACTATTTCATTTTGAACATGCCGTTAAATGGTACAGATACAAACCAGAGACAGTACTGAGAATAGAAAAGTAATCAATCCTCTGAGACATGGAAATACACACAGATAAAACTATCCAAGCAAGGATAGCGGACGTCATAATAGTTTACAAGAAGGAAAGAAACTGACAAAGTGTAGATCTTGCCGTCGCAACAGCTCACAGTGTAACACTCAAATTGGCAGAAAAAAGAAAATACAGTGAGTTTGCCAAAGAGATGAAAATAATATGGAGCATTATGAAAGTGAATATAATAAGTTATTGTAAAAGCGTAAGGAAGATTACTGAGAAAAAGACGAAGAGAAATTGGAATTAAAGGTGAGACTAACACTATACAAGTGAAATAAATGATAACAACAGCTAAAATATTTGAGTAAATCATCGAATTAACTCACCAACTCACATAAACTACAAACAGCTCAACTCCTATAAAAAAACGGGGTGGTTTTATGATGTAATGATAGAGTGAACTAGAGAAGAACAGTCTTGATGTTCTTTGAGTTGAATTATCTTTTCTCTTTTTTTTTCAGTTTCTAGATGAATCGGACTAAAATTAGTGTGCTGGTAGTTTAAGATCTGGAATAAAAATTATTGTTTCAACTTAAAGATAAAAGGGAAATGTTAAGTATTACAGTATATAAAATAAACATTTTTCTGATATTTCTTTTATACATTGAGACCATTTTCTCATCCGTTTTTGTTGTTTTGTTTTTAAATTCGTGCAATTGTTTGTGTTTAGAGAATTTGCTTATTTTAGGGCGATTATTCGGACTAAGGTCTTCTATCATTTCATAGAAATCAGAATTAACTGAATTTAAACAAATATATCAGTCAATAATTTAACAGCACACAATTGTTGTTCACGAGTACATATTTGTATCGATCCTTATCCATGGTTAACCCTATATTGAATATGGGTGGAATAAAAATTATCAAGAACCCTTTATGTTGTACTTACTTGTCAGGGAAAATAAAACAAATTTTAGATCATTTTTCTTTCTAGAATTGTAAGAATTTAAGTAATAAACTTATTTATAGAAATATTCAGCAATCAAATCTAAATAGCTGTTATTTTTTATTTTATTATAAAAAAAATATAAATAAGTATTAAATCTAATTCCCATATAAACATTTTAAAATCTATATTTTGCATGTTATATATGTTTTTTCTGCGTAATACCAATTTGCGCTGAATAGTTTTTAAATAAATAGCTATGTTTTGCACATGGTCCCTTTGACTGTCTTATTTTTATTATTTTAGTATCAGTTTCAGAAATAATAATTTGCAAATCGTTTTTTGTTCAGGGAATTTTGCTTTCCAGTAGACTGGGTGAAGTATTACTTATTCGAGTTTCCATCGAAGAAGACGCCTAACAGTATACAGTATTGGTTTTGGAATTAAGTTTCCCTTTTGATGGGGAGGAATAAGCAGTCGCTGGATTTGTCACAACTTCTCATGTGAGTTTTTTTCATGCATGTTTTCATGTACTTTGATTTTGCCATCACCTGTGTCAGCAGCTCATTTTGAACTTTACTATCATTTCTTCCTTTTTATGATAAATGAACAATTTACCTGGCCAGCAAGAGAGTTTGGAGGAAGACCGCATATTCCTCTTAATTTCTGCTACGAAACGCGCGTAAGAAATGATAAAAGCATTGAATTCGAATAAAAAATAACTGAAAAATAATAAAAGAATATAAAATACAATTTAAACATATTTAAAAAAATATTGTTTGTGTGTCGACGTGACAAAAAGAAATTACAGGTATTTGCTGGTATATAAAAGTAAAAAGATTGAACGTGCATAGGTAAAGTTCGGTTATGGTGGATCGACGACACATGAAAGTGGAAGAAATTGTAAGATCAGATGAACGATATGGTTATGGATTGATTTTTCTTTCAGTGATCTGAAGGCGCCTATAATATATATATGCTCTGAAGCCTGCAATATACGTTCATTGAGCTTACAATTGTTAAAAGTGTAGGATATTATAGAGAGTATATATTAAAACATATATTTATAAGAACTTATATATATATATATATAATAGATATTTGTTATTGTTTATTATCTATGTACGTATACGTTTCGTCCTTTTTAAATCGGGACTCATCAGCATAGAGATATGACTATTCACTACCGGTCATGCGATTCGAAACCCCGGACTACAGGTATTTTTCAACTCAAATCCGACGTCTTTAACCACGCGACCAATTTTAAATAGCAAATAAACGGTGATAATTTTAACACTTTATCAGCGGGCTTAACGTCTTAGCATTCTACTTCTTTTAAGGGAAGGAACGATGCATTTTAAAACTCACCAATAAATACACCAAATAGCGGGTATGCGTCTTTAGAAATACAACTCAACTCTATTTGATATATGTGTACACTCGTAGTGTTTAGCAGGTTATTTTTCCATATAACAGAAAAAAACAGTATGATTATGATATGCTGAGCCCCAAAATAGCTTTAAAACACTAGCAAAATATTTATTAATTAATTACACTTGTAATAAACACAATTAAAAGAACAATATGTCCATCACGAGACTTCTTAGCATACGTAAAATATTATCCAGACAACAAAATACATACGCCGACGTACCACAAAAAACAAATGTTAACTTTAAAGCCAATGCAAATCACAAAGATTGACTCAACGCAGGAGTCAATTCTGGAGATAAAATGGCCAACAAATTGTGTCCAAGGGAACAGTGTAGAATCTGCTTCCAACGATTTATTTATGTGAACTAATACGTATCATCCCCTGTCCTCATAAGTCACGGAATGTTTTTTTTATTCCATACATTATTTTAAATTATCCAACGATCCATTATCCTCGAGTGGTTTTGATAAATAGTGACTCATATTATACAAATAAAGTGGTTGGTCCGTCTGTTCGTCCGCTAGTCACAATTGTTTTAAACACAATAAATGCATTGCGCAGTTTGTCTAATTTCGAAATATTATGGATCTTAACTTATTTTAGAAATGGAGAATAGTTTATTAATAGTCAATAATGAATTCCCAACAAATAAAGTGGTTGGTCCGTCTGTTCGTCCGCTAGTCACAATTGTTTTAAACACAATAAATGCATTGCGCAGTTTGTCTACTTTCGAAATATTAGTGATCTTAACTTATTTTAGAAATGGAGAATAGTTTATTAATAGTCAATAATGAATTCCCAACAAATAAAGTGGTTGGTCCGTCTGTTCGTCCGCTAGTCACAATTGTTTTAAACACAATAAATGCATTGCGCAGTTTGTCTACTTTCGAAATATTATGGATCTTAACTTATTTTAGAAATGGAGAATAGTTTATTAATGGTCAATAATGAATTCCCAACAAATAAAGTGGTTGGTCCGTCTGTTCGTCCGCTAGTCACAATTGTTTTAACCACAATAAATGCATTGCGCAGTTTGTCTACTTTCGAAATATTATGGATCTTAACTTATTTTAGAAATGGAGAATAGTTTATTAATAGTCAATAATGAATTCCCAACAAATAAATTGGTTGGTCCGTCTGTTCGTCCGCTAGTCACAATTGTTTTAAACACAATAAATGCATTGCGCAGTTTGTCTACTTTCGAAATATTATGGATCTTAACTTATTTTAGAAATGGAGAATATTTTATTAATAGTCAATAATGAATTCCCAACAAATAAAGTGGTTGGTCCGTCTGTTCGTCCGCTAGTCACAATTGTTTTAAACACAATAACTGCATTGCGCAGTTTGTCTACTTTCGAAATATTATGGATCTTAACTTATTTTAGAAATGGAGAATATTTTATTAATAGTCAATAATGAATTCCCAACAAATAAAGTGGTTGGTCCGTCTGTTCGTCCGCTAGTCACAATTGTTTTAAACACAATAAATGCATTGCGCAGTTTGTTTACTTTCGAAATATTATGGATCTTAACTTATTTTAGAAATGGAGAATAGTTTATTAATAGTCAATAATGAATTCCCAACAAATAAAGTGGTTGGTCCGTCCGTTCGTCCGCTAGTCACAATTGTTTTAAACACAATAAATGCATTGCGCAGTTTGTCTACTTTCGAAATATTATGGATCTTAACTTATTTTAGAAATGGAGAATAGTTTATTAATAGTCAATAATGAATTCCCAACAAATAAATTGGTTGGTCCGTCTGTTCGTCCGCTAGTCACAATTGTTTTAAACACAATAAATGCATTGCGCAGTTTGTCTACTTTCGAAATATTATGGATCTTAACTTATTTTAGAAATGGAGAATAGTTTATTAATAGTCAATAATGAATTCCCAACAAATAAAGTGGTTGGTCCGTCTGTTCGTCCGCTAGTCACAATTTTTTTAAACACTATAAATGCATTGCGCAGTTTGTCTACTTTCGAAATATTATGGATCTTAACTTATTTTAGAAATGGAGAATATTTTATTAATAGTCAATAATGAATTCCCAACAAATAAAGTGGTTAGTCCGTCTGTTCGTCCGCTAGTCACAATTGTTTTAAACACAATAAATGCATTGCGCAGTGTGTCTACTTTCGAAATATTATGGATCTTAACTTATTTTAGAAATGGAGAATAGTTTATTAATAGTCAATAATGAATTCCCAACAAATAAAGTGGTTGGTCCGTTTGTTCGTCCGCTAGTCACAATTGTTTTAAACACAATAAATGCATTGCGCAGTTTGTCTACTTTCGAAATATTATGGATCTTAACTTACTTTAGAAATGGAGAATATTTTATTAATAGTCAATAATGAATTCCCAACAAATAAATTGGTGTGCATGCCTGAAAATAGAAACCGAAACCTCGAGATCTACAGTCTGCGGTTCTACTAACTGACCTATTTGCACTTTAAAACATAACCTTGACCAAAAAAGTATAGCTTTTATGTAACATCATAGATCCATGACTTACCTCATCTTTCAAAACATTAATTCAAACATAAGCGATAACAGAAAATGAATCGGTAAACATTATTAATAACGTTGGAAATTATTTTAATCGTTCAAACCAATTTATTTTGCTTTACCTACAAGTATATCATCCAGCGACAGGAATTATCATATTTTTACTAGTTAAAACATTAGACAGACTGAAACACTGAATTGTGTTCGGTATAAACGATCAAAAAATGGGGTGATTGACCGTTAAACAGACGAGTTAACACTAGATCATAAGGGGAGGTAACCAAGTTTTGACTGAAACACTGACTATTAACATCACCGAAACAATAACATCTGCCCTTGTAAAATAGCGTTCTGCAAATGACGCTAAATATTGCTGAGTCATTTATAATCCCAGGAATAACGGTGTCCGGGTGGCAAGAGTTCAATAAATCAAAAAATGAAGCTGGGTTTATTTAGCGAAATTTATTTTAAATTTGATAGCTCTCGCGTTCTTGAATATTCAGTTTCTCATTAATTTTAATAGTGATTGAATATCCCCGTAGGTGCGAGGAAGGAAGCTGCCATTTGTTTTGTTTTTTTTTGTTTTTTGTCGTTGTTTTCGATTTTTTTTTTTATTGTCGAGATTGTTGAATGTATTTTTTTTGCATTTATAAAAGAGAAATGATTTATTTTACCTCTTTTTTTCGATTTTTTCATGAATTTCATTATAATTCATCGATTTGTTTTCTTGTCTTTATTATTTCGCCATTTTAGAGCATATTGCTATTTGAATATTATATTTGTGTTCAATAGTTTATCATTTTTCTCTTTCTCTTTTATATATTTTGTTTGTATTCTACCGATAAAAGTATATTTTTCATCAAACAGACAACTAAAACCTATTTAATATATGTTTACATTAGTTTCAAAAATATTTTTTTTAATTCTTCATTTATTTTAGTGTTCAATTTTCTTTCTTCTTTTTTTTCGTTTTGAATCTTTTTATATGAGGATTGATTATTAGATGAGAATTTTAATCATTCGGGCAACTGTTTACATATTGGATCCGTGGTATAACTGATATTGTAAAATAATGAATAGTTGCAAATAATAAATCGTGGACAAGTCAATTGTGGGTGGGACGTCGAGAAACAAAAAATAAGGCGACTTAATAACTGTTAAAAAGGAAAAGGTTCCGCAGTGCGAAGAGACTCGAAAGACAGCGGTTTACAAAAACGCGAAGAGCCGAAACGCCTGGTGATCGGAGTATCGAAGTACCGGAAGAAAAGGAGTTTACCGATGTTAATGGCACTGATGAAGCTTTATTGGCTATGGTACGCAAGCCCGTCTTGCTGTTAGACTTTTGTGTCCGCTGACTAAAAATGCGGCTGATAAACAAGTTGGAAAATTGAAGGAATCCCCTGACTTGTACTTCACCAAAATGCTTGTAGAACAATTGCTTCATTTCACGCTCGGATAGGCAACGCAGAGCAAATTGCTTTCCAATCATATGTATATACAAACGAGTTTCTAGCGGAAACCAAGTCTGTGACCTCAGCAAGAAAAAGACTTTCATGAGACAAAAGTATGTCAAAAGATTGTTTAATATGTGTGCGTAGCCGGCGTAAACTATCCGGTAATGGCAAATAAAGAAAACCAAAGTGTTCTATATACGTTCTGTTCTTTGTCATTCTTGTTGGATCCTACCGGGTACCCTGGAATAACGGGTAATGCAACAATATCAGTGTGAAGTGTTGATAATTTCTCAGCGACGTCTCCTGCCGGTTGACGGTTCAACTCCCCGTACATACGATACTATTAATCCATTTACCAATTACTTAAAACTGCATACAGCTGACTAAGCCCCCTTTGATTAAATAAATAATTCTCTGTTTAACGAGACACGTTTTTTCAAAGAGAAATACATCTCTGGCTGGCCCAATATAAAGTTAAGGATACTTTCAATTGCTTATGTGCCTTCCCCTCCCTCCCTGTACCGAACTCGTCTGCTATTCGCATGCCTCGAAAACAGCCAACCCACTAAACATGTCGTTTACAGCAGGAACTAGGTTTGGGAGATCGATTCAAAGCAAACTGATGATTTATCGGACAAATCAAGCAAGTAGCACACAAAAAACATAATAATCGCTAGCAAAAGACTTGAACAGATAAATGGAATCGCTCCGGAAACAAAACTAAAGAAACGTGATCAAATAAAGCTATATGATATGCAAGATAGCAACTATAACGAAAAGAAAAATGTAAACTCTGTAGACAAAGAAACGAAATAGTAAACCATAAATTAATGTAAAAACCTAAACTCAAAGGATTATAAAAGATTGACATGACCACTTCGCTCCAGTATTTTTACTAGTGATGATAATCATACTAATACCAATAACAAGTATTATACTAAATAGTATTAGTAGTAGTAGTGCTAGAATTATTATTATCATCATTAATAGTGATAATGATAATACTACTACAACAAATAATAATGATAATAATATTTGTAATTACATAACACAAAGGAGAACGATACTGATAACCAATACTAGCGCAAAGGTTAATAACACGCAAAGCAACAAAAAGGCGTGAAAAGCAAAGTACGAAAAAATGCTACATGGGTCATTAATAAGATTGCCCAAAGTATAGCACGTTAACCCATGGGAATAACTACAGAAAGGACACTTGAAAAGTGAAAAAGAAACGCTACTTGAAACCGCACGGATCAACCCGATCAGATACAAAGTATACGACATATAAGGTAGACATATATACGAGATAAAAAACTAATATAAAGACTAACACAAAGAGACAGAACAGTAAAGCATTAATTAAAGCAGACCCAAAATAATTTGTGTGCACCAGAGGTTTATCCGTTGACCTAGATTATTCCTGCTATTCGTAAACGGCCTCTCTGATGTAATTGTATCCGAGATGGGTATATTTGAAGTTGACAGCTGCCTCTATTCTAGACGTGGACAGAACGAACGCACATATATCAACGCAGTGTATAACTCCTTAAAGAAAAGGTTATTCACTCTGTAGTGGAATGGGGACGTAAATGTAATGCTTCTAAGACAAAGCTCCTTTTCTTTAACAATTATGAAAACAACTTCCCAACCACTGCCCGCCATGGCTAATAGACCACTACTAGGGAGTTAATTATTAACACTCTTTGGTCTAGCATTCATAATGCATCATGAATTGCAACAAATACATAGAAGATATTGCCAAGGCTATTTAAAGAAGGTGGGCTCTCTCTACCGCGCTAGAAAACTTCTCACACCTTCCAGTAGCCTATATCTTTACAAAACCACCATACACAATGGAGAGAGAGTATTGTTGCCACATCTGGGCTGAATCTCAACAACCAGTCTTTTTATTAGACAGGGTCCAAGAAAATGTATCTTATCTAATAGCTCCCACACTATCCACCAAGCTCCAGCTGCTGTCCCATCACCGCAATGTTGCATCCCTGGGATGTTTTTACAAATACTTCAGTGGAATGCGCCCCGATTAATTCGTGCCACTGGTTCTCTCCCTGACGTAAATACCCTAGAGCTAGCCGACAAGCAGCAAATGTTTATCCCTTCACTGTAGATGTCTCAAGATGCCGGAAAGCTTTCCACTTCAATAGTTTCTTCCCTCGAACTGCTAGTCTTTGGAATTATATCCCTGCTTTCTGCTTTTTTCACTGTACTTACATGCAGAAATTTAAATATAATGAGAACATACATCTCGCTGCTCAACCCCCTACGAGGGATGCCCTTGTAGGAATAGCCTCTAATTCAGCGTAGCTCCTTACGTCTAAGTGGCAATGTGCTTTGTTTGGGGAGAAATAAAAGTGTTTAAAGATAAGATCTAAGATATTAATGATTTGACTGGGTAAGTATTTCACTAAGAACTGTGCAAACGACTGCACTTAGGAAGATTGAAGCAAATGGCCATGCACAACTCGGAGACAGTATTTAAAAAGAACATTTATAAACTCTTTCGTGCCATGGTAATTCACACAGACAAACATCGAAGTGAGAGGAATTGACATACGGAGGGGAACTTTGACAAATAGTCGAATTGGTCGTCCCAGCAATTCACAGAGTAACGCAGAAGGAGACAGAAAAAAACTAGTCAAATACGTGAGGGCCGAAGTAAATATTGAACATAAAGAACTGTTGGGCATTACTGAGTCAAACTAGGTTGACAAGTCACGCATGAACTGTTTTCATTTATATAAAATATGGTTGGATTTCCGAATAGGTTTTGAATTATCCTAAAATACTAGGGGTGGTGGTCTTTAATTAAGGTCACTCAGTGAAATCATACACTCGGTATGTCTGAACTAATATAGAATTGTAATTTTCCTATATGAGGTTTTCAATTAATAATTCTACATATATCTGGTCGATGGCAAGATGATATACGCACATCTCGTTGAGTATTGTTACAGAACGCAACATTGATACAAATTCAGATAGTGGATGAAATCTTATTGCTTGCAAAGTGTCTTCTGTACATAAATCAAATAAAACATTAATTAAACCCGATCTCTTTTTCTTTTTTGGGGGGAGGTGAGATTCCAGAATGGAATTGGAGTTTGGGTCTATTTTTATTGTGTCGCAATATTGGAGACTAGTGTGTAAAATAGGATTAATGAAAAATTCTAACGTATGGTTTAAAATTAGGTGGAATAGAATTTTCCATTTCAGATTAGAAAGTAGGAGACATTTTCTGGTTGTAGTGTCACTGCCACTGTAAGCGGATGAGACAAATTGATACAGAGAACCGTCCGAACAGCCAGAAAGTTCCGTTGGGTTTTTCGATACTAGTTTCATATTTCCCTGACGGAGGAGGTTGGAGTTGTTTTATGTTTCTACATGTAAACTCAGGAAAAACATCTACACACACATTCTAAAGGCCAAATTTCAGTTGTTGATGCTGCTTTTATTAATGCCGTTTGTAAAAGCGGTTATAAATTGTTACACCGGCCATTCTTACACAGGAGAAACTGCACCGGTTGTCACTATAAATAGTGTGAGTAACCAGAGACACAGAAAACAAAGCACAGTCTTGTAACTGTCTAGCCAAGTGCTAGTCACTTTCTTACTTTGTTAATATACTTGTTAAACCAACCCTCGACTTGACTTCCTTTATTTATTATTTACTGTTGGACAACTTCACAACATAAATAATAAGAGGACAGCAACGAAAAGAAGAGGAGATGGTAGCTTTGACTCATATCAGCACGGAGACATGACCAGTACATGTCTTCAACGAATGGGCCGAATCGTAGTGTATCGAAGAGAACAGATCGTGCGGATACAAGAGCACCCTATCGTATTCGAATCTGTGTTTATTAAAGACAAAGTTATTTAAGGCATTCTGACGACGCCATTTGAATCTATCGATTAACGTTTTCATTGCGAAAAGATTTATGCAAAATATAAAGAAACAAGCTATCGATCGTTCGGTGTTCTTCAGAATAGAAGTTTGTTCGGTCAGCAATGCAGATTTTAATGAATATTTATGAACGCAATTTAATTACACTGACAAAAATAGAATGAAGCGATATACTCTTGATATACGATAGAGATGGCATTGATATAAGGCTGGCAATGACTCTGTTGCTGCCGAACTGAGATACGGTCTTGTTCAGTGTGAGGAGATTAACACTCCCAGGCTTTACCTTCTCTTTTAGAAGGTGTTAGTTTATTACAAATCGCCTGAACTGCCTCAACTGGGAAATGCCTACAGGGTTGCTCATTTTTAGGCGAGGGCGCGCTAATCTAAGAGCGTTGTGATTTCACAAGCAGACTTGTCTGTATGTCTAACCTGCTGTAGAGGAGGTAAGTAAATTACAGTGGAGTGTTATTGAAAGCACCAGAGTGCCCGTAAACATCGAAGAAGTAAAACATATCCTGTTCTCACGCCTGAATCCATACTAGGTTATGTTTATGCATGCAATTTTGTGAATATGTGGACTCTTACAGACCTTATGTATAGAAGAGATTACGACTCCAGTTGCTTAGAGACTTCAGACTTGTAAATACTAGTCTAGGATTCGTTCCCGACAATCATTCCAGTAGAAAATGCGCCTATTTAGATGACCTTCTATATGTTAGGCTAGGATACTGGTTGTGGGTAGTCCAAGGAGACCAACCCTCACAATACCTTGACTCCCCTCTTTGGAGTTGAGTAAGTAAATTGCTAAGTGTCTGAAGCGCCCTGGGCATGAAATGCCGACGGAAATGTTCAATAGGCCAGAGTGCTCCTACTTCAGGGGCGCTGGCTTGACTCCCATCACCATCCCTCATTGTGTAACATCTTCCTGCGGTGGGAAAAAAAGCAATATCAGCGGTCTCTCCACAGCTGTTCTTCTTAAGAGACTCTGGACTTCAAACTACCAGTCGAGGATCCGTTCTCCACAATCATTTCCACGAAAACTGGGCCATTTTGGTGGCCTTTTATCTGTCGGGCTAAATTATTGGCCTTGAGTAGTCTTAGGAAGTCTACCCTTCCAGGTATTTCCTCATTTTTGGGAGATGGAGTTAGTTTTTGTTTTACTACATGAGACTGACCTAGAAATATTTAATAGGCCAGAGTGCCGCTCTTTTTAGTGGCGTTGGCCTCATTCTCTACAGCTTCTGGCCTTGTGTATCATCTTCTTGCGGTGGGAAGGAAATAAACATCCGGTCTCTCCTCAGATTCAGTTGCTTAGAAACTTAATATCAGTCGATGGCTCGTTCTCGACAATCAATGCGACGGGAACTAGTCCGTTTCGGTTTCTTTTTATCCGTCGCATTGAGGTATTGATCCTAGTTACTGCTAGGAGGTATATCTTCATAAAACTCGAATGTAAAGGAAAACGGATCATTGGGGCTTCGGAAAAAATTGTATGGAACTTGTGCTCAAATAAGTTTAACGGTTTTCAGGTACATTCAGCGATTAAAAGAAAGAAAGATATGCCTTTGAAGACGACTTTCGCTCGGGAATACCAGGAACCATAAAAGCTGACAAATTCATAAACGCTGCTACAAAATGTATTTGAAAAGGATCGGCGAATAAATGTCAATTAGACCCTTACGTTCGTAGACATTTTCTATCGGTTGACAAATTCAATTATTCATGATAATTAAGAACTTATCAGGCTTCCAGTACGATAGGCCCCAAAGCGGTTGTAGCCTGATCTACAGAATCTTCGAAGTGATTTCTGTTTTCTGGGATCAAAAGGATGTAAAGGAAGCAGTAACAGGGGTTTACTATACTGAGGTTTTAATAAAAACTAAAAGACGCTTTGATTAAACAGAAAATTAAAATAGGCTGGCGAGGTTACAAAGAAAAAGCAACACACTGTGCTACAATGTTGCTCCAAAAACGTCCTCAATACTTTTTTGAAAACGTTTTTCGAACGTGTAAATATCCATGTGAAATTTGCATTGACTTCAATCACAACTATCTCGAGAAATGAGCCTATGTATTTATGTTGTTTTTGTAAAATGCATTAATTTCTTGAAAATTCCGCGTACTTTTTAATCTACTCTCGTACATTTCATTTAAAATTACAGTGTGCCGGACCGATGGCACATCTGACCGATATACCGGATCTCTTAGATTAATATAATGATGTATGTTCTTCAATAATTTATCCGGCCTAGATGACGAAAAACAAGAAAATGTCAATAATCACGGAAAAATTAAAATCATAAAAAACAATTTTGAATATATCTTGTTAAATTTTTAAATAAGGTTTTAATAGACTTCACGCTGACAAATCACACTTTGCTTTAACTAACCAATTTTCATTTATTATTGTACAATTTAATAAGGTAACTTGTTACAGATATTTCAAAAAAATTAGACGTAGTCGATTTATTATATGAAACATTTCAAATAATTATCGGAAAATTCAAATCAACAATAATAATTTTTAATATATCTTGTCAGATTTTAAAATAAGGTTTAAATAGACTTCAAGCTGACAAATCACACTTTGCTTTTCACTAACCAATTTTCATTTGTTATTATTGTACACTTTTATAAAGTAACTTGTTACAGATATTTCAAAAAAGTTAGAACTAGTCGACTGATTATATGAAACATTTCAAATAATCATCGACTAACTAAAACATCAAAAACAATTTTGAATATTTTTGTAAGATTTTAAAATAAGGGTGAATAGACTTCCAGCTGACAAATCACACTTTACTGCTAACTAACCAATGTTCATTTGTTATTATTGTACAATTTAATAAGGTAACTTGTTACATATATTTTTAAAAAGTTAGAACTGGTCGACTGATTATATGAAACATTTCAAATAATTATCGACAAATTAAAATCAGCAATAGAAATTCTAATGTTGCATCCACTTAATATTCCGTTTAGAACGTAATTGTGACTGTCAGATAAATCAACGAAACGACAGACCCAATATATTATAGTAATAATTGGATAAATCGAATATATAACTTCATCTGGTATTATTTTAAAAGTCAGACCCCGATAGTATTTAAGCTGAGAAATCTAACTTGCTTCTGACTAGAAAATGTTTTATAGTTATAAATGTACTATGTGTTATGCAATATAATTATTTACTTCCTAATAACTTGTTTAAAATATACTTAGTCCGGCGGAGACGACTTATGAGATTGTTTTAATAAATACCGAATGATCCTAATCAGCCAGAAGAATTTGTGAAGATACGTCCATATAATTTGCGAAATATACTTTATTGTGACAGACAGATGGAGCAACTTAATAACTTACCAATTATCTTTAAGAGATCCTTAGGCACATTTAACATATAAAGTTGTCTTGTCGAATTTTACAACTCATATTAAAATAGCCTTTAGTCGATTTTTGTTTTAATTCATGTTTAAGATTTTCAAAATTGTTTTTGATGTTTTAGTAAGTTGATAATTATTTGAAATGTTTCATATAATCAGTCGACTAGTTCTACCTTTTTTGAAATATCTGTAACAAGTTCCATTATTAAATTGTACGATAATAACAAATGAAAATAGGATAGTCAGAAGCAAAGTTTTATATGTCAGATTGAAGTCTATTTAAGCCTAATTTTAAAATCTGACAATATATATTAAAACTTGTTCATAATAATTTTAATTTGATATAATTATTTGAAATGTTTCATATAATCAGTCGACTAGTTCTAACTTTTTTGAAACGGAGCAATAGAGTGATTTAAAGAAATACCGAATCTTCTATAGCAATATATTAGGTTGCCTAAAAGGTTCGTTCGTTTTTTATAGTCATCTTTCCGTACTACAAAACCTGGTTTTACATTCATATTCTTTAAATCATGTATTTGGTGTAGCGAGTAGGTTGACGTCAGTGTGTCATACGCTATCGAGCAGAGTTCTTACATATTTATTGTATTTAAGGCCTTGAAATTGAAGATCAAGCAGAGGACTACCGACATACTATGCATTTTTTACTACAGAAAATTTTAAAAAGCTACAGAAACGTGGTTAAAAATAGGATATATATATGGAGAGAATGATGTTACAGAACGTGTGTGCCAGAAATTGTGTTCTTTATTTCGAAAAATATTTTTCCAGGGACAGACCATCGTCCTTGCCGACCAAGCATGATCCACAGTGACAAATTGAAAGACATAGTGTAACAAGATTGCCGTTTGACAAAGAGACAAATCGCAGATATTCTCAAGATTTGCAAATCGAGTATGTAAAATTAATTGTATAAACGTGGTTTAATTTCTTAACTTGATGTATTGGATTCACAGAAGATAAAAAAACGAACGCACTTTTGAGCCAACCAAATAATAACGCTCTTCGCCTCAATTTATTTTACAATTTTTTTAGTCTGGGCTAGACAACTGATCAAAGTGTAGTATCTGTTCCGATGGATACTGCACCCCATATACTGGTATTGTCTTGGCCTTCGGGTCTTGATTCCGCCGGTCTGTGGGTATGTCCTATGCAGTTCTAGGCGGTCCACTTTCCGAGGCTTTACCTCCCCTCTTTGGGGAGGAGTAAGTTTATTGCTTATTGCCTGAGGCGTCCTACCGGGGAATGCCGACGGGGCTGCCCAGGCAATTTTTAATGGCCAGAGTGCTCACCTTCTCGGGCGATGGCTTTTCAAGTCTTACTTTCCCGATCCGACCTTGGGTCACATCTTACCTTGTGGGCGTAAGATAAAACTGGCCTTGTGACTAACCTCCTGGAGAGGTAAATAAATAAACAACTGATAATATGACACATTTTAAATAATCACCGAAAAATGAAATAATGAAAATGCGTCCATCTAATATTTAATTTAGAATTTCAATTTGACTGACATATGGATCAACTGACCAAAGGGGGAGAATATCTTATAAAGATGCTTAAACACATCTAATATATAAAATTATAATGTCGGATTTTCAAAATCATACTAAAATAGCTTTTTAATTAAATGGTTTTCAAATTTTTGTTTAAGATTTTTAACATTGCTTCCAAGTTGTTGGTCATTTACTTTTGTATTTATTAGAGACGAAGTTATTTAAAAGATTAAAACGATTGAGTTATAAAAATCGATCATTTAATCTTTCGATCGCGCAGAGACGTCTGTGCATGATAATACCTGATTTGAAAACAAAAGCGATCGATCGTTCTATGAAAACAAACGTTAATTTCTCAGAAATGCAGATTTTTCTATGAATATTTTTTACAAAAGAAATTACGTAAAATAATGAAAAACAAATTAAGATTATATATTCTTAACATTTTCTATACAACATTCTATAAAAACGTACGCCATTTTGAATCATGAGGAGACAACCCATCAATTTTACGTGTGTTAGCTTTGCATACATTTAAAAAATAAAATTAATTCAAACAAAGACTTTTAAACAATTCAAAGTGTGTATATATCGGTTCGAGATGCCTTTTTATTTACTTGTCAACACATTAGACGAAACATAACAGATGCTAAGTTTATTGTATTGTAGATTATTGCTGTGCTTAAAAAAGAAGACGAACATGTATGTATAAAATTATAATTGTGCATCATGTTTGTTCGTTTTCGACGAATGTTGATAGTCGTTCATGAATGGGGGGTCAACTAGATTTGACTAAACTTGATCTGTTTTATTTGCTAGCCAGTCACATTATGTCGATCCGAATTCGAGCCGGTTAGCATTAAGCATACTTATTATGATATCATCTAACTATGCATACGGCGATTAATTAAATACAAAGGTGAAATCCTCGTCGGAAAATTTGATGTAGCAGTAGTTCATTTTCTGTCTTCTTCCTTTACATGGTTTTATGTCTCTTCTTTTAAATATCAGCGATTGCCAAAGTTATCAAATAACGATAGAACATGATTGGTTGTTATATTTTAGATGTTTTAAATTTTTTGGATCATTTAGGCAACTGGTCTCATGTTTGATGTTATTACCACAACGTTTCGGCCGGTGTAACACTCTGACCTTCTTTAAGTGCAACTTTAATAAGGTTCGAAATTCCGCACAAATTCGCGAGTTCGACAGTAAGATTCCTGAGTTTGATGAAGTGCACCTTAAGATAGAAGTTACGTCGGCTGAACAGAACAGAACTTTGAGTAATCAATAGAGTGCAAATGATCATTTAAGATTAAACAAGCCTTTAGTTTTTCTATTCTAGTATACGGAACACATAAATAATACCTACAAATTATTTCTCAAATATCCCCCCTCTCTCTCTCTCTTGTCTGACAAAAAAGAGAAATATTTGATCAGGTTATATGTTACGTGTCACTCTAGACTTTCATATATCACCTCACATCCTTCCACGTCGTGCTAATTCTAATATTTTTACGTCTAAATGATTATTTTCACTTTTCTACTTAATTTAACGGTAATGAAAATATAGTGTCCAACATTACATTACAAATCGCTACAGTTTCATTTGGAAAGATGTTCATAAAAACAAATATAATTGTATATTTCAAAAACTCCTTATTTAATGAAGTCGCTGTTTCAGTGAGACAGATTTTAATAGCAACCATCAAGAAACCTAACCATTATCTCTCTTCTGAGTTAAACAATTGAATTTAAAAAACAAAACCTGTTTAGCAATAATAATACCGTCAACTCTTGTCCCAAATTCAACCATTCCAAGATCCGATCATTCCAAGATGTTATTAAACGACGTCCGTTATCTATGGCGTATATAAACGCTCATCGACCCGTTGAAGCCAGTTTCTTGATCGTCTGTTAAGAAAATCACTCGGACGCCGATGCTAGTTAATAAGAGCAATTATTAATATCGATACATTAGACCGTTAATGAACCCTAGTAATGGCGATACACAGACTTTAGCATGTGAAGTCGCGCCCTAGAGAAAGGAAAGAGGGGGGTATACATACATATACATGCATATATTTATATATTATACATATTCTTTCTTTCTTTCTCTCTCTCTCTCTATATATATATTATATATAAAATATATATATATGTTATATATTGTATATATATATATAATATATATATATATATATATATATATATATATATATAATATATTATATATATATTATGTATGTATATATTATATATATTATATATGATATATATTTTATATATTATATATGTGTGAAAATGACAAACGAAAAACAGGGTTAAGTGCAGGAGAAAAACAAACACAAGAGAGTTGACCGGTTTCGTTCGTGTTGGCGAACGTGTTCTTTTTCTTTTTCTTTCTCAAGACGTTCACCGACACGAACCAAACCGGTCAAATCTCTTGTGTGTGTTTTTCTCCTGCACTTTTACCTGTTTTCCGTTTGTCATTACTCACACATTTTGTCTACAACGGCATTTCAATTTCATATATATATATATATATATATATATATATATATATATATATATATATATATATATATATAAATATTTATATAAATATATATATATATATATATATATATATATATATATATATATAGTGTTGAACAGATAAAAAGCTATCCTCGTTACGCCTAACCACACTGTGCGCCCCATCGACACAGCGCTATAACGCGTTCTCTCTGCTTGAAGTGTCGCTAGATAAAATTCACTTTCTCCGGAAACTACGTAATTTCGTTGTCTTCCGGTAACTACAAGTTCAATTCTGACTTTGCATTGGATAATAACCCTTAGTTTATCAAACGGCTTTCGTTATTGTTATGTGTGAAAATGATCTAACCTTTTTGCGGGAATACATGTTCTCTTCCAGGCACTATGTATTGAGCTTACGAAATAGTGTCTTGACAGTCGCGCACAACCCCAGCCTGATCAGTCTCTCATTAACTTCGATTGATTGAAGACGTCGGGATGGGGTTATATCAGTCGAGAATCGGTTCTCGACAATCAGTCCAGCAGGAACGAGGCCATGTCGGTGGCCTTTTATCTGCCGGGCTGAGGTATACTGTCCTCAGTTTTCCTAGGAGGTACACCCTCCAAGGCCTTGCCTTCCCTCTTTGGGGAGGAGTAAGTTTATTGCTTGCTGCCTGAGGCGCTCTGACCGATGAATGCCGACGGGGTTGCCAAGGCTATATTTGATAGGCCAGAGTGCTCCTTCTTTGTGAGCGCTGGTTTGATCTTCGCACCTTCCCGACCTTTTGTCACACATTGCTGCGGTGGGAGGGAATTAAATACCGTCGCGGACGATGCATCTGTTGTTCTAAAACTCTTGAAACATACATATCAGTCGAGGATTTGATCTCGACAATCAGGCCGGCATGAGCTAAGCCATTTATGTGGATTTTTCTCTTTCGGGCTGAGGTATTAGTAATGGCTAGTCATAATAGTTTACCCTCTCATGCCTTACCTACCGTCTTTGGGTGGAATTATTTTATTGCGAACTGCCTGAAGTGCTCCAACCGGAAAATGCGACGGGGCTGTCAAGGCTATTTTTAATATGCCAGAGGGTTTCATCTTCAAGTAAACTGGTTTGATTATACCCACTTTCCGACCTTGTGCCAGATTTTTTTTCGGTGGGAAGGAATTAAATAATGTATTGAACGAAGTCTTTCTATACAATACTATTCTGTACTTTTATAAATACACACACTTGTAAATCTATCACCGTGTTGTCTTATTTATTATAATAAGTTATAGGCCATAACAATTATGTAACAGTAACATTTACTTTCTAACTATTTTATTTTGTTATTATTGCTACCGGGAAATACCGAGTGACCCGGCCAGTAAACTATATACATATATGAACGTTTTTTTCTTTAAGTATATCAAAGATGTATTTTTACTTGAACAAGTATTAAAAGCATAAATACATATACTTGCCATTTATCAAATTTAAGAGGAATTCATGAAATATCAATGTTTCAGTTGTATATTAAAGCAATGGCGTAGACCTGCGTTCGGTAATAAACACAGTAGCGGACATTATGCTTTCTAAAAAAAAACATTGAGAGAAATTGGATAAAACATTTCAATGTAAAGTGATGAATGCGTTTTCATCGCCATTTAAGGCCGTTATAGATCAATAAATTTAACGCCCTCTAAGGGATAAAAAGGGAAATTATATTAAAAAGGAAATAAATGACAAGGAGGGAGCTTAACTAAAAAATAGCAAAAATGGTTGCGTATTAAAATAAATATTCTTTACTGAGAGAATCGACTTTTTTCTTCTTTTTCATAAAACGGTGACTGGTCTTTCAACAAGAAAATAGCAATAGGAAAAAGAGGAAAGATTTCACAAATATATATTTCGAATGTGAAAGAACGTTTTTATTAACATCTGTCCATGTAATCTGCGCGTATACTGATGAAAAAGAGGAAAGATTTCACAAATATATATTTCGAATGTTACAGAACGTTTTATAAACATCTCTCCATGTAATCTGCGCGTATACTGATGAAAAAGAGGAAAGATTTCACAAATATATATTTCGAATGTCACAGAACGTTTTATAAACATCTCTCCATGTAATCTGCGCGTATACTGATGAAAAAGAGGAAAGATTTCACAAATATATATTTCGAATGTCACAGAACGTTTTATAAACATCTCTCGATGTAATCTGCGCGTATACTGATGAAAAAGAGGAAAGATTTCACAAATATATATTTCGAATGTAAAAGAACGTTTTTATTAACATCTGTCCATGTAATCTGCGCGTATACTGATGAAAAAGATGAAAGATTTCACAAATATATATTTCGAATGTTACAGAACGTTTTATTAACATCTGTCCATGTAATCTGCGCGTATACTGATGAAAAAGATGAAAGATTTCACAAATATATATTTCGAATGTTACAGAACGTTTTTTATTAACATCTGTCGATGTAATCTGCGCGTATACTGATGAAAAAGATGAAAGATTTCACAAATATATATTTCGAATGTTACAGAACGTTTTTTATTAACATCTGTCCATGTAATCTGCGCGTATACTGATGAAAAAGATGAAAGATTTCACAAATATATATTTCGAATGTTACAGAACGTTTTATTAACATCTGTCCATGTAATCTGCGCGTATACTGATGAAAAAGATGAAAGATTTCACAAATATATATTTCGAATGTAACAGAACGTTTTTTATTAACATCTGTCCATGTAATCTGCGCGTATACTGATGAAAAAGATGAAAGATTTCACAAATATATATTTCGAATGTTACAGAACGTTTTATTAACATCTGTCCATGTAATCTGCGCGTATACTGATGAAAAAGATGAAAGATTTCACAAATATATATTTCGAATGTTACAGAACGTTTTATTAACATCTGTCCATGTAATCTGCGCGTATACTGATGAAAAAGATGAAAGATTTCACAAATATATATTTCGAATGTTACAGAACGTTTTTATAAACATCTCTCCATGTAATCTGCGCGTATACTGATGAAAAAGAGGAAAGATTTCACAAATATATATTTCGAATGTTACAGAACGTTTTATTAACATCTGTCCATGTAATCTGCCCGTATACTGATGAAAATGCTATTGCAAAAGTAAACAGGGGATACGTTATTTAATGCTAAAACCTGACAGACTAACAATACATATATTTAAAACGTTTATATGACAGACCAACGAAACCGCTACTTCAAAATTAAGCGTGATACAGATAAAAATACTATACTTTATGGCGGTGTAGAATGCCATAGTTGTATTTCAGGTTCAAGTTAGATATGCAAATAGATTTTCACAGGGCGAGGGTTGCAAGTGGTTCTGCAAGATCTAAAAGGCAAGTCGGTCTGTACTGTTTTCGGATCGCGTTAGTTTGATGTGATGACTATTTTATTTAATTAATTACTGGGCGTGTTCTTGTCGAGTAATTAACAGTTAATATGCAGCTGCACTAGTTATAAACTGGTGCGAGCTCTTTTATAGTTTTGTCAGTAGTGACTTCGTTAATCGAATTTCCGGGAATCTTTTAAATGTCCCAGAAAGATTGGTTTCAGCATCGTTTCTGTAGAGAATTGGTAGTCCCTGAAAGGTGATGTCAATATTTTGCTGAGCCTTTATTTCTAACAAACGATATTATATCAGTAACTCGATACTATCGTCGTTTATATTTGGCTGAGCTGTTGATATGTTCAAAACTGTGGTCTGGTGATACCAGATCAGGCTGCCCTGTGGCTCCCTGAGACGAAATTCACCTACATTGACGTTTTTTTTTTGTTTTTTTTTGTAAAACTT
This sequence comes from Sepiola atlantica, assembly GCA_963556195.1. Classification (NCBI taxonomy): domain Eukaryota; kingdom Metazoa; phylum Mollusca; class Cephalopoda; order Sepiida; family Sepiolidae; genus Sepiola; species Sepiola atlantica. Next base: position 35,086,515 of record OY744553.1, read on the forward strand.
AATTATGTTCTACAAAACCAAAAACAAAAACAACAGCCCCTCTCCCTTTCTCCCTCCCCTTTTTTATTTTATTTTTCCTACCCTACTCCCGGTCCTGGATATGACCATAAACTACATCCGATGGTGAGATCCGGCTTACGGACTTTGGGGAATGTTGAGCCTCCTCTTAATTACCATTGCTCCCAGGTCCACCTTGACCCGGAGTGGTAGTACCTGTTAGGGTCCCAACTATGGGTTAAATAGAAACAGATTTAACAACCAAACCAAACACCATCAATCAATATTTGAACATATAAAGAACTTGAAGCATAAAAACTTTCACCAAAATGACTGCATTCGGCATTAAATAACCTGAAAAGGGTTGATATGCCGTAAAACAAGACAACCAAAACTGTGGTGGGTCAGAACTAGACGATTGTCAATCTTCTTTGCTGGTCCTTTCCTGTGACAATAATAACATCGGGGTCACCACTTCCTGCTGCGTTCATTAGTTGATCGCTTTTGTGACAAAGTGAAAAAATGAAGAATAATATGGTTATGGCAAAGAAAGAAACACAAACGCTGGTATGCAGGACAAATATTAAGGTGCCATTTATTTGAAAAAAATAAATATGACTGTTTAGAAAAGTTTATGAATTGATGAGTCGAGAAAAATGATGATGGATGGTCATCGTGTACAAAGTGTCCTTTAGATGACGATATTCATGCATGGACTGGTTGAAGGCTGCTGTAACGATGACGGTCAATATAGCTGAATTGTCCTTTGGTCTTTTCACTGGAAGCTTGCCTTTGACGTAGCTATTGTAAAAAATTGTCACTCTGTAGATGTTAATGATGATGAAACATTGACTGGTCGATACATTCTGTAGTTGCTGTGATGACTGATGCTGATGGAAGTTAGTTCTTGTGTCCTGTAGAAGGAGGTGGAAAAGCTGATATCGTTGATGTCGCCATCGTATTAATAAAAATGCCGTTGTGTTCAGCGTGTCCAAGCGTTTGCCCTGATAAAATAAAAAATATATATATCATTATATTTTCTAAAACACAAAAAAAAATTGATAATTCTATATCTTCTCATTTTCCTTCAGCTTGCAGAGTTGCCCTTTCCACCTGGAACTTATATAAAATGTTACATAACAATAGCAGACAGGTAACGACGACGAGCGGCACTAATATCAGTGTTCCGGATCTGAATTCAGAAATTTGGACAAAGCAACTGGACAGAACTCAAACGAAACTCCTGTACCCCTAAATCAAAGCTAGATTATATATAGTACCGATTCCCTCAAGAAATTACACTAAGTGACTCTCCACTCTGTCACGGAGCAACCAGTCTTGTTAACATGGTACTCCAAATAAGGATACGACCCATAGAAACACCCGCGGCACGATAATTTTGATAGTATTATGAAATTGTGTCCAAGATTGGTAAATTTGCTAATAACGCCATGCTCAATAATCGACATGTGGACTAGACGAACGCGCACATATCAAAAGCAATCTTTGAACTCTTAGAAAATGACCCCCGGTTTGCAGTGGACTAAGGCGAAAAATTGTATGGTAACATTTAATGCGACAAAGCCAAAGATTCTCCCCATTCACAATGATAAGAAACCTTTCGAATAATCGATTGTCATGGCTAAAAGCACCTTACCTTAGATTTCAAACATTCAACGTTATAGGCCTAACATTGAGGAGTAATACAAATTGAAACAAATACATACAAGATACTGCCAAGTCTACTGCAAAGAAGGTATGCTCCTTCTACTGAGATATAAAGATTAGCTCACCAGTCAGTATGCTATATCTCTGTAAAGTTCCAATTGGCCCAGTCATGGAGTATTGTTGCGAGATCTGGTCTGGTGCTCCAATCACTAGTCTGACCCTGTTTGACAAGGTCAGACAATGAGCATCTAATCTTATAAGTCCTGAACTGTCTACAAAACTCTAGCCCTGTTCTATCGACGCAATTTTTCTCTTTGTTATTGTTTTACAAGTAATACAATGAAATGTGGTCAGATGAAATCAATGCACTTGTTCGCCCTCAACGTAAATACCCCTGTTTCATGTGACAATCAGCAAAATCCCGCACCTTCACTCTAACGATTAACATATGTCGGAAGGTGTTCAACTCTAATAGTTACGTTTCCGAACTGCGTGCGTCTAGATTCTCCTCCCTTCCCCCTGTTTCCCTTACTGTACCAACATGCAGAAATGTAAATATAATGTAAACAACATCTCGCTACACAACTCCCCACTTAGTGTGCTCTTATTAATCTGGCTAAGCTAACAAATCAAAGTGGTTATTTGTTATTACTGTTTTATAATATTGGCAATGCACTAAGTGTTCGTTACAATGTATGTAAAATATACTTAGTCCAGTCAAGACACTCTGATAATATGAAAGTGTTTTTTAAGTAATCACCGAGCAATAAAATACAGCAAGGGTAGACAACTCATATATTATAATAGAAGAATATAAGATTTATCTCTTTTACAACTAAAATGGTATGTCTTGTTCTGTATAAGATAAAAAAAAATATGCAAACATTATCAAATTTAAAAAGTAAAATTACTTTGACACAGCCAGTCAAACTTGTATTTTCTTTTTGAAAAAGAGAGGTTGTTATTTTCGAAATGATTAAAGTCTCTACTATTCCGGGCCTTTAAATATTAAACAGTAAGCCCACCAATTTTACAATTTACTGTTATTATATCTAAATTTTGAAATATAAATGAATTGATCTGAGATTTACCGTCTCTTGCCATTTATTTTTGTTTATTCCACCTTCCGGTTTGTCAATATTGCATTGCTTCTGTCTCGGAATTCTCACCTTCATATATAAAATTATTTTACTTCATACCAGACAATGCAAATCACAGATGCAAATTCAATCCTAACGTTATTTTTACTCAGATAATCTGGAACCTAAACATTGTATCGATTAGTGTACCTAATTTTTTAATACATGTCATGAATGTTGTATGTTTATGTGTTAAGCTTTTGTATTAGTTTTTGTGACTTTAATCATCACCCAGACCAACTAGAAACTTTGCCCACCATTTCAATACAATTCTGTCAGCTAAAGTGTCTTTGTTGCGCACTGCACATATTTATTTCTGGTATTTCCGCCGTAATGGACTTCAAAAAATCATGAAGTACATATAATAAGTATTATAATTTTCCATTAGGCTCTAAGTTTAACACAAGTTCATACACATTATATTTGTTTTCTTAAAGAAGTAGCTTAAAGTATGCACCAACCGCAACTGTAAGTATATATGTAATACTTACAGTGTATGTGGATGTAAACACCCCCATCCGTCTCTTTACATGGTTTGTTGCACAATGCTGTTTTGGGCCAAATAAATGTGATTGCTTGATTAAATTCTCTTACTTGATTACTACTTTGCAAAAATAATTATATTTCCCAAATAAAATAAAGTAAAATGGAATCTATACATCAACTCTTTCTGGTACTTGTAATGAATGGGTATCCAGATGATTTCAGTACTTACATAGCCAGTTCCGAGTATTGACGAAGAATCACGAGTCGGACCCTGAAATTGCTGAATTAATTTACAATTTGAAATCTGCTAAAAATGTTAAAAGGCAGACGACATTAACATCCGAAGAGTGCTATTAACTTTACGTCAGGGTTAATTGTTTAAAATAGTATCTGGGGAGAAAAATTGAATTACTTTCTTCGAAAAAACATAAGTCAAATGTGATTTTCAAATTGTAAACAGTTTTTGCAATTTCCGCGACAATTGGCGATGCTCCGTCAATACTTGGGATCGATTCTGTAAGTGCAGAAATCCTCTACATACCTATTTATTACAAGTTCAAATGTTTTTTCCTTCGTTTTTAGATATCCTGGATTTATATTCGCAAATACTGGTTTGTGAAATGTGGCTTATTATGCCACGTTGCTTAAGTAGATACAGGCGCTGTGTCAATGGGATTTGGATATATCTACTACAGACAGAAGTATGGGGCTATTTAAAAGAAACCAGTTTAGTTTTCAAATGTCTGCTTCCCAGAGGCTGTAAGTCACAAAACAGAAAGTCGAGCTTCGACGCAAAAAGAGGCCATTAAACCGAACTTCATATACGAGGCTGGTATTAGCTGTAGACCATCGAACTGTTTTTGAGCATTTTTCAACGCCAATACCCCTGTCAATAGTTTCTTAATGGACCTTTGTATGTATACATAATCTTTGATACGGTTACTCGACCATGTCAAAAGTAATTTGAGCCGTCACTAACATAAAGCCGAGAGAATTCGCACATATTTTATTTTTGATGCAATTCCCTGTTGTTTATTTTTAAAATGCTTTTCTAGAAAAATAGCGCCATTTTTTTTAGATTGGCAGAGTGAGTGATCAATTAGAATTGGGTGAGATAAATAGTATTGGTGGATACTTTGTATATTTATAAACTGGTCCATATGTCGCACTAATAGTTAGATTACCACGCCAAATACATCATATTCACATTAAATGAACAATACTTTTTAATAAACTGATTATTACATCGTAAGATTAACTTATTTGCATATTACTTTGCTCCTAGTATAATCGATTGTGTAAGTCGTAGAGACAAGTACAATAATTATTTGCACTTCAAACGTGTCAGTGGGAATGTGTCGGTCGTATTTTAGAAAAGTGACGATCGCTGTCAAATCAATTCAATGAGAGATGCATGTGATGGGTTCAGAGGTCAGATAACCAGGCATCCATAATGTGTTAGTAAATGGGAACATGTTAAAATCATTACAACACATATGTTGCGGCTCAGAATAATGACGCCTGTATTCCCTGTCTCTTTCCCCCTCTTTATCTCTCTCTCTCTTTCTTTCGCTTGGTCTACGACAAGCGAGATATTGCATTCGTCGTACGAATCTGGTTTTAACATGCTCGCCGAACTCAGGCAGCAATTTTCGAGTCTACATATAAACTAATGTGTTCTTCGATCATTACAAAGTTTTTTCATTTCAAGCCTATGGTCCTAGCCAGTCCAGAAGATAATTAATTCCTAGGTCATAATTAATGACGTCTATTGAGGCAGTCAGACTGGTATAATTAACCCTTTATCTTAAAAGGGATGTGGCTATTGTCGCCACTTGGAAAGATTAGTACCGGGTCAGAACGCTAACCGCTTCATCAATCGTGTTACATTTGGTGCCGAACGACAGAGATTCGACCGGCCGTTACAACCCACCAAGCGATATTACTACACTTAACTATTATTTCAATTGTTTTCTGATACAATCATTATATTCATTTTAATATAACACATAGTTATATGTATGTATATATTTTTTTTAAATCGCGGATAAATACTTAGAATTTGAGTTCAAAATACTATTATTGATCTTTTACGTTGAATTAAATCCTGGAGGTTACGATTTTTGGTTTTCTCAATTTTCGTAAGCAAGGTTAGAATACAGGGCCCGTTTACATAACCTAATTCTGTCAATTTACTTCTTGATAAGATATGCGTTATTATATAGTTCATAAAATGCTGAAAATGGTAGTATGATTGTAAAGAAAATGAAAGACTTGCGAATACAAGTTGAAACACGTTACAACTAAAATCTATTATATTAGGACAGTAGTATGTATGTGTGTATGTATAGATGTGTGTGTATGTGTGTATGTCCAGCTTGAACTATGAAACTACAAAAAACGCAAACACAGTTAGTATGCACCTCATCAGTAAAATAATATCTAAAATTTAGATAATGAAATGTATTCTTTGACCCTAAACCTTCGCAGATTTCGTCAGGATGGTTCTGTTTTCCAGCTATCTTTTGTACTAACTAAAGGGAAATAACCATTTTTTTTAAACGAGTTATTTTCTTTATGATTATTTTTATTTACACAGACATTTACAAAATCTGCGACACTGGCATGTCGATGTTATCGATCAACAGCTATTAAAAACTAAGATATAATCAGGCATAGATAGAATCCGATCTTAACCTTAGATCATATTTGGAAATAATGAAATGGAGAAAAAAGAAAATAAATTTATAATTTAAATTTGGAAAGTTACATGGTTGGGACCGTTAAGAATTAAAAAAATTTTAAAAATCGAAATAAAAATCAGAAACATAAAAAATAAAAATGATAAATAATAAATAATAATAATGTCAAAAAAACAAAATATTAATATAAAATATAAAATTTTAAAATATAAAAGATAAAATATAAAATATAATATATATATATATATATATACATATACATATATATATATATAAATATATATATATATATATATATATATATATATAAAGAGAAAGAGATAGATAGAGAGAGAGAGTACTTTCATAGAAGGGCACACTGTGTGTCTATATCTCGGACACCGTCAACGTTCTAATACCATACGTGGTTTGGCTGTCGCGTTTATACGACAAGAAAACGGAAGGGAGTCGAACTAACTGTCTCAATCGTAGGCAGAAACTGAATGGCGATCGGGAGTCTACGTTCCTCACATGAAAGCGTCGTAGCACTTAAGAGTCCCGATCATCACCATGATATCTAGATCGCGCAGATCCCGCCAGTTGAGTTTCAAAGCCCTTAACGAAGGAATGTAGTAAGCTTCGGTAGGTAAAACCAAACGGTACGTGCTTCACCGCAAAAAAAACAGAACCAACAACCAGCATATTTGGGCGTAATGCATCATTGAAAAGGGGGAAGTCCTATTTCGCGACCGCTTTGTAAGCAGACTGAGACAATCGTCGCCGACGCGACTTACGTCCTTCCCACCTCAGTTAAGTGTGACTCAATGTCGGTAGCTTGGGAGAATCAAGTTAGTACCTTTAAAGAAGGTACAATCTAGTCTCGTTAAAAATGCTTGGCTAAACCTGTCGAGGCAAATTGGGTCGTTTGCAATGAACTAACTCCTTCTCAATACAGAGGAGGACGGGGCTATGAGGATTGACCTCATATGACTACCCAAGACGAATACGTTAGCCTAACAGATATAAGACTATTTCTAGTTATTTCCGGACTTATTGTCGAGATCGGAAACTAAACTGGGATGTCCCTCATCCTCGTCTGACGTCAAATGAATGGCACCGACAACTATCGCATCCATGACATACGCGCACTTACCACATACATATCTCACCTTTGGACATCGGTTTCATATTCCCCGGGGAAAAAAATGAAAGAATAAATTCCTTGCAGAAAAATAATCGAATATCAGTTTTTTCTGTTATTCCTCTTTTTCATTTTTTTTTTACTTTATGAAAATAATTACTTGCATAATTCAAAGATTTTTTAAAACCAACCCAAGTTATACATTTTATCATAAAAACAAAATAGTTTCGTACTTAGGACGAAGATGTAATCATTGCTAAGAAATTAAATGAAATATAACATAAACAAATACGTCACTTTCAATTGTTATCCTCTTTCAAATAGTATGAGGTAGGTTCCTAATTAAGTCGTTCACATTTTGTTAAAGACGTTTCTGCAATAGTTTAGTGTCCCTATCTACTCGTGTCACCAGAAAAGAGGGCTGGTTTCTAATAAGGGGCTTTCTGGATTAGGTCGAAGATAAATATTGCCAAAACCTGGAAGGATTACATTTTCGTTTAACGAAGACAAAACAAAAACGTATATATATATATATATATATATATATATATATATATATATATATATATTTATATTTATTTATATATTTATTTATTTTGGTATAAAACAATACACATATATATATATATATATATATATATATATATTTTTGTTTATTTATTCATTTTTGTACAGAAAAATTAGAGCAACATACTGTACCAAATTAAATAAATATTATGCTTTTAATTTTTAACTTTAATTCTTAATTAATCGAGCACTCTGTTGGGATTTTTCCTACTATATTACAAAGAAGTTATATATATATATATATATATATATATATATATATATATATATATATATTCCATAATAAATGCCAGTATACTGAAATCCTATGCCCTTAATAGGGTTGAGATGAAAATTCATAT